>CM062818.1:1487314211-1487979211 GCA_031772625.1 Pinus tabuliformis
TATTAAAACTTTATTTTTTTAATGCAAAATTATATTTTTTTTATTAATTTTCGAAGTTGGTGAATTAATATTTGATTTGAATTTTTCAAACACGTGTGTTCAAGTACGAATTTTTTCTATTTAAATAAATTCAAAAAGTAAGAGTGCAATTTTGAAGAGGACTCCTAATGAAGATGATGGTATTTTTTGAAAATGTTTCATTTTGTATATTTTATGTTATTGATTATTCATTTAGCCCCTTTGAAATTGTCCAAAAAAAATTCAAGAACAATGTTTAAAAGAAATTAAATGAAAAATATCATATGAATTTGTAAATATCAAACTCATATGCCATTGGATAGAGGATTCCTTCACGAATCTAACATGATCAACTCTGCAACCTAAGGAAAAATACTACCTTAAGTCTCCCATGCTACAAAATGTTATTGAAGAGAAAGCTGCAAAAGGGGAGCTAAAACTTTGTTTTTTTAGGCCCTCAACAGCTTAATCGAGAACTTCAAAAGCTTAAACAAAGGATCAATCGAGGGTTTAAGAAACCCTTGATTCAGCTCTTGACAGGGTTTAACAAAGGCTTGATCGAGCTATAGCTCAATCAATCCCTTCCAACCATAATTCACCACCAACCGAACAACCAACTATATTGATGGCATTGATTAGGAGCCTACATACCTATGAGCTTGATCGAGATCCTACTGCCACCCGAAAAGAAAGAAAAAAAAGAGTTCAATGTTCATTCTTAGAAAAATAACAGAGAATGTCCATTCACAAAAAAATAACACAACGTGGGAATTATAGAAAAAATGACAACAAACATGAGAAACTGGAGAATTCAATCTAAAAAAGGAGAGCAAGTTCCAAAAACAGAGGAAGTGCCAGAAAAAGCTAGAGATGGGATGAGGAAAAGACAACAGAGATAGAGAGAACAAGAAGATTATCCAATTCAACAAATTCATGCAAATACAGGTAATTCTTTGTCTCACTTCTCATAATACCTGCTCCACATTGAATGCATTAGGAAATATGATTCAAGAAAAGAAAAAAATGGAGAATAAAACAATAGAACTAATATAAAATGAGATAAAATAAGCAGTGAAAGTTATACCATGTAGTTAAAAATTTAGATGCAACAACAACTAAAGGAAAATCAATTGGTGTGAATAATGGTTCATTGTAAATTGGAAACCACTCGAATTCATGCAAATTGTGAACCATCTTCGAATTGTAATGGTTGAGGGTAACCAACAAAAACTAAGGATCTGATTTAACCAAACAAAATCGTTACATTTCCATATATTATTTACATGAATTAAAATACATGGCAATATTTACAAGAGGGATTAACAAAAGTAGTTGTCACATAGGTGCTCTAAAATGTATAAGGATTAGTTTGATTGAAGCTCAATATGCTTCCAAGAGTTAAAAGAGAGAAAAGGTGTCAAGATCTAGAAGAAGCAAGAGTATTCCCCATTCCAATGTGGATGTTGAGAAGACATTATTTGTTGAACATATAAGAAAATTAAATACATTTGACATCCATCATCATAACATAATGGTACCTTGAATCCTATATGATGATCCCTACCTTTGAAAACCTCACAAGTTTCTTCTTTCAATTCTCATAAGGGTTATGAGAATTTGTTAGAGAGCATGTTTTTAAAATCCATACAAAGTGTAGTGTAGATATATGCTTGCACAATAATGAGTCTATTATTACATATCACTACAATGCTCCATGGAAGTCTCATGATTAATCAATATTAAATTCATATATTATAAATGCAAAAGAAATAAGTTAACATGCACATATTGATGATCTGTTAAATGTTTACAATGTTAATCTTCCTAGGTTGTGGCAATCTAGTGTCGATTTTCATCTAATTATTTCTCAACATGTAATCATGAAATATATTGCAAAGTATGCTTCAAAAGTAGAAAATAGGTTATAAAATTGTCAAGCTTTGATGAAAAGAATTGAAAACAGAAAGGACATTCGATATCTTTTTTTGTGTACATAAAAAAGGTTCCTTGTATAAACATATAGTTTTTAAAATCCTCTTACCCCTCTTTGTGCCCTACTTGATTGTTGTGCTAAAATTTCCATGTACATTCTCCCACAAAACCACTCAAATCACTTGTGCTCCTCTTCACCACAAATGATAACAATGTACGTCCATTGTTGATAAGACCTTGAAGCATCTTCCTTGTTCTCTAAATCTATCAAAACCTCTATCTCTTGATTTAATTTTGTTCCCTTATCAACAATTTCGTTAGTCTTTTCACATTTCTCAACCCACACTTCTTCCACTTTTTGTTTGCAATTATGAAATTCTTTGTAGATGTGATAAGTCCTTCCTTTAATAAAGTTCTTCTCACCATTGTTTTATGGTAATTTTAGTTACACATTTTAAAACACTAATGATATGGTGATTCTAATGAAGAATTTTTTTCCCAACTAATTTGACCTTCAATAGTGATTTTCAAATATAAACATACTTAAAAACTAGTTGAATAGGTTCCTTCTTGTATGGAGTGTGTATCTATGTATTGTATGTTTTTTTAGTCAAACATTATCTTATAATTAAATTTGTATAAATATAGATATAATTTTTTTCTCTTGTGAAATCAACTTGGCCCTTCAATTTGGTAATCATTGTCTTGATTTTTCAAGAATATCTCATTCTATCAAATTCAAAATATTCTCCATATCATTAAATTAGTAATAATTCCCTCAATATGTATTTAGACTTCCTATATAAGAATAAACTTTAATTTCTATTAGTATTTACTTCAACAACCTTGCAAATTATTATACAATATCTTCTTCATCAACTTTGTTATCTTCATCCTCTTCTCATTTTTGAGCTACTCTCTTTGGATTCTTTAGGTTTTTATTTATTCTCTAATTCTTCTAATTTTATTCCTAACACCTATTCTTTTTTAATCACTTTTCTATTTCTTTCTCTTCTCACAATCCATTTTACTTGGCATTGGATTTTAATTGAAATGTTTGGTGAATGAGATATATGAACAAGAATATAATACCATCCTTGTTGTAGGGATCACTTTTAATTTGGGATTTATATAGTATTTTTAAGAAATGAAAAAGTGTTGCTAAGAAGAACTAATTTTGAAAAAGGTCAAATGATTCACTTGGTAAATGTCACTTGTTGTGAAACCAAACAAAGCTTCAAACCTATTCACTAGCAAAATTCTGGGGTTATAAAACAATAGATCACCTTTATCACACACCCTTCCATCCTATGCCCAAATGGTTAAGTTTTATCATTTCTTAAACATGTTTTGGGGGAGAGTGAAGAGAGATTATTGCTCATGGGGCTAGATTATTTAGGAAATATGTATATTGACTTTGCAACTATTTTACAAATTGCATATCTTCATCTAGTTTGCAAATTTATTATCCTTTACATAAAGTTGGATTACAAACAAATATTAAGTAAAGCTTTTATAACTCTCAAACAGACTTTATAACCTAACTAAAATGATTATACACTTTTCATGATGATAACTCAAATGACGTAAAATAAAAATAAAATACTATTGAACAATGTTTTCATCCTTATAAACATTTCAAATTTTAAGGAAAAGTTAAAAACTATAAGACTTTAATCCATTTAATGTACTTTTAGCCTCTAATAACCTTTAATAAAATCATTTTTATCTTTTCATAAAAAGTTTTAACTTTGGACATAATTTTGTATCCAAGATACTTGATTACCATTCTTGAAATATTATAATTTTCCACTTTCCAAATATGTCAATCCATAGTAGCCAATTCATTTAAAAAAATATTTGGATGGTAGTTATAAAGAAAGGGATCAAACCATATTTTGAATGTTAGCTATAAGGAAAGGCATTGAGCCCCTATATGAATGATATGACATTCATTAAATCCATGTGTGTGCTCCTCTATTGGGTATTCTCAATTTTGGCATCCCTTGAAGTTAAACAATGATTTATGCATAAGCAACAAATTTGAGCTATTTCAATGGCTTGGCTTGATGAAATTTATTTGTTCATATGCTTAATCTATTATGGTTTCATGTGAATTTGATTTATTCTAGGGATTAACAAGTCTAGGTTGAGTGAATATTAAGAAAATGCATATTAAAAGGTAAGTATAAAAATATTTGAATGGCTCTTCTCAAACATTTAATTATCAAGTTACTTGATTTAATTTAGTTGTAATTGAAATATAATCTTTTCCAAAACACTAATTTTCCATCTTCCTATATGCTCACATGGCATAATTAGGAAAAGTAAGTGGCCCATTATCCACACATCTTTTCTTTTGCAAGGAACAAACTTCACATAGTGTAATTAGGGGAATTGTAAAGTACCACCGCATATCTACATACTTGCAATTCAAACACTGTGTATGTCCACTATTCACCTTGCACACACCATCACTACACACACTTAATTCACTTAAAATTTGTGGGAAGGGTTTTGAATTGTGTATCGACGTTAAGGAATGGGAGAATGGTCATGGTTATATAGAAAAATTTAAACAATTAATGCTACCAATGCTTTGTTTGAGACTACATTGGTGTGTGTTTTTAACCATAGGTATGACATCTTAATGTCATAATACTAACTATATACACGTGGTGGCTCTGTGGGGAGAGGTACCTCTATGATGTTCTAAACCATACTTACAACATTTATTTATTTATTAGGAAGTGTATATTAATACCCAGTATGGAAACAATGTGGGAACAAAAAAATCCATAACATTAATTCCTAGAGGTGTTGCTTGACAATGTAATGATGGAGAAACCAACATTGTGTTTGAATGACCATGAGTTAATATCATGGTTTATTATCACATGTCCAAAAAATCATGACACTTATTCATATGACATTTTTGTGACAAGAGATGCTCTCTAGCCTAGTGTGGAAACATTTTTAGTAAATAAAAAAAAATTGTTAAATAAAAATAACTTCATGGTATTCACACATGGTATTGACCTATGGTAATCATGTGGAATATAACCTATTTAAAGGTTGAAATTAAACTATCCTAGATCCATCTTAACTCTTAATCTCATAGAGGGATCAAATCGCTTGAGATGCAAACCTCTTTTAGAGTGAAAAGAGATTTGATCTCTCTTGGCCCTTGGTAGATCAAGAGTTAAGATGTATCAAGGCTAGTTTTTAATTACCAATTTAATTAAAAGAAAAAATGACATAACTACTCTGGAGATAAATCTCAACCTTTGATTTGTTTATACTACCATTAATATTCTAAAATATTTCATGGACATTAAATCTGTACCATCCACCTCATAATTATTGATAATTAAATTAAAATTCTATTTTTTTTTAAATAGATATGCTTATCACCAGAATTAGATAAATCTTCCATATTAATCATTAATATATATTATTTATCATCATTAAAAATTTGGAAAAAAAAACTTATAAATATAAATAAGAAAAATCCAAAAAAAAAAATATAAAAATAAACTAATAATAATGATAAAAATGTCACCCTAAATTCACTTAGCAAGCCATCGAAATGTGAAGTAAATAAAAGAATGTTCCATCCTCAAATCTCTTGTTGATTAAGGATGATAATATGCTAGGTGGGAATAGTGTTACATCATATTATTAAGTTTATAATATTATTTCATATTATTATAAAAATAATATTTTTATAATAAAAATTATATATATTTTATAATTAAAAATTCTAATAATAATATAAAGATTAAAAAATATAATAATATTGAAAATAAATTCATAGATATATTCCAAAGTAAAATTTCAACACCAAAGACTTAATTGATATTATGTTAAGGGTGTTTCACAATCTTAATTGATATTATGTTAAGGGTGTTTCACAATCTTATTTTTGTTCTGTTAATGTTATCTCAATACAAATGTAATGTTTTATTTTGTGAAAAATCAACCAATATTAAAAAAACAAAATTCATTATTATTTAACCCTGCACTATGTTATAGAATTATGCAATTTCGAATATAGGCCCTTTTTAATATAAAATGTTATAAACTTATTTTGTTTTTTAACATAAAACGTTATACCCTATTTTGTTTTGGATCAATTAAATGTTTAACAAAATTCACAAAATTCTTTATTATTTTTAAAGGTTTAAATGTGATCCTAGTATTTTTGTTGCTAATTTTTTTTAACAATTTCATCAATTAAAAAAAACCTTTTCGACATGTTTTAAGTTTAGTCCTTATTACAATGTTCTTAGGAAGCATTTCTAAAAGGCCTTTCACCAATGTATATGAGTATATGAAAGCATGTAAATGGACCAATAGAACTAGAATGCCAATACTGCCAAAGTCCTATTTGATATGCACGAAGAGACTTTTTATTGAAATTAATGGGAACCATCGCGGCCTTGTCATAACTGTGAATGTTTATAATTGTATTGTGTTTCCAGAGGTGCGGTCCAGTACTAAATACATTTAGGGTTTTCTTATCATCTTCCACTCTCGTGAGTCAATGGGAGGATTGGTTTTGTAATTGCATGTAATAAAAAAAAGATGGCCTATTCCAATACGTTAATAGATAATTTTCCCAGACTATCCAATATCGATTTTTTAAGAGGGCTCCTCGAATATTGCGGAGATAATTAGCAATTTATAGGCAAAGCTATCTTCATTAGTTTTACAACATAAGTATAAGTAAAAGTGGTTAGCGGAGAGATTCTTAATGTTGTGCAGGGACTAGTAGTTGATATAATATTGGTCCCACCAAACCACTAGTGATTAAGACTTTTGAAACCAAAATTTAAACAGAAATAAATAACATTATGTATAAATAAGTATTAAATTATGTCCAAAAATCACCCATACATTGACTGGGCCCACAACTATCCATAAATAGTATTTTACTACTTAATATTGCAAAACATATTGACCCAAGTTGAAAACATAGAGCCATAAAGGCTTCCAAACTGGTTTATTCCAGAAGTACAAAACAACAGTCACTTCAACCCCCACTCCTCAGAACTGCAACTTTGCATCCCAAATAAATATGCCTACCTGCACATAACAAAAGGAATGTATGTCAGCCATAACTGCTGTGTTGTTCAACAACTAAACACCCTATGTTCAATAAATGACACCCAACCCAATAACAATTAAATCCAATTTGTTCAATAAATGACACCCAACCCAATAACAATTAAATCCACTTTGTTCAATAAATGACACCCAGACCCAATAACTGCAATAAATGACACCCAACTCACTCTATTTCTCATTAAAACAGATCAAAGAACATGGATCAACAAATAAACAATTCCCAACCATTAGATCACATCAAATTAAATCCATACCACACATTCAAAATGAAGCCATTGCAATCCATGTGCATCCATGTCCACCAATTAAAATCAAGTCCCCAAAACTATAAAAGAAGTCCACCCACTGTTGAAGTTGCATCTTATGCTTTCAAACTATTCAGCAAACTTGAAGACAACATCACAAAACAGTGGCCAATATATTCAAGTTAGTTATATGAATTACAACTCATTCTTCTTACAGTTCTGTTTTCATTGTTTTCATTTATCAGATCTCTTACATTACAGTTCTGTCCATAGGGTGACAGTTAACCTATACAGTTACAGTTAACCTTTTTTATACAGAGTTTATGTATGTGTTCTAGCTTATTATATCATCAGCTTCATAGTGATTACAGCTTACATATCACAGAGGTTACGTATGTCGTGTTAGTACTGTAGTCACAGCTTGTTTAACTTACAAGAATTGAAGCTTAGCTTACAGGAATTGAACCTATTGAATACAGTCGTATCCATCTAATCAACGTCACAGGTTGCTTACCCTACAGGAATTGAACCTTAGCTTACAGGAATTATTCGATCATCAGCTTCATAGGGATTACAACTTACATATCACAGAGGTTACGTATGTCGTACTAGTACTGTAGTCATAGCTTGTTTACCTAACAGGAATTGAACCTTGAACCTTAGCTTACAGGAATTGAGTGATTATTATGGCTTGGGTTCTATGCAGAATGAGTTAAAACATAGAACAAAAACGAATTGTAACTTTAATGACTCTGATAAACTTAGTAATTTTTCACATATTTTCAGACCTTGACAATCATCATTGAGACATCACATTGAAACATAATTGAAAGACATGTATTTTCAGAAGCATGAAGCTATTGAGAAAGCAAAAATTTTGATATTGAGTCGAAAGAGTGCAAACAAGTGAATTTCTACTACTGGTGAATGGACCATAGAACTGAGGAATGTTTTCTTAGAATCGAAGCCCGAGCAGATGACCATTTCTCTTTATTGGATTAGATGACTGTAAGATTTTAGATAATGAGAAAACACAATTATAAGTAACATAGCAGATGACCGTCTTATTGGCCTTCATATCTTTTCACCTCGTTGAGCTCGAGACCTTAGGGTATGGAGAGCCCGAGCCATACGGAGTTGTAAAAGTTGGACCAAAGGAATGGGGATTTACATAACTCAACACTGTAAATTAAGTCACAGAAAATGGAGAGAAATCTTGGAGCAGAGATTGTTCTTCACAATATTCAAAATAACTAAATAAATTATATGAAAAATATAAAAAATAAATGACTGCAATGAAACTCGATTAAACTGAAGTAAAACCAATTGTCTATGACACCTAGGAGACCATAGAATCAAATGTGATAGTGATTACAGCTTACATATCACAGAGGTTACGTATGTCGTGTTAGTACTGTAGTCATAGCTTGTTTACCTAACAGGAATTGAACCTTGAACCTTAGCTTACAGGAATTGAGCGATTATTATGGCTTGGGTTCTATGCAGAATGAGTTAAAACATAGAACAAAAACCAATTGTAACTTTAATGACTCTGATAAACTTAGTAATTTTTCACATATTTTTAGACCTTGACAATCATCATTGAGACATCACATTGAAACATAATCGAAAGACATGTATTTTCAGAAGCATGAAGCTATTGAGAAAGCAAAAATTTTGATATTGAGTCGAAAGAATGCAAATAAGTGAATTTCTACTACTGATGAATGGACCATAGAACTGAGGAATGGTTTCTTAGAATGGAAGCCCGAGCGGATGACCATTTCTCTTTATTGGATTAGATGACTGTAAGATTTTAGATAATGAGAAAACACAATTATAAGTAACATAGCAGATGACAGTCTTATTGGCCTTCATATCTTTTCACCTTGTTGAGCTCGAGACCTTAGGGTATGGAGAGCCCGAGCCATACGGAGTTGTAAAAGTTGGACCAAAGGAATGGGGATTTACATAATTCAACACTGTAAATTAAGTCACAGATAATGGAGAGAAATCTTGGAGCAGAGATTGTTCTTCACAATATTCAAAATAACTAAATAAATTATATGAAAAATATAAAAAATAAATGACTGCAATGAAACTCGATTAAACTGAAGTAAAACCAATTGTCTATGACACCTAGGAGACCATAGAATCAAATGTGATAGTGATTACAGCTTACATATCACAGAGGTTACGTATGTCGTGTTAGTACTGTAGTCATAGCTTGTTTAGCTTACAGGAATTGAACCTATTGAATACATCTCATTCATCTTATCACTAGTAAGCTCTATACACTAAAAAGCTCGTATTAGTATCTGAGCATGGTTTCAGTTCACCCTTATCTATGAGTGAGCTAGAACAAAGCTCTGTATAATTACATATGTTATATGTATATTAAAGCTGAATCCAGTCTATTAGGGAGATAACCAACCTGTGATACAGGTACTTTATCATATCTATACATGTATTTCTTAGGTTAGCACTGATAGGTCAACCTTTAGATGATGTTACTTGTAAAATATCTGTGCTATTACTTATGCCGAGTGTAATGAGAATGAGACAAGCAAGTGATTAGGTAAACAAGCATGGTTAGAAAGAGTCATGTGTAACTACTGTGTTCTAATTGCATAGCTTGTCATAAGCTTAGATAAGATACAAAGGTGACAAGTTAATCAATATACAACATGATATCCCGGGGTTCTCACTCTTAGTCATTCCTATTATATAAATACCTTTTTTCTTATTGGTATATAGACTACCGTTCTCTCCATAATCAATACATATGGATAGACTGTAATCACTGTATACGCATATCCTAATGTAATACATAATCAATACATATGAATAGACTGTAATCACTGTATACGCATATCCTAATGTAATACATAATCAATACATATGGATAGACTGTAATCACTGTACACGCATATCCTAATGTAATACATATGGATAGACTGTAATCACTGTATACGCATATCCTAATGTAACAAGCTCTGTATCCTAATGTATACGCATATCCTGACACTGCCCTATGAAAGTGAAACATTTGCTCTCATTATGAAAACAGTGACATACATGTTGACAATTTCCTGTAATAGAGGAAAAGTATTTTTGCAGAATTAAAAACGCATAATTTGACATATATTCTAATGTCTAAATGCAACATACATGTTGATAATTTCCTGTAATAGAGGAAAAGTAATTTTTGCAGAAGTAATAAAGCATAATTTAACATATATTCTAATGTCTAAATGCATGCAATAATTTTACAGGTTGTTGCATCTATGGCAAAAGGAAGTTACTCTGCTCGTACAAGGAGAAGTGGCAGGAGAGTGACAAGGGGTGCGCAGCTGCGATGCACATCGTCTGATGATGACAGGCCAGCTGATGTCGATGCCAGCAATGCACCAGGGAACATTGTTGAAGATGACCATGTGACAGCCGCTGATGTTAACACACCATCAGCCACAGAACCACCATCAACAACAGTCCAAGGGGCAAGCTCAACTAAAAAGATCAGTGCTATAAGAGGATGGACAAAAGAACAAATGTTAGTTGCAATTGACGACATAGAGTTTAATGGATACTCAGTTCGGGCATCTGCAAAAAAACATGGTATTCCTCCCTCATCAATACATTATTGGATAAATGGACTGACTCATACAAAACGTAGAGGGCCTCTTACAGTTATGACTGAGGATGAGGAGGATGAGGAGGCCGAGGTGGTTGAGTGGTGTAAAGAGATGGCCCAACTGGGACATGGGCTAGAGTTGATACAACTCAAATCAACAATTGCTCAAATCTGTCAAGGGAGGCCAAACCCATTCAAAGATGGGTTTCCTGGTAAATCATGGTGGTTTGGGTTTAAAAAAAGGCATCCAAAACTTGTATTGCGTACTGCTGAGGGCCTTGACAGAGACAGAGCATTAAATTTGCGCCCTGCAGTTGTGCAAAAATTCTATGACACACTTTCTAGTGCTTATGATAAACATTCTTATGGAGCAGACCATATATGGAACTGTGATGAAACAGGTTTACAGGCAGGGAGGAATTGTGGCATGTGGGTAATTGCCAAGAGAGGGAGCCGAAATGTGCCAAAGATTTTGCCCAAGAGCAGGGAGTGGATAACTATTTTATGTTGTGTTAATGCAATTGGTACTTCAATCCCAGGATTTTATCTATTCAAAGGTAAAAATCAACTGAAAAACTATATATAGAACTGTGAACCAGGTGCATGCATGGCTGCACATCCCCATGCATGGATGACTAAAGAACTGTTTCTAAGTTGGCTTTTTCACTTTGTTGCATCGGTACCAGGTGGCGTCTCGCCTAATAGCAGACACCTTTTGATATTAGATGGCCATGGGAGCCACATGGCTGTACAAACAATTGAGGAAGCAAACAATTTAGGCATCGACCTGTTGACATTGCCCGCTCATACCACTCATAGGCTGCAACCCTTGATGTTAGTGTGTTTGGCCCTTTCAAGAACTATTTCAGGTCGGAGCGTGTTGCATGGATGGCAAAGAATCCAGGGGTTGAGGTGAAAAGGTTTGAGCTAGCAGAGCTTGCAAGTAAAGCTTTTAAAAGGGCTTTGACACCATCAAATATCAAGGTTGGCTTTAGGAGGACAGGAATCTGGCCACTGAACTATGATGCTCTTATGCATGATACTGGTTGTAGCCAAGCGTTTCATGTGGATGGTCAGGAAGAAGGGAATGTCCAAACATGTGTTGAAGTGCAAGAAGTAGATGACCAAGATGATGTTGTTGCAGCTGGTAATATGATTTCCCTGTCTCAAGGACAGTTATATGCTGAAGATGATGAAACTGTATGTGAAACACAATATAACAATGAACAAATTCCTAGTAACATGGAGATTGTTCCACCAACTCAAGAACATCAAATTCCTGTTGCTGATATTGCTAATGATATTGTTGAACATGCAGTTGACAATGACCAATTGACATTGCCAAGCCAAGTAACCCCACCTTCATGGCTAGCAGAAGCAATGATCAATATGAATGCACATAGTGTCTCAGCAACCAATGAAGAAAGCATGAACATGCCCTCACAACCAGCAGAATTGAACAGTGAAATTGTTCATTTTTTTGTGGACAATAGATCAATGGAAGAAGATGAAGGACATAATGAGGCATCAAATGAAGATAATGATATGGTTCAATCATTTCCAATAGATACTGAAAGGGAAGTACCAAGCAATGACATGCAGGTGGGAGGGGTGGAGAAGACACTTGGACGGTTCCTAAAGCTACCAGTAGAGAGAGTATCAATGAGAAAAAAGCAAGGTGCACCGGGTAGTCTTCGTCTGGGCCGAAGCTCATAGTTACTCACCTCAGAGGGCTATATAAACCTGTTAGTTGAGTCAGAAAAAAAGAAATTTGAAATGCAAGAATTAAAACAAAAAAAGAAGGATATGGTCAAGGAGAAGAAGGCAGCAAGGATTATTGCAGCACAACGGCGAGCAGAAGAAAGGATTGAAAGAGATAAAGCAAGGCAAGTTAAGGACCAACAAAAGCAAATGGCAAGACATGAAAAGGAAAAACGAAAGGCACAACAAATGCTTGAAAAGGAACAAGGGATGATCAACGATACAAGAATAGCTGATGAAACCAGGATTATTTCAAACTCATTGGACTCCATTGCAGATAATACACCATTATTCCAAGATCTCATAAACATTCAAGTGCCCCACTATCAAACCGAGGGTTTACCCACTTGCCTTGTTCCTACCAGAGCTGGTGTCAATTCTCTGTATGCTCATTACACACCTCCACTTAATGCAGGGGTCAGTAGTGCAAATGTGAGGTATGGGTACTCAATACCTCCATGGTTGGAAGCTGCAAATTGGAATCAATCATATGGCATCAATCAACCATTTCCTAATCAGCCCTTGACTGGTAGGCCAACCTACCTGGCTCAAGAAGGTAACTCGGGGAGTTTTGGCACTCAAGATTCTCAGGGCCATAAAGAATAGGGGTGTCATATGTTTTTGGTTCTAACCACATTATGATGTGGATTTTGGATGGATTGTATCTTTTTCTTGGCACAGAAACATTTTGGCTTACAACCTAGTAGTGATTTCTTGTGGCAACCTAACTGTGTGTTGATAAGAAATTTTCAATGGAATATGTCTTTCTGTAAAATATTAATTATGATAAAACTATTTCTATAAGTTATTCTGTGCGCATTGTACAAAGCTCTAAACTCACTTATGGCTCCAATAAGTGGACCGTTATCTAAAGGAACACCATACAACTTATAAAAAATAAGTTCCATTGTAAATCTCTTCTAATGGGTCTGCATTCACTACACCACTATACTGTCCTGATTTAGATCGAACATATTTACCATATAAATTTTATTAGAAACAAAAACAGTTATAATGTGATGACAGTGCTGGGCAAGTTTACAATCACTTAACACTGAATAGAAGTCTACACTCACAATTAGAAACACCTCCTGCTCTCTTCTAATGTACGAGGCACTAGTAGTAAGGAACTCTATACTTAGCATGTTATTGATTGAATTAGAATGAATAAGAACTTTACATTGCTGGAAACTAGAAATACAATAAAGAACATAGTTATGATTTTTATCAATCACCTAGCTAGCCTATTTTTTTACTACTGCCCAACTTATAGAGAGCATGTGTTTTTATATGTGTCAGTAAAAATGATGGAAGTATCTAAATTAATCAAATCAGTTGATGAACAACTATGAGAATCATATTGTTCCATCTTGTTACATCAACTTTCCAAAAGATAGAGAAATTTGTGTGCACAGTAACCTAATCAGCTATATGACGAATTGTGGCTTAGTCATTAATTCTTTTCTAAGCACCTATTCACCTTTTTCATTTTCCTTCATGAGTAGATCAACTGTTTGACTATATGAGTGATTCACATATGACAATTGTTTGGTTAACTAATGAATTGTTATAATTGACGCAAAGTTACAACAACCTTCTTAGAGTTGCAACAACAGTATTGAGCAAGTTGTAGCAATAACCATGTGCTATAAGTCACAACAATGGTGAGAGTCACACCAAGTAAGCAGAGGCGAGAGTCATAACAATAAGGGGTTAGAACGAACATATTTACCATATAAATTTTATTAGAAACAAAAACAGTTATCATGTGATGACAGTGCTGGGCAAGTCCACAATCACTTAACACTGAATAGAGGTCTACACTCGCAATTAGAAACACCTCCTGCTCGCTTCAAATGCACAAACCATAAAAACACAAACGTTAACATGCAAGAATAACTCAGGTTATGTTAGCAAAAGTTTCCTGGTCAAGTTATGATGCTAGAGCCAACCAAACCAGAGAAACAGTTCAAAAACTATTAGAGTTAGAACAATTGATCTTGAAAGTTGTAGTAGAGGAAATATAATAGTTGCAGTTAAGTGCGAGAAGAATTGCTGGAAATAAAGTATGATACTACAACTACTCTATAAAGTACAAACAATACCTTGCTAAGGAAGGGGTCCTACCTCCTTATACGAGGCACTAGTAGTAAGGAACTCTATACTTAGCATGTTATTGATTGAATTAGAATGAATAAGAACTTTACATTGCTGGAAACTAGAAATACAATAAAGAACATAGTTATGATTTTTATCAATCACCTAGCTAGCCTATTTTTTTACTACTGCCCAACTTAAAGAGAGCATGTGTTTTTTTATGTGTTTGTAAAAATGATGGAAGTATCTAAATTAATAAAATCAGTTGATGAAAAACTATGAGAATCATATTGTTCCATCTTGTTACATCAACTTTCCAAAAGATAGAGAAATTTGGGTGCACAGTAACCTAATCAGCTATATGACGAATTGTGGCTTAGTCATTAATTCTTTTCTAAGCACCTATTCACCTTTTTCATTTTCCTTCATGAGTAGATCAATTGTTTGACTATATGAGTGATTCACATATGACAATTGTTTGGTTAACTAATGAATTGTTATAATTGACGCAAAGTTACAATAGCCTTCTTAGAGTTGCAACAACAGTATTGAGCAAGTTGTAGCAATAACCATGTGCTATAAGTCACAACAATGGTGAGAGTCACACCAAGTAAGCAGAGGCGAGAGTCATAACAATAAGGGGTTAGATTGAACATATTTAGCATATAAATTTTATTAGAAACAAAAACAGTTATCATGTGATGACAGTGCTGGGCAAGTCCACAATCACTTAACACTGAATAGAGGTCTACACTCGCAATTAGAAACACCTCCTGCTCGCTTCAAATGTACAAACCATAAAAACACAAACGTTAACATGCAAGAATAACTCAGGTTATGTTAGCAAAAGTTTCCTGGTCAGGTTATGATGCTAGAGCCAACCAAACCAGAGAAACAGTTAAAAAACTAAACTTGCTAAAATGAACAAAAGTAGTCATATCTACATGGAATGAAATCCCGAATTCAATGAAAAAGATACTATAGCAGGGACAATAAAAATGCAGCATTTTATCTATAAAGCAAACACAGTAACAAGGGGCTACTCTGACAGGCATGTCAAAGTGCCAAGCCAAGTCCACTCGAAATTTACATGAATTTACAAGTTATGCAAGTCAATTGAGAGCAGCTACAGAGAGTTTCGAGGGTTGGTCTGGGCTCATTTCTGCGATGTTCCATTTTCCCTTTGTCTTTCTGCTCGGGGCCGGCTGTGGGGCGAAGCCCTCCGCCGAGAATGGCACGGGATGGCCGAGGGCACGGGACGGCCGAGGGCACGGGATGGCCGAGGGCACGGGACGGCCGAGGGCACAGGATGGCCGAGGGCACGGGGCAGCAAAAATTACAGGCTAAAACAGCAAAAATAACATAGAATGCCATAGAATGCCGAGAATGGCACGGGACGGCCGAGGGCACGGGATGGCCGAGGGCACGGGACGGCCGAGGGCACGGGATGGCCGAGGGCATGGGGCAGCAAAAATTACAGGGTAAAACAACAAAAATAACATAGAATGCCATAGAATGCCTAAAACCCTAAACCCTCAAAAAAATGCTCAAAAAAATGCCATAAAATGCCATAGAAAGTTTACAAAATATCCTGTTAGAGTTGCTTGTGTTGAAAAACACAGAGAAATTGCTGGTAGGATTAAAATCCTACCGGTTACAGGCCATGGATGGTCGCCGACCTCCCCCACCTTCCCCAGAGCTCGCCAAACCTTCTCCACACCTGCAACGTCCTTTTCCACACCTGCAACAAGAAGAAAAAAGCCATTAGAGATCAGAAAACCACCAAAAACACCAGCGCAAAACAGCAAAATCCTATTTTACCTCGAGCTCAGTAAAACTGCGACCGACTCCTCCCCAAACAACAAAATCGCCGAATAAGACCACCACCAGAGAAATGCTAAACAACCGGCATTCCATGCTAAACAACTTGCATTCCAGAACGACCAAGAAATCCAGGCGGAAAAGCACAAGAAAAGCAGAACCGATGTCCCAACCACAAACCCTGAAACTCCATCAAACCTTCGCACCAGCACACAAATAAACGACTCTGCGCGCAGATACACAAACCCTGTCAACCGAACAAACAATTCCCCCAGCACACGAATAAACCACCATGCGCGCAGGTTATAGGGTCATCCCGCACCATCTTCGGCGGGGGGCTTCGCCCAACAACCGGCCCCGAGCAGAAAGACAAAGGGAAAATGGAACATCGCAGAAATGAGCCCAGACCAACCGTTGAAATGGCGCGAAGTTCATTTTTTATGCAGTGAGGTGATAGCCCACACATGGAGCTCCACGGTGGACAGGTGTCGTACCGGCTCCATGTGTCCTGACGCGTGGTAAAGTGACGTGGCGGGGAGGGCGCACATGTATTGGCGACCCTCCCCTAGTTTAACTTAAATTTTAAAATTCTATTTAAATGAAAAAATAAAATTATTAAATTTTTACTAAAATAAAGTCTGAATTTTTTTTTTAAATCCGAGTGCATGGCTCGGGTGGTGGGGGCTGTCGGATTCCATGCACCCCACCCGTGTGACCGTTTGTAAATATGTACATACTAGGCCTAATATAAATGCTTCTGTTGGGGACTAGCCCCCCTTTAAAAAAAAAAGTTTTACGTTTTTTTGGAAACTTTTTATTTAGTGTATTGTTGTAGCATTTAAATAAAGTTTCTAAGTTTCTAAAGAAATTTTTTATGTAGTGTATTGTTGTAGTATTTATAAGATTGTATAAGATTTGAATAAAATTTATATAAATTTTCAAAAGTGTAATTAATATTCCACATAATTCTAATTTGTAACAAAGATTCAGAAAATATGGTAAAAAATAAAAATAGTTAAGACAATTTTAAATTGAATTTATTATAATCAATTTAATTGATCTAATGAATAAATTGTTTATTCAACTTATCAATTTATTTCATTTATTTTTAGATTTCTATTTTTTTTTAATATATTTGAGACTTTTGTGAAATTAAATCTCTATATAGACTACTAAAATTGAAATGCGGACTAAAGACGGATAGAGACTCAAGACGGGAGTGCACAGCAGGACGGAAAAAACCAGGGTCTCTGACTGTTATAGAAGCGTTCTCCATGGAAGGATGCAAAGGATGGAGCTCCACTCCCTCCTACAAGCAAGTTGTGGCCAGTAGGCGAAAAAAAACCAATAGAAAATGACAAAGAGCCTTCAGAAGGAAGGGAAAGAAACAATGAAGAAGAACAGGAGGGAACCAAGTCAAGGAAGCATAACAATGTAAAGGAAAATGAGGAAGAAGACAAGGATAAAGGAAAAAAAGACAAAGCACACATGGGACCATGCAAACCCAAAGCAGTGGTAACTCCCAGGGTCATTTTAAATGAGCCAGCGCTATAGGCGCACAGGGATCACATGCAAACCTATGCAATCATTTGTAAATTCATGGGTTTATGGACCACTGAAAAAGCCTTACAAATGTGGATTAAATACCACTAGAAACCAAAAGGCAGCATTGACCTACATCTTGGGTCTAAGGGTTTTTTCATAGTTGTATTTGCAAATATTGAAGATAAGGACAAAGTGTTTGAAGGGGGGGGCCTACTTTTATGCTGCATCAGGCCTCTATATGCGACCCTGGATTATGAATTTTGTTCCGGAATGCGAAACTTTTACATCGGTTCCGATTTGGGTAAGACTCTATTCTCTACCTCTTGATTACTAGCAAACAGAATCTCTAGCCGCCATAGGAAATAAGTTAGGTCGTTTTGTCAAAGTTTCTGAGGCCACTAGAAGGGGAAAGTATACTTCCTTTGCTAGAATATGTGTGGAAATGGATCTCTCTGGAGCTCTGCCGGACGAGGTTATTTTGGAGGTTTTTGATGAAGAATGGATACAAACAGTAGATTATGAACATATCCCATTCAGATGTCGCAAATGTCATGAGCATGGACACCTGTTCAGAGACTGCCCTCTCAGTAAAATAGAGAACAAAAACAAAATTGACACAATGAAGGATTCAGAAAGCTTCTTCAAGGTGGAACATAAAGGAAAAGGAAGCAAAAGAGGACCAAAACCACGCAAATCACCAGGGCAACAAGCTAACCAGAAACATGTTTCATGTCCTTGAGGTAGACGAAGGTTCTATAGAAACAAATCAGGCAAAGGAAGGAGGTCCAGTGGAGGAGGAGAAAGTAGAAGATAGGGAACAGATAGAAGATAATAACATACAGAAATAATTTATGATGAATTATGCAGAACAGGAGATGGACCATGAAATGACCCAAAGTGAGATTGAAATGGACCATGAGCTCCAGGAAATTCTTGAGAAAGAGAGCCTAGATTTGGAAGTTTTCTTGAAACAAGGAATCAAAGAAGGGTTAGACTTGTTACCTACAGAGGAGTTCAATAGAGTTCAGCAGTTGTTTTTATGCAAAACCCAGACTAAAGGGGTGTACAGGAAAAAATACAAAGATAGGTAGGGCAACGAAGGAGTGAAAACAATGAAAAACACAGCAGGACTAGCACCCAAAAACCCAGGGAAGAAACAGGGCAGAGAAAAGCAGAATGAGTTGTTGATGGAATGTGGAAAGCTAATGATAGATTCAGGTAAGATGAAAGACCTATCCAATTACTCCTTTATTAATCTTCAATTATGAAGTTCACTTCTTGCAATATCAGGGGTCTAGGTAGTAAAAGGAAACAAAGATTACTGAATAATATAATGAAACAAGCAGCTCCGGAGATGATTTTCATCTAGAAAACTAAGTGTTCCATCCAGAAGATAAGAGATATCCATAGTAAATTGCTCAATGGATTTGAGTTTCTAGAAGTCAAAGCAGAGAATACGGCATGAGGTATTCTCACTCTTTGGAATCCACAAAAAATTGGCTTAATAAATGCGGAGGCATCTAGGGATTATTTATCTGTAGTCATTCAAACTGTGGGAGACAAGGGAACCTACCTGGTAACGAATGTTTATGGCCCTCAAAGAATGGACAACAAACTCAGGCTTCTAAACTCTCTGGAGACTCTTAGAGACAGACATGTAGGAATACCCTGGATCCTGGGAGGTGATTTCAACATGATCAAATCACTTACGAAAAAGAAAGGGGAACTAGAGTTCTAGGCAAAGATTCTTTGGCTTTTCAAACCTTTATCGATAAGATGATGCTATTGGACATTGTAATGAGTAATGGAATATTTACTTGGAACAATAAAAGAGGAGGAGAGTCTCAGGTGGCCTCTAAACTAGACAGATTCACAATCTCAGAGGATCTTATGTTCTATGACAAGGAAATGGTAGCAAGTATGCTCCCCTTTGGAGGCTCAGAACACTGGCCAGTAAAACTGGAGGTTCAGGGCATTAGCACCCCCAGGAATAGACCTTTTCGTTTTGAGAACATCTGGCTTACCCGCCTAGATTTCATCAACAACATAGCCAAATGGTGGTAAGAAGATTTAAACATTCAGGGCACCAGAATGTTCCTTCTTCAGAAAAGACTAAAACACATCAAGCTCTGGCTTAAACATTGGAACAAGAATGAATTTGGAAACATCTTTGAAGAGGAAAAAACTATTGAAGGTAAAATGCAGGAACTCAACCAAGCCCTTATTACGGAGGGACATGACAAAGTTAGAAGTGATTAAGCCACCAAATATCATCAAAATTGGGAGAATTTATGCAAACAAGAGGAAATATTTAGGAGACGAAAGTCTAGAGTTCAGTGGCTAAAAGAAGGTGAACGTAATACCAGATTTTTCCACAAATCCACCATAGCAAACAGAACTCATAACAGAATTTCTTTGATCAAGGATGAAAGAGGAAACCTTCTCAATTCTCATGAAGAAATAGAAGCAGTTCTAGTCCAGCACTTTCGAAACATAGCAAAGGAAACATGTTATGATAGAGAACTCCACATCCGGGACTTCACTAAGCATATACCCAGGATGGTTTCCAGAGAGGATAATGCCAACCTTTATAGGCTAGTGACTAAAGAGGAAGTTAGCGGAGTACTCAAAGAAATGCAGAATGGGAAGGCGACAGGCCCGGATGGTTTCAATGTTGACTTCTTCAAAGCTTGTTGGAATATAGTCAAACGGACATTATGTAGGTTGTTGAAGATTCTAGAACGAACAAAAACATTTTGAAGGCTCTGAACACCTCTTTTATAGCCCTGATACCTAAATAGGAGGTTGCTCAAACCCCTGATAGGTTTAGACCTATAGCCTTGTGCAACGTGGTTTACAAGATAATATCTAAAGTTGTTGCAAATAGACTCAAACCCCTCCTTCCTTCACTAGTTTCGGGGGAACAATCTGGATATGTGGAAGGAAGGAAAATTCTTAATAACATCATTCAAGCACATGAAGTGGTGCATTCTCTTACTAGCAAAAGAAAGGCTGGAATGATCATGCAACTGGACATAGCCAAAGCTTATGATAAGCTGAACTGGATCTATATCAGGAAAGTTCTTATTGCTTTCGAGTTCGACCACAATTGGGTAAGATGGATCATGGCTTTGGTCACTTCTTCCAGTTTTTCAATTCTGGTCAATGGTTCTCCTTTGGAGACTTTTATTCCTTCCAGAGGCCTTAGGCAGGGTGACCCTCTCTCTCCCTTTCTCTTCATCCTCATGATGGAAGGACTGGGTAGGTCTATCAAGAATGCAAAAGAAGTTGGTAAAATCAAGGGTCTCCAACTCTCGGAAAATGGACAAGCCTTGACTCATCAACAATTTGTGGATGACACCATGCTGCAAGGAATCCCTACAGTCAAAGAAGCTCTTGCTTATAAACAAATCCTTAGTGACTTTTCCATGGCTTCAGGTATGGAAGTAAATCTTTCCAAATCTAAGATCTTTTTCTTCAATACTAACATTGCTATTCAGAGGAACATATCTAGAATTCTGGGCTTTCAAAGGGATTCTCTCCCCTCAAATTATCTGGGAGTTCCTCTAACGGCTAAACCGTTACACAAAAGCATCTGGGAGCCGATGATTAATAAATTACAAGACAAAACCAGGAAATGGACTATGAGATCTTTAAACTTAGCTGGCAGGTTGGTCCTCACAAAGGTTATACTACAATCAATCCCAGTCTTTATGCTTTCAGCTATCCCTACTCCTAAAGGAATCTTGCACCAAATGAGAAACATACAAAGAGACTTTCTATGGGGCAAGGGGGAAGATAAGAAGAAATGGGCCTTAGTTGCCTGGGAAAAAATCTGTAAACCCAAAAACCACGGGGGTCTTGGATTGGATGATCCTGAGATTCTGAGCAAGGTTTTAGGGGAAAAATTATGGTGGCGATGGATAAAAGAACCAGAAGCACATTGGGCTATCCTTTGGAAAGAAAAATATGCAAGCTCTTGGCTAGATAATGACCGCATAAGGATGGATGGTAATATAAGAGGATCATATATTTGGAATAAAGCTTGGGAAAACAGAGGCATAATTCAAGATAACAGCTTCTGGGAAATTAGAGAGGGAGACTTAGCCTTATTCTGGGAGGATAGATGGCAACAAGAACCTATTTTGTTAAAGGAGGATTTGGAGGACCTCAAAGCAGAGACAGACACCAAGGAGCTCACCAAAGTTAAGGATTTTTGGGATCAAAACAATAGTTCAGGGAAATGGAGAAACTGGAGGAAACTTGATCTCATAAATGATAGTCCCCTCAAAGCCAAGGCTGAGAGACTAATGAAGATGTTAGAACAAAGGAAAATTCTAGTTTCAAGGGGGCATGACCAGCTGAGATGGGGCAACAATAATGAGGGGACCTATAATCTCAAGGAAGCTAAACTCATACTCCTTGAACTAGATTCCCAAGCTCCAGACAGGATTTGGAAAAACCTATGGAAACTTCAAGGGTGGATGAAAATTAAACTTTTTATGTGGCTGGTACTGCACAGGAAAATTCTGACCTGGGATAACATTAGGAAGAGGGGTGTCCTGGGGCCTTCCATATGCCATCTCTGTGAAGTTCAAGAGGATACAATGGAGCACCTTCTCAATAATTGCATGTTTACATCCAACTTATGGGATTCTTTCGCCTCTATCTTCCAACAATCTGATAGAGACATTGGAAGTCTTTTCAATACCCTCACCAATTGGAGAAGGAACTTTTCGGATAATGAAGTTTTGAGTTCAGCTTGGGCACTAACACCAAGCTTCATTATTTGGAATGTCTGGAAAGAAAGGAACAATAGAATCTTCAAGAATGTTAAGAAATATCCTCAGTATCTCTATGATTTGATCCTAAAGCAGATTAACGAAACTGTTGGCACTGTTGTCCGGAATCTCCCTACGAAACCCCCTAATGCAATAGATTGGAGGATTCTCTGTAAGCTAGAGCTACAGGGGCTTGTTCCTCAAGGTTTAGTCAGGAAAGCCTCAATTCTGGATCCTGAGCTAGATTTCTGGCATCCCCCCCGAAGGGTTTTCTGAAATTCAACATTGATGGTGCTTCCAAAGGTAATTCGGGCACGGCCGGCCATGGAGGGGTGTTAAGGGATGATAATGGAAGTATTATGTTTATCTTCCATGGTCATTTAGGCAAAGCCACCAACAACATGGCAGAGCTAATGGCCATGGAACAATGTCTAGAGTTCTTGGTTCAAGAAAACCGCCAAAATACGATCATTGACGCTGATTTCGAGTTAATCATTAACTCGGACAAGAGAATAAGCTGGGGAACGAATCCGGAAAAAGCCTCAAGAAACTGGAGGTTGATCCAAGTCTTTTAACGGATTCATAGTCACTTACAGAGTCTGAGAACAGTTAGTTTTGCACATGTGCGAAGAAAGGCCAATAAACTAGCAGATTTGCTTGCCAATCAAGGAGTGATCTGCATAGATAATAGAGTGGCGATGGACTGGCAAGAGCTCCCTCAAAACAGATTAAAAACAGAGTGTCAAAACCAAGCAGAAGAAGATAAGACAATGTTCCTTAAAAGAGCCATGGAGGCGGGCACAACTGACCAGCAGTTGATTGTTTAAGAGGTTTGCTCACAATCAAGTTTTTTTAGAGTGGCTTGCAGTGGTCAACAAGGGATTCCCAGGTTATTATGTTCACTATAAGTTCCAGTTGCAACAACGAGGACGATTTAGTTTTGTGGTTAACAGGAAGAATGACAAATACTTCAATACACATCGGGTCAAGGAGGGTTGATGCAGCGAACGGTCGAAAGCCGGAGACCATCGGAGGCTGCAAAACCAGAAGTTTTTCTGGTTGGCTCACTTTACCGCGACCTGAGTGGTTTTCTGGGGATCGCGACCCTCAAAGGCGGGAAGTGGTATTTCCTTTTCGGGAGCGATTGCATTCAGCGTGTTCCACGTGGCAGAGGGGACGGGAGGAATACCGCCTCATCGCATGCTAACGTGCACGAAGGTAGGCGGGTGCGATATTAGTCTCAACTGTTGGATCATCCATAGCAGATCAACAGATAGGATTGATCGTGCATGTCTGCAGGTCCTAGTGGTAAACAGCGGGCTCACTTTATCGCGAAGTTTTTCTGGTTGGCTCACTTTACCACGTAGTTTTTCCAGTTGGCTCACTCTACTACGACCTGAGTGGGGGATTGCAGCCCTCAAAGGCGGGAAGTGGTTTTTGCTTTTCGGGAGCGATTCCATTCAGTGTGCTCCACGTGGCGGTGGGGACGGGAGGAATACCGCCCTCATCGCACGCTAACGTGCGCGAAGGTAGGCGGGTGCGATATCGGTCTCAACCGTTGGATCATTCATAGCAGATCAACGGATGGGATTGATCGTGCATGTCTGTGGGTCCCAGTGGTAAACAACGGGCTGCTTAACACAGCGAATTGGTCCATAGTCGTTGGATCGAATGGACAGGTTCAACGGTTAAGATTAAAAAGGCAAGTTAGGATTTGGCGGGAAGCGGGTGTCCTTGATATCAAAAGACTTTTCACTCTGGCCATTGAGCCACGGGTTAAGAAGTTGGATGGATGCGAAACCCTTATTTTATTGACACTTTTTGTTCTTTTCAGGTCCGTTTCCTGACTCTTGTATCTTTCTTTTGAGATGGGCTTTGATCCCGGTTTCAGGTTTTGATACGGTCCCTCCATAGTCAACGACCATGTGGGAATTTATGTATTTTATGTACTTTATTTGTTGATTAATGAATTTGAAGGTTCAACACTTGCATTAGCAAAAAAAGAAAATAAATCTTTATATAAATGTTTTGTACTAATTACTAAGATCGATCATCAAATCACCATATAATACTAATTACTAAGATCCATTATCAAGAAGAAATTGTTTGAAGAAAATTTGTATAATTAAAATTTAAAAAATAATAATAATAATAATTCAATGAATAATAATAATTAAAATAATATTTAAAAAATAATAATATTATCCAATTTAAAAATTAAAATAATATTTTTTATAACAAAATTATATTTTTAAATTTAAAAATATAAAGATGAAAAACATTAAATTTTTATTAATTAATTTAAATAATTATTTAAATATTGAAATTCTAAATATTATTTAAATAATTAATTAATCATAAATAATCTAATAAAATAAAAGTGTGTTAGAATGATATGTAGCTTAAATATTAATATAACCAAATTATTTAACAAATATTTAACCAAATTATTTAATTTGTTAGTTTAGTTTATAGATATATATATATATATATATACAAGTTTTTTTTTTTAATTTAATTATAATATATAAAAGATTTCTAAAATCTGAATTTTAATTATATAAATGGTTTATACTAATAAGTAACGTACATTATCATGAAAAAAAATTAAAATAAAATTTATAAATACAGGACTTAAAGGAAAATTAAAATCAATAAATGACATTTAAAATAATAATAATAGGAAGAAAACATTCTTAAAAAAATAATATTAAAAAAAATATATATATACGCATAAAATTTATTCATAAATTAAATTATATAATAATATTTGTAATTATAAAAATTAAACGTAATAAAAGAATATTCATAAATTAAATTATATAACAATATTTTTAATTACAAAAATTAAATTTAATAATTATAAACATTGAAACGAGACGGCGAGTGAATGAAATAACAAAGCAACTGGCCTCTTTCAGAGCAGTGACGTCTTCCTGCAATAACGGGTCGGGGGAAGGAGTAGCTCTAAAGATAGATGTTAATTTTAGATATGGTTTATGCACCAAGATTGGGCTTTAAGATCCATAATTGCGCTGGACAATTCTAGATAGTGTTTATGCACCAAGATTGGGCTCTAAGATCCATATTGCGCCGTTCCAACGGGGATTGGGGAGTGGGGATTGGAAACGAACAAGCGAGTGAGGAGAGAGGTTCAAAAGATTATAGACATCCAATTTATTCATAAATTAAATTATGTAATATAATAATATTTTTAATTATATATATAATAATTATAAATATTAAATAAAACATACATCAAATAATAATATTTTTAATTATAAAAATTAAATATAATAATTATAAATATAAAATTAATTATGTGTATTAATTAGATTTATAGTAAAAAAATTTGTAATTTTTATTTTTTTATAAATATAGTATTATATGTAAAAATAATCAATTTCATCCATATAAATTTTTTTATTGTTTTTAGAAATTTAAATGTAAATTTAATTTTTTTCCTTACAATTTTATTAATAATAAAAAACTATAATTTTATTAATAATAAAAATATTATATAAAGTTGTGGAGTGCCCACTATTTTGAGATTGGTTATTATTAGAAAGTTTTGACACTATAATCTCAAATAATGAATATTGACTTATTATTGTGATTATTAAAATTAGCTACAATCATTATCACTTTTTACATAAGTGTCAACTTTTGTAATTGCATTGTGTTTCAACATTCCAAGTCCAGCCTAAACAAATAAAATTAGGGTTTTGTTATCATTCTGTCAATAGAGGGATTTGGAATTGCAACGTTACTTTACAGCCTATGCCTATAGGCTAATAGCATGATTTGTGACCAAGTACCCTAGAATGCCATGAAATCTAATTGGTAGTCTACTGGCTACCCTGGCTAGGTTTATAACCTATACAAAAGTTGATGAAATTTATAACCAATGCAAAAGTTGATGAAGTTGGACAAGAGATGAAGAGATTATTAGTCCCTGCCTGGGACTAATAGCGATCGATCGATCGTTGACCTACCATTACTTGATACTTTGACTGGTTTTTTTTTGCTGTTTTCGCATTTTAACCTAAGTTTGATGCTCCCAATTTTATTCAACAAAATTTTACCCAAAGTTTTTGGTTCGGCAAACAATTGAGGTCTTATTGCAGCCTTCACGTTGCCCGATGCAAAAATATTGAGGCAATCTTATCTTATCCAAAGTACGCGGCAGGTATATTGCGATCGATGTCGCTCTCCCCAGCATTACTTTCAACTAAAACAATAATTTTAACCCAAAGTTTTTCATTCATATTTTATGAAGGCGTTTTCCAACCTATTAAATATTGACAGGTTTTTTAACTGGCCAATCATACGCACTAAAATCTTGGGAGTCTTATTGCTGGGTAAAACTCATTTTTTGAGATAAAGTTAGGATAAAGTTAAAAGATAAATCAAAAGAAAACTGACTAATGCTAGCCTTGGCCAGCATTAATTCATAACATTTTATGTAAATTTAATCGGCATCAAAACAAATTTTATCCAAAGTTCACTCACGGCCTTGCCATGCAATTGTGTCACCGCCTTGCTGCCACCTCTCAACTACTCGCTGCCACCACCTCTCAGAGATTGGACACCTGTCATAAAAAAATAAACTCGTAATCCCACTCGCCATTTCCTATGTTATTCTGCTTAATCAATTCACCAAGGTTAATGTGGTTGAGGTTGACAGAGGGTGTAAACATCAACGCTATCATTTGCAGTTGAAAAACTGAACTTTGAATGTTTATACATTGTACATTTATAACCAGAACATTTCGAACCAGAAGCATGATTGGAAGGGAATTGGAAATATCGCTTGAAGAGGAAGGTCTGGAATCTTAGCAAACCCATCAAAAGCCACATGCAGTTTCAAATTCTGCAGGAATTGCGCCGCTACTGCCTGTTGCAACACATGAATTGTCGCAACAAATCAGACTTCCAAGTTTGCTACAACGGGTCTAGAAGGAAACCAAGGAATTGGGTCGCTAATACCTGTTGGAATGAATGGTTCGATTCAGGTATAAGGCTGAGTTGAGCTACTTCCACCCGCCGTATGGGTGATCTTGTTATATCGAGAGATATAGTTGTAGAAATAATCAAGACAGACCGAACTAAGCGTTCCCCATTTAATGTAATATTCACCATAAACAAATGTCGAATTTCTACGAACGTTTAACATGGTTATTTGATGGCATGTAATTCTTTGCGTTGTTCCCTTCATCTATTCATGGTAATAGTTTTGCTTCTATCACTCAAGCTTTTACTATATAAAGTGTTTGCTTAATTCATCAGGAATTAATTTCACATTAATGGTAATAGTTTTGCTTCTATCACTCAAGCTTTTACTATATAAAGTGTTTGCTTAATTCATCAGGAATTAATTTCACTCTGATTTCATTATTATTGCTTTGCTAAGTGCTTCGGAGGTGGTTTTTCTGATTTCATATTTAAGGTTTGTCCATATGTTTCTGTTTCTAACCTTCTATCATAACAGACAACTAGAAGATGTGTCAAACATTCCAAAATCCGGAGTCTTTTGCGGTAAATAGTATCATCTTTCTATTTCGAAAAGAGTTATTATTGAAAATATGCATTATTAACCTTTGCAAGCCTTACTATGAATGGAAAATCTCTTTTATTCTGAAATTTGGTGGTTTTATTTGAAGTTTTATGAGTCAGCTCGTGAGTTTTTCCAGATCACTAGTCAATCTTCACTCTTTGGCGAGTTGAGCCTGGTAACTTTACTCTTGATAATGAAACTACATTTTTGAACCCATACCTTTTGTGTTATCAGGCACCAGCACCCTGTACAAATGTCTTCAAAGGATTTTATGGGATTCTGTGAAAATAATGAACGTTCATTTTGTTGTATGTGTACAGCTATGTGTCAAGCCTATGAATGTAAGTTGTAGATGCCGTCCTCAATAAAATTAAAAGATAAGATATTAGATTGTAGTCGTTTGAGTTCTAAACATCATTGCTTCTTGCAGCATTTTACGAACCCTGTATACTCACACTCAGGAGTGCCCACATTTTACGAAACCTGTATCCTCACACTCAGGAGTGCCCATGGTCTTATGAAAAACTTCACCGTTATTCTAGATATCCTCCATTGCTTTTTTTTCTTTTGAATTGATTCCCTAATACTTGTATTTATTAGTCTCTTTTAGCTTCGATGTTCTCTTGCCAATGTCAACAGAGGAATCCATCTGCAAGATATAAAGTTGTTATCTGAGAATTTTCAGCACAACTTCTTCAGTTTTGCCAGGGTGCGACAACCTGAAATTGTTCACCCATATCCATAGACATCTATAGACATCAGACCACATATGTTCTGAATTTGAAAAAACATTTTCAAAAATAATAATAAAGTTGTATTTGTATTCATATTATTTTCTACTTTGTAGATTATAAGGTTCATATAAAAAACTATTTTTAATATAAAAGTTAGTAATTTTATTTCTTTATGATGGAAAGAAATAGGTTAATATTTGCATTTTCCGAAGAAAAAAAGTATTTCTGATTTTTACATCATATTTGATTCCTGAAATAAATAATTATAAAAACCAAACATACCATTTTTTATGATCTTAGTTAGTTAATAATTGATTATTTTCCTAAACAAGCTTAATTTTTGTCATATTGAATATAGAATAGTTTTTTTTAATTGTAAATAAAATTTTTAGGTCATATTGAATATAGAATAGTTTTCGTTTTAATTGCAAATGAAAATTTAAAATAAATAGAATGTCATATCTAGAATCGTGACATATTTTACACCTTCCCCAATCTAGAAAATGTTTTGTTCTGAAGCTGAAGGTAATCACTTTAACTTTGATATTATTTTTGCTTCTATGGAACTAGACAAGTGACCTATTTTTCTTCTTCTGAAAATAACTGCTTTCAATCCATTATTATAAAAAAATTACATATCTAAATACAAAGAAATTATTATAAAAAAAAAATTACATATATAAATATCTAAATACAAAGAAATTATTATAAAAAAAATTACATATATAAATACAAAGAAATTTAACCGTTTCTAAAATATTCAAAACCTAAAATCGAGTGTATTAAAAAATAATCATTGTTATCGAATTTACATTAACATAAATTTAAAATTCCAACCTTCTTCGAGTGATCGACTTGTGCATTATGTTTCCTCTTACCGTGGTCGTCCCATCTTGGATGAAACGAAAAGTTATATCATTCAACTATTCATTGATTAGATTTTTCTATTTGATACTTGGTGTAACTATCGTTAAATAAGAAAAACAATCCACAGCGCCCGTCAAATATTATTCGGAAAAGACTTTTTCAAGCACCGTTATGATAGTATGATCGTCCTGCGCAGCACCCACATGAATTGATGTCAGCTAGCTTCTTTGCCGAAAGCACGAGAAATGGTGCACAAATCAAAAAAGGGCTTCATTTATGCTTGAGGGAGGCCATTCGCTTACGGCAGGGACTACCCACTGCATGCAGCACTTGTTTAATAAGATATTGTAAGTTTTGGGAAGCCTAAAATAACATAAACATCTCTTCTTAACTTTTTAGTCAACTTCCTGATTCACCTTTTGTGGTCCATAGTTTCTATATTATGAAAGTTCTTAGAAATAAAGGGTAAATGTAATATAGTAAGTTACCAATAAATTTATAATAAATATAATATAATCCACCATTTAGAATAGGTGTTTTATTCTTTTTTCTATTCAAAAGTCATTATTTAGAAAATGAAAGAAAAACCTACATTTGTATCCTCTCACTAGCTAACTAAAATGAAAAATAAACTCACCTGTTTATGAAAATTTGGATTTTCTGCTGCTTCTTTTAGCACGTTTGATAAACATCATTAACCATTCCAGTTTTTTGATAATTTTGAAAATCTATCTAATAATTTAAAATTTCTTAAATATTACATCAAACCCAATTAAAAAAACACAAATTTAAATTATTAAATATTGCATCAAACCCAATTAAAAAAGGAACACACATTTAAATAGATCTAGTAGATCCACGGGAAAAGGATAAGTTGTATATTTTCTATGGGGATCACACAACAAGGCATGCAAATCAACCCATAGCATTATAACATAAAATAGGTGTTGGCCAAGGACGAGTTGATATGAATGAGAGATTTATTTTCAACTGTGTTGTAATTGTAAGGTGTTTTCAGGTTTAATAGTAAAAAATAGTTACGGAAATTTGGGCATTCAGATTTTGATATCATCTGTCACTCCTGTTGGTCAATGGGATGGATTTGGAATTGCCAACGTCCGTTAGAACCAATGACCATATTATGCTCAAATGATGATCTGTGGACAAGATAAAATGAGTTTCGTAACGCCATAGAGACGGTCAACCTACAGGTTACACCCTAGCACTTTATATTATACTAGACTTTGGCTGTCGTTGATTTTTAATGCTCACAACGTTATTGCGTCTCTACTCGTACTCAAGATTTCCCATGGGGATGCCCATTCGAAAATATTGCTTAACTTTATTACGGATTTTGTGATATGTAATTGTTTTGTAAGAGGTAGGAAACTACTAAAGTTGTTACAGACCATTAATATAACTACTAAAGCACAATCAATATGATTTACCGTACCAAGTCGACATTATTTATTTATTTCCATCTTATCAGACGTTAACTATTTCAGGAAAAAAAAAAAAAAAAACCAAAAAAAAAAAAACCTACATGGGGAAGAATTGAATCGAGCATGATTTTTTTTCTTTATTCCGCCCATATATCCACACCAGTAACCACTACTTTTCGCCTGCAAAAATTAATTATCAAAAATCTATCTGATAATGGAACGATCGCTAGCATGACGTCATACCCAGTTTAAAATAAAGGAAGAGAAGGAAAAAAAACAGATGTAGCAGATCCATGAGTGAAAAAGAAAAGTTATAAATCTGATGGGCACTTCGAACCCTAATTACTTGCAAAGCTGAAGTAGATGCCTAATCCATGCGTCCTGCATCAGGGATTTGGGCAGGTTCTAACTCTGACGAGATACATCTCATATCAAACCAAATTTGATAATGAAACCTTATTGAGTAATAGCTTTTGTGATATGTATTTTCTGTCTAAGGAGGGGTAAACTGTGAAGGTTTTTACAAACAATCCATCATCCTAATCTAATCTACCAATTCTAGACTGATTATTCATCTGTATCCTTGGGTATGTATTTTCTGTTTAAGGAGGACGGAAACTATGAAGGCTCTTACAAACGATCAATCATCGTAATCTAATCAAACAATTCTGGATTTATTATTATTTATATCCTAGCCGTAATTAATTATTTTAGAAAAAGACAAAGAAGCCTACCTGTTTATAAAGAAGAAATGATTGAGCTGGATTCTTCAAGTTTTCTTCCACCATGTTTGATACACACAGGCACTGGTAACTATTTTGTTTGCTCCTGCCAAAATTAATTAACATGAGAAATCCCTCTGATCAATGGAGGAATAACAAATATTGCGTCAAATTCAGTGAAAAGGGGAAGAGAAAGAAACAAATAGATGTAGCGGATCCATGAGTGAAAAAGAAAAGTTGAGAAGACAACACATACCGTAGACCGCAGATTTTGATGGGCAAGCCTCAGATAAATTTTTAATCCCTACGCTCCTGGTTGGTGATTTGGGCATTTTCGAATCTGAGGACATAGATGTCATATCATATCAAATCCTGAGAAAGTAAATCAAGCAACTCTTCCTTCCTTTCCTTGACTCTACCCATCCAAGTATAAATATAACTTCATTCCCACGCCCCTGCTCATCTCTCTCACTGTGCATAAACATAACACAAGAAGCACCCGCACAGAGACACACAAACATATACACATACAGACATATAAACATACACAGAGGACAAAAACACAAACATACACAACGCCACAGAACGCTCCACAGCACTGTGAAGAGAGAAATAACAGAGGGCATATAGTAGATGTTGAGAACCAAAACAATTACCCGTAACATTTCTTGTCAATGTGGCAATCAATTTATAGATGGAATATTGTGCTACACCTTGGATTCCATTTGTCAACTCACATGACCGTTTGAATAAAAGCGCAAAAGCAAGTGGCTGTAAAAATTACATTAAATAAAAGCACAAAAGCAAGGGGCTGTAAAAATTACATTAAATTTAAATTTCATCAAGAAAATTCAACTTAGTTTTGGATAAAAGCACTCATCCAATCCAAACGGCCGTAAAGATTATATTTACATTTTATTCAAAAAGTTTGGTTATTTCTTCCAATATGGAAATCACATTCTTGATTTGGCTGAAATGAGAGGAAATTTTAACGAGGGATTTTGTTAAATATTATTTATTTTTTTGACAGACTTATCAAATTGGAAGTGGTTTGATTAAAAAAATTGAAACACTTATTTGATATTTAAAATTTGAAAGAAATTGTTGAACATTTTTAATGATATCAAATTAAGTTAATGAAATGATAGAAAATTCTCATAAATTTTATTGAATTGAGTTATTTATTATATTCAAGATTGTAGTTGAAGAACAAGATTATAAATATACATATTTTTTATTTTTTATTTTTTATTTTTACTTTCGTAATATAATTACTAATTTTTTTTAAGTTTTGTTTTTGTTTTTTTTTTAATGAGAGAATATAATTAATGTAATGAAATCTTAGCTGCAATATGGCTGAAAACATGTTATAAGAATGTTTAGAACAAGTTAGGAAAAATAATATGTTCACATGTGGAGGGTCCAAATTTGCCATTGCACAAAAGTATTTTCCTTCACCCAGTGGTGGAAAGAGTTTTGGGTGCAGACTTTAAATATGACTTGAATCTTGGGCTAACCTATTGATGAAGCCTTATTTCGAGGATGCCCGACTTAAGGTAAATACACACACAAAGTTTTCATAGAACTCACATGTTGCAATGTCTTGTAATTAACTTGTTTAATAATTTGTCCACCCTCTCCCCGATGGGGGTGTGATCTTGTGCTTTCTCAGAAGGCACGATGGGTGTACACTTGTCCTTGATTGGTCATGGCGTGGTATGGAGGAGGTGGGTGAACTTGGGTTTTACACTCGATGTCCCTTCAATTCAAATGCATGCGGGTGGACTCGGGGTGGTGGAGGTACATTTTATATTGCAGTAGAGGTGAGCTGAAATCCTCACCCTCACTTTTAGTTTTATGGTGAAGTGAGTTTCATACGCTCTAAACCGTCGTTTACTTGTTTCAGGTTGTTGGCCAAGGTATTAGGTCCTGGTGGTCAAACAAATTAATTATTTGAGATTAGCTTCATGGCAGTGAGCGCAAAGGGTCAATGTCTTTTGTTTTGTATTTGCATAACACAGTGCAAGGGCCTATCTTTGAGTTGGTGGTGGTTTATTCCAATTCGCCCCTCTTGGATAGTGATTTCACATATATTTCTTATCCATGTCCATTGTTGGTTTGTGGTATCTTGGTCATTCTTTTGTGTGGCTTTAAACCAGAGAATTTCCTGCTTGCATGGTTGGAGTTTCGATATTTATTTTGGGTTCTGAGAACCTCTCCCTTAAATTCAACTCGATTGCTTCTAGTGTTGGTGAAATGGCCTTTTATTTACTTAATTGTCACCATCACTTGTCTCCTTAAGTTGGGTGTTTTGAATTTTTTGCAATCTTGTGTCTGGAGATTTGGGTCTATGCATATAGCTTGTTTGGGTTGTCTGAGGTGCCAAGTGTTGTCTTGTTGGTGGTGGGGTTCTTTGTATTTTATGCCTTTACTGTGCAGAGAATTGCAAGCGATCTTTGAACTGTGACTCCTGCTGTGGAATTTGGGGGACAACATTGTTGTATTCTGGTTGGGTGTTGAATAGTCAAGGGTTCATCCCTCTGCTTGTTTTGTGAGATGTGGTTCTTTAGTTGGTTGTTTGCATTGTTCTTTTGTTTTAGCCACCATGCCTCCTCGTCAGCGAATGGCGTGTACAAGAGGTGGTGCTGGTCATGTAGGGGTCAAATAGGGTCACACATTTCCATGGGATTCTATGGCATCTTATTTTGATGCAGTCTCTCTAGAAGTGCATAGGGAAATTTTACTGTTGGAATAAAAAGAGTTTGGTGATCTATTTTATTACTCAAAAGTTGGAAGATATGATCTCAAATGGGTTCAAGGCCCACAAAGGTGTAGAAAAAGATATTATATTTCTTGCATTCTCATTCTATGCACCAATAGATGGATACTCTGTTATGCTTGGTATTCAAGGACACACAAGTCATATCTATAATGTTTTTTCTAGACAGGGGGACATTAAGCGTATTTTAAGGAATATCATATTTTGCCTCAGTGATATATTCTCGTCCGAGTCGTGTGGACAACTATGCAGTGTCAGGTTCTGCCTTAGGGGATCTGACTGATCCTCCCGAAGACCCAATTGGTCCACTACTTGATATTACTCTAGATTATATGTTTATCTCATCAAATGAGAATTGCCATATGGATTTATAGTTTTGTTTACTTTTGGTTATGGAATTGCTAATATACTTATGTTTATCCTCTAAGAAAATGATATGGAGTAAGATAACTGATTTGGAGGTGTTTTATTTTATGGGAACACACTTGGTTGGTATAAACAAAGCTTTACGGTGCCTTTTTTTCTTGTTATCGTTGTATGCTCATTGTTTTATGTCATTGGTCTAGAATATTACTTCGTGCTTACCTCACGGGAAGTATTTTCAGTGTTTGGTCTAGCAAAATGAGCACAACAGAGTCTCTCCTGTGGGACTATAAGAAGTTTGGCTCATGCAACTGGGTTTCTAAGGTCATAACATTTGTTTCCTTTCATTTTTTGGAATAAAATGCATGCTTTTTTTCCTGATATGGCTCTCTGTTGGCATTAGTAGCAGGCTGCAACCGCGTGGATGTTTGATGTTTCATCTTAATGTATTTTTTGTTATGATTCCCTCTGGATATGTTTAAGTGTATGGGCAGTGATGTTATTATGATATTTTTTGCACTCTGGTTATGGCCATGCTTGGCATGTTATCAATGTATCTTCCTCCCTTTCAATATCCAAAGAAGATAAACGGATGCTAGTGTTTAAGGAATTAATGAACCTAAGTATAACTTACTCTCTTTCCTTAAAATCACTTCCATCGGTCATATTCCATAGATATACTCCTTGACTAACTCCATATTTCGAAAAATCCATTGATATGCTAAATCAATGATCTGTCATTCTTCATTGCTCTATGCCTTTTGTATGTCTTTAAACATTTTTTCTAGGGTTCCACTCTCTAGGTAATTTCATGTTTAGAGATATTCCATTTGAACTATAACTTTTGTTAGCCTAAAGTAAACTGCAAATCCTATCTTCCACCTAACTCTAATGAGTCAAATAATTTGATTGGTGGTGTGTGAAGTAGAATATTTGGAGAGCTCTTGAATTGGTTGGACTAGACCATTTGATCTCTAAGATCTATAGGGAAAACCCATTGTGAGCCAAAGGAAAGTAGCTAGAAGTGAGAAGATGGTTGGTAAGGTGACGTTAGCCCCCTTTGAGGTGTAGTGGGTCTCAAACATCAAAATTTCGGATTTATCTCAAGAAGCGTGAGATTCTTTTGTAATGGAACCTTGAGAGGTCACCCACTGTCATGTCAACAACATAACTTTGTCTCTTTAGGCCAACTCTCCTCTACATTTAAGGGTTATCCTTTAGAAATTATAAGGGCATAAGGAATAAGTAGCAAGGTGATATCTCAAGTAACCCCAATGATCAAGCTCAATATAGGAGAAAAAATAAAATATTAATGGAGGGATGAGAAGATCAATACGAGTATTCAAGGGCAATAGAGTTAAGGGAATATTAATTTTGAGAGGATATCAAGAAGAAAGACCGTCCTTAGGTCGGGTACCCAGTATTGTCACTATTATCCAAGCTATAGAAGTTTAAATGTGGCATACATGTTTTTAAAGCAAAGGCCATGTTACCCTTCATATAGCATGAGGTTTGCCCCAATTTGAAGACCCTACCCAAACAAAATCTTTTTGGAGAATATTGACTTTGAAGCCAAGTTGTTGGTGCCTTGTTGCATGCTTGTCGGTTGAATATCACTTTAGTTTCCATCATCATTCCATATTTTGGATGCTTGTATGTTGATCTTGATTAAGCATTATCCTTGGTTAGGGCCTTGTCTTCATATTGACTCAATTGACCCCTAACACATGCGAAATGTATCAACTAAGGGTTTTCCTTAAGTATCATAGATTATTATGTGATTGGATGCTCATTGAGGTAGTGCATAGGTTAGCTTAACATATTATGTGTTCACATGGGTTCTTACAAATGTTGGAGAGGAACGACCATCAACAAAGAGGTTCCTAGGTTTTAAGTATGATTATTTGATTTTCTATAGCCTTTGGCACTCTTTTCATGGACTATTTTGGGATCTACATTAGTGTAATTGAAGGTTTGAGATATGATTTGGAGTGCATTACCCAATAAGCCTCCAAAATTCACATTGGTTAGTCATTTTTTGGTGGATATTTGCTTGAGGAGAACTCCACTCTATAGTTCTTTCCTTAGGATCCATGATGGTATTGATTGATATGGATGATATGTTAATTAAGGATCTTCCCCATGTATAAACTTTCCTAGTATACTCTCTCCTTCTTGGGTGGTTCTTGGTGGTTATATAAGGAGAAAAACCTGATATTAGCACACTCTTCTAGGTTTCCCTCCTCTTTTACCTTTGGTTTTGGAGATGTTGATGGTACTTGTTGCCAATGTTATGAAAACAAAGGAAAAAACATATGCATGGTCTATAATGGGCTTGGAAAAGTCTCACACTTACCAGTTACCACCATTATTTGGTGTGGAGAAATTTAATAAGACCAATGTTTCTAAAACAAACATCCCCAGTAACTTTGCTAACACAACTTTAAAAGTGGCAAGCTATCATTTTACTACAACCCTTGAGTAATGGTATGTCATAAATACACACATGGACTAGAATGGGATTAGAAGCACCAAAATATTTCCACAATTATATAGGGTGGAGATTGTGGAATCTGAGTTCAATGAATTTACAACAAAGGCCCCAACCAACTCTGCCAATGATTGAGGAATCATCTATGACTCAAGGAACTCATGATCTAGAACAAGCTCCAAAGGGTAGCATGATTTCCTAAGTTATTATTTGATGAAAATAGGTTCAAACATGAGATTAATGTCTTCGCAACAAAGGCTCCAACCAACTTTGTCAACACATAGCTTTAGATGTGATGTGTTGGCCTCAAGCTACAACTTTTGAAGAATGATTTGTCACTCAATCCACACATGATCTAGAACATAATGAAAAGTGCCACAAGATTGCCCCTATTATTTGAGTTAGAAACATTCAAATGTGTAATTAATGTTTTTAAAACAAAGGCCCCAACCAAATCCACTAAAACATTAATGAATTGGTGGTAGTTGTTTGCAATCCTTGAGGAACAATCAATCTCTTAGTGGAGACATGGTCTAAATAGGGTTAGAATAGTGACAAGCTCACCCATAATATCTAGGACAAAGAGGCTTGAAGAGAAGATCAATGTTTTGATAATATATTCCAAAATATATGCATGGTTTAGAATGGGTTTAGAAGCGTCTCACACTTACCACCATTTTTCGGGGTGGAAAAATTCAATAATATCAGTGTTTCTAAAACATTTATCCCGACTACATTTGCTAACACACAACTTTAAAAGTGGCATGCTATCTCCACTACAACCATAGAGGAATGGTATGTCAGTCAACACACACATCGACTAGAATGGGATTTATAAGGGGTGGAGATAGTGGAATGCGAGTTCAATGAATCTACAACAAAGGCCCCAACCAACTCTACTAACAATTGAGGAGTCATCTATGGCTCAAGGTACTCATGATCTAGAACAAGCTCCAAACAACAACATGATTTCCTAAGCTATTATGTGAGGAAAATAGGTTCGAACATGAGGTTAATGTTTTCACAACAAAGGCCCCAACCAAATTTGTTAACAAATCACTTTAAAGGTGATGTGTTTGCCTCCAGATAGAACAATTGAAGAACGATTTGTCACTCGATCCATGCATGATCTAGAACAAGCCCAAAAGAGCCACAAGCTTGCCCCAAGTATCAAGTTAGAGACATTCAAATGTGCAATGAATGTTTTTAAAAGAAAGGCCCCAATCAATTCTAGTGAAACGTCATTTTAACAATGACTTGGTGGTAGTTGTCTACAATTCTTGAGGAACAATCTATTTCTTAGTGGACACATGGTCTGAAAAAGCTTAGAATAGTGACAATTTTTCCCATATTAGATGGGACAAATAGGTTTCAAATGAAGATCAATATTTTGACAACAAAGGCCAAAACATATGCATAGACTAGAATGGGCTTAGAACAGTCTCATGCTCACCATCATTATTTGGAGTGGAGAAATTGAAAAATATCAATGTTTCTAAAACAAAGGTACCCATTAACTTTGCTAACACATAAAACTTTAAAAGTGGTATGCTATCATTTTGTTACAAACCTCGAGGAATGGTATGTTGGTCAATAGACACATGGACTAGAATGATATTAAAAGCAGCACAAGGTTTCCCATATTATATGGGTGGAGATAGTGGAATGTAGGTTCAATGAATTTACAACAAAGGCCCCAACCAATTCTACCATTAGTTGAGGAATGTTCTATGACTCGTGGCACTCATGATCTGGAACAAGCTCCAAAGTGTATGATGATTTCCTAAGTTATTATTTGAGGTAAATAGGTTAAAACACAGGATTGATTAATGTTTTCACAACAAATTCCCCAACCAAAATCGTCAACACATCACTTTAAAGGTGATGTGTTGGCCTCCAGCTACAACCCTTGAGGAATGATTGGTCACTCAATCCATGCACAATCTATGAACGAGCTCAAATGAGCCACAAGCATGCTACTATTATTCAAGTTAAAGACATCCAAATGTGTAATGAATATTTTACAAAGGCCCCAACCATATCTACCAAACCGTCACTTTAAAAGTGGTGTGATAGTGACCTACTATAATCCTTAGGGAATAGTATGCGACTCAACATATGCACAATCTAGAAAAAGCATAGAAGAGCCAAAACATTGCCATAATAATCCATTGTGAAGAGGTTCAAACATGAGTTCAATGTTTTTACAACAAAGGCTCCCACCAATTTTGTCAAAACATCACTTTAAAAGTAATGTGTTAGCGATCAACTACAAGCTTTGAGGAAATGTCTATCATTTAATGCATGCATGGGCTTAGAAGATCTGTAAGATTGGTCCTATGATTCAAGGTGGAGAGGTTTGAACATGGGATAAATTATTTTACAATTAAGGCCTCAAGCAACTCTACCAATACATTAATTTAAAAGCGATGTGCTAGCCATTGACAATATCCATAAATGAATTATTTTTCATTCAAAGTAAGCACACTTTATAATAGGATTAGAAGCAATAGAAGCTCTACCGTATTATTTGGGGTAAAGAGATTCAATCATGAGATCAATGATTTTACAATAAACGTTTGAAACAACTCAACTAGAACATTGTTTTAAAAGTGATTCACTGGAAATCGACTACAACCCTTAATGGAATGTTGTGTCACTCAAAGTATGCATGCTCTAGAATGGGATTTGGAGAGCCACAAGCTAGCACCGATTAGTATGGGTGGAAATGTTCAAACATAATATGATGTGTGACTCAACACACCCAGGTTCTAGAATGGGATGAGAAGATTTATAAGCTTAGCTTGCATTTACCCAAGCTCTAGAATGGGTTGTGAAGATTTGTAAGCTTATATTGCCCTTATTATTTGTAGTGAATATATTCAAACATGAAATCAATGCTTTTACAACAAAGGCCCAAATCTACTCCATCAATATGTCACTTTAAAAGTGATGTGTTGGTGGCCACCAAAAACCTTGAGGAATGATTTCACTCAACACATAGTGTGAAACAAGATTAGAAGAGTCACAATCTTACCTCTATTAGTTTGGGTGAAGAGTGTAATGTCCCTGATTTCTTGAGCACGGAGGTAGCATTCTCACTTGCCTAATTGTCTCCTTTAGGCTAGAAAAAAAAGAAAAAGGTAAATTGTTAAGGGGACTAAGGAATTTGCCCAATTTCTTGATATTATTATTATTACTAATAAACAGGAAAATTTATTATTTTTATTAACCAGGAATAAAAGTAATTTATCAATAAAATAATAAAAATGAAGTAAGCTAGAAGGTTGGAGAAGTTCCGATAGAATCTTACAGAAAGAAGAAAGAAGTCATTTTCTCATCGTTCTATCTATTGTTGTGATTGGTTTGGAGCTCAAACTGATTTAGCTCCAAGGTTTCACAAAAAACTCTCAAACTACTCTATGTGATCTTCCATAATCTTATAGCTAATACTTTGTCAATTTCAATAATTCTCCATTGCCACCCTAGTTGGCCTATTATTGTGTTAATCACAAGTGATCTTCTGAAGTTTTTACAGGAGGATGAGTTATTGTTGTAGGTTGAGAAATGTTCAAGAGGCAGATCTTTATTATTCAATCTTCAGGGCCAAATCCATATCTTAGGGGTACAAGTGTCCATCTATCAGAAGCTCAGATTCATTATTTGAAGGCCAAAATTAATCTTCTATTGAGGCTGAGTTTCCCATTACTGAAGGGCTGAGTTGCACTAGTTTTGAGGGCTGAATTGCTTGTGTCTGGAGGCCGAGTTTCCTTTTGTGTTTGGAGGCCGAATTCCATTTGGCTTAGCAGGCTAAGTTTCCTTCCATTTGGCTTAGCAGGCTGAGTTTCGCCTTTGTCAGGTATGGTCCATCATCTTTGGGAGGATAAAAACTAATTATTGTTTTCAGGTGGACGAGCTCATTAATTGAAGGCCGAATTATACATTTGGTGGCCAACACTTGAATAAATTTCTGGCATCGTTTTCATTATCTGGAGGTTATACCATTGACCTATAACACTTGGAAAAGATTTCTGTCATCATTTTCATCATCTGGAGGTTATACCATTGACCTGTAACAAGAGGACGGACTTCTTGAGTTAACACTCTATCCAGAGATACATTTGTCTTTGTAAGGCTAACCATTCTTGAGGTCGTATTCACATTCCAGAGAGGGGCCAAGATTGTTAAATAATCAGGTACCAAGGAGGTCGAAATTAATCTTCTGTCGAATGTCGTATTCTATCCATATTGACAGATCAGACCTGTGTTTTCAGAAGGGGTCAAGATCCTATCTCCTTGAAGGCAAAGGACACTTTCTTAGAGGATCGATAACACTTGTTGAGAGGACTAGATCGTAAAGGTTGGGGTACGAAACTTGTTTATCTTTTCCTGAATCGTTTGAGAGGGCCAGATCATAACGGTTCGAGTATGAAATTTGTTTATCTTTCCTGAATTGTTCGAGGATATATTTATCTACTGAAGAGCAGAGTTCACCAAGGATTAGTCATACTTTGAAGCGGTTGATTTAATCTCAGAAGAGGCAATTTGTTTAAGAGGGACAATTTTATCAATTTCTGAAGGTTGCCTGTTGAAGATTCCAAAATTTCTGAAGGTTGCCTGTTGAAGATTCCAAAGTCTCTATTTGAGCTGAGATCAATCCTCTTACAGGCGAAGATTGATCAATTGATTCGGCTGATCCATATGCCAGGTTCTACAGGCTATTTGGTGCCTTGCAAATCTTCTCATCGGGCTATTTTAGCCCTTGCACATCTCCGTTGCATGAGTTTGTTATTTCACCTTCAAAAAGTTTGATTTGTGTACTAAGCGTTCGAGGAAAGTTGTTAGAGAACAATTTTAATTCTGGTTGAATTGCACTGGTACATTTTAGTTTTTGGTATATTACAAAGAGGTGTGGCTTTAACAAAAACCTAAGCCAACTACACCACCACTACATCATTTTAAAAGTAAAAGTAATGTGCTTCTAGGTAGCTACGAACCTTGAGGAATGTTATTATCACTAATGAGTACGTGTTTAAAAGTAATGTGCTTGTGGGTAGCTATGACCCTTGAGAAGTGTTCCTTTCACTAGCGAGTACATGGGTTTTGAATAAGTTTAAAAAATCAATAAGATTGTACTTATTATTTGAGACAAAAGCACAAAAATGTTTAAATGTGAAATCATTGTTTTTATAACCAAAGCCCCATATAATATGTAATTTGATAATTATACAGGGAAGAACCCAACATAACCTAGCCTATTTTCACCTTCAATAGGGATCCATTGCAAAAAATGGAAAAGAGACATGGTTGGTGTGGTTATATTGAAGAGTTCCTATCCCTTGGCATTGATTTTTGGATTATGGAAATTTCTTATGTATGAATAAATAATTAATATCATTGTTATTAAATATTAAATTTTAGGTAGTATTTTTTACCAAAATTTGGCAATACATTCATTGGTGAAAAGGCACATGTTTGGTGTGGTTATATTGAAGCGTTCCTATCCCTTGGCATTGATTTTTGGATTATGGCAATTTCTTATGTATGAATAAATAATTAATATCATTGGTACTAAATATCAAATTTTACGTAGTATTTTTTACCAAAATTTGGCAATACATTTATGGGTGAAAAGGCACATGGTTGGTGTGGTTATATTGAAGCATTCCTATCCCTTGGTATTGATTTTTGGATTATGGAAATTTCTTATATATGAATAAATAATTAATATCATTATCCTTTGGCATTGATTTTTGTATTATGGAAATTTCTTATATATAAATAAATAATTAATATCATTGATACTAAAAATTGAATTTTACGCTGTATCTTTTACCAAAATTTGGCAATACATTTATGGGTGAGCTTACAATTTTGTGTTATTTAAATTCCACTGTTAAATACATAAATAAATTCAAAACCTTGAAAAAATCCATAAAACAATCAAATTGTATAAAATCAATAACTCAAATATCAAATTTCAATATAGTTTTAACTTAATTTCAAACCAAATTAATTATAAAAATATGTAAAAATATCTAAATACAAAACCTTTAAACTACACTATTTAAACTTTCTCCATCAAACATAAAAATATCATATATCCAAAACAACATAACATCACCTTGCATTTGAGAAGCAGTAATAACTTAACATAACAAATGAAATAATGCCAATTAGCGCACAAATGTTGATCCCCACACCATCCACAGAACAAAGTTCATTGTATATATAAGGGTGGATCAACTACGAAGCCACTAAAGCATATAAGATAAAAAGATCAATTTTTAAAATAGTCCACAATGATCCTCCCTTGTCATCACTGTGAAAGACTAGGAAAATCATTTAACACATGTTTGTAGTTGTAGTGTATTCCAAATCCAACTATAAATAACAAAGTTTATTGTGTACATAAGGGTGGATCAACTACGAAGGCATCAAGGCATATAAGATAAGAGGCTCAATTTTTAAATTAGCCCACAATGATCCTCCTTTTTATCGCTGTGAACGACTAGGAAAATCATTTAACACATGTTTGTAGTTGTAGTGTATTCCAAATCCAACTATAAATAAATGGAGTTAGATATACTGGAAGTTTGGTATACTAAACTTTTACTGGGAGGGGTATAAATAGATGGAGTTAGATATACTGGAAGTTTGGTATACTAAACTTTCACTGGGAGGGGTTTTGAATTGTGGGTTAACCGGGACTACTGAGGTAGAAGAAGAAATACTCAAGTTTTGATTATCTCTATCTTTTTTGGGAAGCAAAGTACATTTAGGGATGGTGTCACATGCACTCGAACCACCGGTATGACATCCTAATGTTATAATACTAATTATATACACATGGTGGCTGTGTGGGGAGAGGTACCTCGATGGTGTTCTAAACCGTAGTTACAACATTTATTACTTTATTAGGAAGTGCCTATTAATAACCCACTATGTAAACAATGCGGGAAAAACTCACGACATTCCTAGAGATATGCTGGACCATGCAATGATGAAAAACCAATGTGTATCATGATCTAATACTATGACTTATTATTATATTTTTAAAAAATTATTATTTATTTCATACGATATTTATTCATATAATGTTTTTGTAACCAGAGATGTTTTCCAACCTAGTATGATAAAGATGTTGTAATGTAATATTTAACTCTAAAATAAAAATAACCTTATGTGAAAACATGTTTATTCGATCAAAATACATAATGTTAAAAAATAATTTCATGGTATTCATCCATAGTATTGACCCATGGTATTTAGGTGGAATATATTTAAGGGGTGAAATTAAACTAGCTTAGATCCATCTTAACTATGAATCTACCAAACTCATAGAGGGATCAAATCTCTTGAAATGTAAACATCTTTTAGAGTGAAAAAAATATTTGATCCTTCTCAGTTCTTAGTAGATACGGAGTTAAAATATATCTATGCTAATTTTTAACTATCAATTTAATTAAAAGAAAAAACGGCATAACTACTTTGGAGATAAATCTCACCCTTTGATTTGTTTATACTATTATTAGTATTCTAAAATATTTTATGGAGATTAAATCCCTACCATCCACCTAATAATTATTAATAATTAAATTAAAATTCTAAAAACTTTATTTCAAAATAGATATGTTTATCACCATAATTAAATAAATTTTCCATATTAATCATTAAATTTAATTGTTTATCATCATTAAAAAAATTGCAGTGAAAGAAAATTTGGAAAAAAAAAAATACTTTTAAATATAAAACAAAAAGAAAAGAAGAAGACAAACACAACCTAATAATAATAAATAAAAGACCTTACCCAAAGTTCTCCCGGTAAGCCATAGAAATGTAAAGTAAATACAAGAAGAAGGTAGTAGTGTGCTAAGTAACAGGTGGTAGGTTGTTACATCATAATTTATAATATTATATTATATTATTATAAAAATATTAATTTTATAATAGAAATTATATATATTTTATAATTTAAAATTATAATAATAATATAAAGAATAAAGAGTATAATAATATTGAAAATAAAATTATAGATATAATAGTTATATAGATATATTCTAAAGTAAGATTCTAACACCATTAACTTAATTGATATTATTGAGATATTTCTCAATCTTATCTTTATTTTTTTAATGTTATCCAAAACTTTAATATTTCAATATAGATAAATATTTTATTTTGTTAAAAAAATTAAAAAATATTAAAAAAACAAAATCCATTTACTTAACTCTACCCTATGTTATAGATATATGCAATTTCGTTAATGGTAGCTTTGGATAATATAAGCTTTTTTTAACCTAAAACATTATAAACTTATTTTGATTTGTTTTGGATCAATAAAATCTTTAACCAATTTGATAGAATTTTTATTTTTATTTTTTTAAGTTTTAAATGTGAATTTAATGTTTTTGTTGCTAAAATTTATAACAATTTCACCAAATTGAAAAAAAAAAAAAAACATGCTAGGGGAGGGACCGATTAGGTGAACACCTCCACGTCAATGGGCTCTCCTGCCATGTTGGCACGTCAACCTCCGTATGAGACATAACCCCTGCATGCAGTGACCTATTGAGCGTATATGAGTATCGGTTCACCAAGTGGAGGCAGGGTTTAGGGTTTGTTTACCGTGAGTACCGTGCGCCTTGTTCATTATTGTGTTCATTTCTGTTTGGGACCTGTTCTTGTCTGTTCGCTCTGTCGGGTAGTTGAGCGCCGCTGCTCCAATGGCGGTCACTGCCATTACGGTCGTCGGTGATGCGGGTAGTGGCTTCGGTGATGCAGGTGGTGGTTTATGGACCAACAGAGATGGTCGTTCTTCATCTTGTTCGGTTGTTTTTGTGTGTTTCGTCTTGTTTTTTCGCTTGGTTTTTCTTCCCCATCTGGTGGTATGGGCTCATTATTCATCTACCTTTATCCCTATGGCAAATTTAGCTCGGCTCGGTGTTGGACATGGTCGACTCCTAATGGAATTTTCAGGTTTGTAGTTCAATTTATGAGCTGCAATTTCACATTTTATCTGATTTTTGGTCCCTATCTAACCATTTTGATGTTGTCTTGCAGGTTGTTGCAGTTTGAGCTACTGTTTTTTGAGCATCTGGGGTTCTTGTGGCTTTCTGGCATGGAGAAAAAAGGTAGGACATTGTCCTACCAGCCAGAAATACTATGTTTTTTAACACATTTAGCCTCCATTGGAATATTGTGCCTTTGTTTTATGCTTGTGTATGCTTGTGTATGTGTTTACCTATGTGGGTTTTGTGGGTTTTAGCTAATTTATGGGTTTTCAATTTGTTGGGTTTTTCACCTGTGTGGATTTTGTGTATTTTGGATAATAAATGGGTTTTTATTTTGTTGGGTTTTGGGTTTTGGGTTGTGGGTTTTACAGCCCTATGGGACTAGTTGGTGGACTAACTTTAGTCTTAGAAATAGTGCAGAAGAAGCTGTCGTTAAACTGCCATCCCGGTTGTTCCTAAAAGTTGTTCCTTAAATGCTCTCATTCATGCATCTTTAACGGGCCATCCTTATCTATGCTTGTTGGCTCGATAAGGGCAGGGAAGTAGTTGTTGGGCAGGGAGGTAGTTTTTGGCTAGATAAAAGCCAGCAAGGTTGATTGCCTACTACATTTGAGGTGGACGCCACCGACCTGTTAGTTATTCTGGCATCCATTCACAACTTGTCGAACATGAACATCCATCGACCATATCAATATAATCAAAATTTATGTCTTCTAAGGGTCTACAATGAACGAAAATTACTTCCTTGGGGCCTGTACAATGTTCATGGGATGAACTTGGCAAAAAAAATGTCTTGTTCTTTTATTTATTGCAATGATCGTAGTTATCATATACAAGAAGGCCTTCAAAATCGACGACCAACCTACCACCGCCTTGCTTCAAATTAAGTACAAGGTCAAACTCACCCTCATCTCCTTCATTGTCATCAGCAGGGTCGAAAATGGGAACACTATCAAAATGCACCTATAGAGTTTGATCACTGTTTCGGTCAAATTCCCAATGGCAGTCTGACTTGATATAATCATGAATTTTGCATGCAACTTTGTAACTCCTCTTTGTTGGGTCTCAATGTCTGCTCATGTTCAAACCTGGGTCTTTATCGTGGTGATGCCCCATCTCGACCACTAGACCGAAGCCCAACAGACCAAGTCTTTTTTAACAGAGTAGGGGTTATGAATTACTGGAATATAGGTTGGAATATGGTCGCTTTCTGTTGCTTTATTTCCAATAGAATATTTTTGCAGTAAATATTTAACTCTGCATAAGTCTTTGGAAGAATGTCGTTCAACTGAGTCAAGAATCTGTTCTAAATGGTTCTTAATGAGCATTTGTGTTATTCAGCTGAGTCAATAATCTATTCTAAATGGTTGTTAATGAACATTTTCTTTTTGCTGTTGTGGTAATTGCTTTATCGTGGTTGTTAATGAACATTTTCTTTTTGCTGTTGTGGTAATTGTTTACATGCTTTTGGAGTTTGGAGTTGGCCAGGCATGAGATGGGTATTTTTTTGGTTTTCTCAACAACTGTAGATCCATGGTATGGTAGTATTTATGCTTGAGTCATAGCTCTGGGGCCTTGCAGAGATTGTCTTGAAGCATTATTTGTGTATCTTCTATTATTATTGGTTATTAGTATCTTCTATTGGTAACTACTTGTGATTTATGTTCACTTCTTCTCCTTCTTTATGTTGTTTCCTTTCATCAAGTAATTACCAAGACTGTCGTTCAGCTGAGTCAAGAATCTGTTCTAAATGGTTCTTAATGAGCATTGGTTCTTAATGAGCATTTGTGTTATTCAGCTGAGGCAATAATCTGTTCTAAATGGTTGTTAATGAACATTTGCTTTTTGTTGTTGTGGTAATTGCTTTATCATGGTTGTTAATGAACATTTGCTTTTTGCTGTTGTGGTAATTGTTTACATGCTTTTGGAGTTTGGATTTGGCGAGGCATGAGATGGTATTTTTTTTTTTTTCTCAAAAACTGTAGATCCATGGTATGGTAGTATTTATGCTTGAGTCATAGCTTTGGGGCCTTGCAGAGATTATCTTGAAACATTATTTGTGTATCTTCTATTATTATTGGTTATTAGTATCTTCTATTGGTAACTACTTGTGATTTATGTTCACTTCTTCTCCTTTATGTTATTTCCCTTCATCAAGTAATTACCAAGACTGTCGTTCAATTGAGTCAAGAATCTATTCTAAATGGTTCTTAATGAGCATTTGTGTTATTCAGCTGAGTCAATAATCTGTTCTAAATGGTTGTTAATGAACATTTGCTTTTTGTTGTTGTGGTAATTGCTTTCTCTGGTGGCATGTTCTATAAAGCTCCGGAGTTGAGTATGTTGCAAGGTTTGCAATGCTTCTGCCTACTGGATGAAATCAATACAAGTCTTCTACTTAGAAGGATGCTTTTGGAGTTGGCCAGGCATGAGATGGGTATTTTTTTGGTTTTCTCAACAACTGTAGATCCATGGTATGGTAGTATTTATGCTTGAGTCATAGCTCTGGGGCCTTGCAGAGATTGTCTTGAAGCATTATTTATCTTGGCTCTTTAACTTCGTTACTTACATTGTTCATTTACAAACTCTTAACATAGTTAAAATTTCATTATTATTTACAATTTCTTCATATTCATATTGTGTGATTTCACTCCAAACAGAATACTTATAAATCTTGGCTCTTTAACTTCGTTACTTACATCGTTCATTTACAAACTCTTAACATAGTTAAAATAATTTTTTGGTTTTGGCAATTAAAACTTATTTAATATAAACCTCTAATTTATTAGAATCCCTACACATACAAGTTTCTATAATTTTTTCTTTTAGCTTAAACCTTTTTTCTGTTTCATAAAAATTCAAAATCAAAATAAATTGTTTTATAAAAATTCAAAGTCAAAATAAACATTAACTAATTAGTGATTATTTACAATTTCTTCATATTCATATCGTGAGATTTCACTCCTAACAGAATACTTAAGAATCTTTTCCCATTAACTTCTTTGCTTACATCGTTCAATTACAAACTCTTAAGAGATTGTCTTGAAGCATTATTTGTGTATCTTCTATTATTATTGGTTATTAGTATCTTCTATTGGTAACTACTTGTGATTTATGTTCACTTCTTTTCCTTCTTTATGTTTTTTCCTTTCATCAAGTAATTACCAAGATTGTCGTTCAGTTGAGTCAAGAATCTATTCTAAATGGTTCTTAATGAGCATTGGTGTTATTCTTACAATCTCTTAAGAGATTGTCTTGAAGCATTATTTGTGTATCTTCTATTATTATTGGTTATTAGTATCTTCTATTGGTAACTGCTTGCGATTTATGTTCACTTCTTTTCCTTCTTTTTTTTTTTTTTTCATCAAGTAATTACCAAGACTGTCGTTCAACTGAGTCAAGAATCTGTTCTAAATGGTTCTTAATGAGCATTGGTGTTATTCAGCTGAGTCAATAATTTGTTATAAATGGTTTTTAATGAACATTTTCTTTTTGTTGTGGTAATTTCTTTCTCTGGTGGCCTATTCTATAAAGCTCCGGAGTTGAGTATGTTACAAGGTTTGCAATGCTTCTTCCTACTGGATGAAATCAATACAAGTATTCCACTTAGAAGGATGCTTTTGGAGTTGGCCAAGCATGAGATGGGTATTTTTTCAGTTTTCTCAACAGCTGTAGATCCATGGTATGGTAGTATTTATGCTTGAGTCATAGCTCTAGGGCCTTGCAGAGATTGAGTATCTTCTATTATTATTGGTTATTAGTATCTTCTATTGGTAATTACTTGTGATTTATGTTCACTTCTTTTCCTTGTTTATGTTGTTTCCTTTCATCAAGTAATTACTACTTCTTTTCCTTTGAAATGTTGTTTCAAACTCGATTCAATTGATCTTTACTTTCTATTATTTTCTCTTGAATTTACTTTAGTGAGAACAAAGGGATTCTTTTGTTTACTGCCTCTATGAGCAGACAAAGGGTTGGTTTCTATTGCACTTCTCAAGAACATGCTCCTGGGCAGATCTTTCCTTTGATTGGTAACTACTTTTGATTCATGTTCACTTCTTTTCCTTCTTTATTATGTTGCCTTTCATCATAATTCCAGATCATAATTCCAATTCAAATTCAATATAGTTTATAGTTTAGCTTCTACTATGAAACCAATCAACATATTGCATCCTTACAAAATTCACATTGCAATTATTATGTTGACTTTCATCATAATTCCAGATCATAATTCCAATTCAAATTCAATATAGTTTATAGTTTAGCTTCTACTATGAAACCAATCAACATATTGCATCCTTACAAAATTCAAATTACGATTATTATGTTGACTTTCATCATAATTCCATATCATAATTCCAATTCAAATTCAACTACCCGGCAGAGCGAACGGACAAGAATAGGTCCCAAATAGAAATGAACATAGCAATGAACAAGGCGCATGGTACTCATGCTAAACAAACCCTAAACCCCGCCTCCACCTGCCGAACCGGTACTCATATGCTGTCAACAGGTCACTGCATGCAGCCCCCACGTGTCCTTACAAAATTCACATTGCGATGTGGTTACAAAAATTAATTCATGCCACCCCTATGCTTGATGGCCTCCATTTCTTGCATTTCCTATAATTGTTGAGTCTCCTGCCTGACCCAAGTATGGTGGACTACCCAAGATTGGTTGATTAGGATGTGCTTGAATGTTACCATATCCTTGACTCCAATTTTCTCCTTGTAGCCATGGAGGGACTGAGTAACCCAAGTGTCCACTTGTGTTACTAACCCCAGCACTAGGTGCAGGTGTCATATAAACACATTTAGGATTTAAGCCTACACTGGTAGGGGTATATGAGGTGGGCAGAACCCCTGGATGATAGCGGGGGACTTGGATGTTAATCAGCTCTTGGGATGATGGTGTGTGCTCTACAATGTGGTCCAACGTATTGAACATCATCCTATTTGCCTCAAACTAGCTTGGACCATAGACTTCCCTACTTGTCACCCCTCCTCCTCTTTCCAACACTTCTTGAACCTTTCTTGCCTCCCTCTCTTGCCTTGCCAATTTTTTATTTTTTATTTTTTTTTTTTTTTATTATTTTTTTTAATCTTCCCTTGCTTTTTGTCTATCCATCCTTTCCTTTGTTCGAGCTTCTGCTACTGCAATCCTTGCAGCTCTCTTGTCCTTGGCCAACTCCTTTCTCTTTTTAGTTTCTTGAATTTCAATTTTTTTACATTCAAACTCAAACAATAAATTCATATAATCTTCAGATGTGAGCAACTGTGAACTCCTCCCCAAATGAAGACAATTTGCAGTTGAGTGCCTTGATGAGGCCTTCACTCTCTCTACTGGTAGCTTTAGGAATGCACCAAGTAATTTGCAATTTGCCCCATGCTCCCTAGGATCTGACACTTGGCTTTCAGCCTCCAGTACAACTAATCGGCCCCCATTATTGTCTTATTTAGGTAACTCATGTTGAACAGGCTCCTCTTCCAATGAACCATTGTCCACAAAATAATGAACAATATCGGTGTTCAACTCTAATGGTTGTGAAGGCATGTCCATACTTTCGTCATTGCTGGTAGACACATTATGTGGGTTGATATTCATCATGGCCTCTGCCAACCATGATGGTGGGCTTACCTGGGTTGGCATGCTCAATTGTTCATTGTTTAATCATGTTGCATTATCATTTGAAATCAAGTTTTCATTTTCATTCGCTTCATCAACTGCCACATATGGAATATCACATGCATAATTGGCATGTGGTTCAGTAGGTGTGACAACCTTCATGACATTGACAGTTGGTTCATGACTGAACTGTCTCATTCACATGTTCATCATCATCACCACATAAGTTCCCTTCATAAAGGGACATTATACCTTCAGCAACAACAACATCTTCTTGGGCATCAACATGATCTTGTAAGTTCTCTGCTTCTTGACCTTCCACATAAAATTCTTGGCTACAACAAGTATCATGCACGAGAGCATCAACTTTAAGTGGCCATATAGCAGTCCTCCTAAATCCAAACTTGATATGAGAAGCTGTGAGAGCCCTTTTTAATGCTTTACTTGCAAGCTCAACTAGCTCAAACATCTTTACTTCTGCCCTTGGATTCTTTGTCATCCATGAAACTCGCTCGATCCTGAAATAATTCTTGAAAGGCCCAAACACGCTGACATCAAGTTGTTAGAATTTGTGAGTGGTATGAGTCGGAAATATTAACAGGTCAATGCCAAAATTGTTGGCCTCTTCAATTGTCTGCAAAGCCATGTGGCTTCCATGGCCGTCTAAAATCAGTAGGTGTCCATTTTCAGGCGAGACACCACCTGGTACAAATGCAACAAAATGACAAATCCAATTTAGGAATAGTTCCTTTCTCATCGATGCATGGGGATGTGCTGCCATGCATGCACTTGGTTCACAGTTCTGTATATAGTTTTCTAGTTGTGTTTTACCTTTGAATAGGTAAAATCCCAATATTGAAGAACCAATTGCATCGACACAAGAAAGTATAGCGATCCACTCCCTGCTCTTAGGAAAAATCTTAGGCACATTTCTGCTCCCTCTTTTGGCAATTACCCGCATACCATAATTCCTTCCTGCCTGTAAGCATGTTTCACCACAGTTCCATATATGTTTTGGGGTGTATGAGTGTTGTTCATATGCAGCAGAAAGAGTGTTATAGAACTTGGACACAATTGCAAGGCATAGATTTAAAGCCCTGTCTCTATCAAGGCCCTCAACTATATGTAGCACAAGGTTTGGAAACCTTTTTTTAATCCACTCCACTATGATTTACCAGGAAACCCATCTTTGAAGGGTTTTGGCCTCCCCTGGCAAATTTGAGCTACTGTGGATTTAAGTTGTATAATCTCTAACCCATGTCCCAATTGGGCCATCTCCTTACACCACTCAACCACCTTGGCCTCCTCCTCTTCAATCATAATTGTAACAGTCCCTCTACGCTTCGTATTAGTCAACCCATTTATCCAATAATGTATGTTAGAGGCAGCAATACCATGTTTTTTTGCAGAGGCACAGATTGAATGTCCATTAAACTCGATGTCATCAATTGTAGCTAGCATGTCTTGCTTTGTCAAACGTATGATGGGATAGATTTTCTTTGTTAAACTTGCACCTTACACTATGCTTGAAGGCGGCTCTATGGAGGGTGGGTTTTGTAATTGCATGTTTTTTTTTTAAAGATAATTTTCCGAGACTATCCAGCTTCAATTTTTTAAAAGGCATCCTCGAATATTGTGGAGATAATTAGCAATTTATAGGCTAACCTAACCTGTCCTAGTTAGTTTTATAACATAAATACAAGTGGTTAGTCTAACTTACATTAACCACTTTAACTTACATTTTAAAATGCTATTTAAATTCATAATATATTAATAAAATAAAATGATGTAATGTATTGTTGAAACACTTGAAAGATTCTAAATATTTTTAATAAAATTCGTACAAATTTCCAAAAATGTAATTTAAACTATCACAAAGTTTTAATTTGTATTAAAAATTTCAAAAACATTCTCAAAAATAAAAATAGATTAAAATGATTTCAAATTGAATTTAATATATCAATTCAGTTAATCCAATGAATAAATTGTTTATTCAATTTATTAATTTATAGATTTCCAATTTTTTTTTAGATTTAACACTTTTGTGAAAATGAGTCTTATATAGGTGTTTTGTACTAAGATCGATTATTATGAAGAAATTCATTGATAAATAAAGTTTATAAATATTAAAAAATTCAAAAGAAACAAAGAAAAAAATAAAACACAATGAATAATAATCAAAATAATATTTAAAAAAATATATAATATTAAAATTATAAACATTAAATTTTTATTAATTAATTTAAAATAATAATAAATTTAATAATAAAAAATAAAAATAAAATTATAAATATTAAATTTCAACCAATTACATAATTATTTAGATTATAAAAAATATAAATATTATATTAAAGATAAATTTAAAAAAATTATACTGTAAAGATTGGATGATGATGGAATTTTTTTATAAATAATGTTTATAAATATTATAAAATTCAAAAAGAATAAAGGAAAAAATAAAACCCAATGAATAATAATCAAAATAATATTTTTCCTGAAGAAAATATAATATTAAAATCATAAACATTAATTTTTTACTAATTAATTTAAACTAATAATATTTTAATAATAAAAAATAAAAATAATAATTATAAATATTAAATTTCAACCAATTACATATTATTTAGATTATAAATAATATAAATGTTATATTAAATATTGTATTATAATAATAATAATAATAAGGTAGGTTGAATAGATTAGGGTAGGTTGAAGAGTTAAGAGCCTAAAACCATAATCATATGGTGTTCAATTAAGATATATGATGATGATGATGATCATCATTAACGTCCGCTGAGACCAAATAATGATCTATCGGATCTAAAGAGACAAATTATTTATTTTGATTTAAGATTTTATTCCTATGCTCAAAAAGCTTGGAGAGAAGCCTCCCGAGCTCACTATAATTTTGGCATTGTAAAAGGCTAGGAAGGTCAGTATTGTAACAAAGGTTGTGAAATTGAGATCTAATGTGATTGTATGCAGGGCACTCTAAGAGGAAGTGGTTTTCATCCTCGATGCTCCTATTCTCACAAATATGGCAAATCCTTTCCATCCATGGCGTTTTAGGAACTACCCAGCGGCCAGTTTCACTATGGAGCTCATGAGAATTCGTTCTAATCTTTGCTATATTAATTTTCTTTTTTGAGCTAGCTAGAATAGAGAGATACTTTTGATCTTCAAGGGTGGGGTTGATGACCTTCTTATAATAACTTAATTTTCTTTTAGACGCTAAATCTTTCTCACACCACAATTTTTCTTTGAACTTAGAAGTAACAATATCTTTAATGTTATTTATGTTTTGCAAAGCATCATTCTCATTGATCTCCCAATAGTTTAACCAGGCCCTTGTGTCCTTATGCCATCCTCGGTTAAGCCTTAGGTGATTTTGGCTGGAATTTAAAGCTAGCTTAGGAAGTCTATGATTGTCTATGTTATTGAGCTTGTGCTTGTACATCAGAAACCTGAGCATAGCTAGGCTCTCAATAGAAGAAAGACCTGCTTCTATAAGGAGAATAGGATAGGGTGTATTACTTTTAATTTTCAGGTTATAAGTTATAAAACGCTTCTGGATTTGCTCAATCTTCCTCCATGATTCTCTGGAGATGCTACAGCCCCAAACTTCACAGCCATATAAGATAACAGGAGTGACTAAAGTTTCAAAGAGGAACTTCTTTTTATTCCACATTACGAGGTTTGCCGTTTTACAATTATTTTCAAGACCAAAATAAGCTTTCCATAATGTTATGCTTCATTATAATAATTAAACTTAAAAAAAAAAAAAAAAAACTATAATTTCTTAAAACATTATGTTTATATAAATTATGTATAATTTTTTTATATTTTGATATTTGAGTGTACATGTCTTTTGATTTTGATATTTTAGAATTATCAATTTTATCAAAAAAATAAAAAAATAAAATAAAATAAAATATCTAATTATAAAAATCAATAAGATTAACACGAAATAAATTTTGATATAAATGAGAGACTTCGTTATGGGGCCATAGAAAATAAATTGATAAAATATGTTGCAAACCCAAAAAATAAGATAAAATATATCTACTGGATCCCCGGTAAGTCCCAATAAAGACAAAATCCCATATCATCTACAAGGGCGATTTAATCCTAAAGGAAATATCATCCGGAGGGAGCTTTCAAGTCTAATTAATCTACCTATCAAAGGGTAACGTGATCACTGGTTATCATAAATGTGTGTCCAAGTCCGACATAAATTAAGTTCGAATTTGGTAGTTCCGTTGGTCAATTGAAGCTGTTTGGAATTGCAATGCTACTTTAAAACCTATGCTTATAGGATAAGTGGACAAGACTCTGTGGCTTGCATCTTTAAAAGAGATCTTAAAATGCTATGAAAATAATTAGTAATCTACAAACTAGGTGGCTTAGTTAAGTGTATATCTAGGTCTACAACCTACTTAGATGATGATTACAGTACATTGGTTTAAGCACTAATCGTTGTCCACTCTTCCATGTTACTCATATTGTAATGTAAGGGAATCCTTTTTAATAAAAACAAAGTTTTTCAATTAAAAAATCTTTACAAAAGTTTTAAGTTTCATCATAATGGCCAAGTGTTTATAATTGTATTGTGTTTTATATCATCTTTGTTGGACACCTAATCCTAATGGGTTAGTGTGGAAGTCGAATGGACAAAAGCAGTCCAAGAGACCTTGGGATCTGAAACCCAAGAGTCACATATTTGTACTATAAATGTATATCTGATGTTATTAAAAATTGATTTGCATGTTTTATCTTTATATCTCTCTTGTTGTCCATGTGAGTTTAACATGGTATCAGAGCCATGATGTGTGGCCTGTGTAGTTTTGTGCAACTGGTCTGAGCACTGTCCTCAATGCCTCTGTCCTCTGAAGGATTAATTTGGTGAATGATTACTTGGTCAAGAGCGGAAGGCAGAAGAATGCCTCTGTTGAATCGACATACCACCGGTAACATAAATGTTTTTGATGCTCCCTGAAATACGTTTGCTGCTTTGAGTATTTGTACAAATGAATGCAGTTTTTCAAATGTAATGGTACTGAATGCTGCCGATTTTCAAATAAATGTTGCTCCCTCTGCCATATTCTGTCATTATTCTTTGTAATGAAAAATATGTGTCTCATCGATTCTCGAAGCATCGAATCTGTGTGTGCAAACTATTTTGTTGTTGCGTTAAAAGGGGCATGACTATTACTTTCAATGGTGTGTACACCCTGCTCTGCGAAATTTAAGAAATTAAATGGGTCGATTCAGCGATTGAAATTGTTGTTGATTTAAGTTTTGAACACTGGTGGAAACAAATCACGGCTATTGTTGAATGGTGGTGGAAATAAATTGTTGGTGCATTGAGTTCTAAACACACTGAAAGTATTAAGAGGTTGTTGCGGAACTGGTTGAGAGTGGGATATGAACCCATGGCCCTATTGGACCGGAGTCAAGCTGCCCAATAGTGGAAGTCGCCCGACGTTGAATGGTGCTTTCAATATGCGCTGAGCAAGCTTTCTTACGGTGGCTGGTCATTCCTAACTCCTATTCGAGGGGTTTATGTTGAAAACGTTGTGGCAGCAAATAAAAATCAGAGCACGGAGCGTGGCAGCAAACAAATTATCCTTCTGACTCTTACGTTTCTCTCCTGACTCGACAGTCTCATTGATTCTAATACCTAACGTTCCATAACGCATCTGTCCATATTCCTTTCCGCTGCGCCACTGCGATTTGTCCATAACGCTCAGACTTCAAAACTGTTTCATATTCTCTGCAAACTGGGCTCTGTCCATAATTAACACATCTGTCCCTCTGTCAATTTGCCTGGTATAGCCTCCCACGCTTCTCCACTTTCATGCTTTGCCGCGTTCTTTTCCCAGAATATTGCATTGGTGTGGTCTTTCATTGGTGTGGTCTGACATGAAGCGTTTTGAACCGAAGCGATTTGAAACGTTTTGAACCTGTATGTTCTTCATGTTGGTGGAGTAGAGGTATCTGTGCCATTTTTACAAGAGAACGATATTCCAGCTGAATTTCTTGGAGAAGAAAAATTTGCAAATCAAGGAGCATCTGCATCAGCTGAATAAGGCACTGCAGCTAAAAAGGCTGGAAGTTCAAGTGCACCTGCATCGACTTCTGGTCCTGCACAAGTACATCGTACACAGGGATCGGATCATGAAGCAAAGATTGCGAAGCTGGTAGAGCTTGGTTTTGATCGTGCATCAGTGATTCAAGCACTCAATCTCTTCAACGGAAATGAAGAGCAGGCGGCGGGTTTCTTATTTGGGGGTTGACTACAGGAACCATCACTTTAACTGATGCCGTGTGACCAGCTGATGAATATCAAAGCTGCTGATCATATTTATCTATGGCCGTTCCAGTAATATATTGTAAACTTATGCAATTTTATTGTCTGATGGTTGATCAGCAACTATTGTGGCAATTTATTTATCATGGTGGTCGGACCGTCTGAAAGAGCTTGCTTCGGTGATGCTATCGATGTTATTAGGCTGACCATTGGTTCTGTCGATCTATATCGTGTTTCCCATCAAGTAATTATTCTTATTTACGCTGTTGTCCATGCCGAGTATTATTAATCGAGTCAGAGGGGCTGTCATTGTGAACGCAGGGGTTATTCGAAACAGGGAGGCCGAGGACCGAGTCAGCGTTGAAGCGTTTGGGATTTCGTACGTCTGTGCCTACGCTGTAAGCGATATTGTTCACGGTGGAAACGTTGTTTGAGAAAGCAACTGAGGTAGTCTGCTTTGGGAGTGTTGATCCTTTTCAAAGCATCACATTACTAACGGGGAAAATAAACTATGAAAATAGAAATGGAGCGAAGACCCTGTTGCAGCATAACAGCTATCAATCCAAAAGCCTCATGACCTGGCCTGACAGTTGAGCTGGCGCTGTCGTGAGTTTTCCCTCTCTTACATAGCCCATGTATTTTATGTGCAGGCATTTTTGCAACCGTTGGCTGTTGCCCTTGCTTTGTATTTGCCCAGGAGGAGTGGGGAGCCCCGATTGATAGAATTCCGCAGTATGTTTTTTATGTTGTTTGCAAGGTGATTTTCAGATGATCTGGGCTACACAATAATGGCGTTTGGATTTGAGTATTTCGGCAAGTGATGATGCCGATTTGATTGAACATAGTGATTTAAAATTCATTTATGTTGCGGCATGTGAGCAGCATATCACTATACCTGTGCTTGAGATCTTAATAAGTATAGACTATTGGAAGTGATGTTTGGTGATGTACCTCTGCTATAGAGGGTCTCAAACTTCCTCATCTCATTGGCTGTGAATATATTGAAGACACTCCATATTTATTTCTGTCTTGGAGCTGAATAAGTTGCATATATTATCAATGTGGTGTTTTCTCTGTAATGATGGAGCTTCTTTGATGTTATAACACTTATCTACAACCACTGTTCTTCCTAACATTTGCTGGTATATTCTACTTCAGATCTCTGTCATTATTTGAGTTGATACATCAGAGGTATATGTAATCCATTCCTGTAGTTGAAGTTCGAATTTCAAAGAAGGAAGAAGTCATTTAATTGTGCATCCATACAAAGCGTATCTTGGTATACCTGAGCATTTTAAGGGTGAAACATACCTATTGTATCCGTGTTGGAAGGACTTTGAGCCTCTCATTCTTGCTGGACACAAATCTGTTAGTGATTGGCTAAATTCTTAGCTGGAATTAGTTGAGTGCCTTTTTCAAACTGATATTCTTAATTTTTTGAAATCTTCAATAGCTGGGGTTTGTCTAGACTTGCTGAGTGTTCATTTATTTGTTGAGACAATGGCTAGATTTCATGATGTATTAGAGTTACTGAATACACTAATACACTCCACTATTGGTGGGAAGGTAAATGTTAGCAAAGACACTCTTTGTGACATTCAGACCTGCCTGCATGATGCACAAGAAAAGATCGAATTTTTGCAGCTTGAATCACAGCTACAGCAAGAAGAGCTACACCATTCTGAACCTGTTTCTGTTCAGAACATTGAGACAACCACCTATCAACAGCATGTTAATAATGTTACAGTTCATTCAAATAAAGCAGCAGTTGTATATGCAGATGCAGAAACTCAGTCTGCACTTCCCAAGCCCATCATCAGACCTTGGGAACAGCTTGTCCACAACAAGCACAGAACTGGTCTTGGATATGACAAGGACTTGTCCTTTCATATTCCAGACTACTCAAAGCCCATTCAGTTTCAGAGTGCTGGATTCATTGATGACAGTTCACCTGCTTCTCATGACAGTTCAGCTTCAGCTGTTCCAGATTCTGCCCCTCTTCCACAGCAACAACAACAACAAAAACAACAGATTGTGAAATGCCAACACTGTGATCGAGTTGGCCATTTGAAAGATCACTGTTTTGATCTTCATCCATGTAAGCATTGTCATAAAACTAGCCATTCTTCACACAGATGCTTCAAAAACAAACGTCCTGCAAGAACAAAGATTCATCTTGGATGGATCGCTTCTTGGCAATGGGCATCAACAGCCAAGAAGATATTCCAAACACATGTCAGAACTTGTTCCAGAATATTGAACAGTCTTGCAGTTGAGTTTTCTCCATCTTCTCACCTTGTATCTGACAGGGGGGGGAAATGATGGTCATCTACAAGCTTCAAAGTCACATCAAGCGAGCCTGAGCCACAACCTGCCACACCAGTTTCAGAGTTGTAGCCAGAGACAAAGATGCCTGAACATGCCTTCAGTTGGCAATCTGGGACACTTCCTCTAGCAGAAGACTCCAGCTTCTTGCCAGTTTTGGAAGAGTTCCAGGAATCGCAGAGTTGTTGGTCATCCTTAAACCATCACAGATTAAGAACACTTCCTCTAGCAGAAGACTCCAGCTTCTTGCCAGTTTTGGAAGAGTTCCGGGAACTGCACTAAGCGTTCCAGTGTTGGTGGTCATCCTTAAACCACCGCCCTTTATACCAACATTTCATAGAGCACATTCAGCCTAGTGCTGCCATGCATTTTTTGCACATTTTGTATTACAACTCTTTTCTTGGACTCATACATAACCCTTCGGATTAAGGGGGGGAATGTTGGACACCTAATCCTAATGGGTTAGTGTGGAAGTCGAATGGACAAAAGCAGTCCAAGAGACCTTGGGATCTGAAACCCAAGAGTCACATATTTGTACTATAAATGTATATCTGATGTTAATAAAAATTGATTTGCATGTTTTATCTTTATATCTCTCTTGCTGTCCATGTGAGTCTAACATCTTCCACTCTCGAATTTCAATGCCAATGTCAATGGGAGATGTTTGGAATTGCATTTTTTGGGAGCCTATTGTTATTACTAATACAATGATTTAAGTTTGATCATAATGGCCCAATGTTTGTAATTTTATTGTGTTTTATATCATCTTCCATTCTCGAATTTCAATGCCAATGGGAGATGCCAATGTCAAAGGGAGATGTTTGCAATCGCATTTTTTGGGGGAGCCTATTGCTATTACTAATACGATGATTTGTGGGCAAAGATTTTCTGGATTGGACATTTTAAAAGTATACTTAAATATAGTGAAGAGAATTAGCACTTGGATTGTATCTTTTAAAAGATATATGGAAAAGTTTTATTTATAAAATTTATATGGTTAAATACTTATTTTGTGGAGTAAGAAGTAGATTCTTATGCATGTATATGGCATGCAAAATAAAATAATTACTACAAAGAAGATAAATAAGAAGATGTATTACATTTTTTCTATTTTATGTTTAATTTAGGATTTAAGTTTAAAAATTTAGAAATAAATGTATATTTATTTTAATTTTGTAAAGATTTGATAATTAAAATTTAGGTACGTGTAGATATTTTACTCTATTGTGGATTTAAATCTGTGATCTTTTAAGAGGAAAGACACTCTCTGGTCCATTAGACCCACTCAAAATAAAATTGATATACATGAGTATTTTATTTAAGGTAGATATTGAAATATTGAGTACATTTTTTACACATTTTCCTAACCACAACCAAGCTCTTTCAAAAATCTATTAAATTCATGACACATTGATAAGAAAAATTATTAACAATTCCCTTAAATAAAAATTTTGGATTTAAGATCTTAAGCTAGTTCCTATAGCATATGATTTTTTTATGTTTAATTGTTTTTTTCACTTTTTCTTTATATTCAGAATTATTTTTTAAGGAGCATTTAAGATGTAAGAGTTTTGTTTCACTGAAAAGGCTACGGGCTAAGGTGGAAGGACTGACCTTATACTCTTGAACCTAAAGCAACCATCTACAAACCACATTAAGTGGGTTAAACAAATTTAGAAAGTGGTCACAAACACTTTCCAATGTGGGACATCCATGGTTGGATGTAGCCTAATGGGTTCATTGGGTTGTAAGTTAGTGTCATGCAGGTGTGAGGCTCTAGGTTGAGTATAAATACCCTTTGGGATAATTTGTTCCTTATACAAGTAATCCCCACTCTAAATCCCTCTCCATAAAATTTAAAATTAAAACATGATAAAAAATTATACCCTACACAAACCACCTAATTTATAAATTATATATTTCTCCATAGGCAAAAATGACATATATATATATATAAAACAACTTATAACATTAATTACTTAAGCAATAAATTATATTTTATGTATAACATTAAATAAAATTATACCCTATATGATATTAATTAATTTATTACTAAGTGCATATTAATAAAGCACTATCAAAACAATGCATAAAGAGAAACTCAACGGAGTTGTTTACAAAGGTTGGGGAATTAGTTGAGTTGTTTACCAAGGCAACGGAATTGCGCCAAAAGTGGCATGGCAAAAAAATTCAAAAAACTTGTAGAGGAGTGTTTGAATAATGTTTATGTTTTTGATGGTGGAAATAGATTCAGCACCATTAAAAACTTCCAAAAATATCTAAATTATGAATTTTAACAATTTTTACTTAGATTTATAAAAATCTTTATCATTTTTTTTTTTGAAATATAACCAAAATTTCTATAACTTTCAAAACAAAAAACATAATAATGAGGCTACAGCAAACGCAACGCCACTCTTCTTAGCCTCGTAGAGGTGGTCATCTTATCGAGTTTACGTTCAGACTGTCACTTTGTCCTATCAACAGTTACGCCTGTACGACACTGACGTGTATTACCTAGTTGAAACGGAGCCGACTTAAACCAAGTTACAGAAGTAAACGGAAATACAACATTTAAAATCCGCGTGGATATGTTTTCCAGGTGCGAGTCAAATTTTTGAATCCTTGGATATGTTTTCCACGTATATATCGTCTTTTCACGTTGTTTCATAATCTAAAATTTAGATTTATAATTAAATATAAGTATAAATCAAACTTTTGCCGTATAATTTTTATTCAATATTAAATTTATAATATATTAGTGGAGATGAATATCTAATTATAAAATTTATATTATACGATTAAAAAATAAATGAATATTGAAATTATGATAATAAATTAATAAAATTGTGTAAAATTATAATATTTCATTAAAAAAAATTAAATATAAGATTTAGTGAAATCATGTTAATAATTTAATAAAATTACGTTAAATTAAAATTTAAACCAGTATTTGCAGATATTTTCAAAGAATATGATTCAAACTATTAAAAAAAATTATGATTTTTATGAAAAATTAAAGTAAACCCTGTAAAAATAAAAATTCTAAATTCTAAATATTATTTTAATAATCAATAAATTATATAATTAATTTAATAAAATGAAATGTGCTTTTGAATGATCGGTAGATTAAATATTATTTAGGGAAACAACTAATTATCAAAGCTATTTAACTTATCAATTTAGCTTATAGATGTATGTATGAAATTTTTTAAATTATAATTATAAAATATAGAAAGATTTTCAAAATCTGAATTTTAATTATATAAATGGTTTGGATCAGTAAATAATATCCATCACTATGTGACTTAAATTGGCCAAAAATTTCTTTTATGCTATTTCTACCAAAAGACATTGTTTAAAACACGCATCATTATTATTTATATGTATGAAATTTTTTAAATTTTAATTATAAAATATAGAAATATTTTCAAAATCTGAATTTTAATTATATAAATGGTTTCGATCAATAATTAATATCCATCATTATGTGATTTAAATTGGCTAAAAAAAAATTTATGTCATTTCTACCAAAAAAAACTTTGCCTAAAACACCCATCATTATTAAAAAAAATTAAAATAAAATATATAAATATAAATTTGTGAATAAAAACTAAAAAAATTAAAATCAATAAATAATATTTAAAATAATAATAATAAATGCCACTATAAAAAATAATACTAAAAAAACTTAAAATATAAGCATCAAATTTATTCATAAATTAAATTATATAATAATACTTTTAATTACAAATATAAAATGTAATAATTATAAACATTAAAACGACAGGGCTAGTGAATGAAATAGACAAAGCAACTGGGCTCATGCAGACCAGGGACGTCTTTCCTTCCTGGAATAACGGATGGTTGGAAGGAGTAGCACTAAAGACGTCTTCCTTCCTGGAATAACGGGTCGTTGGAAGGAGTAGCACTAAAGATAGATAATTGCGCCGTTCCAATGGGGATTGGGGAGTGGGGATTGGAAACGAACAAGCTAGTGTGGAGAGAGGTCAAAAGATTTTTTTTTTCAGTAGGAAAAAATTGACATATTGTATTGAGATATGGATCATGTTACATATGACCGTAGTCTTGGAATATACACCAATATGGAGAGTATCAGCCGCCTGAAAAGGCTAAGAGTTATAATATAGAAGAGAGCATCAGCGATGTAATTACCATAGCAAAAACAACCTGTGAGAAGGCTATGAGACGGAATATAAGAGCGCAGGAAATATGTATACATGGCTCCGAAGTTGAGAGCATCAGCGATGTAATTACCATAGCAAAAACAACCTGTGAGAAGGCTATAAGACGGAATATAAGAGCGCAGAAAATATGTATACATGGTTCCGAAGTTGCACATGTGATGTATCAGCAGCATAAAGGCTATGATTCAAAATATATAAGAGAGCAGCAGCGGTCTATAAACCGGATATTGAGATGCGTGGAAAGTGGAACAGCTGCGAGAGAGCTAATCAAAATGGGAGCGCATGTATCCTGAAAATGGCATATGGGAAGAACACGTTCCATATGAGACCTGTATAATATTGCGCTGGACAGTATTCCCATGTTAGAGCTGAGTGGATATGGATCCCGAGATGAGTGGAAGGATGGAGAGCAAAGACAGGCAGGAGGCCTGAAAAATGCGCCGATTCCTCCATAACCAAATATTCCAGCAAGTGAGGCAGAAGAGTGCCTGTCTGTCAGAGCTTTGGTCTGCCCACCATTTAAAAGCCTCCTGGATGGAAGAGAAGTGTCTGAGAGGGAAGCTGTGAAGAATCGAGAGTTCCTGCCAGATTACTTGGACAGCATGGCAGTGAAGAAACATGTGGAGATTTGTTTCATTGTCCTGAAGACAAAGAACACATCGACCAGGACCGATCCAGCCCTTTCGTAGTAATACATCCCAGGAGAGATTTTTATCATAGAAAAGCAGCCAGGAGAAGAGGATGACTTTAAGAGGGCAAGGGGCCTTCCAAAACTTGACAGGAAAAAAGGAGGAAAGGGGAGGGAGTTCAGCTATGATGGAAGAATAAATTTTCCTGACAGTGATGAAATGGATGGAGGAATCGGTAGACCATATGAGGGAATCCTTTGTTCCATGTTGGAGAATCCCCTGATGGGAAAAGAGAGAGGTGAAGGATGTCCAATGGGCAAGTAGATGGGGAGGGATAGCAAGCATGAGGGCGGATTTCCAAACCGGTTGTAGAGAGGACCAGGACTCAATGAGGGTGTTCCATGTGAAAAAGCCTCGAGAGTGAAAAAAGGAGAGAAGGGGGGGGGGGATCATAGACTCAAAATTGTAAAGAGTGGGGTCAATGCCTATGAGAATGGAGGAGCCCGAGTAAAGTGTCCATTTGAGATGGATTCTGAAGAAAGGATGGATTTTTTTAAAACAGTTCCATATTGGGGAGCCACGACGGATGCCAAGAGTAGGCCGATGAAGCCAGTGAGCCAGAGGGCGTCCTTTGAGATACTTCTGTTTTATCAAAAGACTCCATGGGCTGTCGCCAAAAAAGCCTCTGTGTAAAGACTTGCATATAAGAGCCTTGCCAAAGAGATGCATATCAAGGAGGCCCCATCCACCTTTCTCCTTTGGGCGTGAGATAGAGCCCAGCTTAACCAGATGAAGTTTGTAGGGGGAGGACCGACCGCTCCACAGAAAAGTGGCAGAGATGGATTTGAATTGATTGATGACGGAGGTTGGAAGGAGAAAGAGGTGTCGCCAATAAATTGAGAGCTGTGAAAGGACAGACTGTACCAAGATGAAACGACCAGCAAGTGAGAGAAGACGCATTTCCCATCGAGAGATTTTATGGAGGAAACGGTCGACCAGCCATGCCCAGTCCATGCATTGGTATCCCATGGCTTTGAGGCGAAATCCCAGGTAGGAGAAGCCATCCTTGATGAGGGCAAGATTGATGCCAAAACGATCTGCAATCCAGAGCGCCAGAGCAGGGTCCGAGTTGTTATGATATAGCACAGATTTGCTGCAGTTTATCGAGAGGCCAGTGGCAGCATGGAATCTGTTGAAGAGCATGTAGAGGAAGATCCAGGATGACTTGCAGAGCATAGCGAAGAGAAGGATGTCATCAACAAAAAAGTTGTGTGAGAGGGAGATATCTCTGCAAATGCGGACCGGCTTGCATCTACCATCATTCACAGCAAGGTTGATGTGAGAGCTTAGGCAATTCATGACCAATATAAACAGGAGCGGGGAGAGAGGGCATCCCTGTCGGAGCCCTCTCTCGGCATGGAAGAAAGAAGTAGGAACCCCGTTGATGATGACTGAATACTGGACTGATTCCACGCATGCCATAATCCATTTGATAGCCTGGGGTCTCAAGCCGATTTTGGCTAGAAGAATGTGGAGAAAACTCCAATTGACACAGTCAAAGGCCTTTTTGAGGTCGATTTTGAGAGCAGCAGCGTTGATGTTCTTACTGCAAATAGAGTGTATGCATTCCTGAGCCATGGCAACCGCATCCATAATGAGCCGGTCCTTGAGGAAGGCATGCTGTTCTCTTGATATAAATGAATTTAATACCTTCTTCAATCTGTCAGCGATAATTTTTGAGATGATCTTATAGAGGGAGTTGCATAGAGAGATCGGTCGATAATCACCAAAGGTGGAGGGTCGATCAGACTTTGGGATTAAAGCAATAAATGTGGCCATAAGAGCGCTGTTGATGTTTCCCGAGAGGCGAGACATGTCGACCATACAGAGGAGATCTTTTTTGAAGAGCTCGAAAAAGTGAGAGAAGAATTCCACCGGCCAGCCATCAGGGCCGGGACTCTTGTCTTTACCGAAAGACTTTATGGAGGCCGACAGTTCCTCCTCCGTGACGGTTCTGAAAAAGGCGTCGTTAGCCTGGTCATCGAACATAGTGGGTAGATTCTCAACCGCCCAGAAAGAGTCGGTAATGTCATTTTGATGTCTGGAGTATTGCCGCCTGAAAAACCGCGTGGCCTCCGCTGCAATTTCATGCTGTGAGGAAAAACACTGACCTTGTTCGTTTTCAACCTTCCATACGGAGTTTTTAAGTCGACGGCCATTTGCATAGGAATGGAAGAAACGGGTATTCCTGTCCCCATTTTTTAGCCAGGTGGCGCGACTTTTGAGTCGCCAGGTGGCCTCTTCTTTTAGGAGAAGAGCGTGTTTTTTCCTCTCAAGAGTGCATAGGGTCGATGCCATAGCAATAGATCTACCACTGTTGGGGATGGAGGAAGCGATCTCGTCAATTTCTGTGTTGATGGCGATCAGATCTTTTGAGTCTTTAATTTTCTGAGAATGCTGCCATGATTTAGTTTTGCCTCTGAGAAGATTGACCTTATCCCGAAAAGTGAGGAGGAAGGCGTCTTGAGATTTGTTAATATCCTCCCAACATTGCTTTATATATTCGTTGAAAGAATCGTCCTGGAGGTGTATGGAATTAAATTTGAAGGAGTACCCCATTCGACGCTCCTCCTGAGCCCATTCAAGAAAGATGGGCTTATGATCAGAAGTAAGCTCCCATCCAGATTTAGCGCATGGCATCCCCCATTGTTGGATAATATTTGCATGCAAGAGAAACCGATCTAGTCTTTTCGCTATAAAAGCAGTGTCCAGTCTGCCATTGTCCCATGTGGGGGCCATGACCGCCGGGCAAATGTCGACAAGTTTGCGGTTAAAAAACTCCCTCCGCATTCTTACCGCCATTCTGTCGAGAGGGAGGCCATTGCCCCAACATTCTTCTGCGCTTAATGTGAGATTAAAATCTCCAGCAACGAGCAGCGAGCCAATATCCATAATGCCAGAGGAAAAGAAGGTATCCCAAAAAGAGGACCTGTGTCTGAATGGGGCGTATATATTCAGCAGATTTAAAGTAGTCGGCCTTCCCCTAATAGAAGCAGAGAGAAGAATTCCTGCAGAGCATTTGAAAGCCTTGGCGTTAATAATAGTCGGATCCCACATGGAAACCAAACCACCCGAGAGACCGTCGGCATTGGTGGCGACCATGTGCCAAGAAGGATACATCTTGCGGAAAAAGGCAATAGAGACAGAGCTGGGGTGCATAGTTTCTTGGATGAAAATGATGGAGGGGCGTGCAGAGAGGAAGGTACCCCTTAGAGCCAAAAACTTTGGGCCGGCTCCGAGGCCTCTAATATTGTAAGATATTAGAAAGGTCATTTGGACGACTGTCCAGCCGCGCCTGCTCTAAGGGGCTGAGAGGGAGGGGATTCGAAAATGGGGACATCAACGAGGGGGAGGTTTGATAGGCCTAAATCAGAGGATATGGTTCGCCCTTTATAGTGTCGACTCCCACCCCGGGACTTTTTCCTGACAGTGATATTTCTGGCCGAGTTGGGGCTGATAGAGGGGAAAGATGGTTTATGAATAGTTAGTGGCTCCAGAACAGGAGGGTTGCAATTGAGGAGATGCTCGATATCACTGTCAGGATAGTTGGCTGGGGATTCGGATGGGGAGATTAAGGGGGTCGGGGAGAGGTGTATTCCTTTCCCTTTTAGGGAAGCAGAGGGAGGGGACGGTGAGGAAGAGATAGTGATGGGGTGGGAGCCAACCACGAAATCTGAGACATTCATGGTTGGGGGGGCAGAGACAGGGGCCTCTTCATGCTGTTCATTAACTGGGGAGCTGCAAAAATTTTCCCTTGAGTTGATTGGAGAAGAAGGGGTCGCCTCTGACATGGGAGTGCTTCTGAATCCTGTAAGGACGGGCGAACCTGGATTGGAAGGTTCATCTTCATTTGTACATCTGTAATCTTTTGATTGGAAGGAGAAATTCTCCTCAAGAGGGGCATCTTTTTCAGAGAGAGAGATGGACCCTTCGTGTTTCTTGATGACCCGCGAAGGGGGGCAGCGTCTGCGTCGACGGAAGTGGCAGTCCTTGACAAGATGACCTGTGCGGTGGCAAGCAGAACAGCGAAAAGGAATGCCCCAGTAATCTAGCCTCTGTAAGATCTTGATTCCGTCCCAGGTGATTTCGATTTGGTCCGGATAGCCTCCTTTATATGGTCTTTCTATAAGGATCCATGCTATTCTCTTATCCTTTTCGCCACGAACCCAGGGGTCGACATAAATGAATTTCCCAATAGCACCACCAATGGTAGCAAGAATCTCGGGCGTCCACAGTTGCAGAGGGAGATTCGGCAGTTTGACCCATATCATGCTGTGGGTGGGAGTGTTCTTTAGAGGATCAAAACCGAGGAACCATCTGGAAAGAGGAAGAAAACTTCTGCCCGAGACCCATGGCCGATTCAGGATTAGTTCCAGGTCTTCCTCTTTTTGGAAATGGAAGGAAAACCAGTCTTTCATTAGCCTTGAAACGATTGGAGAGTATCCAATAATAGGAACCCAGGATTTGGAGATCCAGCTTCTCATTTGGGATTCATCAAGCTCTGGAAAATACCACTTCCCCACAAGGGCGTACCTTTGTAGACTTTCAATTCGATCTACGAGAGTCGGACCAGAGACAGTAACAGTCGGTTGAGGAACCGTTTTAACCGGACGTTTTTGGCGCCCCTTTGGGAGACGGGAGGATCCCATGGGGGGAGGGTCCCTCAGCTCTGGCGGCATGTAGTCGGACAGCGTGGAAAGCCACCTTGGATTTTGCTTGGACAAATTGTGTACAGTCTCGGTGTGAATTGCCGCAGCAAATAATTCCTTAGTAGCTGGAGAGTCGCTATCAGTGGCCATCCCGAGATGAAAAGTAGACAGTGGATTAGATGTAGAATCCCTGTGTAAGGATATCCCGTACCTTAGAGTGTGCCAAAAGTAGGATCCCTCGTACAGAGGGATATGGGTGGAAGATGAGCCTGAGGAGAATATTGCCCAGAGGGGAAGATCATAAGTGATAAAGGGTGATAATATGACAGGCCCGTACCTTGGAATGATCTAGAATGGGATCCTTTGGAGAAAGGTGACGGGAGGCTGCCGCCAGATTGACATTCTGCGTGAAAAGGTGGCAGAGGGCAATTAAAGAAACTGAAGAGGAGTTAAGGAGAGTCGCCGGAAAATAGATTTGAAAAGGAAATGCGGTAGGGTGAACGGAAAGAGATCCGGGAGGGTGTAGGAGAATCGATAGCTGGTTCAGGAATTACAGTGAATGCAACAACAGCAGCAATGACAGACACACCACCATTTACAGAAACGAATACGGAAGTCTCGGCATGGTTTATAGATATAGAACGTGGACCAGACTCTGCTAAAAAGTGAACAAAAACACCACCACATTGAGCAGAAAATGATGGTGCCAAAGGGAAACAGACCTTAAGATATCATGTTGATGGCCACAGAAAGCATAAGCCAATATAGCAGAGACATTTCCCTAAGAACACTGAATTACATTAGCTATAACATGTGCCTTAAAAACACACAGTTAACTAAATAGAGGCGACATACAGATATACGAAAATAAACAGTCTATCCTATCAGTAGGATAATACCTGAAATGAGGGAGAAGCCATACCTGAGAGGAGCCACGAAACGCCAGGAGCAGGGAGCCATGAAACAGACAGATGGAAGCAGAGTTGCAGAGGCTATGAGAGCCTCCAGCCCTCGGGGCCGGAGGGTGGAAACCGGTTGTGACAGAGCTCGCGGGCTTATATAGGAGAAAGCTTGCATGCGGCTAAAACCATCGACGAGCCACGTACCCTTCAGCAAGAAACGAGGCCATGCATGTTCCGGAAAAACATGCAGATGTAGAGAAGGAGCTACAGGCGGAAGGCGAGAGTAGGTGTGTAGGTCGTCAAGCCGGGAGCACGTGTTTGTCAAGAAGGAGTTGAGGGCAGGACCTGTAGGTTCCTCAGCTAATAGCAATAAGCCATTGATAGCCCAGAACACGTGTAGCTAGAAAAGGAATGTAGCCTCAATATGCAGGACCATCCGGCTGCTTAGCAGTATCTGCAGATTGTCGTCGAGCTATTGGATGAAGTGTCGGTGGAAGGTCTGTCATGGGCTCCCTGTGTTGAAGCTCCAGTCGCGCGCGCCATGAAGAGAGGTCAAAAGATTATACGCGTTAAATTTATTCATAAATTAAATTATGTAATAAAATATTTATGATTATAAATATTAAATAAAATATATTTATATTTATATAATAGTTTATATTATAGATAATTGTTTATATTAATTAGATTTGTAGAGGAATTTTGGTAGCTTTTTGCAATTTTTTAAATTTTTATTTAGGTAAACTAGTTTCTTTAATTTAAGGAAATAAAGAATAAAGAAAATTTATTTTTATAATTTATTTAAATATACAACACTTTAATATTTAAGAAATGAACAATTTCATTAATATAAATTTCTTTATTGTTTTTAGAAATTTAAACGTAAATTTCATGTTTTTTTCTTATAATTTTATTAATTAAAAAAAAAACTATACAAAGGTGTCGAGTATCACCTATTTTGAAATTGGTTATTATTATAATGCTCTAAGAATGTTTTGACATTATAACCTCAAATAAATATTTATTTATTATTAAAATTAGGGAGAATCATTTCACTTCTCCTCTAAGTGTCAACCTTTGTAATTGTACTCTGTTCAATATTCCAAATTCAGCCATAACCAAATGAAATATATTCCAAATCTAGCCATAACCAAATGAAATTGGGGTTTGGAATTGCAATGTTACTTTACAACCTATGCATATAGGCTAATAGCATGATTTGTGGAACAAGAGTTTCAAGATTGGACCTTTTAAAAGTACCCTAGAATGCCATGAAGACTAGGCTACACTGGGTAGGTTTATAACTTATAAAGAAGTTGATGAAGTTGGCTAGGTTTATAACCAATGCAGAAGTTGATGAAGTTGGACAAGAGATCAAGAGATTATTTAATAAGTGATTGTAAGTTGTGGGAAGTCTAAAGTAACATAAACCTCTCTTCTTAACTTTCTAGTCAACTTCCTAGTCCACCTTTTCATTAATAGTTTCTATATATTATTAAATTTTTTAACAAGTAAACAATAAATATAATATAATATGTTATAAATTTATCTATATATTTTTTTTCAAAAAAACAATAAATGTAATATAATATGTTACAAATAAATTTATAATAAATGTAATATACTTGACCAATTCAAAATGGGTGTTTCATTTCTTTTCTATTCAAAAGTCATGATTTGTTACAAATAAATTTATAATAAATGTAATATAATTCACCAATTCAAAATGGGTGTTTCATTTTTTTTCTATTCAAAATTCATTATTTAGAAAATGAAAGAGAAACCTACATTTATATCCTATCAAGAGCTAACCAGTTTAAAAGATGAAAAATAAACCTACTTGTTTATCTAGAATATAATGAAGAGCCCACTTTTAATTTTAATACATTTAATACATAACCATTTCATTTTCTGATAATTTGAAAAATCTATTTAGTGATCTGAAAAATCTTAAATATTACATCAAACCCATTAAAAAAGAACACAAATTTAAATAAAATCTCCTAAAAAAGGAACACAAATTTAAATAAGAAGAGCTAACAAGTTTAAAAAATGAAAAATAAACCTACTTGTTTATCTAGAATATAATGAAAAGCCCATTTTTAATTTTAACACATTTAATACATAACCATTCCATTTTCTGATAATTTGAAAAATCTATTTAGTGATTTGAAAAATCTTAAATATTGCATCAAACCCATTAAAAAACGCAAATTTAAATAAAATCTCGTAAAAAAGGAACACAAATTTAAATAAGATCTAGTAGATCCACGGGGAAAGAGAAAAGTTATATAATTGAAAAACATCCAAGAGATCTATGGGGAAATAAAAATCCAAAACTGAGATAAAACCAAATTAGAAAACATCCCCAATCAATATAGCGACTGAGTTACATCCTTCTGTTGTTCAAACGATGAAACAAATAGTTATATATACCACAGATCTAATTGCTTGGAAGTGCACATATGTCTATTCTCTACGTTCATTATTTGGGTGCGCTAATTGCTTGGAAGTGCACATATGTCTACTCTCTATGTTCATTATTTGGGTGGGCTCGAACCCTGAGGCCATATCAAACTCATTGAAAAGCTTGTCTTCTTCCTTTTATTTCGAGATAAGTACACCAATCAACTTCTGCTTTCAGCGAAAGGACGGTGTTGATTACATGGACAGGGATCACACAACCAGGCATGCAAATCAGCCCAAAGCATTATAACATAAATTGCAATTGTATGGTGTTTTCAGGTTTAACAATAAATAAATAGTTACGGAAATTTGGGCATTAAGGTTTTGATATCATCTATCATTCCTGTTGGTCAATGGGATGGATTTGGAATTTGCAGGTCCTTTAGAACCAATGACCATATGCTAAAGTGATGATTTGTGTGTTCTCCAACAGGAACCTCTCTTGGGAGGTACTTCAAAAGAAGGGGTGGAATGGGCCGGGACGATGCTCCATGTGTCTCTCGGATCATGAAACCAATGTTCACATGTTCTTCCAATGTGCTCAGACACTGAAAATCTGGTATGAATTGTCTATATCCTTTTGTTTTCCTTATCGCGTTTTTGCTTCTGTACAGGAGGGCTACAGGTGGTGGAGTGAGCAATGCTTGTCCCTACGCTCTATGTTTGTCATGGTCATCTGGCTTTTATGGAAGTGGAGAAATAATTGTACTTTTCAAGACCTCAGAACTCCTATTGCTTCTATTCTGCTGCGGATTACAGATTCATCTGTCTCCCCTGATATGTAGGGATCTCTATTCCAACTGTTTCTTGAGGTCGTCATTGCTGCTGCGCATCAATGTTTTATTTGGAACAGAACTGTTACTTGTGGTCGTCATTGCTGCTGGGCATCAATGTTTTTTTTTGGATTTGTCTGATTATGGAGCTCTCGCTCTATCTGGTGCTGTTGGTTACACATGGTCCATACGGAGATTTTTTAGTTTATTGGTCTCTTTCTGCTGTGAGACTAACTGCTCCACCCATCTGATCATCTGTAAACTTTGTACATTTCTGTCATACATGGTTTTTATCGGTTTTTGGGGTGGGTCTCCAGGCAATTCGGTTATGCTGTATTTATGGACATTATATTTCCCGTAATATAATATATATGGTTTTTTTTCTTCTGAAAAAAAAAAAGTGATGATTTGTGTACAAGACTCTCAGCATAAAATGAGGTCCTGTAATGACAAGGAGACGGTCAACCTACAGGTTACCCTAGTAGGTCTACAACTCTCTAAAAAGTTAGAAGTTGCACAATAGATTATATCAGGCTTTGGCTGTCGTTGATTTTTTATGCTCACCCCGTTATGTATCTCTACTCGTATTCAAGATTTCCCACGGGGATGCCCGTGCCTAAATAGTATTGCTTACTTTTATTACAGATTTTGTGATATCTATTTTTTTATTTAATAGAGAGGAAACAACTAAGGTTGTTACAGACAATTAATATAACTACTAAAGCCGTTACAGACAATCAATATGATTTACTCGACCAATTCTAGATTATTTATTTATTTCTACCTTATCAGACGTTAACTATTAAAAAAAAAAAAAAAGACAGAGACATACATTTCTGTATTATCAGACGTTAACTATTTAAAAAAAAGAAGACAGAGACATACATTTCTATCTTATCCAACATTAATAGGAAAAGAAAAATAAATTAATAAAGAAAACAAAAAACAAAACTACATCGAGATGGAGAAGAATTGAATTGAGCCTTTTTTTTTTTTTTTTTTTTTTCTTTTTCGTTATTCCTCCCATATTAGAGAGCCACACCCGTAACCACTACTTTTCAGAAATTAATTCCTGCCAAAATTAAGAATCGCTAGCATGGCGTCATACCCAGTTAAAAATAAAGGGAGACAAGGGAAAAAAACAGATCTAGCAGATCCATGAGTGAAATAAAAGAGTTATAAATCTGATGGGCACTTAAAACCCTAATTACTTGCAAAGCTCAAGTAGATGCCATCTCATATCAAACCAAATTTGATATGAAACCTAATCCATGCGTCCTGCATCAGGGATTTGGGCAAATTTGATATGAAACCTTATTGCGTAATAGCTTTTGTGATGTGTATTTTCTGTCTAAGGAGGCGGGAAACTGTGAAGGATTTTACAAACAATCAATCATTCTAATCTAATCTACCAATTCTGGACTGATAATTCATCTATATCCTTGGCTATGTATTTTATTTTCTGTTTAAGGAGGACGGAAACTATGAAGGCTCTTGCAAACAATCAATCATCGTCATCTAATGTACGAATTCTGGATTTATTATTCGTTAATATCCCAGCGGTAATTAATTATTTTAGAAAGAGACAGAGAAGCCTACCCGTAAATCAAGAAGAAATTACTGAGTCGGATTCTTCTCGTTTTCTTCCGCCATGTTTGATACACCCGGGCACTGGTAACCATTCTGTTTGCTCCTGCCAAAATTAATTAACATGAGAAATCCCTCTGATCAATGGAGGAATAAGAAATATTGCATCAAAATCAATGAAAAAGGGAAGAGGAGGAAACATATAGATTAGGGGATCTATGGGCGAAAAAGAAAAGTTAAGAAGACAACACATACCGTAGATTTTGACGGGCAAGCCTCAGATAAATATTTAATCTCTATTCTCCTGGTAGCCGATTTGGGCATTTTCGAATCGGAAGACATACATATCATATTAAATTCGAAATAAAACCAAATTAAAAAACACCCTTATGCCATTTACAGATTTATCCACAACCCTCTCTCCCTCAAACGAGAAACAAATAGTTATATATGAAGCCTCAGATAAATATTTAATCTCTATGCTCCTGGTAGCCGATTTGGGCGTTTTCGAATTGGAAGACATGCATATCATATTAAATTCGAAATAAAACCAAATTAAAAAACACCCTTATCTAGATGGTAAGCGGGTTCAAATCCTGAGAAAGTAAATCACATAAAATTCCAAGATCAAACCAAATCAAGGAACTCTTCCTTTCCTGGACTCTGCCCATCCATATACCTTCATTCCCACGCCCCTGCTCATCTCTCTCTCACCGTGTAGAAACATAACACACGAAGCACCTGCACAGAGACACACAAACATATAGACATACATACATAAAACATATAAACATACACACAATGACAAAAACACATACACAGAGGACAAACAACGCCACAGAACGCTCCACACCACTGTGAAGAGAGAAATAGCAGAGGGCATATAGTAGATGTTGAGAAGCAAAACAACCGGTAATATTTCTTGTCAATGTGGCAATCAATTTATAGATGGAATATTGTGCTACACCTTGGATTTCATTTGTCTACTCACATGACCGTTCGAATAAAAGCACAAAAGCAAGTGGCTATAAAAATTACACTAAATAAAATCACAAAAGTTGGTGTAAAAATTACATTAAATTCAAATTCGATAAAGAAAATTCAACTTAGTTAATTTCAAATTTGATCAAGAAAATTCAACTTAGTTTTGGATAAAAGCATTGATCCAATCCAAACGGCGTAGAGATTATATTTACATTTTATTCAAAAGGTTTGGTTATTTCTTCCAATACGGAAATTTCATTGCTGTTATGGGAAATTTTACTGAGGGATTTTGTTATATATTATTTTTTCATTGCTGTTATGGGAAATTTTACTGAGGGGTTTTGTTATATATTATTTTTCTTTTACACAAAGTAAGTAGGAATTATTTATCTCATTTAATTATTATTTTTTATTATTATTATTATTATTATCTATTTTTTATTTTTAAAATTAAATAAAATTATGATTAATTATTTAATTATATTAAAGCTAAAGACATTGAAGGTTACTAGGCTAAATCTTAAAAATAGGAGGTCTTGTTCTAATCCCCCACATTCACAAGCTTTTCAATCAAGCAGTCAAGCAAGGGTACCCTAAACCATGGACTCAAAGCCTCATTATCCCTATTTTTAAAAGTGGAGATACAAATAACCCCTCTAGTTATCTGACAATTATGATGAGCCCTCTCCTAGCCAAGTTATATTGTATTATTTTGGAAAGGAAGTTGAGCATATGGCTTGAAAGTGAAGGTAAGTGGGCTAAAGGCAAAGCGAGTCTTAGAAAGCACCACTCAACAACAAACCATCTTGTTACGCTTAGGATCATTGTGGAGGAATGCTGCAATGATAAATCCAACCTCTTTTGTTGCTTTGTGGACTTTAGAAAGGCTTTCGATACGGTGCCTAGAAACAACCTTTGGAATAGATTAGAAGAGCTAAAGGTTCCTTTTGTGTTGAGAGCTGCCACTATAAGGTTATACGAGAATGTAATTGCCAAGTTAAAGAGCAATGAGGGGTGGTCGAAAGATATTAAGTGTAACATTGGAGTTAAACAAGGTTGCCCCCTCTCCCCTACCCTATTTGGCATTTACATCGACAAGCTAGAAGGTTGTTTAGAGGAAGCAGGATGTGCTGGCATGATCTTAGTTGGGATAGTCATCATCATTCTTCTCTACGCTGATGATATTGTTCTTCTCGCAAGGTGCCCATTTGATCTTGATAAGCAACTTATACTTCTTAATGATTTCTACTCTACCATGGTATGATTGTTAACACTGACAAAACAAAAGTTATGATTATCAAATCCAAGGACACTTACACTAATTTTATGTATAACAATAGTAACTTGGAGGAAGTGTCTTCCTACAAGTACCTAGGAATCGATATTCATCACAAGCTCAACTCGAACTATAGCATTGAGAAAAGGATTAATGAGGGATGGAAAGCTTATTTTGGTCTTGAAAATAATTGTAAAACGGCAAACCTTGTAATGTGGGATAGAAAGAAGTTCCTCTTTGAAACTTTATTCACTCCAATTATCTTATATGGATGTGAGGTTTGGGGTTGTAGCATCTCTAGAGAATCCTGGAGAAAGATTGAGAAAAATCTAGAAGCGTTTTATAACGTATAAAGTCAAAATTAAAAGCAACACACCCTATCCTATTCTCCTTAAAGAAGTGGGTCTTTCCCCTATCGAGAGCCTAGCTATGACTAGGCTTCTGTTGTACAAGCACAAACTCAATAACATAGGAGACCATAGACTTCCTAAGCTAGCTTTAAATTCCAGCCAAAACCACCTAAGGCTCAAACGAGGTTGGTATAAAGACACCAGGGCCTGGTTAAACCATTGGGAGATCGAAGAGAATGTTGCATTGCAAAACATTAATAACATTAAAAATATTGTTACTTCTAAGTTCAAAGAAAAAATGTGGTGTGAGAAAGATTTAGCAGCTCAAAGAAAATTAAGATATTATAAGGAGGTCATCAACACCAACCTAGAAGATCAAAAGTATCTCTCTGTTTTAACTAGCTCAAAGAAGAAAATTAATATAGCCAATATTAGAACGAACTCTCATGAGCTCCATAGTGGAACGGGTCATTGGGCAGTTCCTAAAACACCATGGATGGAAAGGATATTATAAGGAGGTCATCAACTCCACCCTAGAAGATCAAAAGTATCTCTCTGTTTTAACTAGCTCAAAGAAGAAAATTAATATAGCCAAGATTAAAACGAACTCTCATGAGCTCCATAGTGAAACCTCCATAGTGAAACGAGTCGTTGGGCAATTCCTAAAACACCATGGATGGAAAGGTTCTGCCCTCTCTCTGAAAATACGAACATCGAGGATGAAAATCACTTCCTCTTAGAGTGCCCCGCGTACAACCACATTAGATCTGAGTTTCAAAATCTTTGTTGCAATACCGACCTTCCTAGCCTTTTACGTTGTCAAAATTACAGTGAGCTCAAAAGGCTTCTCTCCAAGCTTTTTTGAGCATAGGAATAAAATCTTAAATCAAACTAAATAATTCGTTTCTTTAGGTCCGATAGACCAAAGTTTGGTCTCAATGGACGTTAACCATCATCATTATCATCAAAATAATAAAAAATAATAATAAAGTCATTTTGGATAAATGATAATAATTTAAAGTGAAAAGTAATAAAGTGAAAGCATTTTAGATGATGCAAAATGATATTTATTAAAGTAATATTTGTTATATTCAATTTATCCGGACTAAATGTTTCGTTTTGTAATAATAATAATATTGTAATTTTATTTTGTGAAATAAATAAATAAAAATTATAAATCATTTAACAATCTAATATAATATATAAATTAATTAAAATATTAATATATAAATTAATTTAAAATATTCATTAAAATTTAAGATCTTTCCTCAAAAATGTTAAACCGAATTGAAGTGAAATCAATTCGAAAAAAATAAATAATTGAAACACTTACAAATAACCAAAACATATATATATATAATTAAAAACTTTTACGAAAAACTGGAAAGAAATGGTTACAAATCTTTAAAAAAAAACTTTCACAAACCTTTAACTTATTCATTTAGGCTAAGCCTATGGAAAGCCTATGAAAAGAATGGTAAGCTTAGTCTTGCCAATCGTCATTTACGCGAACTTTGAGGAAAGTTATAGACATAGGTAAGGATCGGCACCGCGACATATGAAGAAGAGGGGCAAGTGGGTTCCTTTCCTAATGTTTTTTCGCATTAACATTTAACATTTAAATATAATATATAAATTAATTTAAAATATTAATTAAAATTTAAGACCTATCGTTAGAAGTGATCACTTTAATTCGAAAAATTTAAATAATTGAAACACTTACAAATAACCAAAACAAAAATATATATATATATTATTAAAAACTTTTACGAAAAACGGGAAAGAAATGGTTACACATCTTTAAAAAAAACCTTCACAAATCTTTACCTTATTCATTTAATCCTATGAAAAGAAAAGAATGGTAAGCGTATGACTTGCCAATCGTCATTTGCGCGAACTTCGAGGAAAGTTATAGATATAGGTAAGGATCGGCACCGCGACATATGAAGAAGAGGGGCAAGTGGGTTCCTTACCTAATGCTTTTCCGCATTACCTAACCGCGTGGTGGCTGACAACTCTGTATTCGATGTGTTCGCTTAGGAGGTTCACTCAGTAGTTGTTTTCGATCTCCTCTGTTCTAAAGGGAAGAACACATTTTTCTTTGAAAAGATAATTCCCAAACTAAACTATGGGACTGAATATTTCACGAGTGAAAGTTAATAAAACGTTATGAAGAACCCTCATCTTCATTCATTCTTGGAATGGAAAGCAAAGGAAAGAATACGGAAAACGAACCAGCGGCTCCATCAATTTATTAAAAAAATGAATTTTTAAAAAATTATCAATTTTTAATATATATATATATAATTTAATTAAGAAAACAATTATCATAAACATAATTAATATATATTAATTAGATCTATAATATATTATAAACTTTATATAATAAAATTATATAATTTATTTTTTTCATTAAAATATTTAATTTTACATATTTTATAATTTTAGTTTATTTAATATAATATCATATAAGTAAATATCACAATTAAAAACAAAAATATATGGACTAAATTAAAAATATTTATTACAATTCAATAACATGAATATAATTTAAAGTGCATTTACAAATCAAATCTATCAAATTGGAAGTGATTTGATTAAAAATAAAATAAAATAAAATTGAAACACTTGCTTGATAATTAAAAGTTGAAAGAAATTGTTGAACATTTTTCATAATATCAAATTAAGTTCTTCATCATATTCAAAATTAAAAGAAAATATTGAAAATTCTCATAAATTTTATTGAATTAAGTTATTTATTATATTCAAAAGTGTAGTTGAAGAACAAGATTATAAATTTTTTTTTTTTTTCTAGTAATATAATTACTAATTTTTGTTTTGAGTTTTGGATTTTGTGGAATCTTATTTTGATTCAGTCCCTCTCAAAGTGTATAGGGAAATTTTACTGTTGGAGTAAAAAGAGTTTGGTGATCTATTTTCTGACTCAAAGTTGTAAGGGATTATCTAAAATGGGTTCAAGGTCCAGAAGATGTAGAAAAAAGAGATTATATTTCTTGCATTCTATATTTATGCACCAATAGATGGATACTCTATTACGCCTGGTATTCAAGGACACACAAGTAGATAGTTATAATGTTTTTTCTAGATTGGAGGACATTAAGTGTATTTTAAGGAATATCAGATTTTGCCTCAATGATATAGATTCTCACCCAAGTCGTGTGGAGAACTATGCGGTCTCAGATTCTACTTTAGGGGCTGATCCTCTTGGAGACCCAACTGGTCCACTCCTTGATAGTACTCTAGATCTTATGTTTATTTCATTGGATGAGAATTGACATATGGATTTATAGTTTTGTTTACTTTTGGTTATGACATTGCTAATCTACTTATGTTTATCCTCTAAGAAAATGATATGGAGTAAGATAATTGTTTTGGAGGTGTTTTATTTTATGGGAACACACTTGGTTCGTACAAGAAAAGCTTTTCGAGGCATTTTTTTATTGTTGTATGCTCATTATTTTATGTCATTGGTCCAGAATATTACTTCTTACTCCTCTAGTGGGAAGTATTTTAGGTGTTTGGTCCAGCAAAATGGGCACAAGAGAGTCTCTCCTGTGGGACTGTAAGAAGTTTGGCACATGAAACTGGGTTTATATGGTCATAACAATTATTTCATTTTGTTTTTTGGAAGGAAATGCTTGTTTTCTTTTATGTGGCTCTCTCCGTTAGTGTTAGTAGCAGACTTCAATCGCATGGATGTCTGATGTTTCAGCTTAATGTATTTTTTGTTATGATTCCTTCTGGATATGTTTAAGTGTATGGGAAGTGATGTTATTATGATATTTTTTGCACTCTGGTTATGGCCATGATTGGGCCTGTTATCAATGTAAATATGGTTTTTGCAATGAAATATATTGTTTTTTTATTTTTTTTAAATGATTTGTCGACCATCTTTAATGTTTGTTGACATAACAGATTTGCTACTAAACAATTTGATTGCACACTGGAACTCCCATACATACCCATATATTATGGGGTTAAATTTAGAGAGGAACCCTTCATTTGTGATAATATGATGACTTAGAGTTGAAGCATGTGCTTTGGAAGCTACTTGTCCACATTTGAGGGGATTGGGGGCTCGTGAATGACATGTTTAAAGATTGTAAAATTTTTAGAGAGCCTTTGGAGGTAGGATGTTGCACCAAGAGCCACTTGTCCCCTTTCATTTTGGAGAAGGCTCACCTTTTGAGAGCTTTGTGCCCCTAAATTTTGTACATGTGGCATTAAAAGCCCATTTTTTATTATTTTAGAATAATTAATTATTGAAGATGCCATTTTTCCCCTCCATACACTAGTTTAGGATATTTTAGCTTAGAAAATGTTATTTTAATATAGGAATAATGAGTGTAGGTTCGCTCTTATAAATAAAGAGAGATATCACCACATCTTATTGTGGAGTTTTGGGGGAGAAATTCCATAGGTTGTATGAATTGTTTTGCGATTTCTCTCTTGTAAATTGGTTGTGGATATTTCAAGTTGAGCGAAATTTATTGGGGAGGTTGTGTTGATTGGATGGTTATCTCTCTTGGATGATTATTGGCAATTATTTGATTGTATAATCCAATGTATTGTAAGTATTCTCTTCCATCTTATGCTTGTTGAATAACTAGTGTTTAATGAAATCCTCACCAAAATTTTGCTAATGTTTTATGTCTCTAACATCCCCTTGAACACGATTGTCATCAAGCTTTAAGGAACTGAAATGTATCTTCCTCCCTTTAAATATCCAAAGAAGATAAAAGGATACTAGTGTTTAAGGAATTGATGAACCTAAGTATAACTTCCTCTCTTTCTGTAAAATCATTTCCATTGGTCATATTCCATAGATATACTCCTTGACTAACTCTGTATTCCAAAAGAACGATTGATATGCTAAATCAATGATCCTTCATTCTTCATTGCTCTATGGCTTTTGTATGTCTTTTAACATTTTTTATAGGGTTCCACTCTCTAGGTAATTTCATGTTTAGAGATACTCCCTTTGAACTATAACTTTGCTTATCCTAAAGTAAACTGGAAATCCTATCTTCCACCTAACCCTAATGAGTCAAATCATTTGATTGGTGGTGTGTGAAGTAGAATATTTGGAGATCTCTTGACTTGGTTGGACTAGAAAATTTGATCTCTAAGATCTATAGGGAAAACCCCGTTGTGAGCCAAAGGAAAGTAACTAGAAGTGAGAAGATGGTTGGTAAGGTGACATTAGCCCCCTTCGAAGTGTAGTGGGTCTCAAACATCAAAATTTGGGCTTTATCTCAAGAAGTGTGAGATTCATTTGTAATGGAACCTTGATAGGTCACCCACTGTCATGTCAACAACCTACCTTTGCCTCTTTAGGCCAACTCTCATCTATCTTTAAGGGCTATCCTTTAGAAATCATAAGGGCATAAGGAATAAGTAGCAAGGTGATATCATATGTAACCCCAATGATCAAGATGGGTGTATGAGAAAAAATAAAATATTGGTGATGGAGGGATGAGAATATCAATGCCAATATTCAAGGGCAACCGCGTTAAGGGAGTATTAATTTTGAGAGGATATCAAGAAGAAAGACCCTCCTTAGGTCGGGTACCCAAAATAATGGCTTGGGTGGGGGGAGGTTAATATATAAGCATGAGTAGTCTCTTTGCCAATCAAGGTAAATTTCAAACTCGAAAAACCACTAGACTTGATTCCTTAATAGGATTTCCCTCGACCCATAGATCAACTATGACATAAAATAAACCAAGTGTTTTTTAAGGGAACCACCTAAAGGGTCTACCTAGAAAAGAGGATCAATGTTTACTTCACACTAACAAAAGGAACATATGAGGTTTAGCACCCTAATCTCTCCTTTCACATGATTCCTTGCCCACAGTGGATTGATCAAACTAGCATTGTGGTGATATTGAATCACTTACAATTTTCAACGCTTTAAAATACTGCATACGTAACCAAGAAAGGAAATCCTCCTGAGTCGAAACATACATTACATAATAAACCTAAACCCATAATAAACACCCATAAATGTTTTGATTAATCCCCAGGGAGAGAAATACTCCCACTATCCAACCATGAATTAGATATTAGAAAGTCCTTCCTATGTATGCAAGAGGAGAGAAACTTCCTTTACATTAAAATAACATTATTTGGGAAATTTCCTTAGATTTAGCAAGGAAATTCTAGATCTAGTCTACTTATAGAAACTAAAAAGTAATAAAATAAGGTGGTTAAGGCCACATGTACTTTGCCAAATCATCTTTTTACAAGTGGCATGCTAGTAGCTAACAACAACCCCAACAACACATTTTGTCATTCAATGCATACATGGTCTCAAAAAGGCTCAAAAGACTTCCAAGATTGTCACTATTATCCAAGAGAGAGAAGTTTAAATGTGAGATCAATGTTTTTTAAGCAAAGGCCATGTTACACTTGATATAACATGGGATTTGTACTAATTTGAATACCCTACCTAAAAAAGTTGTGTTTAGAGGCTATTGCCTTTGGAGCTAAGGTGTTGGTTCCTTGATGTATGTTGGTTGGCGAATTATCATTTTTGCTTTCCTCAATATTCCATATTTTGGATGCTTGCATGTTGATATGATTAAGAATTATCCTTGGTTAGGGAATTGCATTCATGTTCACTCAATTGACCCCTAGCACAGACATGTACAAGGAAACGTATGAACTAAGGGCTTTCCCTAAGTATTATGGATTATTATGTGATTGGATGCTCCTTGACGAAGTGCATTAGTTACCTTAAAATATTATGCATTTACATGGGTTCTTACACATGTTGGAGGGGAATACCCATCAAAATTTGGGTTCCTGGGTTTTCAGTATGATCATTTGATCTTTTATAGCCTTTGACATTCTTTTCTATAAATTACTTTGGGATTATTACCCACTATAAAGTGGGTAAACCATTGGAGAATTTTCTTCCTCCACGGACAGTCGACCAACCAACAATAATAGTTGATCAACACATAACATGATGTCAGGATCCTCTAATTCTTGCTTTGGTTATATTTATTTCTCCCATATGATATGCATTCTTGATGGAGGGTGAGTCATCCATCGACAGGTAGTTTAAACATTTTGCAATCATGTTCTTTCAATCAATGTTATGCGGATACTAATATGAATGAAGAGAAAAACTATATAATTTACCAACCTTGATTGTATTCTTGTTCCCTTATTTCATCTAGGAGGTTAGTCTTTAAATCTAGTCTCACAGAACCCCTTGTGAGGCCTTGGGGTTTTTATCAAGCACACTATTGGAGAGGCGTTAAATGAAGTAGCATGTCCAAGGTAATGTATAATTACCACTTTCCATCTTTCCCCTTTTCATTTCCATTCTTTGGGTTGGTGATCATATTCATTGGGATTAGCACCCTTCATACTCATCCTTGTGTTTGGGCCTGGAAAACTTAGGCTTGGGGGTTGATGCAACTAAAAGAAAGGTGAAAACATAAGAAAGCCACAACGAAAGAATAAGATAAAATGAAAAATATAGTTGGGACATTTGTTTAGCTCGTTGGAAAAATCCTAGCATGATCTTTGCCCCATCCCCCCACACCATTAAGCCTCACCCAGATTCTCAAGCACATGATGTTTCATCCATAAAAAGGAACTCTTTTATTGTCCAAAATATGATGAGTGATAAACTAACTCATCTTAAAGGGGTAATAAAAAAAATGAAAGAAATATTTCTCTCCTACGATATGCACCCAAATAGAGATAAATCATAAAAATTAAAAGGTGCACCAAAGGGGTGGAAAAAGCAAGCCAAGGAAAGGGGTAACTCATGCCTCCACAATTTCTCCCTCCTCCCATATATACACTTAATATTTTGGACCTCCATTAGTTGGTCTCATGGCTATGGCACCTTTCCCTAAAGTCTTTTCCATTCCGCAGCCACTATTTTCACACACACCTATGGATTTATGGGAGAACCTAGCACATGTCACTTCTCCTTTGGGACTAGAAACACCTAATTGGGTTATTCACCTAGCTATCCTTAATATAGGGAGGTAACTTGTTTACAAGACTTGATCGAGTTAAACATTTGAAAGTAAGCTTTGTGTGAAGTATTCTTATGTCCCTAACATTAGGTATGGTCCACTATGGTGCATTGGTTATCATCCCTAATGATTGTTGATTTCACTTGATCTTGAGAGGTTTTTATTAGGTGGTATTGTCACAAAAACAGAGGCCTCTTGAGAGATGATTCTCATCCCTTTCAACACCATTCAAGAGGTCATTTTACCTAGTCTAAAGAGCATATATTACCTTGTTGATTTAGCATTTCCCACCTAATGAAGAGTGTTGGGATATGAGATGGTACCACATGGTACTTGATACTCTTGATTATACACAAATTATGAAACATTGAACCACTAATGCCTGGTGTTGGATTTGTCGATGATGTTCACAAATGGACCTGGGAAATCATTAGGCTAGCCTTCACACAATTTGAAGGGTGTTTCTTATTCTAGAGCTTAGATGGTGATGGTTATCCTTGAGATGAGAGGGGAATTGTTGCACATCATTGATGGACCCCAACGCTTAAGCATATTGGTGCTAGGTCACCCCTTTTCTCCTTAGAAGGGTGATGTATGGAACCTTGGTGATGACATCATGGTTTTGGAGGCACTTTTGAAGCCATACCCATGGACTTTGAACTATTTCTTGAAATATGGAGCAATCAAGACCCTTTTTCCACTTGCTCGTGGAATTTATATCAGCCTTGGAGGATGAAACCATTGTGTTGGAGCATATTTTTCCACGTGTGGACTATTTTCACATTATTTGTTATGGGTTATATGCATGAAGATGGGTTACAATTTTGCACCAAATATGGCGATGAAATTTCAAAATTTCACTCTTTTATCGAATTGAAGCCCTAAAAATTCATATAAGTATTGTGAATTTTGATTCAGAGTAAACATACAATTTGTGGAGAATTATGATGATTTCCTAATGATATTTTTCGCAAAAGCCCTAGCGTCATATAATTTGTCAATTTTCCATTAAATGAAATGCTTGTCCTTGCAAATATTTGTACATTTTAACAAGTATGTGCATGTTTGCATGTAATAATTTAGTCTAAAATCTATAATTTTTTAAAAATATATAAATGATCATGATCTACACTGAGAGAAGTAAGTTATGTATGTTAAAACTTTATTTTTTTTAATGCAAAATTATATTTTCTTATTAATTTTTGAAGTTGGTGAATTAATATTTGAATTGCATTTTTCAGACACATGTGTTCACGTATGAATTTTTTCTACTATTTAAATAAATTCAAAAAGTAAGAGTACAATTTTGAAGAGAGCTCCTAATGAAGATGATGGTATTTTTTGATTTTTTTTCGTTTTGTATATTTTATGTTATTGATTTTTCATTTAGCCCTTTTGAAATTGTCCAAAAATAATTCAAGCATAACATTTGAAAGAAATAAAATGAAAAATATCATATGAATTTGGAAATATCAAACTCATATGCCATTGGATAGAGGATTCCTTCACGAATCTAACAAGATCAACTCTACCACCTAAGGATAAATATTGCCTTAAGACTCCCAGGCTACAAAATGGTATTGTAGAGAAAGCTGCAGAAGGGGAGCTAAAAATCTATTTTTTAGGCCCTCAACAGCTCAATCGAGCACTTAAAAAGCTTAAATGAACGCTCAATCGAGGGTTTAAGAAACCCTCGATCGAGCTCTTGACATGTTTAAACAAAGGCTTGATCGAGTTATAGCTCGATCAATCCCTTCTAACCATAATTCACCACCAACCAAACAATCAACTAAATTGATGTCATTGATTAGGAGTCTACATACCTATGAGATTGATCGAGCTCCTACTGCCACCCAAAAAAAAAAAACAGAGTTGAATGTTCATTCTTAGAGAATAATAGAGAATGTTCATTCATGGAAAAATAACACAACGTGGAAATTACACAAAAAATGACAACAAACATGGGAAATTGGAGAATTTGATCTCAAAAAGGAGAGCAAGTTCCAAGCACAGAGGAAGTGCGAGAAAAAGCTAGAGATGGGATGAGAAAAAGACAACATAGATAGAGAGAACAAGAAGATTATCCAATTCAACAAATCCATGCAAATATAGGTAATTCTTTGTCTCACTTATCGTATTACTTGCTCCATATTGAATTCATTAGGAAATATGTTTCAAGAAAAGAAAAAAATGGAGAATGAAACAATAGAACTAAGATAAAAGTGAGATAAAATAAGCAGTGAAAGTAATACCGTGTAGTTAAAATTGAGATGCGACAACAACTAAAAAAAATCAATTGATTTGAATAATGGTTCATTGCAAATTGGAAAGCACTCGAATTCATGCAAATTGTGAACCATCTTCGAATTGTAATTGTTAAGCGTAACCCACAAAAACTAAGGATGTGATTTAACGAAAGAAAATCGTTACATTTCCATATATTATTTACATGAATTACAATACATGGCAATATTTACAAGAGATATTAACAAAAAGAGTTGTCACATAGGTGCTCCAAAACGTATAAACATTAATTTGATTGAAGCTCGTTATCCTTGCAAGAGTTAAAAGAGAGAAAATGTGTCAAGATCTAGAAGGAGCAAGAGTATTCCTCCTTCCAATGTGCATGTTAACATAGTTACCGATCAAACGAGAAAATGACCTAGTAACCGTTTTTTTGAGGTAGAAAAAAATCACTCGATTTTGAAAAATGGTAATTCAGGATACACCTTTTTTTAGCATATTTTTGTCATTTTAAATTTTTTTATGTATCAGGGATGAACACTTTTTTTAAATGTTAGTGATTTTCAAGCTGATTTTGAAAAGTGTTGATGCAACATCAACACATTTTTTAGACGGTTTATTTTTGACACTTTAAATTTTTTTATGTATCCAGTGTGAACATTTTTTTTAGTGATTTTCATCTTGATTTTGAAAAGTGTTGATGAGCATCAACCTTTTTAGTTTAAAGGGCTTAGTTTTTACACTTTAAGTTTTCTAATGAATTAAGTGTGGATATATTTTTTTTAAGTGTTGGTGATTTTCATGTTAGTAATAAAACATAAAAATAAAAATAAAAAAACATGACAAAAAAATCAAATACAAAAATAAAAAACAAATAAACAAACAAAAACAAAAACAAAACAAAAAAAACAAAACAAAAACAAAAAAATACAAAAATGTAGAAATTATATATATATATATATATATATATATATATATATATATATATATATAACTCGTAAAAATAAAAATAAAAAATTGAATAAAAAATTAACGAAAAAAAAATGAAACAAAACAAAACAAAAAATAAATTCAAAATAAATAAATAAATGATTTTTTTCAAAAAATACATATAATTTAAAGAAAAACAAATTGAACCAAAAAAAAAAATTTTAAAACATTTTTTTTAAGTTAAAAAATAAATAAATAATAATAATAATAATAATTAAGAAAAAAAATTAAAATTAAAAATTAATTAATTAAAATAAAAATAATAATAATAATAATATTTAAAATAAATAATTTATGATGATGATGGTTAATGTCCACTGAGATCAAACTTTGGTCTAGCGGACCTAAAGAAACGAATTATTTAGTTTGATTTAAGATTTTATTCCTATACTCAAAAAGCTTGGAGAGAAGCCTCCCAAGCTTATTGTAATTTTGACAACATAAAAGGCTAGGAAGGTCAGTATTGCAACAAAGATTTTGAAACTGAGATCTAATGTGGTTGTACGTGGGGCACTCTAAGAGGAAGTGATTTTCATCCTCGATGTTCGTATTGTCACAGAGATGGTAGAGCCTTTCCATCCATGGTGTTTTAGGATTTGCCCAATGACTCGTTTCACGATGGAGCTCACGAGAGTTCGTTGTAATCTTGGCTATATTAATTTTATTCTTTGAGCTAGTTAAAAGAGAGAGATACTTTTGATCTTCTAGGGTGGGGTTAATGACCTCCTTATAATATCTTAATTTTCTTTTCGCTGCTAAATCTTTCTCACACCACATTTTTTCTTTGAACCTAGAAGTAACAATATTTTTAATGTTATTAATGTTTTGCAATGCAACATTCTTGTCGATCTCCCATGGTTTAACCAGGTCCTAGTGTATTTATACCAACCTCGTTTGAGCCTTAGGTGGCTTTGGAGGGAATTTAAAGCTAGCTTAGGAAGTCTATGGTCTCCTATGTTATTGAGTTTGTGCTTGTACAAGAGAAACCTAGTCATAGCTAGGTTCTCGATAGGGGAAAGACCCACTTCTATAAGGAGAATAGGATAGGGTGTTGCTTTTAATTTTTATGTTATTCGTTATAAAACACTTCTGGATTTGCTCAATCTTTCTCTAGGATTCTCTAGAGATGTTACAACCCCAAACCTCACATCCATATAAGATAACCAGAGTGACTAAAGTTTCAAAGAGGAACTTCTTTCTATCCCACATTACGAGGTTTGTCGTTTTACAATTATTTTCAAGACCAAAATAAGCTTTCCATACCCCATTAATCCTTTTCTCAATGCTATAGTTCCAGTTGAGCTTGTGATGAATATCAATTCCTAGGTACTTGTAGGAAGACACTTCCTCCAAGTTACTATTGTCATACATAAAATTAGCGTAAGTGTCCTTCTTGGATTTGATAATCATAACTTTTGTTTTGTCAGTGTTAACAATCATACCCATGGTAGAGCATAAATCCTTAAGAAGTATAAGTTGCTTATCAAGATCAGATGGGCACCTTGTGAGAAGAACAATATCGTCAGCATAGAGAAGAAGGATGATGACTATCCCAGCTAAGATCGTGCCAGCACATCCTGCTTCCTCTAAACAACCTTATAGCTTGTCAATGTAAATGCAAAATAGGGTATGGGAGAGTGGGCAACCTTGTTTAACTCCAATATTACATTTAATATATTTTGACCTTATAACCTTATAGCGGTAGCTCTCAACTCAAAAGGAACCTTTAGCTCTTCTAATCTGTTCCAAAGGTTGTTTCTAGGAACCATATCGAAAGCCTTTCTAAAGTCCACAAAGCAACAAAAGAGATTGGATTTATCATTGCGGCATTCCTCCATAATGATCCTAAGCATAACGAGGTGGTCTGTTGTTGAGTGCTACTTTCTAAAACCCGCTTGGCCTTTAGCCCGCTTACCTTCACTTTCAAGCCATATGCTCAACTTCCTTTCCAAAATAATACCATATAACTTGGCTAGGAGAGGGTTGATCATAATTGTCCGATAATTAGAGGGGTTATTTGTATCCCCACTTTTAAAAATAGGGATAATGAGGCTTTGAGTCCATGGTTTAGGGAACCCTTGCTTGACTGCTTGATTGAAAAGCTTGTGAATGTGGGGGATGAGGACAGGACCTCCAATTTTTAAGATTTCTACCTGGTAACCTTCAATGTCCTTAGCTTTCCCATTAGCCAAGCGATTAACCCCAAAATCAATGTCTTCTAATGAGAAAACGTCTTTCGTTGTGAGCAGGGTTTCAAAGTTATCCATGACATTTGGAGATTCATAAAGCTTTTTAAGATAGGAATTCCAGTCGTGTAAAGCAATTTTATTATTATATTTAGTTTTCCTAGTTAGAATCTACCTCCAGAATTTCTTAGGAGCTACCTTAGAAAGGTGTAAGAGATTCTCTTGTCTTTTACAAATATACTGCCTTTTCTTCCTTTTAGTTAGGGCTTTGTATATTTTTATCTTGCCAATTTTAAGAGATTCATCGACAACTTCCTTATTTGCTCTCCTCACACTTTTAAAATCTTTGTCATACCATGGGTTGGTTTTGCTATTTCTTTTATTACTTGAAACTTTAATTGAGAATGTGTTAATAGAATATGAGAGGGTTGTAGTAAAATTATGATAGAGATCTTCTATGTTGTCTATACTAGATAAATGAAGTAAATTAGTTTTTAATTCATTTAGAAAAAGATATTTTTTATTTCTATCAAAGATTAATTGCTTTTGGCTATAAGGATTATCTTCTATGGGATCTCTATGCATGACAAAATTGAGAGTTATAACTAAAAGCCTATGATCAGAGTCAGGCTCGTGGTCGTTTAAGATGTCAAAATTTGTTATTTCATTGTATAGAGTGAGATCGGAGATAACATAGTCTACCATGCTGCTACCAAGCCCATGGATGCAAGTCATCTAGCTAGAATTGGGCCACTTCTTTAGACCGTTGCAAATTATGAGATCCCGAGCACTACTGAGCTTGACTAGCTCTGACCCAAACAAATTCTCCTCGAGGTCTTCAAAGCTCCTTTTGTACCGGCTAGCCAGAGGAAGGTCTTTGTCTAACCAAAGAGGATTAGGGTTGTAATGATTGCTTAGAAGAATAGCTTGGTTGCTTGAAGTTCAAGCATTAAAGTCACCCATTAAAAGGATATTGCCTTCATTCCTTAGGCTAGAAATATCATTCTCTAAACCATTGTAAGGACTATTTTTATCTAGATTCTTTTTCTTATAGAAGTTAGAATTGATGGAGGGGAAATAACAGATTGCTATGTAGGTCTTTTTATCATAAATGTCAGTAATTTGTATCCAACTATATTGGTTGTAAGGGTCGTTATTATAAATCCTAGCATGAGGAGAGATGTTCTTCTTAGTGTAACAAGCTATACCCCCAATGCCTCTACAAAAATAAATAAAATTTTAAGATTTTTTTTTTATTAATAAAAAAAAATAACAAAAATTTAAAATAATAATAATAGTAATACTAATAAAAATTAACACTCGGCTCTCCCCTCTCCTCTCCCCCTCTCTCCCCCACCACCGACCTCTCCTCTCCTCTCCTCTCCCCACCCTCGAATCTATCCTCTTCCGTCCCCCTCCCCTCGCCACCTTGGGCCCTCCCTCCCCCCAACCCCTCACCCCTCAACCCCTCACCCCTCAACCCCCAGCCACCCCACCCGACCCCTGTGCGAGGGTCAGGGGGTGAGGGAGGTGGAGGGCCGAGGAGAGGGGAGTGGGGGCGGAGGAGAGTTAATGCTTTATATATATATATATATATATATATATGTTTTTTGTTTTAGATTGTTTTTAATTGTTTTTATTTGTTTTTATTTGTTTTGATTTTTTTTAATATTTTTTATTTTAATTTTTTTATAATATATATATTTTTAAATTTTTTAATTTTTCAGATATATAGATATATATATATATATATATATATATATATATATATAATTGTTTTGATTTTTTTTTTTTGGTAATTATTTAACATTTTTTTAAATGATGCTTTTATTTTTTATTTAAAATTTTCACTTTACAATTTAATTTTGAATTATTATTATTATTTTGTGGTTTTTTTTTTTTTGTTTTTTTTTTGTCATGAATCTTCCCCTTTCCACCCTTGGCCGGTTGGGCCTCAGGGTAGCCGGGGAATTTTATTTTTTTTTTAGTTTTTAACTTTTTTTAATGTTGTATTTTAATTTTGTAATTTTTTTTATTTGGTTTTTATTATACTTTACTCTTCTTCTTTTTTTACATGGTATGGTTAATTTTTTTTTTACATTTTATTGTTTTTTTTATGTCATTACTATATATTTTTTATATTTGGTTTTTTTTGTCATGTTTTTTTATGTTTTATTACTTGTTATTATTTTTTATTTTTATTTTTTTTTTCAATATTTGAATTTTTGTTTTCCCTTGTATTTTTGTATTTTTTAGCTCAACATTAACTGTCTCCATATCAAGTTTTTTAATGTGACTAAGCTCCAATTTAAGTTGTTGCTTAGACTTTTGTGGCTTTTGAATAACTTCATCCGTCTTAATCAACTATTTAGAAAATGCATCATAATTTTGTTTCAGAAATTGAAATTGCTCAAAAATTGATTATTTTAAACATCTAATCTCTACAACCCATTGCTCCTCTAGTGTGTGAAGTTTCTTCTTCAAATTTTTAGTTTCTGACTCAGAAAAAAGACTCAATTTCCTCCTCCAATTCACCAAGGAGGTCAATCTTCTCTTGAAATTCATTTGCAAGCATCTGAAAATATGTACCCATGGTTGATTCCAAATGTTCAACCTTCTTGGTTTTGTTAGCTATTGAAGTTTGCAAGCTTTTCTTAAGAGTTGCATTCTATTCTTGCAATAGAGATACAACTGACTGCAATTAAAGGACCTATTTACAAAGTTCACTTGTTACCTTCTTCTCAAGAAGCCCCTACAACCTTTTACTGATATTGATAACACAAAGTTGGAAATTGTGTTTCCACTAGCCACAAAAGCAAAAAATGCTACAAAACAAAGTTGATGATGACAACAAAATATGCTTTACACTTTCAAGAATGACATAAATCAGAACAATCCAGCGAGATTTGCATAGCTAGCCAACAAGGAAGGGTTTCATAACCACCAACTAAATACATAAACCAAACAGATATATGGTCATTCTCCAATGAACATGTTTTTCATTAAAAAATCATTAAAATATTAAAAATTAATATCTACTTACAACCTTCCCAAATGGAAGAAATTGTGAAAAATAACCACTCCTAGCATGCATTGAGTCAAGCTTCGTAGGTCTGGTTACAATGGATGAATTCCCATTGATATTGTAGTTTGAATACAATGATCAAATATTAGTGATCACTACAAAAAATAAAATAAAATTCGGTGCCAATATGAATCTCGGAACCCTGACTATGAAGAAGCCATGGGTATCAAACTTAGGTTTGACCCCATTTGTGTACACATGATGACAAAGAAATCCCAAAAAAAAAAATCTAAAATTAAAAAAACTGTGAGACCTCATTGCCTCACCATTAGAACTAAAAATAAATCAAGATCTACATTAGATAAAAATCATCATCACTCAAACAGATTTGTAGATATGGAATAATAAATTTTGAGAACACATTGAAATAGAAACCCCATTCAGATCATTAAAAAAATAGGAAACTCCAAAAATGAATTCAACAGGGCAAGAATCACCCACTCTGATACCATGTAAGAGTATTCTATTACTCACAATGTTGTGTAAAAGTACATAGAATACCTCCATTATATAGCAATGGAGGAGGCCTAGTGTCAGTTAAGGATAACTATGACAACTGGGCAGATGCAAGTCCCTATGTGAGCTTACAACTCACCATACTTAGCTCATGAAGCGTTGGAAAGGCTAACTCTAACAAGTTTTTGGTCATTCTTTCTTTTGTATGTGTGTATAGTTAGCATTGTAGAATATATTATTTAGTTCAACTTGTAGGTTTTGTTTCATTTACATACATCATTAAATAGTTTTAGAATTCCCTTGGATCTTTTCTTCTTATGAAGAAGAGATCCAAAGACTAACAAAGCCTTAAAACCCATCAGGAGTGACCATCCTAAATGACTTGGGCTATTTGAAAAGCCTTGGTCCAGGCCACATCCCCTTTGTTTACTAAAGTCCTAAAACCCACATAAAAAAATGGTGTTAGAAGGAGGGACTAACGTAAAATAACTTATTAAATCATTAATCTCTCAGCCTCTCATTTTTCTTAATTTTATACTTCTTTGTGTCATCTTAGTATGCATTATAAGGAAGGTTAGAGGGAAATCTAATCTGATTGGAGTAACTTTCTTTATTTTTGTATCCAATCAATGGCTCTTGCCCAGATTATTTTATGTGAGGATGCTTTTAGTTTCACATTACCAGATATTCCTGACGGACAACTCATCTCTTGTAAAAAATCCAGTTCTATGGTGAAGGGAGTATATCTACAATGAAACATCTAGATAAGATTTCTGTGTAAATTTAACAATTATAAAACTACCAATCTAAATGTTTTATGTGAGTTATTTGATTTCACATTTAGGGGATGAATTAAAGATTGGTTTCAAACCTTTCCAACACATTCTATTTTTAATTGGTTTCAATTCGAAGAAGAATTTTTAGACACCTTTGAAACCTATGATCAAAATAATATATGGGAGGATTTAAGGATTTTACTAATCAAGGATGATTCATCTTTAGAGAGATTTTCAACAAAATTTAAACATATTCTTTTTAAATTTTGTCTAAATGATTTGCCTCCTATGTTAGATATCATTGTTTATGATTTTTCTCCTTTCATTACTCTTTATTCAATTGCTTTTAGTAGATTATAAAAATATTGTAACACCAAATCACAACATGAGGTGGATCCTTTAGAAAATATACATTCTCAAAGTTCCATTGAAAAAGTACGAGGGGTAGAATCAACTGAGCACAACTTTGTTGGCAAGCACACTAGTCTTTGTTTTGAGCAATCTCCTGTTAGGGACATAGTTGAAGAGGGTTTAATTTCTGATCAAGATGCATCTTTGTTTAATGCTCACTCTAATTTGTCCATGGAATTGAAAGAACATATTGATAATGATATTGATGTTTCTAATGTTTTAATAGAGCAAGTTAGGGATATTGAACCTCCTTTTGAAAAGGAAAATATAGAATTAGTCAACAAATTATAGTTCAAGAAAGATTAGATGCTTATGGATATTTTGATTTGTTGAACATGCAAGAGGAAAATCTTGACAATCATATAGTGTTTGATTATTCATCACCTAAACATAATGAAAATGATCAGGTAAGTATACATCTATCCATTGAAATTATCTTTGATCATAATTATGATGGTTCAAGAGAACCTTTTCATTTCCTTGTCTCTGATTCTTTTTATTCTTTATATCATGGTCCATTTGCAAATGTTGGTGCACATTACTCTTTTACTATTTTATCTTATGTGGTTCCATCGCAATCTAGCTCTATCAATATGATATGTATGGGTGATGTAACTATTGAACATCATATTTGTAAAGTAGAACATGATCCTTCTTTACTTCAATAACTCACAAGGAAGAGATGTATGTTATATGATGAATTTATTTCATTAATTATTGACCATACTATTGATTTATGTAGCTTAGGAGGTAATCCCACACCCGAGGGTATAGGGTTTGGGAGAAGGTTGACCCACATTGGCTTTGTGGGTGAAGTACCCAAACAATGGGTTTTACACCCAAAGTTGGAGGTATTTTCAATTGTTTGATCATTAAGGGCATGTGGGGCACCCTTTAAGAACTATGGGGCACCAAAGGAATTGATGTGGCGGCATTAGAGGAATGAAAATATTTTTTGTCATGTGATTTTATGGAGTTTTAAAGAATTGTTTAGGTCAACCTTGGTGTTATGAGGTGACCCTAGGTGGCTAGTAAAGCCCACCTAGAACTCTATAAATCGAGACAAGATGAGACAAGATGAGACCTCATTCCATCACATCCAAGTGCAACATATATTAGGATAAATACATCTAAGGAACCACAATCCTATAGGATCCTTTCCCAAGTGAAGAAGAGGTCAAAGTTTTCATCTCTTTTTGTGTTTGGACAGGCCTAAGTTGGTCAGCTTTTTGGTCGAGTATGGAGAGGAGTTCTAGGTAAATTTATGTGCACGTTTTTGGTGCTAATTATCTGTGACAGGACGTGTTTTATTTCTAAGTATTACAGGAGGGTTGAGACCTATTTGGGAGTAGATCATAGGTCATATGAATCTTGGAAAATCTATGAAAAAGGGCTCATTACCTCAAGGACATAGCGCGGGAGTAAGGGCGTGTAACAGGAGGAATACTATTGGCATTGGAGGTCTAATTTGGATGTTTAGGAGAGCCATGTCGCTGGTAGAGGAGGCCCCAATAGAGGGTTAGGATAAAACCTCATAAAAAAGTGTGCACAAGTTCGAGTTCTTGAAGGTATAAGTCAATGTCCTCTAGACATATTTGATTGAATTTCCATGTTGATGTATTGTTAGGAGATGTAGGTCCAGGTTAGACAAATCTAGAGAAACTTGAGTATATATTTTGGAGGGCTATTAGAAAGTTTCTTGAAGAAACCTAGGTAAAATCCCTTGTGAAGGAAAAAAGGGTTGTTGGTGGGCAAGTGGTTTGGGTCGTAGTTCATTGACCTCAAGGGTCAAGGATTCAATAAGAGGGTTAATATATTGAGCCCTAGTTCTATTATTAACAATGGGTTGGATCAGAGATAAGAGGGAAGCCTTCAAGCCCTAAGAATCATCATCTTTGGCACAAAAAAGAGGTAGAATTGGGAAATGTTGTGAAGACCCTATGTGTTGGTGTCCTTGAAGGAGCAAAGGAGTAGCTAGTGGGCAGATTATGTTGGGCCAAAGTTTAGTGACACAAAAGGATTTGTCATCATTGATATTGGTATTTTTTGAGCTGGATTGATCAACTTATTAGGAAGAAAAGGACTTGCAAATTTTTTCAAGGTACATGAATTAGAATGGTTGTGGAAGTGCTACATTAGCAAGTAGGTCAGGTGTACTTTGTTTAGCGTATATTGGTCGTCATCTGTTGGGTCCCTATAATACTAGTGATTACCCCATTACTATTGTAATTGTACGCCCTTATTAATATTGTTGTGCCCCTATTATCCCCATATTGTTATTACTGTGCCCCATAGAATCCCTCTATTGTTATTTTTGTGGCTTTATATTATTATTGTTAGGTCGGCTGGGTTATATTGTGACTCCTTAGACTCCTATATATAGAAAGGAGGTTTTGTCATTTGTATCATCCAAGAATTGTTCATTTATGTAATGTAAAGGAGGTTGCCCCCTCGAAGAGGCTGAATTCTAAGACGTTGATCTATCTTTTCTATCTTTTTCTTGAGCTGGTTTCATAACATTTGGTATCAGAGCTTTGGATTCTAGGCTTTCGCTGCTCCAAATAGGTCATCGTGGCATTTTCGCTATAACTTTTTTTCCGTGACGTTTCAAAAGTTGCAAAAAAAACCTATTTGAGAAGAAATCGCGCTGAACCTTGGGTCCGAATTTCAAAGCTTTTTGCGCTATATTTGCGGAGATATGATCTGAGGAAGTTGGTCTTTTTGTAGACTCCTGAATTACATTCCAAACAGGTGACCTAGGGAAAATCATCATAAGTTTCTCTCTGGGGATCAGATTGAAATTTCGTAAGAAGGTACAGAAAGAGGACGAAATGTAGTTTCTTGTATGCATTTTTCATATCCAAAGGTCGAAACAGTGACTCGTGGCATGTCGTACAAGTTCGCTCTCCTGAACTAGTCTATAATCAAGTCACTGTGGGAGATTTCACATAACTGTTCCTTGGAGAATCCAATTTGGGTCAGACTTGTGGCATTGGAAAGAGGACACAGAGGGATACTGTAGGTCACAAATTCAGAACTAGATGATCAGAAAGTACAGAGATACATCAGAGGCAATATTGAGCTCCTACAAAGTGAAAAAAGGTGTGTAGATTTTCTTAAATTTTTGCTTAAGCTTGGTTTGAAAATTTATTTTGAAGGAATTCAAAGGGCATAGTAGAGCATTATTTTCGGTAACTGATGCCCCAAGGAAAGAAAATGCAAACACCTAGTAAGGAACCTGAAAGCTCTAGCATGACTCATGAAGAAGAGGAAGAAATGCAACATGATATATCAAAATTACAAGACCAAGTGCAACAACTGTCCCTTGCACAAAAAGGAACAGAATCTAAGATGGATGGTTGAAAGAAAGATGTAGAAGCTAAGATGGATGGTTTAAAGAAAGGTGTAGAAGCTAATATGAACTGTTTAAAGAAAGGTGTAGAAGCTAAGATGATTGACGTGGAAATTAAGATGGATGATTTGAAGATAGATTTGAAGACAAACATGGAAGATTTGAAGATAAGCATGGAAGATTTGAAGACAGATTTAACAAAATTTCTACAAGAAATGTTTACTAATGGTGAAAGGGTAGTAAAGGAAACTCATGATGAGAACAAAATAAATGTTAATCATGATTTCATAGACTCTAATGTTGGATCGAAGACCCACCATATTCCAAAAATCGATATGAGGAAGTTTGATGGCAAGGATCCCACAACATGGATATTACAGATGGAGCAATTTTTCGATCTCAATAATGTGCAAAACACACAAAAGGTACATATTGCAACTTTATATTTGGAACCAAATTAGTTTGTATGGTATCAATGGCTTTGCTCTCGTAAACAATTTATCACTTGGGCAATTTTTACGGAAAAATTGATAGCACATTATGAGGATACAAAAAGCAACACTTTCTTTAGCCAATTGATAAGTCTCAAACAAAAGGGTTCAATAATGGAGCACATTGAAGAGTTCCAAAAATTGAACATAAGAGTAAAAGATATTCCAGATGAGCATAGGATTGATGTGTTCATAGGGTCTTTAAAGGATAATATCCAACATGATGTTCGCCTTTGGGAACCTGAGTTATTAGAGAAGGCATTCAGGTTAGCAAGAAAAATGGAAAGCAAAATTATGGAAACCAGGAAGCATACCACTCACAACTATAAAGACGGAAGTGTTGTTGCCCCTAGTCTTCCACAACCTATAAGGTTGACACCACAACAATTGGAAGAAAAAAGAGCAAAAGGGCTTTGTTACAGTTGTGATAGAAAATACACTAAAGGTCATAAGTGTGTTGAGAAGAAATTATTCTACATAGATTGTGAAGAAGAAGAAGAAAAGGAGCAAGAAGGGTCAAAAGAAGAGGATATACTCCAATAACAAAGCCTAGATAAAGAAGAAATGAATCCGACCATATCTTGTAATGCATTGGCGGGAATTACCACTCCTCAAACCATCAAGATAGAAGGACAAATCAAGAAGAAAAGGGTAATAGTGTTGATTGATTCAGGAAGTACCCACAATTTTATTCATTCTAAGGTAGCAAAAGAATTGAATTGCTTCTTATATCCAGCACCAGAGTGTCAAGTGATGGTTGCAAATGGAGGAATAATAAATTGCTCTAGAAAGCGCCATAATATCAAGCTATCCATGGGAGAATATGTATTGACTAGCCCAATGCTTTCCATTCCAATGAGAGGTGCTGACGTTGTACTAGGAGTCCAATGGCTACAATCCTTGGGTACAATAGCTTTTAATTTTCAAGAACTTTTCATCAAATTTTCTACAGAAGGAAAGGAAGTTGAATTAAGGGGTATTGCAGGGAAACCAGGAAAGATAATAAGCTCTAATGGTATGACAAAGCTTCTAAAAAGGGAACAAAGAGGTGTGATTGCACAATTATGTTCGCTAGATGTTTCCACATCGGAATCATCTATTTCTCCAGATCTCAAAAAAGCCCTGGACCATCATTCCAAGGTATTTGAGACTCCCAAAGGTCTCCCACTTATGCGTGATCATGATCATGCTATTCATCTGATTCCAGGAAGTGTTCCTCCAAACATCAGGCCGTACAGATATCCCTATGCCCAAAGGAGTGAAATTTAACGTATGGTTGCAAAAATGCTAGAGGCTGGTATAATTCAACCAAGTCAAAGTTCTTTCTCTGCTCCAGTAGTATTGGTGCACAAGAAGGATGGATCATGGCGCATGTGTTCGGATTATAGGGAGCTCAACAAGCTTACCATTAAAGATAAGTTTCCCATTCCTTTCATTGATGAATTACTAGATGAATTGCATGGATCAATTTACTTCACCAAGTTGGATCTTCGTTCAGGATATTATCAAATTAGAATGAAGATTGAAGACATTCCGAAAACAGCATTTAGAACTCATGAGGGTCATTATGAATATTTGGCCATGCCTTTTGGCCTTACCAATGCACCTTCAACATTTCAAGGTTTGATGAATTCAATTTTCAAATCATTCCTTAGAAAATTTGTGTTAGTATTTTTTGATGATATACTAATCTACAGCAAGTCTTGGAAGGATCATGTTGAACATGTTGACAGGGTGCTAAAACTATTGGAGGAAAAACAATTATATGCAAAAAGATCCAAATGTTTCTTTGGAGTCCAAGAGGTGGAATATCTGGGTCATATTGTATCTCATGAAGGGGTTAAGGTAGACCCTAGCAAAATTAAAGCCATTAAGGAATGGAAAATCCCCACATCCATAAAGCATCTGCGAGGATTTCTCGGGTTAACAGGGTATTATCGCAAGTTTGTTAAGAATTATGGGAGAATAGCAGCACCTCTAACAACATTATTGAAGAAAGATGCATTTTCATGGACTCTGGAAGCAACAAAGGCCTTCGAACATCTTAAAGAGGCAATGTGCCAAGCATCGGTCTTAGCTACACTGGACTTCACAAAAACCTTTATTGTGGAATGTAATGCTTCAGGAAATGGAATTGGTGCTGTTCTAATGCAAGATGAAAGACCCATTGCTTTTGAAAGTCGTCCAATCAAGGGAAAGTTTTTACACAAAGCTATTTATGAGAAGGAAATGTTGGCAATACTCCATGCACTTAAGAAATGGCGACCCTACCTAATGGGAAGACACTTCAAGGTAAAAACGGATCATGATAGCCTTAAATACTTTTTAGAACAAAGATTATCCTCTGAAGAGAAACAAAAGTGGGTCACAAAGATGTTGGGTTATGACTTTGAAATCATCTACAAAAAAGGGAAGCAAAATGTGGTGGCAGATGCACTCTCAAGAAAGGATGAGGATGTGGAAGCATTGTTGTGCGCCATTTCTATTATCCAACCAGATTGGTTAAACGAAGCAAGGGAGGAATGGAAAAATGACAAAGAAGTGTGTGCACTTATTCGGAAGTTACAACAAGATTTCAGTACGTCTGATACATTTAGCTGGCAAAATGATTCGTTATGGTACAAAGATCGCTTATACCTCTATAAGAATTCCCAGCTAAAACAAAAGATTCTTATGGAATTGCACACTTCTCCCTTAGGAGGGCACTCAGGATTTTTAAAAACTTACCACAGGGTTAAGAAGGAATTTTTTTGGGATGGCCTTAAATCAGATATTCAAAAGTTTGTGGCGGAATGTTTGGTTTGCCAACAAAATAAAGTTGAAACAATTAAGACACCGGGTCTATTACAACCTTTATCCATTCCAAGCGCACGTTGGGAGGAGGTTTCAATGGATTTTATCACAGGTTTACCCAAGTCTGAGGGAAAGAGTGTCATCATGGTGGTAGTTGACAGACTTACCAAGTATGCACACTTTTGTGCATTATCAAATCCATTTAAAGCCAGTACAGTTTCTACTGCATTTATGGAAACAATTCAAAAGCTACATGGAAACCCAAAGATTATTGTAAGTGATAGAGATCCCATTTTCACTGGAAATTTTTGGAAAGAATTATTTTCTTGTCTTGGTACTCAGTTAGCTCATAGCTCATCTTATCATCCTCAATCTGATGGGAAAACTGAGATAGTAAACAAATATTTGGAAGGATATCTTCGTTGCTTTGTATCTAATAAACAGACACAATGGGTCAAATGGTTGCCTCTGGCTGAATGGTGGTATAACACTTCCTTCCATACAGCAACAAAAATGACCCCATTTATGGCACTTTATGGGTATCAACCACCATCCATCACATCATATTTAAGAGAAAATTCTAAGGTTCAGGCAGTGGAACATCACATCGAACATCAACAACAAGTCCTCCAACTCTTAAAGGATAACCTCGTGTTGGCACAGAATAGAATGAAACAACAGGCATATCAACATCGCAGCGAAAGTAGTTTTGATGTAGGTGATTGGGTATTCCTACGGCTACAACCATATAAGAAAATGTCCCTCAAGCAAGCTAAGAAGGATAATAAATTATCACCAAAGTATTATGGTCCATACAAGGTGTTGCAAAAGATTGGTGCTATGGCATACAAATTGGAGCTTCCTACAGCTTCTCGATTGCACCAATTTTTCCATGTTTCATGTTTAAATAAGGTTATAGGCGACAAGCTCCCAGTTCAAACAATATTGCCAGAACTTGATGAGGAAGGAAAAATTATATTGGAACCGGAAGCGGTCACAGAAACAAGAACTCGACACCTACGAAATCGATCAATTTCGGAGTATCTTATCAAGTGGAAGAACTTATCCGCTAAATATTCCACATGGGAGGATGGAATTTTATACAGAAGTATCCAGAACTACTCAAGCGTTGAGGACAACACTTTTTTGAAGGAGAGGGGCATGTTGGGTCCCTATAATACTAGTGATTACCCCATTACTATTGTAATTGTGCCCCTTATTAATATTGTTGTTCCCCTATTATCCCCATATTGTTATTACTGTGCCCCATAGAATCCCTCTATTGTTATTTTTGTGGCTTTATATTATTATTGTTAGGTCGGCTGGGTTATATTGTGACTCCTTAGACTCCTATATATAGAAAGGAGGTTTTGTCATTTGTATCATCCAAGAATTGTTCATTTATGTAATGTAAAGGAGGTTGCCCCCTCGAAGAGGCTGAATTCTAAGGCGTTGATCTATCTTTTCTATATTTTTCTTGAGCTGGTTTCATAACATCATATTTGTTGATACCAATCCCAGTTTTTGTCTTATACTGGGGATTATTGTAAAGGCGATGATTCCTGGTATGGTCACCCTAATATTGTTGTATTTAAGATGTGTAATATAGCAAGTGTTGCGTTGAAAAATTTGTCTAGTGTACTAGTTGATTCATTGTTGTGTATTTTATGTTGTGCAAAATAGAAGTGTTGTGGCATTTGAGAGTTTTTTATCGCGATTTTAAACTCAAACCATATTCTTGAGTGTTGTGGAAAAATCAACACATACACCCTCCCTTGTTGAGCTTAAAGATCCTGCATTCCCTAATCATCTACTAATTGAAGCTAGTCCTCATGCCTCATCATCACATTTTGAAATGAATTGATTTAATCAATGGGAAGGTTTAAGCTAGTGATATCATTTCCTCAATGAATCCTCAAATGATACACTTTTCATTTGCAAATTTAACCTATCCAAGCAATAATTTGCATCTCAAGCCTTGTGACAGGATTGCAGAATGGATTCAGGATTCATATTTTACCAAATTTTATGAAAAAGGTAATGGCATACTTGTTTTGTTCTTAAATGGAGATCTACAAGGTAAGCATGACTTGTTTATTTTTAATTTCATAACACTTCAATTCACTTTACTAATTGAAAACTTCTTTTTTTTTGTAGGATTGGAGTTACTTCAGTGGTTACATTGGAAATATGACTACACATAGTGTTGTGACCATTGATTAGTTTAGGATAGGTGATGGGTCCCATTAATAGGTATATTTTGAGGCCCATTGTGATATACTCCAGCCCTTAAACTCTCTTTTTCTCACATTAATTTAAATTTTGTAGCCATAATGTGCTTAGTAGGAGGACTAAACGGTGTTCGTCATATTTCATGGCCTAATGTCATTAATATGCAGTCAAAAGAAGCATTTTTTTGAGATATTTACTATGCAGGGGAACGTTGAAGGCATCTAGAGAGAATGTAGGAGGCTTTTCCACTATATTAACTCTCCAACTTGACTTGATTCCAAAGATTCCTCACCAACGGCTCGAAGTCCACTTCCATCTAAGGAACGCAAGTGCATGTGAAGATTCCAAGGAACCAGATCCACCAATTTTGAGATTTTGGAGGGAAGCAATCCTCCTCTCAAGGAAGCTACCCCTCAATCATTTTTTGAATAATAAACAAGCCTAAGGGCTCATTAGGATTCGAACTATTTTTGGAGATTGGAGTAGCTATTAAGAGCCAAGGGCTTGACACTGGTATTTTCATATTTGATATCATGTATGTGAATCTTATTTTCTGTTAATGGAAAGCTTACTGTTGGTCTGCATCTAAGTTAACTTTGGAGAGCTGAAACCCTTGGGTTTGGGCCCAACCCAAAGGCTTTAGACCCTCTCATGTATTCTTTCCTTGTTCTTCTTCAAGTCATTGTATTTAGTTCATTGTTTAAGTAGGCATTATATTGCAAAAATTGTAGTTGCAGGTTGGATCACCACCTCTCTTGTGGGAATGTAGTTGAAGAGTCTACAACAACAAGCCAAAAATATGTGTTTATAATTTCTTAGAAATTGTTAGGATTTAGATTGAAATTATTTTGCATGCTTGGTTTCTGCACCTTAGGAGTTAACAACATGACTTGGAAAATATACTAGATGCATGTTGTAGGGCATAATAGATCTTGAAGGAATTCAAGTCATTCTTTCTACTTTGATTAATTTCATTGCAATATTAATGTATGTCCTTGATTACTAGTTTGTAGGAGCTTCCAGTGAATTTCAGGGGTTGGCATACTCATCCACATCCACCTTGTCATCTACATCCTTCTTTGGGACACCTCATACTGCTCCCAAACTCTTCCACCGAGATCATCGTTTTAGGGTTAATGAAGGACATCGTGGGCATGAAATTTTGTGCAAGTTAGGACTCTGAGGGGTTCTAAGCTTGTCAAAAGGCCTCAAACATACTTCATTCATCCCCACCCACCTTCCTTCACCATCAGAACACCTTCTTTGCCCTCATAAAGCTCTCAAACCCACTCCTGTAGTAGAACATGGCACTCCTGTAGCAAAATAGAGTCTCATGTAGCACCATGTAGCACTATCTGAATTCAACTCGATTTGTCCTAGGATCTTGACTTGTGCATTTTTAAGTTTAATAATGGCCCTTAGGTTTTGATTCCATGATTAGGGAGACTCCAGGACCACTCCAAACCTATCCTTCATCCTCTGCAAGCACAAAACAACAAGTAGAATAGACTTAATTTTTTTTTAATTCCCTAGTTATGTGTTGTAGACTGAATTTCTTCTTCTCAAGAAATTTTCAATTAGATTAATGATTCATGCAAGTAGAAAATTGATTTGATTAGTCCAAAAATTGAGTATCATGGTTTATTTCTGCAGCTAGTGTAGCATTTTCCTTTCTTGTAGTTACAAGTAGTCTCTACATCTAATGAATGATATTTTCATTTCTACAATTAGAGGCATGTTCATTTCCTTGCAATTATGATATGTTGTCATAGAAATTCTCTTTATAGTTAGTTGAAGGAGTGGTCTCTTCATGCCTTGATCTAATCCAATGATTAAGGGTGACATGAGTATAACTTAACCTATTTTTCATATAGAACTGTCACCTCTAAGTTTATACAAACCCTGGGTTGATAATTTAAGTTGATATCCATGAGAGTTGCAACATCCTTGATGCAATACCAGATCTCATCAATAGGTTTAGAATTATGTTGGTTTGCATTTTATTTTTGCTTTTTGTTGTTGGAATAATGCAGTCATGGAAGCTTCAGATGAGGATGAGCCACCATCATGACATGACCAGGGAAGTTTTCTTGGTTTTCTTTCTTTCTCTTTTTATGTTCTTGTTCATTATGTTTTGATACTTACTAGAATCATAAATATTTTGGAACAAGAATATTTAAAGCCAAATAATTTACTTTTGATTACTCATAAACTTTTATTTTATGGAGTTGTTATGGTTCTTATCATTATCATGATTCTTCATTTGATTTAGAGTTATTTTGCTTGAGCATTTTGATTTATTTAGAATTTAATAAGATGGCCAAGTCTATGAAACATCACATACAATGTTTAATTAAATTCAATTTTTACACAAGTATACTATTAAAAGATCAAAAAGGGAAATATTTACAATTTTCAATCCCTCCAAATTTGATCCTTTTTTTAATCATTAATAACTTTCGATATGATATTGTTCAATGTTCACTAGTCCTTGGCCTACTTTTATGTTTTCGCTTCGCTCTCCTTTGACATTGGTTTTACCACTGGGTCTATTTTATATCTCTATCAAAAGAAATATGAAGTTTGACTCTAAGGAAATTATTTTTCAGGCAATTCTTGTTTTGTTGAAATCTGTTACCATGATATAATTCTAGTTTTTATCAATTTAAGAATCAAGTAGAAATTTTCAACTATTATATGAAGACAATATCCTTTCATAAATAATACAAAAGTGAGTTCACTTGAAAAGTAATTTATGGTTAAAAAACCAAGGTAATTCAATGACTTTAGTAACCATTTGACCTTTTACGCCATCTTGTCTCTTAAGGAAATTTTACACCTGCTCCCCCATTTACTTGACAATCTCAATTGAGATTAGCAATAATCACTCATGATTTTAGCTAGTTATTTTATCTTCCTAAGATAAAAGAATTCAGGTAAAATGGGTTTAAGAGATGTCATTTTCGATGCTATGGACACCTGCTGGCCATAAGTGCTCCAACTGTGACATATGGGATTCAAAATCATTATTCGAATAAATTACATTTAAATCTTTCAGAATATACATGTCATCTCTTACCTTTAGAGGGCTTCTAAGTCTTCTTCCCAAGTAGTAAATAGGAAGGATTATTAACTATGAATCTATAATTAAAATATAGAAAAATCTATAATCAATATTATAAGTGTTTATGAATATAGAAAAATATATATCAAATATTGTAAATTTTTATTAATGAACCTTGTAACATATTAATCTAATAATGTAAATAAGATACATAATGTACTTTATATTTATGATTCCACACGCACATACACACTTTATTTATATATATATAGAGGGAAGAAGCATAAAATACACATATTATGTATATGCATAACCATATGGGAGGGAATGTTAAAGTCATAAAACTTTTGATATGTATACAAACTTTGGGACATGGTCCACTGACTACAGTAATTGATCATGCCATATGAGAGTGACTTGTAACATTATACCCATCCTACACATATCAAAATAACAAGGCCGCATAGTTGACAATCCCTGCCTCTTAGTTTAAATATAGTTAACTTAAATTAAAAATCAAAAAAGATATAATGAGACAAAGCCTTCAACTATTGTGTGCAAAATTGACGCATATTACCAGAGAATCTGTTATGTAGTTGGATGCACCATTGAAATTATTGAGTATGAGTGGACATGGTAGATTGACTATTGTGATATGAAATTGGCCCATCTTGCCAGAGAATCTATCATGTTATGGATTGTACCATAGATGTATTTGTGATGTGGTCAGGTGATTAATTCTTGCCTGAAGTTATTTGATGCTTTTTGCATTAAATGTTTTTATTGGTTGTTTGCTTTTGTTGATGTTGAATACTTTTATAACAATATAGATTATGTGAGTTGGAGGCTAAACTTACAATTGAATCATCTAAGAAATAGGTGGACATTTCCCAAGATTGCTTGACATACAGTTAACAATAGAAAGAGATCTAGCACAATCTTGCAAGTGCACGATCCTGCGAAGGCTTACGGTAAAACCATCATTACAAAATAACCTAAGAAGCCTCAAATAACATGTATAGGACATGTCACACTAAATCATCACAATATTAGACAAGAATACCATGTATAGGACATGTCATACTAAATCATCAAAATAGTAGACAAGAATACCAAGTTTACATTATAGTATATATTGACTCTCCATGAGATTTGTAAACTCAACAAAACTCAAACCCTAAACCCTATTGAATTGGTGAGAGAGCGCTGCACAACATAACTAGCCATATGATCCCATTAACATTAAAATAGACGTGATTGGAAGTTTTTTATACAGACCCAATTCTGGAAGCTAGTGTAGTTGCGGCTTTGTACATTTATTGCAGAGAAACTTCAAGTCGAGCCCGAAAATAAAGCAGGAGAGACCTCTGTGCACTAAACACGGCTATAGTATTGTCATGCTTATTATCTAGTGAAACAAGCTCAAATATATTGAAATGTCTTCAGCGACACCAAAAGTCTAGAAGTCTCCATTAGGTCTTTGGGCCCAACAACACTACATTCACTTCCATCACATTGAATTTTAACAAGATATCTGGTTTTGGTTTAGAGTTGTATCAATAAAAAAAATAAGAAAAGCAAGAAAAAATATTTTTTTATAGAGTGTAACGATTTTGCACTTTCATATTTTCATAACTAGGAAACATAAATGCATTTTACTCTAAAAAAAATACATTATATGTTATATAAAAGAAATCTAAAAAAAATTACAAATAATATGTTATATAAAAGAAAACGAATTATAAAAAAAAAAAAAATAGAGATATTATTAAAAAAAAACTATCTATATAAATGTCCACCGAAAAAGGAGTAAGAGAAAAAATATTTATTTAAAAAAAAATTATATTAAAAACAAAACACCTTAAAACTCATGAATATTAACAAGAACAATAAAATACATTTGTATTTTAATCAAGAAACTCGAGTTTGTACGGTAGCTATGCAACGCAGTTTTTTTATAATTTAAATATTATAAAAACATATAATTAAAAATAATACAAATTGGCTAGAGCTTTCTTTGGAAGTGTTTAAATATTTAAAACTTTATATATAATACTTGTAAGATTTTTAATCTAAGATTTATAAATATTTGAATATTATATAAATAAAGTGAATTTTGATTCTCAAAGTAAGAGGAAGAGATTAATAACCATAATACAAGAGAAATGCGGGTTCCTCTGCAATAATGCATTGACGATGACTCTCTTGCCGTGAGAGATATATGTTATGGGCGCTTCAAATCTGAGTACAACATTTACGCTGACAGAAACGGGCGGGATGAAAAGAGCATGACTGACGGGGTGTACTGGTTGTCCTTGCCCTTCCAAATCCTCGCCATCTCCATGCATACTGAGCAGGGAGACCCATGATATAAATTTAGTAGGCCTACAAAGGAAAATAGAAACACGAATGTTACAAGGAAAAATAGAAACACGAACCATTGTTATAGAGTGTTTTCAGGGTGTGTTGTAGTTATGACTAACTTTGGATGCTAGTTTGTTGCATGGACAATACATGACAAGAACCTCTTGGAAAATGTAAGCTGCAACATAAATACAAGTAACATCAATATGATTATTTATAGTACTATGCCCGTGGATTAGCATTGATGAATAGCCTTTGGAACGGGCAATGGAGTCCGTTACTATTCTCTAGATTTCATTTCGTGCAACTAAATGCTTCCAGATTACCCAAATGATACATCCCAAACGTCAATTCCAGATTTGGTCATAAATATCGCACATTATGTTTTCATACTTACTGACTCGAAATGCGGTATGATCTTCATTGAATTTTCTGATGGCTTACTACGATAGTGCAATGTATAATGATTGTATAATAAGACTCGATTGCTCTTAACCAATAGAAATAGAAATAAATTAATTAAATTAATAACAAACAAAAATCAAATCAAATACTATAATGTTAACTTTATGAAATGTCGTTTAATTTTTGGTCAATGGCCGAACTAATTGAAATTCAACACAAAATCGAATGTGTTACTCCGCATGCAACAAGGTAATAAAACTTTTACATATCCTGCCATAGTAAAGTGGGACATTATAACATGTAATATTATGTTGGGAACGCTACGAGATATTGGTGCAAATGTGAAATTCATAAAATCATCTAACCTCATAAGGTTTTTTTTCAACGCTTTATATAAACAAGTTTTTATTGTAAACCAACACATGTTGTACATTTTAATAAAAGTGTGGGCCTCCATGTATTGAGTTTTAACAATGCCACTTTGATGAATGGATCCAACGTAGTCAACTTTGCAACGATGATCCCATTACTCTCTAGGTCCACATGGTCAAAACTACTTCTAGCCCTTTTCATATACATATCACATGGAACTCACCATGAATGAATGTTGTTAGTACTAGCCCAAGAACGATGTGACAGGCAACGACCATGTCATTTTTTCAGGTTCCTCTGACCATCCACATAAACACTCCATGCATAACTTACGCACATAATACACGTATCCTACCATAATATTTGAAATTTCGATGTGTAAAATTGTAAAGTAAAAACATTATCTGAGCACTGGGACTATATGTTGTTAAACCATAATATCGTCAATGAATGAAGTCATACTCTAATAAAGCATGAAGAGTGTTTGTTCGACTAGGGAAATATGAATGCCTGATGAAAAGATCAACCAAATAATTGTAGTGGCACTGGAGTTTCATGGAGACACATGCATACAAGACACATCGAAACAAATTGTAAATAATGTTTGGAATACTTTTATTTTATTTTTGCCACATATAACTTCTGTGATTGGTAACTGTTGTATTTTTTTTATCAACAGATCACGTGGTGGCGAAGAGCGCACCAAAATATAACTAAACACATTATTGAAGTTTATCGCTTGCCACGAATATAAGAAGTTGGTGCTCCAACTCATGTGAAAGGAACAATAACTCCACGAGATTCCAGTTGAGGAAATAATTTCAAGCAATATGCAGTAAAGTTATGCCATGACAAAGGAGAAGTCGTTACGGTTATAATAATAAAAAACACAAAGATAATAACTCCCACATTGCTTCCATATCACTATAATTACGAGATTGGATTTCAGTTGGATTCAATAATCTGCCAAAGATCAAATAAAAACTTATGTTGCACTGATCTGATTCACTATAGAACGTAGTTTCTATCATAATTAGATCAGTGAGACTAACTGTTAGATTGTTTGGGAAATTACCTTGTCTCTGCATGGAATATTTTCTAAAAAACAGTTTATTCATCAAGCCTCAAGGTGCACATGATTTCACGTTAGTGCAAATGGAGAAATAGAATGTGACAGGAATTCTTGAAGCTGCGACCACAAGGATTCAAATTGTTTTTCTATTATTATTATTTTCGATCTAGTTTAAATTATGTAGTCACTCTTTTATTTTTATCTTATTCACCAAGCCTCAAGGTGCACATGATTTCACGTTAGTTCAAAAGGAGAAATCCAATGTGACAGGAATTCTTGAAGCTGCAAGCACAAGGATTCAAATTGTTTTTCTATTATTATTGTTTTCAATCTAGTTTAATTTATAGTAACTACTAAATATTAAATTATGTAGTCACTTTTTTATTTTTATCTTATTCACCAAGCCTCAAGGTGCACATGCTTTCACGTTAGTTCAAATGGAGAAATCCAATGTGACAGGAATTATTGAAGCTACGACCACAAGGATTCAAATTGTTTTTCTATTATTATTGTTTTTGATCTAGTTTAAATTTAGAGTAACTACTAAATATTAAATTATGTAGCCACTCTTTTATTTTTATCTGATTCATTTTACATATATGTTTGTTTGGATTTTGTTAATAATTTTGGATGTTTTCTTGACAGGGTTTGTTGTAAGCGATGGCAATTTGGATTTGTAGCTTGAAGGGATTAGAGCGTTATGGTGATAAGGGAGATCTCAATCTTTCAACTAGACCCTTAACATTTGAATTTGTCAACATTTTTTTCCGAATTGTCATATTGGAAAATAAAGTATCGATTCCTAGAATGGTTTTCAGGCAGCAAACCAGATTTTCAGAGGATCCAAACTCCTTAAAATCTTTTGAGCACTTTTGGGCAGAAGTTTTTATCAATGTAGTATAAAAATTCATGATTAATTCTTTATGAAACGGGGGCATGGAGGGCGGGGGGGGTCTCGGTCAAGTGGAGAGAAATTTGAAACCTCTCTGCATTCTTATTTTCTTTATAAAATTTGTTTTTCTAGAGAAATAACAGTAGGTACATTGCCAATAGTTAATATATCAACATTCTTAAGGAAGCAGTTATGCGTGAATCTTGAAGATCCGCCTAAAAGCTTTGTATGAACTATTTATGCAGAGTAATAAAGTCATTTTTAGTTTTTCTTTTAAGCTTTATGATAATAGTCTTTGTGAAATTACTTTCTGAAGATTATCATTACTTGTTAGTCTGATTTATTTTCTATGAATCAATTCAGTTTATGCAAGATAAAAAGTGTTTTGTGATTATCATGACCTATATTTTCTCCATATGGAGAAGCTCGAATGATTTTAATGTGGGACAAATTCTATATTCTCATCATTCACATACATAAGTTGAACCAATTTTAGATTGTTTTTCTCTTACATGATAGGGTTTTCACTTTTGTTTGCTTGTGATTCGGTAGGTATTCGCTATAGTTATTGGATCACATTTAGATTAGTTGTAGTTTTAGCATTTCTTTAATGTTTATGCTTAAATCAATTTAGAATCTCAATCAATTTAGAATCTCAACTGAGCAATAAACAAAGTCTCTTTGCATCATTTCCAGTTACGCAAGTTTCTGCTCATTCTTTCTTTCTTTTCTTTCTTTCTTTTGCATATGTGTATAGTTAGCATTGTACATTATACTAGTTAATTCAACTTGTAGCTTAGTTTCATGTACATACATCATTAGATAGTTTTAGGATTCCCCCAACTCTTTTCTTCATAAGGGGAATATATCCAAAAGCTAACAGAGCCTTAAAAATCGTCAGGAGTGGCCATCCCAAACGACTTTGGCTATTTGAAGAACCACGGTCTGGGTCACATCCCCTTTATTGACTAAGGTTCTAAACCCATGTCACCACCAACTTACACTCTGTTTTCACGAGGGCCCATTTGTACCAGGGGTGGCCAAGACTTCATGCCAGGGGTTTATGTAGTGAAGAGAGACTTTTGATTTGGAACTCCTTCGACAGTTCTGCGTGACAAAGCCGAATAGGGCCTAGTATGAGAAATTATCGACATTGTGGAAAGGGTTATGAGATTGTTTTAGGTGAGATTAGATGGATGAGGAATTTCCCGCGGAATGAAATCTAACATGAATAACCTAAAGAATTAGTTAGTGAGTGCAAATTGTTATAAATTGACCCGAGGAATACGTGGTTGAGAATGGATTGATACTAATTAGGCCGAGTGGTTCAACAATATGGATGGTCGAGTGTTTCAATAGTATACTAGTCAGGAAGAGAGCCAACAAGGATTGATGAGAGCTAATGAATACTATTTAAGTTGAACATTTCAATAGTATAGAGGCCAAGTGTTTCAACAATATACTACTCAAGACGAGAGCCAATTTGGATTGATGAGAGAAAATGGATACCAAACAAGTTGAGTGTTTCAACAGTATGGATGACTAAGCATTTAAGGAAGAGCATTTCAACACTTTGTGCAACATGAGTGCAACTAGGGAAACAAATATGTCAAACAAAGAAGGAGTTATACTGAGTAGGGAAGAGGCACACAAACTTGGCTCTAACACCATGTCAAGCCAAGTAATGACTCTTGAATATATGTGTGAATTAATATAAACATGATCATATAACATTAGTAGGCATGACCTTTGGAACTCATATTCCAAGGTCTCTTCCTATTTTATCTCTTTAATTTTCATTAATTTACATATTTGCAAATTTCTCACCCAATCCCTGGGATTAGGTGTCTAATAGTTATAGATACTCATAAATGATGAAATTATAGGCATATAAAGAACTATTTTGTAAATTAAAAATATATACTTTTTACAATAAGTTTCTTTATAACATAAATGAGTGGTATTTATATTAAAAATATGTTGCAGTTGAGCTAGATAACATAGTAATACAAAAAGTATTATGTTTATTAAGAAAACCAACATAACCATCAAGTAGTATGTGAAAAGTACAAAAAATCCTAAAACATACATCATAGAGGATTTCAAAAAGGTTTTATTAATATAAACTCTAGAGATACCTAATATCAATGCTATTATACATAAAGTATAAAATATTAATGAAACACATACTTGTTGAGCACCTCATCTCAATTGATATTAGTAAGTTTTGATTCTTGATTGGTCAGTTCCATGTCTTTAATCATTAGATTAATTGTCTCCTCTTCCTTGGGATCATCAGGGACAAAATTTATTGGCATTCTGAAGTTCGAAGTGGCATATTGGGAACCCTTGTTGAGATTGCAAACCATCTTCATTATAATTTTACATTCAACTTCCAAAAATTGAAATTGCCTTTGTTGTTGCATAAGGGTGTCCATGATCACTACACTTTCAGAAACGCATTGTTGTTATTTTTCATTAATATTTTTTATTACCAAGAGCATGAACATAGTATTCTTGTTAATGAAGTCTTGTGTCTACAAAATACTTTGTGCATTTCCTAGATTTCAACCATATCCCAAATCTCCCATGGTTTCCTTCATAGCTAATGCATAGAAAATACCTAAATGTGGTAATCCAAAAGAACAAACTAGACCTTTCTAGACATAATACACAACAAACACCCAAAAGGTCAAACTATTAGCCCAAGAAAGAGAGTACACATCCAACACGAGAAAACACATTGCCCACAATAAAGAGACAACCACAACGTGGTGTTTGATTGGCATCATAAGGACCCCTTTATGGAATAATTGAAAATACAAAATTTAGAATGCAAGACATCCTAGAGCAAAAGTATAAACAAAATTGAAAGGAGAAACAAGAACCTCCAAATGCCAACATTGAGAACCACTAGAATAGTATTAAAACCACCATATTTTACTCCAAAACAACATTACTAGTGTTAAAGAACACTAATAGAGCTCTAATGAGAAGGCTTACCCAAACTAGAGTAATTTCCACCAATAATCCCAACTTCCCCTTGTATAGAAATTCTCCAAGCTTCATATTGATGACAATGCATTAAGGAAGGTATGTGTGGGAATGCCATAAGGGTGATATAATACAATGGATTCATTGAGTTCACTTATGTGGTATAACATGATTAACATGTGGAAACATAAATAAATTGACATTATTCACAAAACTAGGGATGGTCTGGAAAATAATTCCATCATTTTTCCTTAGGGTTCCTTCATTAAAACTTGAGGCCCTATTGGTGAGGGTGTATATGCTTTTCAACTTTGAAAAAATTGATATCCTTGAACCAAATAAATTGATTTTTTTTTAATTTATTTTACCTATGAGGCTAGTCATCTTACTATTAGATCAGAAAATTCCCTGAAGGAGAGCAGACCCATTCATAACTAAATGTTGTTTCACTCATGATGAAGGATGACCCACCCTACACCTACTTCCAAAGAAATGCTATCTATTAATATTTTTTTAATCCATTTCTCTTGTGATTTAACTCATTAGCTCCAAAAATACACTCCTAATGTTTCTCCTATAACTTTTTCATTTCTCAATAATTTAAAAGAAATTTATGTATTGCACTATGAGAGATTTTCCACCCCTCCTCTCCATATATATATATATACACACACACAGACATGCGTCTTCAAATGCTATACCAATATGAACATATTAATTTTAAAAAATTATTAAAAAAAAAATCTAATTTTTTGGGGAAAAATAGCCCTTCACTAGTATTATTTTTCCTCTATATAATTTTTTTTTTGTTTATTGTATTATTGGTTTCATCATTTAGGTATTTAAATGTTGTATCAACATAAGTATGTAGTTTATACTCTCACACAAAATTAAAAGATATATTTGAAAACTTTATTCTAATTTTCTACATTTCATTTTCTTATCTAAAATTAAGATTCATCATGTAGATATCTAAAAATATCTATAGAATTTAATATATGTGTGTTTTTTGTGATGGCATTACCGAAGAGCCCAAAAAAGTGAGAGGAAGAGACTCAGAGGTAGGTGCGGGAAGAGCCCACCCACTACTTGAATAACTGCAGCTAATTTGGGAATGTGACTACCAAGAACTTGCGTTGCAAGTGCTACAGATAGTGTCACATCAAGCAATATCCTTTTTATTTTCACTTGAAACCCCATCAACTAGCGCTTGAGTAGTTGTATGTTAAACACAAATCCATCCTACTTCCCGTAGTGGCAGTGCACTTAGGTGACTTCGACCTAATGGTGGAAGCAATAGCAACAAGGGAAATGACCATGAGCACTGGCTCATCCAACTCAGTAGTATAGGAGTTGGATAAACATGAATAGGACAAGGAGAAACAATCAAGTAAGAGAAAGAAGAGGTGTTTTGTGTGCAATAGGCAGGTGGGGTTGACAAGCTTTAAGTGTTGATGTGGTGATATTTTATCATTTTTTGAGGGTTGAAGGGTTTTGGGCTATAAGGTTGTCAGCAAAGTGTTTTCTAAAAGGCCTCAACAAAATCCTCAATGGGGGTTTGGTCCAACATGCGAAGTGTTTGATAAAAGCTCTTAGTCAATGCTAGAATAGACAATGAATAGAATTGGGACCTAGGGCATAAACATCATCGATCAAGGTGAATGAGATATTAACAATAGTAAAGGTAACAAATTACATGTAGTAGGCTACTATCTATCATTTCAATGGGTTTTGGCCTCCATCATCTGCCCTCCAAGACTGGTTTAATCAGAATTCGTCCCAAAATTTAGAATTGTTGTTTTGTTCAAAAGGATATTTTGTGGTAGTCATTAAAAATCGTGAAGAACGATAGCAGGTCTTCTACCAAGCTCCATGGTTTTGGGGCCAAAAATGTCTCTCAATACAACCATGGTTTCTAGACTTTAACCCTCTTTCCATGAAATCTTTGGCTACTCTGGTATGGGTAAGGCTTCCAAACTTACCCCTCCAATGGATTCAGCCAAACATCTTGGAAAAAAAAGGTAATTCACTGAGCTACTACATAAAAACAAACAACGAAATATTGGCTTCTAGATTCATTACATTCATTCGTATATGTGTTTAATTGGATTTGCGTGAAGGACTACTAGATCATATTATTCTCAAGCGGGTTGGAAAGAAATTCTCTCAACCCCTAGACTATGAAAACACAGCTTTTAGGTGTAGGATCTGTCAACAACTAGGGCATATTCAAAATGTTTTCCCTTCCTCATAGGTATTGTCTGACTCTTAAGAGTAGTGAAAACCCAATCGAGGATGACGTGACTAGAAGGCTGCTTCCAGTGGAATTACCTCGAAAAGTTCAAAAGATAACATTTAGCAGCAACAACCACCCCCTCTCTCTACAGCCACTCAAGTTCCCGAACAATCCTCTATGGCACCACCCCAATCCTCAGTAGAGGATAACTTTCACGTTAAGGAGAAGGAAGCATCATCAACAATAATTTTTTTGGAAAATAGCAAACAAAAACATAACCACTAGTCTGACCATTCCAAATCAATAAATTTGTATCATTAATTAAAATTTGTGTAAGAAATATGATAATATCTAATTTTATATATATATATATATATATATATATATATTTTAATAAATAATATATAACGTGTCCTGTTCCTTGGGGTCAGCGTGTCCCGAATCCGACACCACGAATCCTGAATCCTATGTGTCCCGAATCCCCGTGTCAGGTGACTTAGGTTGTATGTTATATTTCGGTTAAAGGTTGAGGCAAGACCGTCGTGCGCTCTTGCACGGGCGGGCGCCCGCCTTGTTTATGAACGCCGGTGGAGCGCGGCTCCCGGTCATTGTAATCTTTCTCTTATATAATAAAAAGATTACTTCTCTTATATTATTGGGTTATTATTATTGTTCTTGTATTATTGATGGATTCCGCACATTAATAATGTTAATTCATGATTATTATGAATTGTTGAAGGCGTAGTTCGTAAAGTTAATTAACGATGGATAAAGTTATTAACTTAGGCGGTGCCGCACCCGGCCAATTTAACGAAAAAAGAATTGGGGGCGTGACAGTTGGTATCAGAGCAGGTTCACGACAAGTGAAGCCGGTGTATGATGAAGATGATACACACCTGCACTTCGTCACAGTTGGTATCAAAGCAGGTTCACAGGTGGTGAAGTCGTTGCTTATGACAGGTGAAGCTGATTCAGGGTTGAAGAAGCTTGATGAACAGGGAAAAGTTATGGAGAAATTGTGGATGAACAGTCTAGGTTTCGTGGACTTGATGGTTCATGGCAAGACCATTCAAGCTCTGGTGGACACAGGGGCCACCCATAACTTTATGACGACACAGTTGGCAAAAGAGGTTGGACTGATGATCTTCCCCTCGAACGTGGAAGTCAAGGCAGTGAACTCTAGAGCTAAAGTGGCGGGTTTGGTACACGAAGTACCTGTGCAGATAAAAGACTGGAAAGGTCAGTTGGACTTCACAGTGATGGAGATGAACGACTTTGATATGATACTCGGACAACATTTCTTGAAGGGAAACAAGGCTATTGTTGTCCCCTTCTGTGATGAGGTGGTGCTGGTTGGACAGACACAAACTTGGACTTTGCCCACTCATAGGCAAAGGAAGGAAGTCAAGGTGCAGCATGTTTCAGCACCGAGTTTGGAGAAGGCTATGAAGGAGTCAGATATGGAGACATATGCGGTGATGTTCAAGGATGTCGAAGGTGATGGAGTGGGGACGCCTGTTCCAGCCGAGATTTCCGAGGTGTTGACCAAATATGCGGATTTGATGCCTGATGAGCTTCCGAAGAAACTTCCACCAAGGCGTGCAGTGGACCATAGCATTGAGCTTGAGCCAGGAAAGCAACCCCCGTCTAAAGCACCTTATCAATTGTCAGGGCCTGAGTTCGAGGAATTGAAACGATAGTTAAAGGAGTTAACTGATGCAGGTTTCATTAGACCTTCAAGGTCCCCTTATGGAGCTCCGGTATTGTTCCAGCGGAAGAAGGATTCGAATGAGCTACGGATGTGCTGTGATTACCGTGCACTGAACAAGCAAACGGTAAGGGACAGGTATCCTTTGCCATTGGCTGCTGATTGCTTTGACAAGCTTGCGAAAGCCCGAGTGTTTTCCAAGCTGGACTTGAGGCATGTGTATTATCAGGTGCGGATAGCTGAAGGAGACAAAAAGAAGACTGTGATAGTAACAAGGTATGGTAGCTTTGAGTTCCTTGTTATGCCATTCGGGTTGTGCAATGCCCCTGCTATGTTTTGCACTTTGATGAACGATGTTCTACGACCATACTTGGATTCGTTCGTAGTAGTGTACTTGGACGATATAGTGGTGTTCAGTGATAACATGGAGGATCATAAGAAGCACTTGGCGATGGTGTTCGAGGCACTGAGGGCAAATCAGTTGTTCTTGAAGAAGTCTAAGTGTGTGTTCGCTCAGACCGAGATTCCGTTCCTTGGGCATATTGTTGGTCAAGGGTACATACGGATGGAGCCGAGCAAAGTGAAGGCGATCGAGGACTGGGTTGAACCGAAGAATGTCCATGAGATGAGGATGTTCTTGGGCATGACCAATTACCAACGGAAGTTTGTAGATGGGTACTCCAAGGTGACATCGGCACTGACAAACCTATTGAAGAAAGACAAGAGGTGGAGTTGGACGAACATATGTCAAGAGGCATTTGATGACTTGAAGAAGAGGATGGTTACATCACCAATACTGAAGTTGCCGGACTTCGAGAGACCGTTTGAGGTACACACTGATGCTTCAGATTTTGCCATAGGAGGGGTTCTTATGCAGGATGGGCATCCGGTGGCATATGAGAGTCGGAAGTTGCAGGATAGAGAACGAAGGTATCCGGTTCATGAGAAGGAGATGACTGCCATCATCCACTGTCTTCATGTGTGGAGGCATTACCTGATTGGGAAGCCATTTGTTGTCAAGACTGACAACGTTGCAGCAAGTTATTTTGCATCACAACCGAAGCTTTCTGTGAAGCAAGCTCGTTGGCAGGACTTCTTGGCAGAATTCGACATGACTATCGAGTATAGACCGGGAAGGCACAATGCGGTAGCAGATGCCCTTAGCAGGAAGGGACAACTTGCAACATTGGAGGGAGAAGACCGGGCAGCTAGGAGTAGGAGTCGAGTTCAGATGTCAGAAGAGATGCAGAATAAGATCAAGGAAAGTATTGAAACCGATACTTTGGCGCAGAATATAGTGAAGCAGATAAAGGAGGGGAAGACACGAAAGTTCTTTCTACGAGACGGGTTCTTGTTCTTTGGAAACCGACTTTATGTTCCAAAGTCATCTGGGCTCAGGAGGCACCTTTTGAAGGAGTGCCACGACTCGCCATGGGCTGGCCACCCAGGGATGCGTCGTTCTTTGGCATTGTTGGAGAGAGGATTCTTTTGGGAGAAGATACGAGAGGATGTAGAGGAGTATGTATATACGTGCATCATTTGTCAACAGGACAAATCGGATACTCAGAGACAAGAAGGACTGTTGCAACCTTTACCAATTCCAAAGATGCCATGGATGAGTGTCTCGATGGACTTCATCACTCAGTTGCCACAAGTTCAGGGGTATAATGGGATAATGGTCGTGGTTGATCGTTTTTCCAAATACGTTGTCTTTGTTCCAACAAAGATACCTTGTGGAGCTGAGCGGACTGCGGAGTTGTTCTTTAAGAACATAGTGAAGTATTGGGGGATGCCATTGAGCATTGTGTCGGATAGAGATTCGCGTTTTACAGGGAGATTTTGGACCACATTGTTCAAGCTAGTCGGGACAGAGTTGTTGATGAGTTCGAGTTACCATCCGCAGACAGATGGGCAGACCGAGAGGATCAACGCATTGCTGGAGGACTACTTGAGACATTATGTGACGGCTGATCAGAAGAATTGGCCTGAACTCTTGGATATTGCTCAGTTTAGCTACAATATTCAAAAGAGTTCTGCGACAGGGTATAGTCCATTTGAGTTGGTGAATGGACAGATGCCAGTTGCACCGCATACCGTAGTGACGGGAGGCTTCTTGAGAAGTCCTCATGCGAAGAAGTTCATGAAGGCTTGGGAAGAGACCTTGGAGTTAGCACGGTTGCGCTTGCACGATGCTGCAAGGAGGATGAAAAAGTATGCTGATCGTGGAAGACGGGAGGCACACTTCAGTGTGGGAGATATGGTGTTTCTCAGGATTACCGGGGAGCAGTTTCAGCCAGCCAAGGGGACTACAAGCAAACTGACACGGAAGTATGAGGGACCATTCCGAGTGAAGAAGAGAGTGGGGGAAGTTGCTTACGAGCTGGAGCTTCCACGCCATATGCACATGAAGCATCCAGTTTTTCATGTGAGTCAGTTGAAGAGATGTAGACTTGATTCAGACCATCTAGAGAGAGCTGAACCGCCGAGAGGACCAGCCGGGATTGTGGATAGCCAAGACTGGAGTTGGATAAGATTTTGAGACATAGAACTACAGGAGTTGGTTGCCACATGAGAAGGGAATTTCTTGTCAGATGGAAGAATGCACCGGAGGAAGAGAGTTGGGAATCGGAGGACTCACTTTGGAGATGGAAGGTGAAGATCGAGAAGTACAACAGGAAGTTGATGAGAAGAGCAGGATTGTCAAGGGCGACAATGATTTCCAGTGGGGGAGGATGTAACGCCCTGCGATTTCGTGCACGGGCGCGCGCCCCTCCCATCACGAAACATGACTAAGTCATGGATTGTGCGAGCGCTCCAACAAGCAAAGGCGCAGTTATATCATGCGCGCAAGTATGGAGGACGCTCACACATATATATGGCGAGTTGTGGAGGACTCGTTTAGACAGCCGACCGAGGTGCAATGGCGGATGTAGGGGGAACTGGTGGGACAGTCCCGCACCATGGGCGGGCCGACCATGTAAAAGCATCGCATACCATTCAAAAGGCGCGCATGTTGGAAGTTATTTGGAGGTCAGCCGAACGCTAGCCACCTCCCACAATAGCGTATAAACATATGGATGGTGCGCTCATTTGGAGGCATCAACTTCACATAGCATCTTCGCACAAGTAGTGAGTGCGCACAAGAGGTGCGAGGTGAACACTTAGCCGCAGGTCGCATATGGGATGTGCCCGCCGAGTCGGGCGACATAGTATCCTGCAGCACGGGTTGTAGTGTGGGCGGTGGAGCGCAAGGGCGCTTGCCCGCCAAAGGTATACATGGAGTTTGGGTTGGTGTTGGGTGTGGTCGTGCGGGTTGTGATCGTTGTATGTTGTATGTTATATTTCGGTTAAGGGTTGAGGCAAGACCGCCATGCGCTCTTGCACGGGCAGGCGCCCATCTTCTTTATGAACGTCGGTGGAGCGCGGCTCCCGGTCATTGTAATCTTTCTCTTATATAATAAAAAAATTACTTCTCTTATATTATCGGGTTATTATTATTGTTCTTGTATTATTGATGGATTCCGCACATTAATAACATTAATTCATGATTATTATGAATTGTTGAAGGCGTAGTTCGTAAAATTAATTAACGATGGATAAAGTTATTAACTCAGGCGGTGCCGCACTCGGCCAATTTAACGAGAAAAGAATTGGGGACGTGACACTAGGGACTCGCGAAAACTATGTCTACAGTGACAAATTAGGATGAATGTTTTTTTCAAAGGAGAATCAAGGGCCAACTCGAGCTCTCGGATAATTGGATTAAGTTATGGCCCAGAAGCCTTAGTTATGGTATATTGTGCAACTATGGAATCCGTGTATTCTATGATTATCAACGAATAGCCAGCAGGAACAGATGGAATTTTCTGCATTCATCGTGCAAGGACCCATGTTGGAACTCACTGATCCTATGAGTTGATAACCATGCCCCACCACCGTTGTTACTCCCACTTTCCGGCTCAGGTCCGGGAGAGGTATGTCTTTTTCAACCGGTATTTTCTTTCAGGCAACTGAAAGTGACATGATTTGGTTGATCACTTCGCACGGGTGTCAACGTAGTGTCTAGGAGTTCGATATAAATCCGTGGCTCCAAATCAACTAACAATTCTGTTCTGTTTAGGCCTCTCCTTCCGTTTAATTTGAGACAAGTAAAACAATCAAATTATGTTTTCACCAAAAAAACGGTGTCCATGAATGGTAAAATTTAATTTTATATATTTAAATTTAATATTTAAGTTTCATGTTAATATTTATTTGAAAAATAATATATATATATGAAAGTTCAAAAAATATGAATACAAAATTTTTATTAGATGGAAAATTTAATTTAACAATAAATATAAATTAAAACTATATTTTTAGTTTAATCAATTTTTTTTAAATATTAAAATGTTAAACTATTTTTGTAAACTATATGAAGTTTTAATATTATTTAATTATAATAATTTTTAATATTATTTAATTATAATTAATTTATTAGAAGGATACATATATATATAATTTTGTTTAACTATTTTACATCAGAAATTTAAACATTTTAAAGAAATAAAAAGTACTTTATTATATAATAATAATGATTAATGTATATTAATTATAAAAAAATATATAAAATTATTTAATTCTTTTAATTTGTTTTCTAAATTAATACAAGGATTTCTAAATCAGGATAGCTTTCATGAATTAAAAATTAAAAAAAATTATATTATAAAAAAATAATTTGAAATTATGATTTACTATGATTATACTCGACATATGTAAAGATGAAGTCTTTTTTATATTCGACTTTGTTAATGTTACAAAAATGAAAAATTATTTTTATTATTTTAAGTTAATGACATGGAATTATATATAAAGATAAAGACACACACAAATATATAGATATAAATAATTGGATTTATTTTAGACAGTTGGAAAGAACAATTACACACACATATATATATAATTGGATTTATTTTAGATAGTTGGAAGGAACAATTATTATCTTCATTAAAGTTCAATTCTACTAAGTGATAGGTCAACTTATATCAATATAATGTACTTCTATAAGGAGGAAAAGACAAATGGACAATTTTTTAATCCACATTATCTATATGTTAATTATTGTACTCCATATCATTGTTAATTATTTTATTACACAAACACACAGAACACTATTCAAAATAAGTAAAAAAAATTAAACTATATGCAAAATGCTAAAAACAATCAACAAATAAGAGATTCAAATAGTCCTTATCACCTATCACTAAATCATAATAGGTTTTCCCATTGTCTACCAAAACATAAATATTAACATTTAAAAAATAACATATATATTTATACTACCTATAATATATCTTCATCTTAAAAAACAAATATTTTAACAATTTCATCGAATATCATTATAATTTTTACAATATATTTACATTACATTACATAATAATAATAAATAATTAAAATAATAAAATAAATATTTTTACAATTTAAACAAATATATTATTATATTTATCTTATAAATATTTCTACCAAAAATCCTTAATGAACATTGTAATTAAATGTACATGAAAATTCAACATACAAGTACCTCTACTAACAACGATAAGTAACCTGTAATGCAACAACATTCATTCAAAGGAAAGCATCTTAAAAGCCTAAGCTTCCATTGCAATAAAATGTCACTACACCAATTTCATCATTACTTAGGTATATTAGTCATAATTAAACAAAAAAGTGACGTGTTATAATAATTTTATGATATAATTAGTGTGTTGATAGTATTTAAGTGTATATACGGTTTAAAGAATTTATGAATAAAATAAATAATTTTTTAGGAAAATATAAATATTTAAATTTATAAATAAAAATATATTTTTAATTTATAATATAAAAAATAAAATAATGATAACATATTATATTACAATTAATTATTTAAAATTAAAATACTAATTATTATAATAATTAAATTATATTAAAATAAAAATCATTTTAATTGAAATTTTTAAAATATGGCCCCAAATTAAGGTGATATGAATATGATATAAAAGACTTAATTTTTGAAATTAGTTACCAATCCTCATTTAGCAATGTTTGTTGTACGTGTATCATGTTCCAAATCTAATAAATAAATATTTATATAAATTTTAGTATTAAAATTGTAATGTTATCTATCACTTCAAATGAGAAAGATTTAAAATTATATATCTACTTTAAAAATTAGTACACATATACTGAAATGATGATTTATAAGCAAGACTCTCTAACTTGACCTTTTAAATGAGTTCCCCAAACATAAAAACTGTTAGCAACTTATAAATTACCTACCTAGATCTACAACCTATTTAACAGTGAATATGGATAATAAGAAATTACACTATTCGTTGGCTATCAGTTAATTTTTAATATTTACTACCTTTACTACCTTATTGCGTGGTAGTCGTATCAATCACTTATAATGTCCTACAAGTGTTTTTTTCTCTGTAAAAGCTAATTCTATTAAAAGGAAGGCAAAAAATATTTACAATGAGGCTGTAGCCTCAGCATAGAACAACTAAGTCCCTTCTGGAAAACATAACTGCCCCAGATTTGGGGAAACCAGTTTGGAATTTCAAAAAACCATACTAAAGACCGGGAGAACAACAACAAAACCAGAATGAAGACATGAGAATTCACCATTCTGAAACAGTTGAAAGACCAGATAGAACTGCCTAACCAGAGAACTAGATACAAAACCACAGAAACCAGGACCTGACCATTCAGCATGAAAACTCTGAGGTGGCTTTTGGGAGGCCACGTGTCGTCACATTGGGAAATCCTGGTCTGGAGCCTCCTCGACAACTGGACATTCGTTTCCATACCAAACCATGCCTTCTGTCGCCGCATCACCGTCTGCCCTGCCAGCTGGAGGACCAGTCGCCAGAGGTAAGTCGCTTGAGCAGCCAGCAATGGCATCAGGAGCGTTGCCACCTGGGATCCCCGTAACCGGAGGAGTGCCGCTCGAGCTACCCACGAAAGCAGATGAAGTGGTGGCTCCCCGAGCATTGCCACCTGGGCGCTGGGTGTAGCCTCCAGAATCACCATCAACATTCAGGTCGACATGGCAGGCAACTCCGCCTTCATCCATCGGAGGCTGCTCAGGGCCCAAACAGAATTCCATTCTGCGAATGTTTTGAGTTTGGTCCGCAGAGAAGCGCGCAGGAGCACTAAGCTGGCTTTCTTCTTCAGAAAAGATAATGGTGACATTAGCCGATATAATGGGCCAGTTCAGGTTGCTCTGGAACCTGAAATGGTTCGAGTGGAAAGCTGAGTGAGGGTAGTGACGTCTAGGCAGACTAGGAGGGAGAGAGCTGGTCTGAGAAGGAGGCGGAGGCGGAGCCTCATTGCGCACAGCCTGAGAGCGAGAGCTGCCCCCACGGTCCCCTCCTTTGCGACTCCGCATGCGATGTCAAACCATCTCGCTGCGCCGAATGAGAGGCTCTGGAGAATTGAGGGCTTGGGAAGAAATCTAAGAATGAGCAGAGGGTGCCTGGGAATGGCTCAAAGGGTAGAACTGGGAATGGGAATAATGGAATTCATTGTCGAAGGCCAGACAACAGAGCAGGCAACAACGTTTTCCTACAACAGTTCTATTGCAGGGGATTTCTGCTTGGAGCAGGCAAACACTGAAGGACGGAGGGCGAGAAAAGGGGTTAATAGGTGCCATAATGAATTGATATGTCTGCATTTCTCGGCCAGAGCGAGCATTTATGAATTTCTGCATGCTGGCCTGCTCTCACTTGAGGTGAATATGCAGGTGCCAAGGCCAAGCCTGGGATGGTGCGCTGGCCACCAGCTGGCTGGGCCGAGCGCCGTCATTCCATCTCCCTTGCATTAATGCACAGTTAATTCACCCGCATCCGAGTTTAACTGCAGAGTTCTGATGGGATCCGGTGCATTAACGCTGGTACAAGTGTTGATGTAAGCCCATCTTTCAATTATAAGAGAAGGTAAAGAGTTATATGGGTCTTTGGTTTTTACATTGAAATGGGCATTGAATCAAGTCTTTTTGAGATTAGTTTCCTAGGTTCATGTGGGGTAGGTTAATTGTAATAATGAAAATATCTTTTATGAACACGTGTATACATTAACAATTAGATACCATTTTTGTATAAGAATGTCAGAGGATACTTTCAAGATTTCCCATGAGAATGGCCATATGAGATAAGTATTGTGTAACTTTATTCCTATGATATGTAATTTTTGTCGAAGAAGAAGGAACTTATTAAAACTGTCACACATAACCAATATAATATACCTTACCAATTTGTCGTTATTTATTAAATTCTATCTCGTCGTATATTAATTATTTTAGACCTACATTGATATCCTATTTGGCTATAATTATTTTAGAAAAGGAAAAAAAACCTACATGGAGAAAAGAATTGAACTCACTTGGATTTTCTCTTTTTCTTCCCTTTATTATGAGTGAAAAAAAAGAAAAGTTATAACAACTAAGCATACCGCAGATTTTTTTTTACGGCCCTTCTGACTCTAATTGCTTGAAACATGACGTGGATGCCTAATCAGTGTGCTACTCGATAGGCAATTTGGGCGGGATCTAACTCTGAGGAGATACTAAACCTTATTGCGTAACCTTGTATTGTTTTTTCTGCGGTTGTATGAGAAGGAAAACTATGAAGGCAGTTACAAAGAATCAATCAATCTAATCTACCAATATATTCATTTATATCCTATCCTATGTTAATTATTAAAAAAAATAAGAGAAACCTACCTGTTCATCAGAAGAAACAACTGAGTTGGATTCTTTTCTTTTTCTTCCGCCATATTTGAGACAATCACTCATTGGTAACTATTTCGTTTGCTCCTGCCAAAATTAATTAGCATCAGAATTTGCTGTGATCAATGAAGGAGATCACAAATATTGCATCAAATTCAATGAAAAAGGAGCGGACGAGGAAACAGATAGTTCTATCAGATCCATGGGTTAAAAAGAAAAGTTTGGAAGACAACACATACCGCAGATTTTGATGGGCTCTTTGAGCTTTAATTACTTACAAACCTCATATAGATGTTTAACCTGTAATGTTCCAGTTGGGCAATTTGGGCATGTTTGAATCCTGAACACATATCATACTAAATTCGAGATAAAACCAAATTAAAAAACAGATTCATCTACAACCGTCAAATAAGAACCAAAAATTTATCTGCAGATTTTGATGGGCACTTTTGGATCCAGTTACTTGCACGGTCTGGCGTCGTCTAAATGGCCATAAGTCACACAAATCACACCCAGAGGACATAAATAGCAGATGAAACCATATCAAGAACTCATTTCCTTTCTTTCCATGCGTTTCTGCTCATCTCTCTCTCACACTGTGCACAAACACACCACAAGAAGCCACCAGACAGAGACACAGAAACATACAGACACACATTACTACTACATACACAGAACAACACACAGACATAAACAGAGACAGAGCACAAATAACGCGAAGGAGCGCTCCAGACCGCCGTGGAGAGAGAGAATGCAGAGAGCACATAGATGTTTAATGTCAAGGCGGCAATCAATTTATTGATACGATACCGTGCTGCACCTCGGATTCTATGATGTCTATCGGCTAGTCATGTGACCGTTGATAAAAAAAAAAATCAATTTCTATTTTTGAATAAAAGCACAAAGGCTCTGATACAATGCATCGGGTATAAAGATTTCACCCAATTCAAATTTCAGCCAATACTCTTGATTTGGACGAGTTTCCTTTATATCCCTATCTTCTGGCTGCAAATCATTTCCTATAAAGCGGTGTCGACAGAGATAGTGGAATTTTATTAAATGTTTATTTAAATTATTTTTTTTTGGTATGTAAACTCATTAAAATAATAATAATAATTTAAATTAAATACTAACCGTAGTAATTCATTTAAATTAAATATATAGTTATATTGGGTTTTTGTTATTTAAATATAATTGTTAATAATTTATAAAATTAATATAAAGGTTCTATTTAATTTAATTATTTAGATTATTGGTTTTTTTATTATTAAACTACAAAATAATAATTAATAAATGAAAAATAATAAAATAAAGTTATATCTATTAAGTAACATTTATTATATTTAGTCTATGGTTAGCCCAATTGTTAAAGTATTTTTGCTATTGAAAAGTCATTAGTTCAATTTATGGCATACTATTTATGGTACAGCCAGAGACTTAATAATTTATAAAATTAATATAAAGGTTTTATTTAATTTAATTATTTAGATTATTGATTTTTTTATTATTAAATTATAAAATAATAATTAATAAATGAAAAATAATAAAATAAAGTTATATCTATTAAGTAACATTTATTATATTTAGTCTATGGTTAGCCCAATTGTTGAAGTATTTTTGCTATTGAAAAGTCATTAGTTCAATTTATGGCATACTATTTATGGTACACTGACGCCAGAGACTTAATAATTTATAAAATTAATATAAAGGTTTTATTTAATTTTATTATTTAGATTATTGATTTTTTTATTATTAAATTACAAAATAATAATTAATAAATGAAAAATAATAAAATAAAGTTATATCTATTAAGTAACATTTATTATATTTAGTCTATGGTTAGCCCAATTGTTAAAGTATTTTTGCTATTGAAAAGTCATTAGTCAATTTATAGCATACTATTTATGGTACACTGATGCCAAAGACTTATTCGTGAAGGGAGTATTTTGGAGGACATTTTCACAATCCAAGACACTTTAAGGTAAAGTTTATAACGATGGCTTTAATATATAAACAATATAAATTATAAATTATAGGAAGATTTTTTTTAAGTTTATAATTTAAATTTAAAATTTACCATATATAAACCATATAAATTATAAAAGGATTTTTTTTATGTTTATAATTTAAATTTATATTTATAATATATGAACCATATAAATTATAAAAAGATTTTTTTTTAGTTTATAATTTAAATTTAAAATTTATGGGACGATGGATTTAATATATAAACCATATAAATTAGAAATTATGGAAGGAATATTTTAAGTTTATAATTTAAATTTAAAATTTATAATATATAAACCATATAAATTATAAAAGGATTTTTTTTCAAGTTTATAATTTAAATCTAAAATTTGTGGGACGATGGCTTTAATATATAAACCATATAATTTAAAAATTATAGAAGGATTTTTTAAATTTTATAATTTAAATTTAAAATTTATAACATATAAATTATAAAAGGATTTGTTTTAAGTTTATAATTTAAATTTAAAATTTATGGAACAGAACCAATTAATCATGCCTTGTTCTCAAATGATTCTCTATTGTTGGGAGGAGCTTCCACACGAATAGCAAAGGAAATCAATGGGATTGTGCAAAGCTTCTGTATCATTTAAGGAGTGCTTATTAATAAAAGAAAAAGTGTAGTGTACAGTTGGAATACAAAGGAGAAAACCACCCTTCGAATTGCTAGAATCTTGGACTTTCCGGGCTATGCCTCTTGCGACAAAATACAATACCTGGGACTGCCTTTAACCCTGGGGGTTAACCGAGCCTCACTCTGGACTGAAGCCATTAGCAAGACCAAAACCAAGATCACTGCTTAGGGTAGGTAGTGGCTCAACTACGCTGGCAATCTAATCCTCATAAAGTCTATCCTTTCCTCTCTCCCTATCTATCAGGCCTCCTTCCTCTTGGCTCCAAAGGATTTCACTCCTTCTTCCTAGATCCAAAGACAATCACGAATCAGATTTCATAGCTGCTCGGAAACTTCCTATGGTAGGGAGGGAAATGGAATGAGAGGAAATTTCACTTAGTTAGTTGGGACACAGTGAAAAGGCCAAAGCTGGAAGGAGGTCACCAAATTAGAGACCTTGGCCTGGCCAACATTGCCTTAAGTGGAAAAATTCTTTGACAGCTCTACTCCAACAAACACATATCCAGTCAGCCAATTACTTCGGAATAAATACTTCAAAGGCGTCTCACTGAGAAACCTCCAAGCGGACAGTGTTCCCAAAGGCACGCCACTTTGGAACCTATGCAGAAAAGGGCTTGCCACCTTCCAAAACCAACTTTACAGAGTGCCTGGAAATGGAGAAAATATTTCGATATGGCAAGATAAAATCATGGGCAATTCCCCCCTCGTAAATATTGTGGATTTAGCTGATCTTTGTGATTGGCTCTCCCAGCTCGACTTGCAGTCTTGCCGAAATTTTTGCTTGGGATAGACAGGGGAATTGGGAGGATTGGGTCTTCCCCAACCTGCCAGCACATTTACTTCACCAAAATCACCTTCTCTTGGACAAGCTGAAAGGCTGGACACCTGTTAACTTACATGCATCGATTCTCTGGAGATGGGGGGAGATAGGCGTCTATACCTCTGCGCTTGGCTTTGCAGCCTTGCAATCCACACAAAATCAAGTTCTTAACCCTTCCATCTAGCAGCGCATGTGGGATGCATCCAAAAACCCCAAGGTGAATTTTTTCACTTGGCTGCTTATTCACAGGAAAGTGTTGACAAGTGAAAATCTTGCCCACGAAGGCATTATAGGGCCACATTGGTGCCTTTTGTGTGGATTGGCATCTAAAAACGTGGCCACCTCTTTGTAAGTTGCGCCTTTGCCCAATCGGTATGGGCTCTTGTCCTTCACGGTCTCAACACACCCGCTCCTCTCCAGTGCACAGTCGTGGATCTCTTCTCCACCTGGACTGCAGCGTACCCTAGGACTCTCAGTTCACAATCACTGTGAAATCAGATCTGGCACTCCATTACCAAGTTCATTTGCTGGAAGCTCTGGCTCGCCCAAAATAACTGGATATTCAACAATGTAACATCCTCTCCCTTGACAGTGGTCGCTAAGGCGTCCTTAATGGAAGCTCTAGGAAATTACTCCAGCAAGTTAGATGATACCCTCATAACTGAAGAACGAAGCTGGCTGGGAACCCTTCTCGTTCGGGACAGTAAGAAGGTACCTGCTCGCCCCACATTCAATCCTACCTGGCACATTAGAACACGAGATGCAGAGTTCCAAACCAGGTGGAGGAAGTAGGGAAAGGTAATAGTTTTCTTCGATGGCGCCTCTAAAGGCAATCCAAGGATCTCTGGTGCAGGTGGAGTGGTCTACTCTCAAGACGGCTCCCAAATAGATAGCTACAGCTGGGGACTAGGACAGAGCACAAACAATCAGGCCAAAATTCTCGATCTTCTTAAAGGCTGCCAAATTGCATAGGAGCATGGACCAAAAGCTCTTCAGGTCTTCGGGGACTCAGAGCTCTTGATAAAGACATTAAACTTCGAGGATCACTTTATCAATCCGACTCTCAATAATACTCTCCAGAAGCTGTTGGGCCTGCTGGTTTTTTTTACCTCCTCCTTTTTTCACATCCTCCGCAGCTCAAACAAGGAGGTAGATATCAAAGCCAATGAATGATGTTGTCTGACACAAGGATTTTTCAAAAAAAAACTCAGAAGAGACCATGTTGATTGCCATACCATAGCTCAACAGCTCTGCGCTGATCAAAATTTTCCCCGATCGCCGATCTCCGACCCATCGACTATCAACGCATCGCTTGATCGGCCCACCCCTTAATTGCAATCAGCAATTCAGTTGTCCAATGGCCGCTTGACTTGTTCCAATGCAATTTGTTCCGCTGATCACATCGCTTTACGATAAGGTCTATGGTCCAACGTCGCCGATAGCTTTTCTTCGATGCGATTTTTCAGGGATCACAAATTGCAACATTTTAAGACTTGTGGCTGCCCCTTTGTAAACAACATTCGCCGATGTGATATTCCTTCAGGGTTTGATCACGTTCGTTGGTTTATGAAATCAAACGAATCTTACACACTCTGTGTTGATTGCCATACTCTGACTTCAGACGACATAACAGTTAATTCGATATTTTTGGATCGATGGACAGTGTCTAAACTTAGAAGGAGAAGATTGTTAGGTGTAATATGGACTAGTGAACTTAAGTCTCCATGTAATGTCGGTTGTTTAGGCTACGGCCCAACCGATAATCTATAAATACAACCGTTAATCTATAAATACATTAACGTTTCAGCTAAAAAGAAAAAAAATTATGGGAAGAGTTTGAGCAATTATTTATGGGAATTATATTATTTTATAATAAATATATAAATAAAAAAAATTATTGGAATGATTTTTAGGATTTTGATAAAATTATGTAAAATTTAAATGACTATTTTTTCAAATTTTAAACACAATATAATTAATTTAATAAATTAAATGGTTGTTATTATTGTATTTATTGTATTTATTATTGAGAGGGAATTGGAGAAGGGAAAAAAATATTTGAATAATATAAATTAGAAAAAAAATTAAAAATAATAAAATAATAAAATGGATTAATGATAATTAAAATAATTTCAAATAATAATAATAATAATATAAAATCATTAATTTATGTATAGTTAATTAATAAATGAAATGATTTTTTTAATATATTTTTTGAGTCAATTTTGTTTGAAATCTAGTAGATATTTTTTAAAATCACAAGTTTAAGTTGTTTAATTCACAAAAAAAATTGTTTGATTTGCAAAATTCTAATGATTTTGGGAATTTTTGGGGTGTTGAATCTCTTTATGCATTCAAAACTGCATTTTAAACAATAACAAAATTCAATCTTGCTCAAACAACAACAAAATTCAATCTTGCTCTATAGCGGAATCTTGCCAAAAAACAACCAAAAAAAAAAATTGTCTATATGTTAGAGTATGTCATAAATTTATATATAAATTATCCATTTAAAAGTGGAAGAATATGAAGAACAACAATAAATCAAATCCATTTTAGGAAGTTTTTGATATTTTCAAAGTTTTTATGGTTTTCGTTCACTTATTTTTTTTAATTTACATGAAATTTACTATAACTTTGACATAATGTATTGCATAATAAAGTTGTATATGTTTATTATATATATATATATATATATATAAGAGATAAAAAAACATTAACTTTTGCTCTTAACCTAACACAACACCCTAAAATAATTTCTATATACATATATATGAGAAATAAAAATATGATTATAAAAAATAATATTTACAAATATAAAATATATATATATATATATATATATATATATATAATAGAAATTGAGTGTAGATAAAAATAAAATTAAATTATTTTTATATGTATAAATAAAAATATGATTATAAAAAATAATAATTACAAATACAAAAATATAAAAAAATTATAATATATAGTTTTCCAATTTTCATATAGAAATTAGAGTGTAGATAAAAATAAAATTAAACTTTTTATAAAAATAATTGTATTTATTTTTTTATATTATAATTAAAATAATAATTTTATAATATAATGATTATAATTAGCTTAGAGGGTTAGAGGGTTAGTTTAATTGGTTAATTGGGTTTTATGGTTAAAAACATTTTTGTTATTAAAAAGTTAATAGTTCAATTCTTTCAATATTGGTTCAATTTTTTCAACATTCTTTGAGTCAAGATCCTTGATTGAATTGACAGATAATGTTTGAGTCAAGATCCTTGATTGAATTCGAAAAAAACTTAAGCGATCCCGCGAGCCGCGCTGCATCCCTTCTGAGCGTCCCTGCAAGCGCCCTCCCTCATGGAGCCCGGAGGCGGCCCTGCGGCCCCTCCCCCCTTCCCTCCAGAGATCGAAGCCTTCAAGGCTCTGGTAAATGCATCAGGAAAACGTCAGGCCTCAGGCCCGCAACAAAAATTTGTCAAAAAATTGGACAGTATTCCCAAGGTGGCCCTTCCAGAGGCGGAAATCTGCAGATCTGCACTGAATCTAGCAAAAAAAGGTCTGATCGGCCAGTTCACGGGTTTGTGGCCATCCCCTAGAGCTGTTGAAGAATGGGTCAAAAGGAACTGGCTACCTCTGGTAAATGAAGGAATCAAGATCTATTTTGTAGGCAAAGGATTCTTTGTTTTCCTGTTTGAAAGTTCAGAGGACAGAGGCCTGATTTTCAGAAATGGGCCATACTTCATGGGGCCCCAAGGACTATACCTGAACAAATGGTCTACAGATTTTGACCCAGCGCAAGATGTGCCCAAGGCGGTTCCTGTTTGGGTGCGCCTCCCGCATCTTCCCCTGCATTGCTGGAATCAAAGCTCACTCCAGTCCATCGGAAATGCTCTTGGAAAATACATTGACCAAGCCCCAAGGAAGGACCAGTATTCCTGTGCCCGGATCTGCGTGGAGGTCGATTTGGAAACAGGATTACCCGAAGCGATTCAGCTATCGGTGGCAAACTGGACACACATACAAGAGCTTGATTATGAACAGTTGCCCTTCAAGTGTCGTTTCTGTCACGAGTATGGGCATTTTGCTAGATACTGCAAAAAAAGAAGCGACGAGACAACAGAGAAGGAAAAAGAAGAACAATGGAAACAGGCAAAGAAGACAACATTCAACAGGCAGAGCAACAAAAACAAGGCTAAAGGGACAGAGAACACAGTAGAAAAGGGAAGCACAAGCAACCAAAACGCTGGAAGCAGTGAAGCAAAAGGCAAAGAGGGGGATAAAAACCCCTTTGAAATCCTCACGCCTCCTTCGGATCCTCCAGAAGCAGGGGAAGAAGAACCACCACAGCAGGAGAATATCGAAACTCTAGAACCAGGTAACACCCCAATCTCCTTCCCAAGCAACATTTCATCTCCATCATACGCAGATATAATCAAAAAAAAGAAGAAAACAATGGAGAATATGGGATCATCGGATGATGAAACACTAGAAAGATCAACAAAAAGGGCAGGACGAAGATCAAACAAGGAAACTAGAGAAGAGGAGTCAGAAAGACAAAAAACCCTCGGCAGTCAAGCTACCATCGAAATGACACTAGGGAGGAATATCAGGCCTAGGGCCTCCAAAGGAGGAGGGCCAACCCCTTCAAGTGGTAAATGATGCAGTTGATCTCTTGGAACTGTAGGGGTCTGGGTAATCCCAACAAGGCAGAGGCTATCAAAGACTTATTGAAGATGGAGACCGCGGACATCCTTATGCTCCAAGAGACCAAAGTAGAAGGGGAAACCCTTCTAAACACCAGTACTAAGAAATGGAAATTTGATTCAGGAAAGGTTGTTAGTGCAAGGGGCACAGCTGGAGGATTAGGCACTTTATGGACAAAAGACTTCTCACTAGAACGATTCCTAGAGACTCAACATTGGGTTTTTACAGAGCTGCGTCACACCGTAAGTAATCTTACCCTCGCTTTGTTTAACCTGTATGTTCCTGTGCATTATGAAGAAAAGAGAGAGTGCTGGAGGTCACTTATAGAATATATAGCGCAAATCAGTCCCACAAATTTAGTCATAGGTGGAGATCTGAATATAACTCTAGATCCCAAAGAAAAAAAAGGAGGGATACTGTCTAGAGATCCTTTCATCAATACAGTGGGCAATTTGATTCTGCAGTGGGATCTGGTAGACTTCAAACCAGTGAAAGGCAAATATACCTGGTTAAACAATCGAACCGGTGAAAATCATATCTCAGCCAGATTGGATAGGTTTCTTATAAGCAGCTCTTTAATGATGGACAACAGAATAGTTTTTACCAAGATTCTTCCAAAGCTAACATCGGATCATAAACCTATCCTCTTATGTCTAAAAGAGGAAGAGGATTTAGGCCCCCTTCCATTTCGTTTCAACCCTCTTTGGGCAGGCAAAGATGGGTTTTTAGAAACAGTTCAAGCAGCATGGAGGATAGAAGTTCTCGGTTCCCCTAGTTATGTGTGGGAGCAAAAAATGAAAAATACCAAAAAAGAACTTAAAGATTGGATAAAGAAATCCATGCAATCTCCCAATAGGCAGAGGAAGGAGGCAGTAATTCATTTGGAAGGAATACAACTGGAAATGGAGGAGAAAGAACCCTCTTCCACAGATTTAGCCAATGAAAAAACTGCTCAAAGGATGGTATACTGTTCTTTCAGAAATGAAGAGGAATATTGGCGTTTAAAATCTCGAAGTTGTGGCTCAAATCCGGGGACAGAAATACCTCTTATTTTCATAGACAGTGCAGGGCCCGACTCTCACGCAAACACATAACAGAAATTACCAGCTCTAGTGGACAGATATATAAAGGTTTCACTCAAATCAAAGAAGCAGCTGTAAATCATTTCCAAAACCTTCTTAGAGCATAAAGAAATGGGAATGAGGAGGATGAAGCAGAGTTCCTCACAACCATCCCAAATCTAGTCAGTGAGGAAGATAATGTCTCTCTGATGAGCCCAGTAACGGAAGAAGAAATAACCAGTATTGTATGGTCCATGGAACCAGATAAAGCCCCAGCCCCGACGGTTTCACAATACACTTTTACAGAATTTGTTGGGAGATTATCAAAATTGATCTCTTCAGAATGATAAGAGGAGTCATGAGGAAAGCAAAAATGGGAGGTGGAATAAAATCCACATTTCTAGCTTTAATCCCTAAGGAAACAAATCCAAAATCCTTCGACAGATACAGGCCGATTTCTCTGTGTAATTCATCATACAAGATCGTGGCCAAACTGCTGGCAAACAGAATCAAGCCACTTCTTCAAAAACTCATCTCTCCAGCTCAAGGAGGATTTGTTAAAGGCAGACAAATCTTAGATAATGTCATTCAAATCCAAGAGGCTCTTCATTCCAGCCACACACGGAAAGAACAAGGTATGATTATCAAACTAGATATGAGTAATGCTTTTGATCGTGTTAATCGTTCTTTCTTGCTCAGGGTTCTTGCAGCCTTTGGGTTCAGACAGGAATTCATAAACCTTATCAAAGCCTGCATCGAAAATATCTGGATCGCTCCAATGGTCAATGGGAGACCAACAGAGTTTTTTTCAGCCACCAGGGGACTGAGGCAAGGCTGCCCATTGTCTCCCTTCCTCTATATTTTGATGGCGGACTCACTAAGCAGAAAGTTGACACATGAGCAACAAAGGGGCACCATTCCTGGGATTAGAATCGTGCAAGGCGTCGCCCCAGTGAATCATGCGCTCTTTGCCGATGATTCACTCCTGCTCGGGGGCGCATCCATGAGAATCGCTAATTCCTTCAAGACAATCCTCCAAAAGTATTGTAGTGTTACGGGAGCTCTAATTAGTGAGCGGAAAAGCGCAGTTTACGGATGGAATACCGATCAACAAACAATTGAAAGGATAGCCAGTGGACTCGGGTTCAAAGGTTATGCAGAGTGGGATAAAATAAAGTATCTCGGTCTTCCGCTGACGATGGGGTCCAATCGTAATAATATGTGGGAGGAGGTGATCTCCAAGTTCAATAAGAAGATAGCAACATGGGGCGGAGTCTGGCTAACCACAGGAGGCAAGCTCACTCTCATCCGCTCTGTACTTTCAGCTCTGCCTACTTTCCAAGCCTCCTTGCTGTTGGCTCCAAGGCAAATCGCAGATCAGATCTCCAGTTTAATGCGGAACTTTTTGTGGAATGGTGGAAAGGGGAACAGTAGCCGTTTCCATTTAGTTAATTGGGAAATGGTGAAGCGACCAATTGCTGAGGGTGGACTTCAAATTAGAGACCCCCAACAAGCAAATCTAGCCCTGGGTTGTAAACTTCTGTGGCAGCTAATAACTGAGCCCAGACACCCAATCAGCCAGCTCTTAAATCTCAAATATCTCAGAAATCGGTCGATTATCTCCTTCAATCCAGCGTCTTCTCCTAAAGGAACACAGGCTTGGAGGCTTTGTTGTAAAGGGATAGATTTTTTCAGAAAACATTTGTACAAAATTCCAGGGAATGGCAAAAAAACATTGCTGTGGAGAGACCGAATCATGGGCCATCCACCACTCTCGGACATGAATGAAATCGCAGATATAAGAGTTTGGTTGAGATCAAAAGGAGTCAGGAAAATCGAGGACATTGCAGAGTGGGATAATGAAGGCAATTGGCAGTGCTGGACTTTGCCCAACACACCAGCGCACTTAAAAAATCAGTTAAATTATTTCATAGAAGAAATCACAGACTTTACTCCAGTGCATAAGGACGAGGAAGATTCATGGGGTTGGGGACCAACAGGGGTATACACAGCCAAACAAGGGTACATACAGATGCAAAGCAAAAAGGACTCTTTGCACCCGGAAGCAGTGTGGAAGCAGATCTGGGAAAGCTTCAGCATTCCGAAGATCAATTTCTTCTTCTGGACTTTGTTTCATAACAAAATCCTAACTGGAGACAATCTATGTAGAAGGAATATAGCTGGTCCACATCGCTGCGTGTTTTGTAAAAAAGCCTTGGAGACCTCAGCGCATATTTTTATTGAATGTGAGTACGCACAGAAGGCCTGGACTAGCTTCTTGGCTGGACTGAATGTAAGACCCCCAGAGCAATGTTCGATATCAGACATGTTTTTATCTTGGAAAGATAGGTATCCCTACAGCATCGCAGCCAAATCCCTTTGGTACAAGGTGTGGATAGCAGCTCCAAAATATGTGTGCTGGAAGTTGTGGCTCTCCCGGAACGAAACTGTTTTTAATCAAAAAGAAACGCCAGCTGGAAATGTCGCAGAAAAGGCCAAGAAACTTCTTATAGAAACTCTAAGACAATCCAATGTCAGAGAAAATTCCCTAAGAGATGAAGAGAGAGCATGGTTGGGTGACTTCACTTCTACAGCGAGTCTTTCATCAATCATTCGACCAAAGCATAAGGAAAACTGGCAGATTCGAGACAATTTGGAAAGCTTTCAGAAGTGGTGGAAATCTCAAGGAAAATGCACAATCTTTTTTGACGGAGCCTCGAAAGGTAATCCAGGCAGGTCAGGAGCAGGGGGGGTCATTTATCTCCCGAATGGAAGAAAAGAGGAATTCAGCTGGGGACTCGGAATCAAAACCAACAACCAGGCTGAAGCTCTTAGTCTTCTAAAAGCTGGCCAGCTGGCCAGAAAAGAAAACCCAAGGGAAATCTTAGTGTTTGGAGACTCAGAATTGCTGATAAAAGCTCTTCTAAAAATGAAAGGGCTTAAGGATCCAGTTCTGAACAAACAGATTATAAGAGTGAACAGACTCTTGAAGGACTTCTCTTCAGTTCAAATTTTTCATATCCTCAGAGAATTAAACTCAGAAGCAGACAGTCTGGCAAATATTGGATGCAATCTAGAAAAGAACATGATAAGTATAAATGCAGGAGAACCGAGCATGGCAGCCATCCCTTAAAAGGGCAAGTCGATCTAGTAAAAGCAGAAATCATTCTGTTAGAAACAGAAAATGTAAAACTTGATATGGCTTAGGCCACTCTTAAATAAAATATCCGTTTCGGTTTAAAAAAAAAGATCCTTGATTGAATTGACAGATAATGATCCCGTGAAATAGATCTACTTAATACAAATATTTTATAGATATAATAATAAAGTAAATATAAAAATTATAATTACGAATCATTATAATAATATAAAATTTAAAACTTTTATTATTTTTTCTTTTGTGAAAATGGAATTGCATAATTACTATTATAACCTATGCATGTACACTAATATAAATGATACGATATCTGGGTAAGACTGCTGCTGGGACCTTTTAAATGGAATGTAACGGAAATCATTAGCAGTCTACGCGTAGGCTACTTGGCCTAAATATACAACCTACGTATTTAAAAAGATATCACATTGATCTCGGTCGTAATTAATTTTTTTTGGTTATTTTATTACGTGACTACTGGTACAGCTCATATTATCATGATGCAGTGTTGATGTACACGAATCTTTTTAATAACAACTGTTAAGGGTGTATTACACTCATTTGCATCCGGGACCACCTAATTATGAAAATGTTAAACGTTGATAGACCGCGCGTGTGCGCTACAAATATTGGATCCTGCCTGGTCGGGAACGAAGTTTGAATGATAGAGCTCACGCGTTATTATAACTGAAGATTTGTAATGCTCTAGCGTTTCCATTTCCGGCAATAAATAAATGAAATTAGGGTTTTTATATAATCTTCCACTCAACTTTGAGGAATGGAATCGCATGTTTATTTCTAGAGCCTATTCCTATACACTAATATAGTGATAAGACCCTTTTTTGTGGACCTTTTAAATGTAATACTCGAATCTGCCAGCCTAGTGTCTAGGAATTGAATTCACATTCCTGGCTCAATATTGGATCCTGCTTGGTCCGGAACGAAGTTGTCCAATGGCGAGTGGATATGAATGATAGACATGTTCTCGAAATTAGTTGAAAGTCATCATGCGTTATTATAACTCTCGATATTTGTAATTCTGTAGTGTTTCCAATTCCGGCAATAAATAAATGAAATTAGGGTTTTTATATGGTCTTTCACTCTCCTTTGAGGAATGGAATTGCATGTTTATTTCTAGAGCCTATGCCTATAAGCACTAATATGTGGATAAGACCTGTTTTCGTGGACCGTTTAAATGGAATCATGGGATGCCATAACGAGTTTACAATATGGATATTTTGGCTAGATCTACAATGCCATAACGAGTTTACAATATGGATAAATAGGGATATTTTGGCTAGATCTACAATGCCATAACGAGTTTACAATATGGATATTTTGGCTAAATCTACAATTTATGTAGAAGTTGATCAAAAGTCTACAAAAATCATATAAGTAATTGAATTCATGTTGTGACGGTCGGGGCGGTTGGTTTGCACGCCCCTCGACCGGTTTCGAATCCTGTGAGCTGCGCTGCAAAGTATTTGGGGCTTTGGCTGGTGATGATTTGTACAATTTGTAAATATATGATGATATATTCAGCGTATTTGGGGCTTTGGCCGGTGATGATTTGTACAATTTGTAAATATATGATGATATATTCAGCTTCTTCAGCGTATTTGGGGCTTTGGCCGGTGATGATTTGTACAATTCGTAAATATGATGATATATTCAGCTTCTTTAGCAGGGCCCTGCGCCCCCTAAAAAAAAGTAATTTAATTTTTATTGTTTCTTTATTTGTTTCTAGTACGAGTTATTTATATTATGATGAAGTGTTTGATGTAATGGAGTCACTTTAATAATAATAATGTTTAAGGTGTTATTAGATTTATTTGGACCTCATAATGTTTAATTATGAAAAGTTTCATTGAATCTAGAGCTATAATGAAATGAATACTAGATTGATTTTCTCTTTAGGATAGATTTTCTCTTTAGGATATAAGGATGATGCAGTAAGATTCTTTCATAGGTTTTTGTAGTCACTCTAAAAGACATCCCACTCTATTATGTGTAACAACTAACAATTAGTTTTGTTTAAACTCTAAAAGAATACAATAATTTGACTTTTGTAATTTACAATTTCTGTAATAGCTCTGGAAAACTATTAAAATTGCTATAAAGAAACAATAAATATAATCTAATCTACCAATTTAAACTTAGTTTATGTATTTATAATATTCGTAATTTCTTAATATACTTTATGTAACTCATAATTTCTATTTAAGTTGAATTTTTTTTTATAAATAAACAATAAATATAATTCATAATTTCATAATAAATATAAACACTAGTATGTTTGTTGTGATTCATAATTCCTATCTACCAAATAATAAATGTCATATAATTTAATCATTAAAGTTACATTTTTCATTACCACTTTATTAGCCTATATTTATAATCTATCCCATCCCATTATTTTAGAAATGGAAAAAAAGCCATACAAATTCATTTAAGACATTTTAATAAACATCATTAACTATTCCAAATTCTCCTCTAAAAATTAATCAACATCAAAAGTCTATCTCATCAATAAAAAAAATGGTAACTATGCATCGTAACCATTGCATCAAACTCAATTAAAAAAGATCTAACAGATCTATGGAAAAGAGAAAAGTATAAAGTCAAACATACATACGGCATACTTCAAATTCTAATTGCTTGCAAGCGTTGCATAACTGTCTTATCTGTGATTCCCGCTCCGTTCGAACTCTGAGGACACGGTTCTATATCAAAATGAGAAATCAAGATCTAACTGCATGCAAGATGTGTGGATGCCCACTCTCTGCATCTGTTATAAGCAAATTATAACTATAATATAATCTATCAATTCAGGATCAGTGGTTCATTGCTAGTATATTGGAAGTTAACTATTTTAGAAATGAAAGAGAAACTTACATGGGTAGCTTATCAGCAATTAATTATTATAGGAAACCAAAAAGATATCTCCCTGTTCATAGGAAACCAAAAAGATACCTCCCTGTTCATTGAGAAGATGGAGAAGTTAAACTGTGTTGGATTAATTTCCGTTTCTTCCGCCACATTTAATACATACCACTAACCACTCCAATTTCTCTTATGGAAAATAATCACATCAAGAGTCTTTCTGTTCAATAGAGGAACTGTAACTATTGCATCAAACCCAATGAAAAGATATTGCATATCCATGGGAAAGAGAAAAAGATAAAAAACTGAAAATTAATCACAGCAAGAGTCTTTCTGATCAATAGAGGAACTGTAACTATTGCATCGAACCCAATTAAAAGATATTGCATATCCATGGGAAAGAGAAAAATATAAAAGACAAAACATAGTACATACATACAGATTTTGGCTGGTGCTTAGAATTCGAAATGCCTCACATAGATGTTGTACCTGTGCTTCATTCGAACTCTGAAGTGACACATCAAGCCAACCAAAAATGGAGATGAAACCGAAAACAAAAAACACTACCAAAGCAATTTAGGACTTGGTTACATCTTTCTCTCACTCAAATGAGGAAACTAATAATTATATATACAAAACATACCGCAGATTTTGATGATGGGCTCTTCCGGATCTAACTGCGTGCAAGACGCGCAGATGCCCTCTCTACACTCTTATTTATGCGGGTTTGAGTCCTGAGGTCATACATCATATATCAAACCCAATCAAAGAGCCGGTCGGACAGTCTCCTTCCTTCTAATCCGAGACAAGCAAATCAATCAAATTGTTTTTTTTGGCCATAGTATGGAAATTTCAGTCATATTTTGAAAAATCTAAGAGGTATTTTTGTAAATCCAAGTAAAAGTAGTCACACTTCATAATTTTAATTTGAAGTGTTTCAAAAAAATTTAATGGTATTGAATCTATTTCCATCATGACATCATGAAAATACATGATTCAAATACTGTCCCTATAAATTTTTTGAAATATATTTGTCCAAATTTAAACCACTTTTGACAATCCAATTCCTCGACCTCCATAAACAACTCCATTATTTTTTCAGCTTCTCAAAATCCGTGAAAATCAAAAAGCTCACCCCAATCCGTAATGTTTTGGTTGCAAGATACCAGGATCCGTCTTCTCTCAATCCGTGGAAATCAAAAAGCTCACCCCTGTCCGTAATGTTTTGGTTACAAGATGCGAAGATCCGGGTGAGTTCGAACCCAATATTTAATTTAATCTTTAATTTAATATTTATTTTAAAAAGTTATGACAATTTGATATTTTTAATTTTATAAGAAAAATAAGTGTAAAATGTATGAGCGTAAAATGCCTATTTTAAAATATAAAATAAATATTATAATTTAATTTTTTTATAAATTTTAAAGAATAAGAAAAATAATAATATTGTTATTCAGTATATAATAATAATTAAATTATAAGATAATAATTATAAAATTATTTTAGATAAGAGGTACATATATTGAAGTATAGATTAATTAGATTGATATTATTATGATTTTTTAATTGTTTTTTAATAATAGTATATTCAACCAAAATTTTAGTATATATTGAATAACTAATTCTATCTAACACCAATATAATCCATATAGAAACTTTTAAAAAAATATAAAACCTCAATATTTAGTTGTTTTGAATGAATTAAATATTTCAGTGATATTAAAAAATTATATATATATATATATATAAAACAATTTTATCAATTTCAAAAAGAATAACACTAAATGCAAATCCACCCATCCTAACTTATGGTTGGGGTATTACTTACGCGCATTGTTTCACTCATCCTAACTTAACATTAAGTGACTCAAACAGGTTGGTATCTCTTCTCTGGGGACTCGAGAAAACTATGTCTACAGAGACGAATCAAGGGCCAACTCGAGCTCTCGGATAATTGGATTCAGTTATGGCCAACGAGCCTTAGTTATTCTAATCCGTGTATTCTATGATTATCAACGAATAGCCGGCAGGAACAGATGGAATTTTCTGCATTCATCGCGCAAGGACTCCGCGCTGGAACTCACTGATCCTATGAATTGATAACCATGCCCCACCACCGATGTTACTCCCACTTTCCGGCACAGGTCCGGGAGAGGTATGTCTTTTTCAACCGGTATTTTCTTTCAGGTAACTGAAAGTAACATGATTTGGTTGATCACTTGATCGCACGCGTGTCAACGTAGTGTCTAGGAGTTCGATATAAATCCGTGGCTCCAAATCAACTAACAATTCTGTTCTGTTTAAGCCTCTCGTTCCGTTTAATTTGAGACAAGTAAAACAATCAAATTATGTATTCACCTAAAAAAACTGTGTCGATGAATGGTAAAATTTAATTTTATATATTTAAATTTAATATTGAAGTTTCATGTTAATATTTATTTGGAAAATAATATATATGATGATGGTGGTGGTTAATGTCCGCTGAGACCAAACATAGATCTATCCAACCTAAAGAAACAAATTATTTATTTTGATTTAAGATTTTAATCATATGCTCAATAAACTTGGAGAGAAGCTTCCAAAGCTCACTATAATTTTGACATTATAAAATTTTATTACATAGAAAATTTAATTTAACAATAAATATAAATTAAAACTATATTTTTTATTTAATCAATTTTTTTTAAATATTAAATTGATGTTAAACTATTTTTGTAAACTATATGAAGTTGTAATATTATTTAATTAATATAGTTAATTTATTGGAAAGATTTTTTTATATATAGTTTTGTTTAACTATTTTACATAAGAAATTTAAACATTTTAAAGAAATAAAAGAAGTACTTTATTATAGCAGTTGTCTATAACGCGACTTTTTGAAAGCCTTTCCGGCGGGTTTTTCGGTCGAAATCCGGCAGGGATTTATTGGAATCGCAAGTTTGATAGTTAGTTTCTGCACAATGAAAGCGTCCCAGGGGTTTTCGAGGGTGCTGAATCCAAATATGCAGTTAAAAAACCATTTTAACTGCAACAAATCAAGATTTAACCTCAATTTCTTCCGCCGGATTCCGTCACCGGAATCTCCAAAAAGTCGCATTATAGACAACTCCTTTTATTATATAATAATAATGATTAATGTATATTAACTACAAAAAAAAAATATAAATTATATAATTTATTTTTTGTGAAAAAAATTAATACAAAGATTTCTAAATCATGATTATTTTTTTTTTGAAAAAAATTAATACAATGATTTTTAAATCATGATTAATTTTTTTTTGAAAAAAATTAATACAATGATTTTTAAATCATGATAGTTTTCATGAATTAAAAATTAAAGAAATTCCTATTATAAAAAAATAATTTGAAATTATGATTTATTATCATTGTACTCAAGACATGTAGAGATGAAGTCTTTTTTGTAAAACATGTAAAAATGAAGTCTTTTTTTATATTCTATTTTGTTAATGTTACAAAAATGAAAAATTATTTTTATTTTATTTTAAGTTAATGACATGGAGTTATATATAAAGATAAAGACACACACACATATATATATAATTGGATTTATTTTAAATAACTAGAAGGAAAAATTGTTATCTTCATTAAAGTTCAATTCTCCTAAATGATACGTCAACTTATATAAATATAATGTAACTCTATAAGGAGAAAAAGACGATTAGACAATTTTTTAATCCACCTTATCTATATGTTAATTATAGTACTCATATCATTGTTAATTATTTTATTGCACAAACACACATAAAACATTATTCAAAATAAGTAAAAAAATTTAAACTATATGCAAAATGCTAAAAACAATCAACAAATAAGAGATTCAAATAGTCCTTATCACCTATCACTAAATGATGATAAGTTTTCCCACTGTTTACAAAAACATATAAAAAAAAATTAAGAAAAAAAAATAGATAATTTATATTAGAGAAACCCTATGATTTATTGCCAACAAAACATGAATATTAATATTTAAAAAATAACATATATCTTTATACTACATATAATATAACTTTATCTTAAAAAACAAGTATTTTAACCATTTTTTCAAATATCAATATAATTTTGACAATATATTTACATTAAATTACATAATAATAATAATAATAAATAATTAAAACAAATATTTCAACAATTTAAACAAATATATTATTATATTTATCTTCTAAATATTTCTACTAAAAATCTTTAGTGTCTATTGTAATTAAATGTGCACGAAAATTCAACTTACAAGTACCTCTACTAACAACCATAAGTAACCTATAATGCAACAACATTCATTCAAAAGAAAACACCTTAAAAACTTAAGCGTCCATTGCAATAAAATGTTACTACACCAATTTCATCATTACTTAGGTATATTAGTCATAATTAAACAAAAAAAAGTGATGTTTTATAATAATTTTTTAATAACTGTGTTGATAGTATTTAAGTGTATATACAGTTTAATAATTTTAAAGAATTTATAAATAAAATAAATAATTTATATATACTAGCAATTGTCCCAAAAGGTACAAAGAGAGGCCGATAGGATTATTAAATTAGAATTGTTGAATTTCTCTAGAAGAGATGTTGGTTCAAGCCTAACGGATGAGCAATTTGAGCTAGCTAAACGCCTTCTAATTGTTTTTTTATTATGGTAAAATTATATTGATAATTCATTGGTTTTGCTTTCAAAAGCTTGAAGGAATTTGAAGAGCAGGTATAGAATTGCTAGAATTGCTTTGTGGGATTTGATCCCAAAATCACTGATTTGTAGATATATACTCAATGAAATGTTAAGCAGCAGACATGCAGAATTCAGAGTAGAATGAAATGGATAGGCCTCCACAATATTTTTTGGATAATTTATACTTATCTGTGCACTCTAGGGTATGTCTGCCTAAAACTATATATTTCTTGTAAACCTACGCTATATGGTTTAGCCACATAGCGTATAGAGTGATGGGGGTGATGTGGCATCCACTTGCAATTGGTCTGCTTGGTCCACTAAAAACCCCTTGCTCCATTGAGAAAATACCACATGTATTTTTATAGACCATAAGCCCTAAGTTATGACATCATACTATTGGAGTAGGGAAAACACTTGCTGAAATAACAATGTGGATACAATGCCAATAATGAGGCTCCTAAGCCTCATTAACCAAACTCTTACATAATCAAGCAAGAATCAATCAACAATATTTTAGATAGGTTTTCACTCAAAACACATTAGAAAATTAATCATTTTCAAAAATAAAACTGTAAATGAAAGCTCCCTCAACATCAAAGTTAGCTCATGATAAATCTTTGGAATCAATTTCTTGGTTACCTTGAATAGTGCCATCACTACAAAAATGGACCAACATTCCTACTCTCAATTCCAATAACAATAAGATCAACAAATCCACCATCAAACAAGGAGAAGACATTTAAGATATTGTGCTAAAGCTGACACCAAAAAGCAGCACAAGTTACTACCAATACAAAAGGACAAGGATCGAGTGCAACAAAGATAGGCTAGATAGCATGCAATCCAACTCAAACCCTTGACCAAACACTAACCAAAGCACCATTCATGTTTGACTTTGACTTGTTTAATAAATAAGGAACAATATTCACACTTAATTTTTGACTCAATTGCAAATATGCCTCAAAACAAAATCATAACCATGCAAAGTATTTACCCTACACATGCGGTATGAATTGCCTACATGCATCACCTAAACAAGGGGCAAAGGTATGACGCTTGTGGATGATGAAAACCAAGTCTGAAGTGGAAAAGTAAGACGTGGACTGCTGGGACAGATACCACAAATAAAATTCAAAGCGGTACCCTGCCACTGAATCAGAAGTAAATGATTTGATGCTTTGTAAACAATGGAAGAGCTGAAACCCAAACGCAAGTAGAATACTAACAAGCAAAATCAACCAATATCAAACAAAATCCATAACCAAAAGACCTTACTATATTACAGTAAATATCCACATTTTAGAAAAGTAGATATGGTGCACAAGTAAATACCATACTTAACATATTCCGGACAGGTAGCCCAATGGGTCGGATCCCCCTCCCAGTCCGCTGGCCCTCTGTTATGAGGAGCAGGTTCAATCCTTGGGGTCCACCCTGGTGAGGCTTCGGTAGTAAAGCCGAATGGTGTGCAGCTCCGGCAGAGCTATGGATCATTACGGTCAGGGGTAAAAAAAAATATACATATATATCATACTAAACATAATCATGAAGCAACACCATATGAAAAGAGACTGCCCTATAAGAATAGGGCACAGTTTAAGTGATAGGCTTTAACTGTCCCCACTCCTCTTTCACTCAACAAGCTCTGATTAAGTTTCTAAGGATGATATTGAGCATACCCAGATTACCAAGCCCGCAACAGAGTTCACAGAAATGACCCATGTGGACCCGCACAACACATTAAGATTTACGAAGAACTCAATGCAGAGTTCTCCGAGTAGTCATGGGACCTCCTTGATCATGGTGAGACTGTGAGTAAGACCAAAGTTGCGTGTGAATACCATGACAATCAGCTTCCAAATTATGTAGATGGCCATGTTCAGAACCAGATTGACTTTAGAAAAGGGTCTTTAAGGATCAGACTAATTGTAAGAGAACTGTCAAGCTCACTAGCAAAATTGGGCTGGGTTTAGATGCAGTTCAAGCAAAGGCTGATTAATTGTAAGTGAACTGTCAAGCTCACTGACAAAATTGAGCTGGGTTTGGATGCAGTTCAAGCGAACTCCAAGGCAAAGTCTTTACAAAAATACTTTTCAAGTTTTCAGGACCCCTACAAAGTCAGGGAACATTTGATAAAATAAATCAACAATATCTAAATCTCTCATTTATAAATGAACAACTTTAATCAGGTAATTATTAAGGCAATACATCTCTACTCAGTGGAACCTATCTTCCTACAGACTCCAGGAAGAGAGCAAAGAACACCAAGGAAATTCAGAGTCATAATGACGTGCAAAATCAGAATCCATTACCTCTAGTTAGATCAAAGGTCAAAAACTTTAAGAGCGGACAAGCCTATGCCTGACGAGTAAGCACCAACCTTACTGATTTAACCAATGTTGTATCTACGAGAAATCATATATACTTTAATATAAAAGGTGATTAACGTTTTTCTTTACGATCCTTTACATTTCCAATCTAATTACTAGAGAAATAAAGACATTCACTGTAATCTATCTTTGTACAGATTCCAGGAAGGAAGAGCAAAGAGTACCCACTAAATTCAGATAGTCAAAATGACATACAAAATCTAGACCCATTACACCTCTAATCAGCTCAAAAGGCAGAAACTTCAAGGGTAGACAAGCCTATACCTGGAGAGTGAGCACCATTCTGCTGCTTTAACCAATGCTGTATCTACAAAGCTTTTCTCTATGTTTCCAATCTGGGTCATAACCAACTCATCGCCAAACAATATTTCTTCAGGATTGAAAATGTTAGTTACGAGTAAGGATCAAAATGAACTGCATCTCCAATGCAGTAAGCCCAAATCATTGTATGAAGAGGCAAAAAGAAACACTTAGATTTAGCTTCAATGACAAAAAATCCAATTCCTTCTACTGTTCTCAACGTAGGCAAAAATCTTACAAGGAATAAGTCTAGACACATTATCAGAAGTGCAATCATCATTCTGTTGGATTACCCAATGTTATATCAACAAAAATTTCAAAACCTTCAGCATAAATGCCAAAAAAAGAAGCTTTGCTTTGAGTTTCCCTTGTCCATTACATTCTCTTCATCACTCCAAAAACATTAAATGATGAATGCAAGCAAGAATCGAACCAAAGTTTAACTACAAAAAAAGTTTAAAACTGGCATGAACCAAAACCCATCTATAAAATCTGGTTAATACATAAACGAAAAACACAATCCAAAAGACAAAATAGAGCAACAATATTGTTAAAGATTAAAATTTTCGGTCTTTCAATAGAGTTGCGTAAGTTATGACCACGTGCAACTCCTGTCTCTAAATGTTAATCAGTTCTTTGATCAGTGTTTTCACCAATACATGACGAACGATACTTACGCAAACAAAACATCAACATAATATAGGCTCCATATCATTTGGATTAACCAAAGACAATCAATCCTCGAAAAAGACAACAGAAACTGGCTTAAAACAAACATTTATTCGAAGTACCATCAGAATGATAACTGAAAGATTCACACCTTAGCCAATAATTCAAATATCAGTACTTGTCATGTAAACAGGAAAAGCTTGACAATGCAAAAAGTTCAAATTAATTTCAGCATGACCACCCAAATGTAATATCGAATTGAATGTATATCAGAAGATGTACTATTTAGCTCAACAATTAGCATGCATGTCATTTATTCTCACTCCTAACTCAAAATTGATTCAACCAAAGGAGTTGAAAAGTTGCACTTCCAAAACAGTAATGAGTTGTGATCTATTAATGTTGTCATTATTACATCAAAGTCATCTTCTGTCATTATTTTGACAGCAGAATGTGCAACCCAGCATGCCAAGCAGAAAATACCAGAGGTAGTTCATCCATCCGAGATAGCAAATACCAAAATAGACTTCATAGCCTTTCGATCATGAGTAATGGCCCATGATCTAAAATTATTAAGAACTTTCTTCCAAAAATGCAAATTAAGGTCTTTGCAGGTGAACTGTTAAATTCCCAACTCTTTGCCAAACTGAAGATCACTGTAAGAAGTTTTTATGATGTTTCATTCCACATTTTCTCATGTCCCAATATATGAAATCGAAACCTTCCAGCACTCAGTTTTGCTGGAACACCACCAGATTCTTTTCATTCAGCAACCCTATAATGTACAGAAAAAAATAGTGCTTAAAAATGCAGTTCATACTGTCTCATTTATCCTGATATCAAGAATACCGTTAATGATATCCCCTTCAGGAAAAGTTCTCTTAGATATTCCATGATCTGAAGTTCTCTCCAATTCAGATGAAACTCCACTTGGAACTCCATTTTCTGTTAAGGGAGATCCAATAAGATGCCTTGACGAAACACTTGTTTGCCCCTCCAATTTAGCATCATTTTCAACATTGCCTGTATTAACATTTATACAGGTGTCTTGTGGTTGAGTCCTTGACGTAGATTTGATAACTCCAGCAGGTAAGACCCACTTTGACCAGTCACCACGCCTCCTTATCTTGTCAGCCTGTCACAAAAGACTGAAAATGTAAATAATAGACAAATGCAGGATAATGGCAAGTTCTGAAAAGTTAGGTGATGATGACACTCACCTTCACTTCAACTACACTTGAACTTCGCAATGCAAAAAGTATGAGGTTTATGTCAGATGTTAATGCCTTAATCTGCAAAAGATATTATAGAATCTTTTATTATATACAAGATTTTCTACCCCTGAACAGAAACCAGATAATCTCCTTTATGTAAACCAGAAAAGTTATGAACTTATTGGGATATCAATTGTAGACAGTAGTAGGCTTTAAAAGACATTGAATAATAACAGATGAACACTTATCCAATATCTCACCAGATTAAAACCTGCAATCAATGAAATAGGCACCCAACCCTGCCCATCCATATTCATACGCAAAAAGGGATCTTTACATAAATTTACAACACTGCAGACAACAAATAAATAGTAAAGAATGTACAACACAATGGGGGTAAGAACAAACTAATTGTAAGCAGATAGAAAGTTCAAGTAAAGAGGCTTTTTATAATTAGTAATAAGTAAACATATCAATTGTTAGTCTGCATAATGTATATTTTGGATAATGAGAATATAAGTTCTTTTTATGAGGGAAAAAAACATATCAATTATGCTAATGGAACAGCAATAATCAGAATAATCAGACCCCTGCGCAGGAAAACCTGGCATGGTACTCGATTGACTGTGATGGCAGTAAGCGTGAGCTATTTGTCATAGAATTAAAAAATCAAAAGAATCACATTTTGATGAATTACAAACATACTAATTGTTTTGGTTCATGAAAATAGGCCACAAGTAATAAAAGTGTATGTCTCAGCAAACCTGAAGTAGTAGTCAATCTGTTTGACTATGCTAGCACACAACTGAGGATCAGGTGCAGAAACGAACACACCAGGAGGTGGGGGCTGCACAAAATAAGGCCCGCCTCTAACACTATCTAGGTGTGTTCTTGGTGGAAAATATAATGTTGGTATAGCTGCAAAACAAAAATTCACCCACTACAAATATGAATATTGTGACAGTAACAAGATATGAAACAGCTATGAACTATTCCTGCCAAATGAATTGGAATAAGAACCACTATACAATTACCATGGAAACCAGGATTATTTGCTAAACCATAATTTGGAGGAATCAATGGGGGAAGTGGTCGATTCCTTGGTCCAACTCTTTGATACATTGCAGTATTATCTGTACCATAAAGAGCTTGCTGAGAATTCCAATCATAGTTAAGCCTTCTTTGCTCGTGTATGTTGTTGGGCCTATGTCCATAGCTGCTCAAATATGGATTAGGACCACCTTGCGGGTGTAATGATCTGACCCCTCTTTGGAAAGAAGGCCTGGTATACTCATTACCACCAGGCATAGGCATAAATCCCTTCACTCCAGTTTCCCCGTTCCCTTTGAAACTAGTGTCTGCACAAACATTAGAAACTGGCAAAAGCTTGTTGGGAATCCGTGAAGATGGAGGCATACCAGGCGAAGAAAATGGCGGCTTGATTCCATTAGGACTCCCACGTCTGCCAGCTAATTTCTGGTGATTACTGAAAACAGGGTTCTTTGAAAGTCTAGGGCTAGTGTTGTCAGCTGCTTTTTTAAAAGGTACTGCAGGCGGCAAAACCTGGTGTCCAACACATAACAGAGAGAAGTAAAATCAGATAGTAAATATAGATCTTTTTCTGTTAACAAAATTTTAAATTCGCACAAAATCATGAGCAAGACCAAAATCTTTTAACCTGGGTGAGAACAAAACAACTGATAAATCAACAAAATTTTAAATTCGCACAAAATCATGAGCAAGACCAAAATCTTTTAACTTGGGTGAGAACAAAACAACTGATAAATCCAAATACGGGCAGGATCAAGCTGTTTCAGCCACTAAAACAAACTTTTGTGCGAGAATCCTTCTATTAACAGAACAAAATTTTGCCTCTGAAATCCAACTAAGAGCAAGATCAAGCTATTTCAGCTACTAAAACTAACTTTTACACAAGTTTCCTTCCATTAACAGAATAGAGAATAAATTAACAGAGCCTTGGTTTTCTGGTTTGCTTGGTGACAGGGTATAAATCTGTCCACCCTGGTTCCATTCTTGCTGTGGCAAGAGTCTCAAAAAGGATGAGATCAGATGCAAATTTTGGGTGATTCTAGCAAGAATCATGCCCCTCGGCCAAAGGCATTCTGTGCTATGTGGTGCACCAGTCAAACATGGGTGTGTTTCTCAAAGCATTTCCAATGAAAATAAATCACCTCTAAAGCTAATACTCATTTATCACTTGGCAGGTGCACCCAAATGGTTAATCACATCTCTTAGCCGGTACAGTATCCACGAAGCTGGATTCAAAGGGTAGCTAGAATCATTTCAAGAACTGCCCACCAACTGCTTGCTTGAATAAAGGTAAGGTCATCACTTGAATTTCTGAGACTGATCACCTCATTCAGGCAAATCATAAGTAATTCACTCCCCAAAATGGCAGGAGAGACGTGGGATCCATCCCTGCTTCAGCATCTCAGGAACTACGACAACTCAGGTACTATTACTCATTATCTTTCAGGAAAGAAGTAACTCATATCCACGACGCCACTCCCTCAGAACTGTCCCGCTCTATTTTGACGCCACTCCCTGCAGAACCGTCCCGCTCTATTCTCACGCTACCTGTCACACGAGACTGAAAAACCCCTGGTTTTGCCATTCAGAATCCGATGCCACGTGTCAGTACGAGGGACAAAGGGACGACGAAAGTCCCTTTCAAAGGAAGGCCTATCGGCCTAAAAATAAATAATTTTTTAAGAAAACATAAATATTTAAATTTATAACTAAAAAATTATTTTTAATTTATAATATAAAAAAATAATAATAATAATAACATATTATATTAAAATTAATTATTTAAAATTAAAATATTAATTATTATAATAATAGCAAACTATATTAAAATAAAAATTATTTTAATCGAAATTTTCAAATATTGCCCCAAATTAAAGTGATATGAATATGATACAAATAGATCTAATTTTTGAAATTTGCTGGCAATCTTCATTTACCAATATTTAATAAATAAATATTTAGATAAATTTTAATATTAAAATTGTAATGTTACCTATCACTTTATTTAGTAAATAATAACGATTTAGAATTACATATCTACTTTAAAAACCAGTGCACATATACTGAAATGATGATTTATGAGCATACCTAGACCTACAACCTACTTAACAGTGAATATGGATAATAACTTAATAAGAAATTAAATTACTCATTGGCTATCAATTAATTTTTAATATTTAAAACATTTACTACCTTATTGCGTGTTAGTCGTACCAATCACTTACAATGTCCTACAAGTGCAGATGTGAGCCCATCTTTCAATTATAACAGAAGTTAAAGAGCTATATGGGTCTTTGGTTTTTACATTGAAATGGGGCATTGAATCAAGTCTTTTTGAGGTTAGTTTCGTAGGTTCATGTGAGGTAGGTTAACTGTAATAATGAAAATCTCTTTTTATGATCACGTGTATATATTAACAATTAAATACTATTTCTGTATAAGAATGGCAGAGGATACTTTCAAGGTTTCCCATGAGAATGGCCATATGAAATCAGTGTTGTGTAATTTTATTCTTATGATATATAATTTTTGTTAAAGAAAAAGGAACTTATTAAAACTGTTACACATAATCAATATAATATACCTTACCAATTTGACATTATTTATTAAATTCTATCTCATCGTACATTAATTATTTTAGACCTACATTTATATCCTATTTGCCTATAATTATTTTAGAAAAAAAGGAAAAACCTACATGTGGAAAAGAATTCAACTCACTTGGCTTTTCTCTTTTTCTTCCGCCTTATTATGTATGCACAGCAGCAACCACTCCTTTACGTAAGCTGTTACAGAATCAATATAATTTAGGCTGTGAAACCACTCCTTTCAGCGTGCCAAAATTACTTAACATTACAAAGTCATTTGACAATAGAAGAATCTCAAATATTGCATCATACCCCATGAAAAAGTACAAGACAAGTCGATAAATAAAAGACATGTAAATTAATAGACCTACCAGATCCATGAGTGGAAAAAAGAAAAGTTATAACAACGAAGCATACCGCAGATTTTCTTTTACCGCCCTTTGACTCTAATTGCTTGAAGCCTGACGTGGATGCCTAATCAACGTGCTACTCACATAGGCAATTTGGGCGGGATCTCACTCTGAGGAGATACTAAACCTTATTGTGTAGCCTTGTATTGTTTTTTTCTTCGGTTGTATGAGAAAGGAAAACTATTAAAAGAATCAATCAATCTAATCTACCAACATATTCATTTATATCCTACCCTAAGTTGATTATTAAAAAAATAAGAGAAACCTACCTGTTCATCGAGAAGAAACAACTGAGTTGGATTCTTTTCTTTCTCTTCCGCCATTTTTGAGACAATCACACATTGGTAACTATTTCATTAGCATCAGAATTCGCTCTGATCTATGGAGTAGATCACAAATTTGATGCCAAACTCAATGAAAAAGGAGCAGACGAGGAAACAGATAGTTCCACCAGATCCATGGGTTAAAAAGAAAAGTTAGGAAGACAACACATACCGCAGATTTTGATGGGCTCTTTTAGCTTTAATGGGTTACAAAGTTCAGATAGATAATTAACCAGCTCTATGTTCCAATTGGGCATATTTGAATCCTGAGCACACACAACACATATCATACTAAATTCATCTACAACCCTCAAATAAGAAACAAAAATTTATCTGCAGATTTTGATGGGCACTTTTGGATCCAGTTACTTGCATGGTCTGGCGTCGTCTAAATGGCCATAAATCACACCTCGGGGACATAAATAGCAGATGAAACCAAATCAAGAACTCATTTCCTTTCTTTCCATGCGTTTCTGCTCATCTCTCTCTCACACTGTGCACAAACACAACACAAGAAGCCACCAGACAGAGACACACAAACATACAGACATACATTACTACATACACAGAACAACACACAGACATAAACAGAGACAGCACAAATAACGCGAAGGAGCGCTCCAGACCGCCGTGGAGAGAGAGAATGCAGAGAGCACATAGATGTTTAATGTCAAGGCGGCAATCAATTTATTGATACGATACCGTGCTGCACCTCGGATTCTATGATGTCTCTCGGCTAGCCATGTGACCGTTGATAAAAAAATTCAATTTCTATTTTTGAATAAAAGCACAAAGGCTCTGATACAATGCATCGAGTATAAAGATTTCACCCAATTCAAATTTCGGCCAATATGGAAGTATGACTCTTGATTTGGACGAGTTTCCTTTATATCCCTATCTTCTTGGCTGCAAATCATTTCCTATTATAGAGCGGTTTCGAAAGTGATAGTGGAATTTTATTAAATGTCTATTTAAATTAATTTTTTTGGTAGGTAAATTAATTAAAATAGTAATAATAATTTAAATTAAATACTTATCAACCGCAGTAATTGATTTAAATTAAATATATGGTTATATTGTGTTTTTGTTATTTAAACATAATTCTTAATCATTTATAAAATTAACATAAAAGTTTTATTTAATTTAATTATTTAGAATATTGATTTTTTCATTATTAAAGTATCTTAAATTACAAAATAATAATTAATAAATGAAAACAAATAAAATAAAGTTGATATCTATTTAAGTCACATCTATTATTTTTAGTCTTTATGGTTAGCCCAATTGTTAAAGTATCTTTGCTATTGAAAAGTCATTAGTTCAATTTATGGCATACTATTTATGGTATACTGATTCATTCGTCGAGGGAGAACTTTGGGCGACATTTTCACAAACCAAGACACTTGTTCGTCGAGGGAGTACTTTGGGCAACATTTTCACAAACCGAGACACTTTAAGGTGAACTGATACGATATCCATGTGTCCATTCATATTATATACATCATAACACAATTTCATAATTTTCAAAAGAATTTCAATGTCACACGAGCTATTCTTTTCTTGTGTATCAAGATATCCCCATCCCTTGAAGTGGATCTACCTATCCCTTCATTCATAGTATATACGTCATAATGTAATTTTATAATATTGAAAATAATTTCAATGTCACACGAGCTATTCTTTCTTATATATAGGCAAGCCTCATAGGTAAGCGAAGAAGTGATACCTCCGAGTGGATCAACCTATCCCATCCCTTCGAGTGGATAAACTTATCGCTCCATTCATATTATATACATCATAACATAATTTCATAATTTCAAAAGGAAATCAATGTCACACGAGCTATTTTTCCTCATATAGGCAAGCTAGGAAGTGATCCCTGGGTGGATAAACCTATCCCCATCCCTTTGAGTGGATCCACCCAGCATAAGAATTTATCCCAGGACACAAGTATTATATTTAATCTCTTACAAAATCTGAAATAATTAAAAGTTGAAAACCTTTCAAGAACCATATTTGTTACTCCTAGGAAAAGAATGGTAACTTACACTTCCTAATCATGATTTACACATACTTAAGACTCCAATGGGACATCTATCCTTCTAGCCTTACTATGACAGGATATGGGTTTCATTTTTAAGGATTCGAATTTGGGTGGAGAGAAACTTAATGAGTCATCTTAACCACTCGATCTACCCTTACTTGATGCATACTTAGAGGAAAGCTATAGATATAGCTATTGACAAACACCACGAAATTTAAACCAACATAGACCGAAGTCAATAAGATGGGCATGTCAATTCCTTTTATCATGTGTTTTCACCTATCATAACCGCATGGTAGCTAACGAGTCTAGATTTGATGTGTTCGCTTAGATTGTTCTCCTACTAGTTGTTCTCAATTTTCTTTTGTTTTGAAGACAAAAATACAATTTTTTCTTAGATAATTCCCATACTAAACTATGGTACTAAATATATGAATATAAGTAAAGGTTACAAAAAGCATCTATCAAGACTCTCAAATGTATTTGAATTTTGGGAGAGCCTTGTCCATCTCCCACCAACAATTCACTGACTATACCTTTCCTATCAGCACCCCCATTATTAGAGAAATAAATGCTCTTGAAAAGATCCAAGATGATTTCTCATTAGCCTCCGGTACCACTAAATACCTTGCCAAACCGAAGCTCTAATTTTTGAATAACCCTATGGCCATCCAAAGACACATAGCTCATATCCTTGGTCACCAAATTACCCATTTTCTAGACAAATACATAGGAGCCCCTCAAGTGGAATCCACCTTAAAAACCAAACGCTAGAAGGACCTCCTTCAGAAACCCAAAGATAAACATAGTTGTTGGACTTTATGATCGCTCTATTGTAGGGAAGGATGTTCTTCTTAAATTTGTGTTGCAATCTATCCCCATCTTACTCTTCTTTTCCATAAGAACCCCCTAAAGAACCCTCAATTCCATTAAAAATTTAGCGCACCTTCTTATGTGGTGGAGCTTCCATGGAAAATAAATGGGCCCTGGTCTCTTGGGATAAGTTATGCCTACCTAAGTTGAAAGGACGTTTAGGTCTCATTGATTCATAAACCCTGAGTAAAGTCTTCAGAGCAAAGATCCAGTGGAGATGGATAAAGGGAGGAGTTGAACTTTGGAAGTAGATATGGACACATGAATACACCCATGACATCTCTTTCCAACCAAAAATAAGGGAAGTCTCCACCCTAATGGATATTTAATCTAGAATCATGCTAATGCCAATAAAAATCTCATTAAAATGCATAGTTTCTGGAATATATGTGATGGTACGTCCACCATCTTCTGGGAAGATTAATGGTAGCAAATTCCCAAAGTCATTAACAATGGATTCTATAATGAGATCAAGAACACACTACAAGCTCAACATTAGATTAAGGTGGCGAATTACTGGCAGGAAAGCCAAACCACAACTTCCTAGCACATATGGATAGGTAAAGGCAAGTGGCCACAAATTGAAGAAAATGAAAACATGCAACAATTATGGACTAATCTTCAAAACAAGAAAATTCCATGATAGTACGGTTCAAAAAAATTTCATGGGGGATATTAACCCAGTGGAACCTTCAAAATAAAGGAAGATTATTCCCTTGATGCTACTCACAAATATTTCCTAGTCCAAAATATATGGAAACACATATGGTCTCAAAATATATGGTCGAAGATGGTTCACTTCCTCTGCCTCTCAATCATGAAATACATTCTCACGTGGGACTTAATCAAATTCAGTTTCAAAGGACCCTCCTTCTGCCACCTATGTTGTAATGGAGTAGAATACCCCACAAACTTGTTTAACACTTGCAAATTTTACTATGTAAATCTATGGGATCGTGTGGACATTCTACTCAAACAGTGAAACAAGAATAGGGGCAACATTGCCAACACAATCAACAATTGAAACCCATCCTAATTTGAAAATCGAACCTTGAACAAAGCTCAGTCTTTAACTCTGAGCCTCTTACTCTGGAATATCTAGAAGGAGCAACACAAATGCATCTTTAAAGATCAACACCTCTTAGGGCCTAAAATTTGGACCCTCTTTCTGTCAATGATATCAATGACATAAAGATATATTGTTAAACATCATTAGGTAGTAATTATCAATGAGAATATTGGTTTCTATTGTGCTTGTTGTAGAAAATTCAACATGGAATCAAAGCTTGTTAAAGAGCATCCATTAAATTCAACCTAAGAGACAAAACATAGTTACCGATCAAATGAGAACTATTACCTCAAAAATAAAAATAAAAATAAAAACATGAAAAACAACTCAAAAATAAAAAAAAAATGTTGATTCTGTATCACTATTTTTTTTCCGGAGTAAATTTTCAATATTTTTTTTAAAATAACAGTAAAAGACAATAAAAACCATTTTGTTTGGTGCAAAAACACCTTGAAACCAAAAAGTGTTGTTGCCGGAATAACGTCTTTTTTTCAGGGTACATTTTCAATATTTTTTAATAATGACGTTAAAAATAAAATAGCATGACTCTGAAAAACTTTGAATTTCCAACGATTTTCAAGCATGACATTAACGATAAAATATCACGTCTTTGAAAAGCCTTAAAATTCCAACGATTTTTAAGCGTGACATTAAATTTAAAATATCACTTCTTTGAAAAACCTTAAAATTCCAACAATTTTCAAACATGGTGCTAAGAAAGAATATTTATAACTGTTTTCAACCATAACATTAAAGATAAAATATCAGGACTTAGAAAAACATTAAAATCTTGACAACCTTTCAACCATGGAATTAAAACCAAAGATTATGACTACAAAACAATGTTAAGTTTTCAAAATATTTCAAGCATGACATTATGGAAAAATTTTATGACTAAAAAATCTTTAAAAATGAACACCTGAATAAAAGAGTTATTATACCAAGTGTAAGTTTTTTTAAATGCTAAATGTATAGTGATTTTAAAATCTTAGCATAAGACAACTTGATACATTGAAAAATAAAAATAAAAATCAACTATCAAATTGACACACAATTTAGGTGAGCTCAACCCATTATAATGAAAACTTAAAGACCAACCATGAAATTAACATATTAGGGGACAGACTCGATTTATTATAATGAAAAATTTAAAATCAGCTATCAAATTGCACATAATGGGATCGGGTTGCTAGACAAGCATTGACACGGACCCTAAAATATATATATATATTCAAATATTGAAAAAAATAAAAATAATAATAATAATAATAATAAGTAATAAAACATATTAAAAAAAATGAGAAAAAATATCAAATATAAAAAAATATATAGAAATGCAAAAGTTCAAATATTGAAAGAAAAAAACAATAAAAAAAACACAAAAATACAAAAGAAAACAAAAATTCAAATGTTAAAAAAAAATTAAAATAAAAAAATAATCACAAGTAATAAAACATGACCAAAAAAATCAAATATAAAAAATATATGGTAAAAAAAAAAAAAAAAAAAATAAATAAATGTAAAAAAAAATTAACCATACCATGTAAAATTTAAAAAAAAAAAAAGAAAAAAAGAGTACAACAAAATAAAAACCAAAAAAAAAACTAAAAACTAAAAAAAAAAATCCCCAACCACCCCACAGCGCAACCGGCGTGTGGCAAATGGGCTATTCATCACAAAAAATAAATTAAATATCATTAAAAAAAATTAGAAAAACAAAAAAAAAACCATTAAAAAAATCAGAGTTAACTCGTAAAAATGAACAATTTAATTAAAAAATAAATAAATAAATATTAAAAAATAAATTAAATATATATATATATATATATAATTTAAGAAAAAATAAATAAAAAAACGTTTCTTTTAAGTTAAAAATAAAAGAAATTATAGTATAAAATTTAGATTACAAAATATATATATATATAAATTTAAAAATTAAATGATAAAAATTAAAAAACAAAATTATTAAAATGGTTTTCGGCAATAATCACATCAAAATTCTTTTGTCGACATGCTTCGAACCAACAAAATTATTAAAATGGTTTTCGGCAATAATCACATCAAAATTCTTTTGTCGACATGCTTCGAACCAACAAGTGTGGTTCATCGTCGACAAATGAATTTGGATGTGATTATTACCGAAAACCCTCTTAATAATCTTGATATGGATCACAAAAGCCTAAATTCAAAACAAAAACAAAAAAAATAACAATTAAAAAACGAATAAAAAAATGTTTAAATTAAAAATTAAAAAGAAAACAATTAAAATATATATATTATATATATATTAATAAAAATATCCAGCTCTCTCGCCGCCCCACGCCACCCCACCTCTCCCCTCCATGTTCTGTGTACTGTGAGGAAGCTACAAGGGTAGCCTTAGCCCGATTTTGTTGCAGGAAGATATCCACAGCCTTAAGAAGAATATGCAGCTCAGAACAACAACAATGGTTGTAGAGGGTTGCAAGGCCAACCTAGGAAGCCAAAGGAAGAATGAGGTTGGCCAAGGGAACTAAGTGGCTTGATTTCAAACATAATATTGAGATATCGCTGGGAAAATATTCGCAGATATTCTTTGGTTTAGCTAAGTAATATTTGCAAGCATTAACTGAGTTTAGTTTTCTTACAACCACGAAATAGTATTTTTAGGCTTGTTTAGTAGAACACTACATCGAAGATACAAGGTACTCCACTTAAGTTGTTGTTTCACATTTTTTGCTCACTCCAATGGTCTTGATCTCGAACCTCCTTCGATGTTGTAATTCTTCAAATGTATTGACACAAAACAAAATGACTAGTTTTTTAGTGCTTTTATTGTCATTATGTGCTAAAGTAGCGAAGGGAGGTATAGAAATACCTGGCAGAGGTCTGGAAAAATTTGATTGAGGTTTATACAGTGGTCTGAGACCTAAGAATAGGTAGAAAGTAGTGGTGAAGGCTAGCAACAAGGCATTCCGATGTAGTCGTGACATAGAGAAGGGTTAAACAACAGTCTAGTAGCCCTGGTTAGGGCAGTAAAGATGGATGAAAGTGGGTTGAGACATAAAGGAGGACAATTGAGGGATAGAAAGTTCCTAGATCAACGGGAACAAGTGTTAGAAGGTAGATAAAGGGATGCAAGGAAGTTTGTCAGGAAAAGGAAGGAGCTAACTAAGGTGATCAGTGGTTGTTATGATCAGGAAGTTGAGGAGTCTTTATTCATATATTCGTCTTGGAGTCTATGTTTGTATGACACAAGAGTGAGAATACTTGGAGATTACAAATTGTAATGAGTCTTGGATGACAAAGTCCTAGGGTTTGTAGGATGAAATCCCAGAGTAAAACTTGAAATGCTAGATGCAAGTGGATTTCGCATGATATATACTTGGTTTATCTCCTTGATAACATGTGGAAGGACTTTGTGTTGATGCTAGCTGCTTGTTCAACCTTTGGTGTCGCTAGGTAGATTGATGATGAGGACAAGGATGAACATCCACCTTAGAATATGACAAAGGAATATAAGATTGATAAGATTGAAGATGGACTTCGTTGATTTCTGTAAGGAAGCAAGGATCAAGAGACAATTGACAATTCCCTACAACCCTTAGTAGTTTCCTTCTTAATCAAGAGATGACTACTTCATATTTTTTTCAATATACTATTATATTATTATTTTCATTCCTCGGTCAACGTCTTGTCTTTGTATTCTTTTTTTCTTGGTTATGATCATTTCCTACATGACTTCCTGAATGAGGTTTGTCGGTACATCATGAAGGTTGCCAAGGCAATGATTCTAGCAGTATATGGCAACATTATTAAGAACAAAGAAAGGATTGTGACAAGAGCGTTATCCCCATAAGAGTTAGTGCACTACAAGGATAGTTTTACTACAGTCACCAAATGATTAGGTTTTTATAAGACTTAAAGGCCCAAGCACATACTCAACATAGTGATTGGTGTTCAAAATGAATAATTTGTATGGATTGTTAAGACATCCAAGATCACAACAGAGGATAGGAAGGGCTTCTAGTTTCATGGGAGCATACCATCAAGTAGAGTGGAAGAAGAAAATTTCCTATAGGATGTCATGGGTTGGGATTGTCTAAATGATTAGAGATAGAAGGTCTCTAAGATCAGTATGCCTTCTTTGAGGAGACCATGTCAAATATAAGAAGGATTTTCTTATATGATAGAGGGAGAGTAGTGAAAATAGAAGGACTTGCTTACATGACAGAGGGAGTAGTAGTGGTAGAAGAACTTTCTTACATGACAGAGGGAGTATCAGTGGCATGAGGATTTGCCTCTGTGACAAAGGGAGTAGCCAGGACTACCACATGAAGACTTGCTTAAGCATTAGAGGGTGTTGGCCTCGGAGATTGAAATGAAGGATTCTAGCCAAGTAAAACATTTCTTAGGAATGGAAATTCAAATTTTTTGGATCTCACAATGTACAGGAAGTTGATTGGATCCTTGATGTACCTAGTTAACACCAATCTTAATATATGTTTTGCAGTGAACACCTTGAACTAGTATATGGTTGAACTAAGGTAAATACATTGGTTTGCAACAACGCGTGGTTGAGGTACCTGTGTGGTACAATAGATATGGTTTGACATAATATATCTTAGGTGGTGAAGTGAGTCTAAAATATATACAAATTTAGATTGAGTAGGAAGTGCAGAGGATAGAAAGAGCACCTAGGGTGTGCTACTTTAGCTTGGGATTAGTTGTGATATCATGGTTTAGTAGGAATCAAACTTTTGTCACACTTAAAATAGTAGGATCAAAATATATCACAAACTGTGTTGCAAGTTGTGAAGCATTGTGACTTTGGAAACTTCTTGGATGACTCTTTGATCATCATATCACTTCATCTGAGACATGGTGTAGAGAGAAGTAGTGGAGCTCCAATACATATTCATAGATGAATAGATTGCAAACATTCTCACCAAGCTTCTATCTAGAGTGAGGTTTGCATACTTCAGAGATAATGTAGAATATCTTCCTCATTAAGAGGGAGGGTTGGTGACTTTGCAAAATTAGGGAAGGCCATCTCCTGAAGTTGTAAAGGAATTTGGATGGGTCATAAAGGAATTTAACCAGGGGAGATAGGTACATTCACCTGAGAATCCATAAGGGCTTGGGTAAGTCATAAAGGAATTTGACCAAAAAGGTTAATGGCCCAAGGAAATTATAGGATTGGGCACTGGTCAACTTAACTGAGGTCCAAGTCCTCCAAAGGGACATATTGACACGCACAAGTGATGTGTTGAGAGTCATGGGACTCTGGACAGTTGTAGAGCATCATTCACAGTCATGGGCACATTCATTACCCACAAAATTCACGCATTTTCTTTATTATTGGCGGATGATGCACTTGGACCAGCATGCCTCCAATCAATGCATGGTTTGACAATTGTTCTAGGGCCAAGATGAAGTTTTTATCATGCCTTGAGACATGGGAGGGATAGCACCATCTTCAGTGCCCTCAATGTTGGAGAAGAATCGAGTTTATTCATGACCAAGAGACCCACAAGACCCATTTTTGTACCCCAAAACCACATTTGGGCTCTATAAGATGATTTTAGAGATATCTAGGGGCCAACCCCTAAATTATGATTTTAGAGCCCCTCTACACTTAGACTCGAGGAGGTAACTACTTGTCATAAGCAAGCCTATGCTAGCATGCATCATTAATTCAACTTGCATTCATGGAGATAAATCGAATTTCACAATGGCTACTAGGTCGACTTTTGACCTAAGCTTATGTTTCACATTATATAGGGCTCATAGGCTAAATAACATTTCTACCTCCTCATATAAGTAGAGGAGAGTCTTATTTGAATCAAATGTTCATCTCTTCTTGGAATTTTAGCCTCTTAGAGAAACTCACACTTGATCGTTTTGTGGATGATTGGAGGTATTTGGATGTATTTTGATGTTTGGAGATAATTTTGGATATTCTTTGGAGCTATTCTTGATCTAATGGATGGAAAACTTGCATGTTATCTTGTAAGTGTACTTTATTATTGAATTATTTCTTGAATGTCTAATGTACAAAATTATTGATCCTAGGTTATGCTAAATTATGCCCTAATTTATTGAAGATCAATTTGAATCGCTATCTAGATGAATTTTGCATGCATTAATCACACATAACCAGTAATGAAATTTTCATAGTGGTGAAATCATAGTAACTCTCCCATAGAACTCCATTTCTCTATTAAGTGGGTAAATGCTAGAAATTTGATTGCTAGGGCATCAAATTTAAGCCTCCTTAGGAAAAATGTTGGCTAATATTTATCATCCTAGACTCCATATTCCCAAGGGACAAGGCACTAATCCAACTTGTTGGTAATCATTCTTAATTTTTCTCCATATCTTCTCTCTCAAATTCGGCCCTTTCAAGGCTAAGTTAGGAAACTAGGGCTTGGTGCAAACCCCTATAAAAGAGGAATTTTAGCGGTTGGGGAACCTAAAGATCAAGAGGATAGCATTTTCCACTAAATCTATCATTTGTGTCGGCATCCAATTCAATTGCATCCATAAATTTCCTTGCCCTAGTTATTTTCCTAAGAGGGAAACCCTAGTTCTCCTTCCTTCGACTTAAGGGCTTCCTTGAAGGTTTCATGAGCCTTGGCATTGTTGATATACATTGTAAGAAACCTTTTCTCCTAGCCTCAACCTTAAGTTTCTCCAACACTCATCATATTTATCAAACACTAGGTCTTGTGCCCTTATTTCTAGACCTCTTTATAGAAAGTGAATTATTGAAGCCTTTGTTAGGGTCCTATAAATTATAAGATCATAAATTGATTATCTGGGAATTTTCATGATAGTGATTGTTGTAAATAATGTTTCATTCTGCAAATGATTTCCATAGAAAAAATAGAAGAAAAAGAAAAGATAGGGGATACAAAGGAAAGAAAAAAATATGTGAAAAAAAAAAAAGAAATTAAAAAAAAAAAAAAAATGAAAATACCCAAAAGAAGTGAGCAAGTCTAAATGCCACTACATTTATAAAAAAAAATATGCATGAGAAATGCTTTTAGAAAAATTGAATAATGTGCAATGAGTTAAAATGCCACATTAGATGTAGATAAATAGGATTAGTTAGTTTAATCACATTGTTTAAGCGCGATTAAACTTGTTGAATAAAATTAGATTAGTTAGAACTAAAAAAAATTGACCACGGTTTAATCGTGGTCAAATTTGGTTTAATTAGGATTAGTTAAAATTTGATTGATTAACCACATTGTTTAAACATGGTTAAATTAGATTAAAATGAAATAAATATAATAGTGTTATTGCAATGTATAAAATGTGATTTGCAATATTAATAAAGTTTAGTTTGATGTGACATGTTTGTCACTTGTCATAAAGGACGTGCAACAATGAACATTTTAGGTCTCCCCACCCAGAGCAATGGTAGGTGATGAATTTGAACCCCCCCCCGGTCCCTCCGGCAATTAACCAAGGGGGCTCCGAAAAGAGGTCTCCCTTTTTACCGTCGGTGCAACGTGTCACCTTCACACTCACTATAGACCCCTCCCCCCCACGCCTAAAACCACATAGCATCCCACCCCCTCCAAAATCCACCTTTGTGACCGTTGACTTCGCCCTGCACTCCCGCTCGACTTCTATTCCGCCATGTGGCGCGTCCCGGTCCCCACTCTGCCCCAATGCCATTCTGCCACATGGCACTCCTCACTTCGCTGGTATCCCATCACGGTCAACTCCCTCCCCCGCTCCACTATTGTTCCGACACATGGCACTATTACATATTCGTTATCTAATCGGTCCTGTGATAACGAACCCGCTCCGTTAAGCAGCTAAATTGCAACAATAATCAAATTTTTTGCTAATAAAACAAATCCAAAACCTATTCATTCTCCCTCCTTTTGTTGTTCCAAAGAATTTGTAGCCAGAACTCGCTCCAACACCAAGTCAACATACAAAGTATATATACATAAAGTCCAGTCACCAAAACAACTCGCCACTGTGACCAGTCAATGATCGAACAACCTCTGTACACCCAATGACCAGTCTTCATTCAATTACCCTAGGTAAGCTCTAAATTCACATATTCGTTATCTAATCGCTCCTGTGATAATGAACCCGCTCCATTAAGCAGCTAAATTGCAACAATAATCAAATTTTTTGCTAATAAAACAAATCCAAAACCTATTCATTCTCCCTCCTTTTGTTGTTCCAAAGAATTTGTAGCCAAAACTCGCTCCAACACCAAGTCAGCATACAAAGTATATATACATAATGTCCAGTCACCAAAACAACTCGCCACTGTGACCAGTCAATGATCGAACAACCTTTGTACACCCAATGACCAGTCTTCATTCAATTACCCTAGGTAAGCTCTAAATTCACAGTTCTTTATGTATGTTATGGCTACACCAAAGGCAAAGCTAAGATAACATAGGAGAACCCTCTCCTACCCCTATCATTGATCTGGACCATCAACCTCTAGTAGATCAAGAGTAAAAAATCACTAAAACCAGTTGTGAGTTTGACCTTTATGAACTCCGCAACTAGTTAAAAAAGAAATTTATAAACCTCAGCGATGAATTGGGCCTGTGGGATTCTTCCCTACCCCAATTCATTTTGCCTCAGACCTACCACTACCCTGAATTTGTCTCATGGTTCCAATTTCGATATATTCCTAGTCAAAGGGAAATTGTGGCCCAAAATAATTACATTCTTTTGACCATCACCTCTGAATCCATCTCCCACATGCTCCAAATTCAAAACTTTGCACCTATGAAACCTTTTACAGTAGATTCCCTCATGGAACTCTACAAGAACCTAACCTTTCCTCACAAAGAAAATATTTTTGAAACATTTCTCCCTGAAGATGCCCAATTACCAAAGGAGAATCCCCCTTATTCATCCTCCATGTTCCCTGAGATGACTAAATAAATCATCTCCATTGTTTCTTGTTTACTAGGCTATCAATATGATCAATGGGTTGATGAGGCCATCATAGGGTTTTTGTCAATCTTCTCAACAGAGAAAAGCCCCCAATTATCTTCAACTACATTAAGTTTCTAACAGATGGTATCCATGAGCAGTTCTTAAAATTTTCCATAAAAGGAACCTTCAAGTATGCATCAGTTCTAGTTTATTTGTTTTTATATCATCAAGCAAACAAATTTCTGTTTCCATTGTTTCCATTGCAGAGATTGGATGAACAAGGAAATGCCAAATCTATAATTCATTGGACTTACTTGGCGAGGAAGCATTCAAATGAGTTTACTTACAGTGACTATGTTGATAAATTTCTATATACAAATTGTTGCCTATTGAACAATGAAATTGAATGGTCTAGGACAGGACCTCAAAAGAGAAGGATTTTACATTTTAGTGATCATACCATAACAGGTCATTGGTACTTGTATCAAAATAACAAATAAATTAGGGTGTATTGGTGTGAATTGGCACCTTACAGGTTACCAAAGTTTGTCCCAATGAGAATTTTCTCATTAAAATACATTAGACAAATGATTCATATGGATGATCTCCATTTTGTAACAACAAAGAGAAAATCACAGTTTAAGATTAAAGCATAGGTTGGTCCTTTCTTCCTCAGACAAATGAACTTCAAACTCAACTTTACCTAGTCATATGACCCCTTGGGAGTGATTTCAAAGCTAAGAGTAGAACATAAGACTACTCCATACATTCACACTCCCAGACTAGAGATTGAGAAATACATGAACTAGGATCAATGGCTGGAGAACACTCTGCAAGAGGCAGAGGAGCGAGTAATATCTACTAAAATGTCACAGACTCTTACACCACAGGAGAAGCAGGAAAAGAGGCCAAGGGAAGAGGTTTCCTCGACAGTCACAGTAATTCCATAGAAAGAATTTCAGATCTATAAGAAGAGGCAAAGGACTAATCCAATAGAAGAAATCTTTCAAGAAAAGAATACACATTCCACCATTATTTTGACAAGCCCTCATGCTCAAAAGAGGACTAAAGATATTTTTGTAGGTTTTCCATCATCTTCGACCTCCCAAGAGCCACTAGACACCTCTCAGTCAGGGGAATTGGTTCATAATAAGGTTGAACCAAACATATTTCTTAAGTACAGAGAAATAAAGAAGAAAAATGAACAGTTAAAAGGTACAACATATACACACTTTTGGAAGCAGGCAACCTCTTCACAACATAGGTTTCTTTCTGCTTTTGACACAGAGAAAGGGAAAATGCAGATAGCCTCCCTACCTACATGATGAAGTCCCTTTCCCAAAGACTCATGAAGATTATAAGAAGTCAATTTTTTCTTTCAATACTGATCAAATTCATCCAATTGATCAAATAGACCTACACAAACAAACATGAGAGATGTTGTACTCTACATTGACATCTTCGGCAATGGAAACTTCTAAGTTGCAAGCTTTTTTAAACAACATTAAGTCTCAGCTTAAATTAGAGAAAGTCTCTTCTCTAGCCAAAGATACAAAAATCAAATCATTGGAAGACCTTGTAATCAAACTGGGATATGATCCCAACAATGTGAAAATAGTAGAAGAGATTATCAAAAGGAAAAATGCTGACATTGCAGCACCTAAGAAGCAGCTCAACCTTCCCTCCACAGAAGACCCACAAACTAAGGAATTTGGAGAATTAGAGAAGGAAAAAGAAGATATGTTTAGAATCATTATTGAACAAAGTGGACAGATTAAAGCAATGGAAGTTGAAATGGAGAAATTGTTAAAGGAAAGGGAACAATCCACACAGTTGGCAACCATTCCACTGACAGCAGTTCCCGTTGCATCTACATCAATAGCAGGGGCATCCACTTCAACGACCATTACTGGGGGGCAATCTAGAAATTCTTCAAAGGAACTTATCAAGGCAATGGATGACCTGCCAGTTAGAGGACAGGAAATTGAGACGCTGAAAACTCAGCTGAAGAACCTTTAGGAGCAGAAACTAAAGGTTGACAATGTATACTTGGCTAAGCCGCAAAACACTCATAAATTAACACAAAAGATTGAACAATTGCAAAATGGATCAGATGGCACAAACATTGGCACAGGAAAAAGAAAGTATATGGGTAGAAATAAATGAAGTCGTCACTGAAATATAGCCTTCAATTCAGATTATTTTTTAGCAAGAGGAGTTAATATAGAGGTCCAAAGAGGTAATTGAATAAGTGAAAGAATATTTGGGGTAGAAGCCAAGTGAATCCACTGCTCTGATCAGAATTTTAAAATCGAAGACCAAAGAAGAACTGGAAGTTGCAGATAAGACACAGACGATTTTGGAGGTGGGGAGGGTTCTTACAAAAAGGAACCATATGTTGCAATTGGAGAACAAGTGTCACAATATGGAGTCCAACATTCAGAAGTTCCACATAAAATTTAATGTACTAAATCAAAAGGGACTGCTAGGTTTAAAAGGGATTGGAGAAAAGTTGATTAGTTTAGAAGATTATCACCGGAAATTATATACCATAGCAAGGAATAAGTCAAAGTTTTCTACCATCAAAGGAAGCATCATAGGAAAATACTTCATGGAGGCTTTGGACTTTGATTTGCTAATCATACATGAGATAAAGCACTTTTTCATTATCAAGCCTACATTCCAAAAGTATACCAAGGTAGATGAAACTCACAGGAAACTAGTCAAATTCACCACTCCAAGTGAAGATAGATGGGACAAATTGTTCGAGTTACTTGGGTAAACAATTTTTTACTTTCATCACCAAAAATCCTCGAAGATAATGCCAAAGAACTACAACAGTTTTAGCTGCCTAATTTTTTGTACTATTTCTGTAATCAGTTTAGAATATTTTGTAAAAACCTTGATGTTTTCACTCAAGATATTTTTGAATAAGTACTTTGCAAATCGAAGTACAAATGTTGGGACTTGTATCAAGAAAACACATTTTTATGTAAAGCTCTTCACTGAGATGAAAGTGATCATTTCATTAATACAGAAGATTGTTCCATGATTCATGTTCCAGGCTAATTGGTGATGTCTTTCCTTTTGTAAACTTGTTATATCTCAGTTTTAATATGTTTTCTTATCTGAATTATTTAAAAGAAGATGAAGGGTTGAACTTGTTTAATCACACTCTATCCTGGCTTTTAAGTAATTTATATGTTTTCAAACTGAAGTTAAATATAGAATTCATGTTAAAATGCTCTATGTTTAATGGAATCTGAATCTATTCCTCCCTCTCACTCCACAAAGCTTCAAAGATCCAAATAGCCTGCCTGTGTTGCCCTATTTCAATCTTTTCTAATATTTCTGTTTTTGATCACCTTAAGACCTTGACTCCATTGCCCAATGGCCTTTCCTTGCATTTTCAACCAAACATTTCAAAAACAAAACTCTGAACCTAATACCTAGCCTAAAATCTTGAAACCAAAAATATAAATCCAATAGAGATATCCCTCTTTGAGTTTAGAAGGGCTAGCTTCTAAGCTTAAAAGTGGGTTTGTGGTTACCTCTGGGTTTATTTCACAGCCCTAAGAAATTACAGAGTGATAACACCCTTGAACTTAAATTTTGTCTTTCTTAAAGACTTCTTAGTGAGATCATTTCACACATTAACCCTATAATATCCATTATAGGTGATCTCCCTCCTACCACTCCTCCTATCGGTGAAAGACCATAAACAATAGGGTACTTTGGCTATGGTGATAGTGGACCACTACACTAGGGGTTGCTTCTTGGTCTAGTTTACACCTTGTAGCATTTCCCTCTCCAAGGCTTGCTAGATTTTGTGGCAACATATACTACACTATAATGCCCCCAATCACACAGGATGAGGTGCATTACTATTGAACTCTACCTCTAGTACCATAAATTTGAAATTCTTTAAATTCGGTTCATAATTAACTCTGATACCATGTGTATTTATGCCCACTAAGCTCAAACCTCAACCAAAATTTGTTGCTCTATGACATGATCTCGTTACCATACTAGTCCTAATTCTTCCATTAGGGCACCCTTGGTACCTTAATTATGCTCTTCCATGTAGGCATAATGCATTCTACAATAATAATGTAAGGGCACAATAATAACAATAGTGGGCTTATATGGGGCACAACAGTAACGATATGAGCACTACATGGGTACATCAATATAATTAGCGGGTAGTACTAATAACAATAAGGGGTTACACTAGTAGTATAGGGGCCTAACATGCCCCTCTCCTTCAAAAAGTGTTGTCCTCAACGCTTGAGTAGTCCTTGATGCTTCTGTATAAAATTCTTGTCCTCCCATGTGGAATCTTCAGCGGGTAAGTTCTTCCACTTGATGAGATACTCTGAAATTGACCGATTTCATAGTTGTCGAGTTCTTGTTTTTGTGACTGCTCCAGGTTCCAATATGATTTTTCCTTCCTCTTCAATTTCTGGCAATATTGTTTGAATTGGGATCTTTTGCAACTTTTGAATAAGTGGCCATACTTCTTCGTCTTTCTTCCATTCATCCCTTGCTTAGTTTATCCAATCTGGTTGGATAATAAAAATAGCACAAAACAATGCTTCCACATCCTCATCCTTTCTTGAGAGTGCATCTGCAAAAAAAAAAATCTTCCATTTCCTATAGATGATGTCAAAGTCATAACCCAACATATTTGTGACACATTTTTTCTGTTCTTCTAAAGATAATAGTTGTTCTAAAAAGTATTTAAGACTATCATGATCCATTTTTACCTTTAAGTGTCTTCCCATTCGATAAGGTCGCCATTTCTTAAGTGCATGTAGTATCGCCAACATTTCCTTCTCATAAATAGCTTGCTTGAAATGTAGCAGTAAAAATACCCAATCACCTACATCAAAACATTTTTCACTACGATGATGATCTACCTGTTGTTTCATTCGAATTTGCACCAAAGTGGCGTTACCCTTTAAAAGTTGGAGAACTTGTTGTTGATGCTCGATGTGATCTTTCACTACTTGAAACTTTTCCTTCTTGATATGTCCTTCTATCTTTAGAGTTTGAGGAGTGGTAATTTTTTCCAATCCTTTACAAGATATGATCGGATTCATTTCTTGATGCTCAATGTGATCTTTTACTTCTTGAACATTTTTCTTCTTGATATGTCCTTCTATCTTGATAATTTGAAAAGTGGTAATTCTGACCAATGAATTACAAGATATGGTTGGATTCATTTCTTGTTTCTCGATGTGATCTTTCACTTCTTGCACCTTTTTCTTCTTGATATGTCCTTTATCTTGAAAGTTTGAGGAGTGGTAATTCTTGCAATGCTTTACAAGATATGGTCTGATTGATTTCTTCTTTCTTTGGGGTTGGGTCCTGGTGCATATCCTCTTCTTTTGATGTTTCTTAATCCTTTTCTTCCTCCTCTTCATACTCTATGTAAAATAATTTCTTCTCAGCACACTTATGACCTTTAGTGCATTTGCTATCACAATTGTAACAAAGCCCTTTTTTCTCTTTTTTCTTCCAATTGTTGTGGTGTAACCCTTGTAGGTTGTGGAAGGCTACGAGAAACAACACTTCCATCTTTATAGTTGTGAGGGGTAGACTTCCTTGTTGCCATAATTTTACTTTCCACTATGTAACAAAGCTCTTTTACTCTTTCCAATTGTTGTGGTGTTGCTCTAAAGAAGGTGTTGCTCTTTGTATCCTCGTAACGTGCTATCATTTCCTCCGTGAAAATTGACCATGTAACAAGTTGTTTACGAGAACAAAGCCCTTTATACCATAAAAATTGATCCGGTTCTAAATATGAAGATGCAATACATACCTTTTGTAACAGTGGTACACCATGTAGATCAAAATATTGCTCCATCTGAAGTATCCAATTTACCAGATCCTTGCCATCAAACTTCCTCATATCGCCTTTTCTTGATTATAGGAGCTCGATCTTGAAACAACTATAACTCTGTAATTTCAGCTCTTCCGGTTCTGAGATTGCAACCTGTAGTAGCCCTCTGTGTCATCTTTCCAATGCCACCAATCTGATCCAAATTGGATTCTCCAAGGAAGAGTTATGCCAAATCTCCCACGGTGACCTGATTATAGACTACTTCAGTAGAGTGAACTTGTACGACGTGCCACGTGTCACTATTTCGACCTTTGGCTTTGAAAAATATATACAAGAAAATACAGTCCGTACTCTTTCTGTACCTTCTTAGGAAATTTCAATCCTATCCCCAGAGAGAAAGTTATGATGATTTTCTCCAGGTCACCTGTTTGGAATGTAATTCAGGGGTCTTCAAAAAGATCAACTTCCTCAGATAATATCTCCGCAAATATAGCGTGAAAGGCTCTGAAATTCGGATCCAAGGTTCAGTGTGATTTCATCTCAAATGGGTTTTTTTTCGCTTCTGAAATGTCGCAGAAAAAATGTTATAGCGAAAATTCCACGATGACCTATTTGGAGCAGCGAAACCCTAGAATCCAAAGCTCTGATACCAAATGTTATGAAACCAGCTCACAAAAATATAGAAAATATATATCAACGCCTTAGAATTCAGCCTCTTCGAGGGGGCAACCTCCTTTACATTACACAAATGAATAATTCTTGGATGATACATATGATAAGACCTCCTTTCTATATATAGAAGTCTAAAGAGTCATAATATAATCAAAGTCGACATAACAATAATAATGTAAGGGCACAATAATAACAATCGTGGGCTTCTATGGGGCACAATAGTAACAATATGGGCACTACATGGGTACATCAATATAATAAGCGGGCTGTACTAATAACAATAAGGGGTTACACTAGTAGTATAGGGGCCTAACAAGATTTTATTTATTATTTGGCTTATCCCCTCTGCTTAAGCCCCCTGTCACTTAGCCCGCTTTTTCACTTGTGGGGTCCTAAACCCCCATCTCTATTGTTTGACTTGTTTTGTAATAATGGTGTATTTTTATTAATATGACTGTGATTGCTTATTACATATATAGGCTCATTGGCCTTTTAGCACTTAGGCTCACAAGCCTAAAAGCACATAGGCACTCTATGATCCGGACTTGTTCAAGAAGATATGTGGTGATTGCATGCCTCTGAACTGTGTTACAATGATGCTCCAAGGCCTATTTATTATTGAGAAACGATGGAAAACCCTAAACATCCAGAAACCTAACACTAGGAGATGAAGTGCCAAAATTATGGGCCCTGTTTGGGTAAATTGGTACATCAACTTCTCGGGGTCGTAACTTTCACATACTATATTTGTTTGGCTATCATAATACCTCGTTTTGAAGATCCAAAAGAGGAGACTGGAAAAAAAACTTACACGCTAGTTTGGGACTTTTCCAATCTCTTTGTTTTCCCTAAAAATGTCTTTTAGTCCCTCAAAATGGCTCCGGAAGTTTAGGACCCATTGAACTGCCAAAAATAATAAGTTGTGCTACAATTACAGAAACTAAAAAGAAACAACGATGGGGGTCCATGTGGAAGCAAAGGTCCACCTGGATCAGTCCTCCCCCATTAGGAAGCAAAGGTCCCCATTGCGTTGAGTGCCTCCATGAGATGGGGAAACTTCTGCTGAACTTGGTCTGGGTTTAACTCTATTAGTGTGAGTTGTTTTGCAGTCTCTGATGTGTCCAGTAATGGTGGAAAGTATTGTCGAAGGCAGTCCACATTGAGCATTAGGTGCAGGCCAAGGAATGGTAGAACGCTGAGCTCGAAATCATTGTCCCCTACAACCTTAGTGATGGTGTAAGGCCCATATCGAAGAGGGCGAAGCTTGTGGTGGGGCCCAACGAGGCACTCCTTCTGCAAATGTAACCAAACTATGTCGCCCACATGGAACTTGTGTGGCACCCGATGTTATTTATGATGCTACTTGTACTTAGATTTGTGTTGTAGCAGCTACAAACACCCTCCAAAATTTTACCTTAACTTCGTTTTGGAGCCTCCCTGCCAACCATTCTCAGCAGCATGTCTTGCACCGTCAAGCATATAGGCTTCATTTGTTTCTCAGTGTCTTGTCAGCCTGTGCATGTCAGTTTGCTTCACTCCCCTCACAGGTTGTCTTCATGGACCTAGACCATTTGTTGGCCAAGCAGCTCCCCCAAAAAATTCTGCAATTATGGAGGGGAACTACCCTTCCCTCCATAAATTGCACAAATCAATTGGCTAGCCTGCTGAGCTCAAGGATTGCACAAATCAGTCTACCAAGCTTCCCTTCCAAAATTGCACAATTCTAGAGGGGACCCAGCCTTCCCTCCAAAAATTGCGCAAATCATCTTGGCAGCGCGCTGGGCTCAGCAATTGTGTAAAGCAGTTAGGCAGTATTCCTCCAGAAAACTGTACAATATGACACAACACTGCTGCTCAGCCCAGAAATTGCGCAACTTTGGGAGGTAGTCCCTTGCTGACCCCAGAAATTGCACAATCCCCCTAGGACATCTAGCCCAGCTCAGCCTAGCAACTACGCAAATTTTCATCCCAGGCTTGCAGATCAATGCATGTGCCTTCAGGATGATCGGTTCCCTCCAGGACTGAGCAAAAGTGATTTGCATGTATGGACTACTTTTACCAAGGTAGCATGCAAAGGCATCCCTAGATTTAGGCATCTATTTTTAGCAGCTGGAGGTTACATGCAATGCTAATTTTAAAAACCTCCCACCAAGTGTTGCTTTTCCTAGATTTGTGGCATGCACGTCATAACATCGACTTTATCAAAACTTATGAACCAGACGTTGCAGAGCTCATTCCTCACATCAATCTTGCAGCTCTAACATCGCACATCGCATCTAGGAGTCATCGGCACATTTAACTCGTATTTTTCGGGGTAAGCCTGCTTTTGCATGTCATGCGTTGTGTCTCTGTTGCTTTTTGAGTTTTGGCTTGTGTAAGTTGTCTGCTTGATTTCAGTGAGTGCTTGTTGTCATTTTGATGTATGTTAGCTTGTAGAAGCATCGTTTTAGTTTTCGTTTGCATATCACTGTTGTTGCATGCAGGACACTCTTTTTACACGAACGGTCGCCGTTGCGGCAACTCACTTCAAACGGATGTATGTTTTCCTATTTTCTGAATCATGAACTTATTGTTTGCATGCACGATCATTCACTCTTGTTTACACTCAGTTTCACGATGCATTTAGACTTCTCATGAATTCAGTCGCCCATCGGCGGGTCTAGGCTGCCTTCGCCCGAACCTTTCCTTGCCCGGCTAGTATTACGCATTTCTGGAAGTCAAGGCTCTGCCTTCCCTCTAGAAATTGTGCAAGTTTGGCCTAGCATTAACCTCTAGGCTTGCATTGAGAAATTCTGGGAGGCAATGCCTTGCTAGCCCCAAAAACTGCGCAATGTAGTTTGTTGGTTTGCATGTCACTATTGACTGAAATTGCACATTGTGTAGTTTCAGTCCTCAACAGGCCAAGCTAAACTGTGCATTACATAGTTCCAGCAGTCAGTCAGCCTCCTGACAACTCGGACTGTGCCTTGCGTAGTTTTGGCAGATAGTCTCCCAACCTCGCAGTGAAAATTGTGCAATCCTCACAAAGAGTCACAAAAGTATGTTGCATGTCAGTCCTCCAGTTTGCTTTGGTTTTCGACTACAAGATTACTTGTCATGAGTGTTACTATGTCTCTAGGTATCACAGGTGTTCATCTTCCTCTCAGCAGCATAGGTACAATGGCTTCTAGGAGAGCAGGGTCGATGACACTATTAAGAACACCACTGGGGATGCAATCGTTCAAGTTTCTATGAACTTGCCTATCTATGAAGACATAAAGTTGTTCATGGACAAGGATATCAAGATGAAATGGTAGTGGCATCACAACGAACAGCACCATCAATAGCAGCAGAAGGTAGCACACGTGCATGCGGCAAATGTAAGAGGAAGGTTGTTGACAACGCAGAGGCAGAGCAAAGCTGCAAGTTAAAGCAGATCCACTTGTGATGAAAGAAAATTTGGAGATTGAGGCTATGAGGCGATGGCACAACAAGAGGATTGCGCGAAGGTAGAGAGAAACAAAGCAGGAGTTGCAGGTGCTAAAGCAAAAACTCAAGGAAGAACAGGAGCTACATAGACGAGAGAAGGAGTTGCAGTAGAAATAGGCACAACAGGAGGCGCAACATGCATAGACTGATGAAACTACGCCCATACAGGTTATGGACCCATCTAGCAGCTGCCATGGAGTAGACAGAGTGAGAAGTGTTTTTGATCACATGCAAGGGTATTCGGGAACATGGATGTCATTGTGCGCACACATGCGTTCCAACCCATTGGGCACACTCAACAAAGCGAAGACAACAAGCAAGTCCGACTAGAGCTGAACATGTATTTTGACAAGTTGATGTGCACGGTCACCAGTGTACACTCGGAGATCAGCACAAACACTATGCATCATAATGTTTCTAGTCTAGCTGCACTCAGGACGATGATGCACATGTTATCAGATGAGTTTGACAGAGGATCCATATCAATGTACCCGAATGCAACGGAGGCAAGAGTTCATTTTCAACAAGATGTCACCATTAAGTGCACAGACACCATCATGGACGACCAAGCTTGGCATCAATTTGCGACCATCGATCATCGCAAGGATGTTAAAGTGTTAGTCTCACCACAACTGTCCAAGTGTTAGTGATAGCTTGCATGGCTTGCTCAAGCCTATTTTGTCTCACATGCGTACATGTGCAGATTGTATGTAACATCTTGTCAAGTGGAATTTCAAGTGTCAATATCTGAATGTAATAGTCATAGAGTAGTTGAAGAGTCATGAGGGTAGATGAAGAATCAATAAAGGGGAATGCCAAGGGCCACCCCACCCTTTTCTATATATAGTACCTCATAACTCATTGTAGAGGCTTTTGGTCATCCAAGCTTCTGATAGGGGTATCTTAGAGAAAGCTTGGAGAGTATTGTAATGAGACTTGGCTTCTCCATAGTGCAAAGCTAGTACATCTATTTAAAGGAGCAGGCGACAGTAACTGTAACGTTATGCTATCGGGACTAGTGGTTGGTCATGGTTGTACTGTATGATTGGAACTTTCACTTCTTAATATAACAGAGCCAACACATTTCATGCATATGTTGTATTGTATTTCAACTATCTTGTTTACTCTAAATGATATATGTATATGTTTGCTTTCACATGCATGTATGGAATTTTTCTGTATAAGTATGTATGAATCTTACTGAAATGTGTTGTTGGTTTAACCATCACTTTGGATTTTCAGCTTACTCTCTTTCCAGTTTGTGATTCATCTTTACTCGTGTGTTCCCTTCTTAGCCACATGTTTTCACAGGTTTCCAAGGGGCGCACTCACATCACCCTCTGTGTTAGAACCGTTCATACACCCTCCTTGGCTTGCAGCGCATGTCACACCCTTTCTAGAAATAGGGACATCTTACTTTCCTCTGCGCACAACCGCGATCAAGGCGATATCGTACGAATCACTGCTAGGACTCCTACACCAAACAGTCTGAGGTCTAGTTGGGACTTCTTACCAGGCAAATCCCTTGACATGTTGGCGGTTCCATCACTGTTAACACATTGGTTCTTGTCCAATTTGTCATGGACCTACTGGCGGATGTGTTGAATGCGCTCAATAAAGCTGTTAGCCCTATCAACTTCAAACTGGAGATGAGCCAAATTTACCTGAGTAGCTGCAAATCGTATGGCCACATCAATGGAACATAGTGGTTGGAATCCCAACCCCACCTGAAAGGGGTTGTGGCCAGTTGAGCTATGGATAACTCTGTTGTAGTTGTGCTGGACATAGGGGAGGCTTTCATCCCATGAGTGTGGATGCTTCAAGTTGTACATATGCAAAATGTGTACGATCATCCTATTGAGGACCTCTGTTTGGCCATCAACTTGGGGGTGGAAAGTCGTCAACTTAGTGAGATTGGTATCAAACATCGACCAGAGACTTAACCAAAATGTAATTAGGAACTTGTCGTCCCGATATGAGATAATGGACTATGGGATCCCAAAATGTACCCACATTCATCCAAAGAAGTTGTGGCTTATGCTATGATACTTTTCTTGTTGGCCGCCAGAATGGTCATCTTAGGGAATATGTCGACGACCACGAAAACACAATCGTTGCCATCCTTAGTAGAAGGAAGCCCCGACATGTAATCCATGGAGACGGATTCCCGAGGTTGACTAGGAGTAGGCTAAGGAGTATATATACCTTCCTTCTTGATAGTCAGTTTGGCAATGGCGCAGGTAATGCAGGATTTGTTGTACTTCCCAACATCTTGTCGAAGGTTCGGCGAATAAAAATACTTCTGCAACACTGCCATTGGTTTCTCTACCCTGCAATGTCCAGCAACCCGACTATAGTGTGCCTCCCAAATCATCTTGGCACGCTCGCTTGAAGGAACACAGATGTGTCCTAGGTGGCATAACAGTGCATCCTGGAGGTGAAAATTTGGAACTTTCTTACCTTCCAGGAGTGTCTGGTATGTGTTGCCAAATTCTAGATCACACTTGTAAAGATGTGGCCACCGCACAGTCTCGTGCCCACAAGAGTCGAGCACAGTGGTCAGCACCATGACCCTGTGGTTGGTTGATGCAATCTGCAACATTGTTGGTGCAACCCTTCTTGTACTTAATGTTCACATAGAACTATTGCAGGTATGTGGACCATTTATGATGGTGATCATTCTGCAACTTCCCTCGTGTCTGTATGAACTGTAGGGGTCAGTAGTCTGTGCGGATGACTGTTTCCTTCCCCAAAATGTAATGCTTCCATTATCGCCAAGACTGCATAATGGAATACATCTCTTTGTCATAGGTGGCATACTTTCAGACTATGTCTGAAAGTGTCTCACTATCATATGCCACTTGATGCCCCTATTGAGTAAGAACTGTACCAATAACATAGTCAGAGGCATATGTCTTAATCTCAAATGGTTGTTGCAAGTTTGGTAATGTGACCACTGGTGTAGAGAAAAGGTGATTCTTCAACTCGGTAAATGCCTTCTGTTGGGATTCAAACCAATAGAACTTGTCTTCAGCTCTTCCCTTGGTGACTTGACTTAAAGGACAAGTGATATCAGAGAACCCCAACACGAACCTGCGATAGAAATTGGCAAGACCCAAAAAGTTGCGAAGCTCTGCTAGAGTGGTTGGGGCTTGCCAATCTCGAATGACTTGTATCTTGGTTGGGTCCACATGCACACCCTGCTCATCAATGATGTACCCCAGATATTGAACCTCCGTCATGCCAAAAGTGCATTTCTCCAAATTGGCATTCAGTTTGTGTTGTCACAGGGTTTGAAGGACCTGTCGAATGTGGTGGAGGCTCTCTTCCCAAGTCTGGCTGAAGATCAAGATGTCATCTAAATACACCACCACAAATGCATTAGTGAAGGGTCACAAGATGTTGTCCATCAATCTCATGAAGGTTGCGGGGGCATTCGTAAACACGATAGGCATGACCAACTATTCGAAAAGGCCCTCCTTGGATTTAAAGGCAGTGTTCCACACATCGGAGGGTTTGATAGGCACCTAGTCATATCCGGACTTCAAGTCAATCTTTCTGAAATATTTGGACCCCTTGAGCCGGTCTAGAAGGTCATCAATCCATGGGATTGGGTACCTATTCTGGACAGTGATCTTGTTCAACACCCGATAGTCAATACAGAGTCTCCAGGTCCTGTCCTTCTTCTGTACCAATGCAATCGGGCTCTTACAGGGTGATGAGCTTGGCCTGATGTTCCCTTTCTGCAACAGCTCCTGAATCTGCCTCTTGATCTCATCATTCTCCATAATAGAGCATCAATAGATCAATCCATTGGGTAGCGACGTGCCCCGGGTTGTGAAAATTTGAGAATCCCCAAATCACTACTACAACAAACTGATATTACTTCTCCTACTTATTAATCCATGCAAGTTATTTATTGTGTTCTACTGTAAATATCGAAGTGAATACAACTGCAACCTTCACAACTTTAAATAATAAGCAAGAACAAGAATCTGAACAAGAAATAAATAGCACACACAAATGAAACCGTTGTTTTTGGACCAATGTCACCGGAAAAGCCTAATGTGGGAAAATCGATGCAACAAATAAGGGTTTGTATTATTATGCAGTAATTTCTGAATACAATATTTGGATGCCTTATTGGCTATCCAATATAGAGAATCTGACTAGCAAAGAGATGAGTTAGATATACCTCACACTATCATTGACGATCCAATACTGGTCCAACCACTGAATGGCTAGCCCCTAGCTACCTTTGCACAATCACTGCGTTGTTTTGCATTGCAGCTTCTACGAACTGCATCATTCCTTCAGTTTGGTCGATTTGCCTCTAGGACATCAAATTTTTTCCCTTCCGGTCTCACACACCGACTTCTAGCTCTGGAACTCAATTCACCAGTAAATTTTGGATCTCCTCTTAGGCTCTATGCTCCCTCAGCGTGGCCCTACGCTACGCAGCACGGCTCTATGCTGCCTCTTCTGGATCTCTCTCTACCTCCTCTGCAATGCATCCCTGGATCAGGAAATCTTCCTTCGGAAACTATCACTGCCCCTCACTACAAGAAATCACCTCGATCACTTCTCTCACAACTGTTGCGTTGCTCTCTTCAGAAATCGATCTCTTGATCTCTTACTCGATGTGTTTTCCAAATGCCCATCAAGCCTCCTCTTAGAATCCTCTCGTTGGGTAATCCACAACCCAAATTATATTTTAATCAATGGCTCAAATAATTTTTGCTTGATCTTTGTCTTCTTCTAGAAGTTTCACCCTCAGTTTAATTAATACCCTTTAATTATTTTAATTTTCTAAGTTTAGAATTATGCATCCATTAAAAATAATTAATTATTTTAATAAACTTTCTAGGGTGGAATTTTCTAAAACAATTTCTAGGTATTTTGGAATACTTGTGTCCTAGCCTCCCTGCAAATTTTGAGGCTTATAGAACATCAGATGCTACCAGAAATCAAAAATCCCTCTTAGCAAGGAATGTGCTCTAGTAATGCAACCTTCTGAAGCATCACCCTTCTTTGTAACATTTCCCTCTACGTTGCTGATGTCTGACATCACTGCCCACCAACTACTGCGCAAATGTTGCATCCATGTTGTTGCTATCCCTGCCACTTCCAACACTAAATCTACATTGCAACCTTCGCAAATATTGCATTTGCGCTGTTGTTGGCCCTGCCACTGCCAACACTGCATCTCCACTACAACCCTCTTTATCTACTGCTGCTACTGCAACAACAATGGAAAAGCATCCAAAATCACTGAACAAGTGCTTAGCATGATGTGTCTATTGCTAGAGTTCTGACTACTGCTAGTATCTACATTGTCACTGAAGCCACTGCATTGATGTTGACTCTACTCTGTGCCAACTGCACTGCTGCCAACACTAGCTCTGCATTGTTCAGAATCTGGCGCTCCCAGCCACTGCAACTGTCAGTCTATCACTCCTTTGCACCAACTGACACTATTCCATCCTGCTACTTCTGATATGGGCTCCTGTAGCAAGCTATTGATCTAAGAGGTGGACTCCTCAAGGGTCCTTCCCATCAACAGTCCTTTCGAACTACAATACTAGATCACCCCACCTCTCCCATGGAGCTATCTGGGAAATCATGGTGAACTCCTCTTCCTCGATCTTTGCGGTTGTAGCCTGTGGATCATGTTTCTCGTCCTTGTCCTTCTTCTTGAGAGGACACTTCGTAGCATAGTGACCAAATTCACCACATCGGAAACATTTGATCTTTGAGATATCTTTCTTCTTTTTTCATTGCTCCCGCTTCCTCTTTGATGAAAGGGTTGTATTCTCTTCCTCCTCCTTAGGCTTCATCCCACTGTTGTTGTTTCCATCAAGTTTTCACTTGACTAAGTCTCGCCTCATCTCTTCCTGTTGAAGAATGGCCCACATCCCTTCCCAATCTGGAAATTTCTCTCTACCTGGGATACTTTAGACAAATACTTGCCATTCTTCTGAGACTGAATTCAGGGTTGACCTCACCATCTATGTAGGTTGAGGTGTTGATCCTACAGCTTCCAACTAATCTCGAACTTCTTGAAGTTTAATAGGAATGTATCAATGTGTTCCCCTTTCTCCATCCTTGTTGATCTCAGCTTATCCTCTGAGTACATCCTCCACTGCTCGGAAGATCCTTGATATAGCGTAGCCAAGGCATCCGACATCTCTTTGGTCGTCCCTTTGCAAGAAATGTGACATACAACGTGATCCCTCACTCCATCAAGGATCAACCACTTGGCCTTCGCCATCCCAACCTTGTACTTTTTAAGTGGATTTGCATTTTCAGGTACAACTTGTGAAAATTTGATTACCCGAATCACCACTGTAGCAACTAATTAAGTTCCTTATATTTGTTAATTACTAAACAAATTATTTATTATTTCCTACAGCAAACGCTGAAACTAATACACTGCAATCTTCACCAATTAAATTATAAGCTAAAAAAGAATCTGAGCAAGAAATAAATAACACACAAGTGACACCATTATTTTTGGAAAAATGGCCCCGTAAAAACCCAATGCGAGAAAATCGATGCAGCAGCTGAGGGTTTGTATTATTAAGCAATAGTTTTTTGAATACAATCTTTGCATGCCTTGCTAGCCATCCAATACAGAGAATCTGACTGGCAGAAGATTAGTGAAAAATACCTCACACTATCACTGGTGATCTGACACTGATCCAAGCCCTAGATGGCTAGCCCCACACTGGCTCTGCACAGCTACTGCTTCAACTTACACATTTTTGTGTCAGCCTCTCTAGGGATCTACGTCACCTCTTCTTGGATCTCCTGATGTCTGAAGCTTTGTTCCTCTGGCTCTCGAGTCTCACACCCCAGCTTTTGGCACTGGAACTCGACTTCCCAACTGAATTTCGGACTCCCTCTAGAGCTCTGTGTGAGCTTATGATGTCCAACGTAGCCTATGCATTGCCTCATCTAGATCTATCTCTACCTCCTCCGCTAAGTATTCCCGGATCAGGAGAAATATCCAACCAAAACTGTCCCTGCCCCTCACTACAAAAGATCACTTCGAATTCCTCTTCTAGCAACTATTGTGCTTCAGAAATTCGATCTTCTGATCTCCACTCGATGTGTCTCCTAAATTCCCATCAAGCCTCCTCTTATAATCCTTCTATTGATAACCAAATGCCCAAGTTAGATCCTAATCAATGACTCAGATCATTTTGGCTTGATCCTCGTCTCCTTCTAGAAGTTTCACCCACAGTTGGATTAATACTCTTTAATTATTTTAATTTCCTAAGTTTAGACTTAGGCACCCATTAAAAATAATTAATTATTTTAATAACACTGATTCCGTGTGGAATTTCCCAAAACTAATTTTGGGTATTATGGAATACATGTGTCCTAGCCTCCCTACAAATTTTGAGGCTAAGAGCACATCTGGTGCTACCAGAAATAAACACTCCCTCTTAGCGAAGAATGTGCTCTTAGTAATGCAACCTGCTAGAGCATCACCCTTCTCTGTAACATCTTCCTCTGTGCTGTTGATGTATAACATCGCTACCTACTAGCTACTACACAAATGTTGCATTTTTTCTGCTGCTGACCAGGCCACTGCCAACACTGCATCTACACTGCAAATCCTCAAATTCTGCATCTGTGCTACTGCTGGCATTGCCACTACCAACACTACATCTGCACTACAATATTCTCCACCTGCTGCTGCTACTGCATTAGTAACGGAAAAACATCCAAAATTACTGAACAAGTGTTTAGCATGATGCATCTGTTGTTGGAGTTTTGATTGTTGCTAGTCTTTGCACTGACCCTCTAAAGCCTCTACATTGCTGCTGACTCTACTCTGTGCCAACTGCACTGCTGCCAACTCTAGCTCTGCGCAGCCTAGTCTCTGGGGGTCCCAGCCACTATCCTGATGCACCATCTAATCTATCCTGATCTCGCAATCCACTAGCGAGCGAGGGAATCCACGAAAGCTCGTCCGGCACCATAGTCGGCCAGAAAGACGTCACTCAATCCATAGTATAGTATTCTATCTGTGGATGTGTATAATGCTGATATCTGAATCTTTCAATCAGAGAATTATTGAAGTATTGTACTCTTATTTCTTTCTCTGATTCCCACATCTGTGAAATATTTTGGTTGGGAGGTTCCAAAAAGTTGATAGGTTGGAAAGGATTTGATGCGATATCAACCTGATGGTGGAAATCTTCATAATTAGTACTATGAGATATCATCCTTGCCTTGTACTGGTTTGTAACAAACCATCTGATGTGACCACAGCGTCTGATTGCTTGTAGAAAAGATAAATCACTGATGTCGGCAACATTTTCAATATCTTTGTATACAATTCCATTCATATGGGCAAACGGTTCACTGAAACCAGGGATTTTAAGCATTTGGAGTGTATAGGGTTTGATGATTAGAGCTGAAAGACCATATATCTGCCACCACTCAATGAACCATTCTGGTGTAGGATCTTCTTGTTCCAAAGCTTCTGCTGTCATGCCTTCAAATAAAAATGAGGACTGTATAGAATAAAATAAATTAGCTGAGCAATTTTGAAGATTCATAGCTGTATAGAAACATTCTTTTTGTCTGTCAGGGTCATAATTTTCTTTGTGGAGAGGATTATCAAATCTTCTCAGTGTGATGTGGCAGCTTGTCATCCGTTCATCATCCTCATCATCTCTCTCAAGAGTATAGTGTATGTTGTCAATGTATTCCAAATAGTCCAGAGCATCTACTGCTTCTTGGTTCATTTCGTCTTGCATTGTTTCTGTCCATAGGTAAGGAATATCTTCCCTATGTCTAATTTCTTTGATTGGGTACCAATCTACATCATGGATAAGTACTGGAGTTTCAAGCATATAACTTACCCAACCATTTGGTGTTTCTATTTCAACAGTGCTTTCCCTTCTCCTGATAAAATTGCAATGCAAGCTCAAAATTGAATGTTCTGACAGAAATTCTCTACTCAGCATATCTGCGAAATTGTTCTTATCGCCTTTAACAAATTCAACATCAAAATTGTACTGGCTTAACTGCATGATCCACCTGACCATAGCAGCATCCTCAAAATCACATTTATGAATTGCAAATTTCAATGCCTGGCAGTCTGTCTTAACAGTGAATTTGGTATAGATAACAAAATCTCTGAATTTTTCTATTCCTAGGCAAACTGCTCTGAGTTCTTTCTTCAAACTTGACCAATTCAATTGATTTTTTGCCCATAATCCAGATGCATATTGGCAAATTTCAATCTCTTTTTTACTGCTGGGATTTTTCTGACATAAAACTGCTCCCCATCCTTCATAACTGGCATCTGTCATGATGATCTTCTCCCATTCTTCTCTGATAGGGGAGAGTGGTTGAATATTTCTGACTTTTTCTTTTATTGCCCTGACTGCTTGTGTGCAATCATTATTCCATGGAATTGGATTCTTTTGAAGCCTTTTATTCAATAATTTCCTTTCTTGTGCACAATGCTTCAGAAATTTTGAAATGTAATTCAGGCTTCCCAAAAACCTTTGCAGTTGAGTTTTGTCCTTGATTTCATCAGGGAAATGATCAACAAAATTTAAACTTCTTTGGATTACAGTATAGGATCCGTACTGTATATTATAACCCAAAAAGTCTATCATTGGCCGGAATAATTTCAACTTAGATTCTGATAATACTATGCCCATTTCTTTAACCCTGCGGAGAAAGATTTTCAAATGTTTGATATGGTCAGCAATATTATCAGAATGAATTAGTAAATCATCAATATATTTCTTCAAGAAACTTTCCATTCCTTCGAAAGTTTCATCCATTATTCTCTGGAAAGCCGAAGGAGCATTAATCAGGCCAAATGGCATGATGTTCCATTCATAATGCCCTTCTGGTACAGAGAATGTTGTCTTCCATTTATCATCTTCTTTAATTCCTACTTGCCAGAAACCAGATTTGAGATCAAACTTGGAAAATATCTTGGACTTTGATATCTGAGCAAGTATGGAAGATGGCTTTGGCAAAGGATATGCATCGTAATCCAGAATTTTATTCAGAGGTTTATAATTCACAACTAACCTTGGTTTACCTCTGGCAACTTCAGCATGCTTATTTACATAGAATGCAAAACATGCTATGGGGCTTTTACTTTTCCTGATAAGCCCTTTCTTCAAAAGATATTTAATTTCTTCTCTGCAGAGTTTCATTTGTTCTTCATTCATTGCTACTGCTTTAGATCTTCTTAATTTTCCACTGAAATCCTTCTTGAGAGGAAGTTCTACCTCTTGTTTCTTAATATGCCAAAAGGCATTTGGATCATCTGAACAACATTCTTTAAACTGGGAAGTGAGATTTGCTATCTCAGAAGCATACTTTCCATTATCTAGATGTTCTTCTGTTTTCAATACTTCCCTTTTCACTTCCATTTTTGCCAAAAGATTCTCCATTCTTTCAACTCTCTTAATCCTCATTGGAGAATTAGAATTGATGAATGGGAAAAAGACTTCCTTATTATCAAAATTAATAAAATATCCATACCTCTGGGTTCTTGCATCAAATTTTGCTCCATGCATGCTGAAATTCTGAAAAAATGGTGTCCCAAGGTACATTGCACAATCCAGTCCTGGAACAACAGGACAAACCAGATGAACTCCTATTTTGTCTGTGAGCAGAACATCAATTTCTGCTTCATCTTTTGTGGGAATGTCTCCACTTGCTGTGATCACCCTTGGACATGTTGTTGGCCTTCTGTGATGTATGCCAACTACTGTATCACTTACGATGTTTAATCTGGAACCAGTGTCCATAAGTACCTTCCAAAATTCATACTGGTGTCCAATCTTTACTTTCATTTTTACACAATACATGACATCTCTATTCATGCTATTGCATCCAAAATCTGTTCTTGCTACTTCTTCTTCTTCTTCTTCTTCTTTGTTATGCTGTTGTTGAACTGGCCCCATATGATAGGTCCAATTTTCTGTCTTTCCTGAAATGGGACCTTGTGATGAAGAAGCAGGAGGAGCTTGTGCATTGAGCATCTTTAGGCTTAACTCATTATGGCTTTCAACACACAATCTTCTATTCTCTTTGATTGTTTTCCTCAGTTCTTTTATTGCCTGATGCACTGCAGGTAAAGTCTGTGGCAAGTCTTCTCCAAAATCTTCATTCTTAAATTGTCTGGTTAAGGCTTCAACAGAGAAAAGAGTAGCAGGGGGCACATACCCTTTATTTGGAGAATTCTTTGAAGTAGAGGGTGCTTTCTTCAAATGTTCTGTCAGCAAAGATCTGTACATTTCTTTCATTTGCGGATCTGTAGCAGCCATCATTTGTGCAAAAATGTTCTTACTGATTTCATCATAATCAGTCTTCATCATCCTGACTGCATTGCATGTACAAATATCAGGATCATCACAATCACAATATTTACATTCTGTACAATGGGGATCTTTACAGAATTCTTCATCAGATGATTCATCTGAATCAACAAAATTAAGTTCATTTTCAGATTCTGAATCAGAAGATACCAATTCATCACAGCTACTAGGAAGATCGAATGAATTTATCTTTCCTTTCTTATTTCTATACTGGACTTTCTTTTTAGAAGAGTCTTTCTTTTTATTTGGACAATTTGGAGCTGTGTGACCTTTTTTGTTACAGTTGTAACAAATTATTTCTCTATCCTTAGAAAACATCTTTGTATGCTTGTAAGGTTTTGCTTTGTAATGTTTTCCTTTTGGCTTATCTTGGGAGGTCTGGGTATTCTTCTTGAATTGTCGTTTTCTCCTCTTATGCCCCTCAGAATTTCCAACTTTACCAAGATGCCATTGTTTGCAAAGCTGTTGATATCCATGTGGCTTTTTAGGATTTGTGGCAGCTCTTGCAATCTTCATTTGTGAACATAATTCAACAATGATTGCTTTTACTGCTTGTCTGATTATGCCAAATTTATAGTCTCCAATCTTGCCTGGTAATTTATTTACAATTGCTGAAGAGACCCATTGGGGAAGAGATGCAACAAAAATTTCCTTCCATTTTGGCTCAAGAATGAGATCTGGAGTCAAAGTATGCAATCTATGAAGGAATTCATTAAAATATTCATCAAAATGTTGCATATTATGCAATCTCATGGCCAGCAGAGTGATAGTTGTAATATCATTGGTTATCTGGGGAATCCAATGAAATTAACTGTAATAGCATAAAGAAGTTTTCCTATCATATTATTGACAGGCAAACTAGTGATAGGATCTATGTGGGTAGATCCATCTTCATTTTCAACAACTGATTGTTCCCATCCTGCAAGGAGATTAGGATCTTTAACTGTCTCAGCTTTTAGCCAAGAATCCAATGTTCCTTCAAATCCTCCTATTATTCTTCTTGTAGCATTGATAGGTCCTATGTCATCTGCAAGATAAGTCCTATAACATACAAGCATGGAATGTAAAACAGACATGATTTCAGCCTCTGTGCAATTATCAATATTCCATGAGTAAGTAGCATTTGCAGACCAATCCTTATGGTATTCAGACTTCATAAGATCTCTTCTGTCAGGAGCAGGATTCCAGGTAGTTTGCCATCTTGACCTGGATGATGTAGCATTGACTTGATTTTCATTATCAAGTTGATCTTGTTCTTGATCTGTCAAAGATAAGTTATTGATACAGGTTTCAAGCTCTTCCATTTGTGGTTCTGCCTCTATTTTGTGAAGAGTCATATCACCAAAGGATGTTTCTGTTTTGTGAAAACTTGTATCAAAACTTTCTTCTTCTTCTCTAGTATAGGAATCTTCATTCACCAGATTAGAAGATTCTGGTTTGCTGGATTCACTAGTCTCTTTAGAGTATTTTATGACAGGATGTGGACTAAAGAAACGGGGGTTTGCAAACAGAGAATATGGATGAGAAGAGGTGGGTGGTGGAAAGGTTATAGAGTTTGGAGTTTTAATAAGGCTTTCCACAGAAGGAGTAATAGAATATGGGACAGAAGTCTTAGGTTCTGAAAATATAGTTGCTGATTTATAGGTTTCAACCTTAGGCTTCTTTTTCAAGGATTCTATCCCTTGAGTTACTTCCCAAACTTGTTTCTTTACAATATCAAGGGAATTACTGATCTTTACTATTTCCTTTCCATGAGCATTGGTAGCATCATGGGTCTTCTTATCAATCTGCCCTGTTTGTAAAGATAATCTGTCAAGACTCTTAGCAAGAGCCTTATCATTTTCTGCCAAAGTATTAACACTGTTATTTAAACAGACTGTATTATAGTCTTGTTTTCTCAAGATACTTTCAAGCATAATCTTCATTTCAGAATTGGCAGTTTCAATATTTTCAAACTTAGAACTGACAAATTTCTCTAGACTGGATAGAGCTAAATTTGTCCAATTTGTAGCAGCAACAGCATCTCTTGCTACTAGATTAGGATCATCTACATGAGATGGGAGTAATTTATACAATTTCCCATCTTGACTTCTAATCACAAAATTTTTCCAAGGAGGGAACTCTGTGTCTGTTTCTAAAAGATTTCCATCAAGGAGTTCCCACTTGTGTTTATTTTGGGTCCCAGTCCGCATCATATTTACTTGGAACTGAGAACATATTTTCCTTAGTAATTTTTCTCCTTCTATTTGAACAGCAATCAGAGATCTTGGAATGTTTGACTTGCTTAACATACTCTGAATCTTTGGCTGAAAAACATGTGCTTTCAAAGGAGGAGGAATTACTACTGGATTTTCTTTCAGTTTTTCTTCTACAAATTTTTCTGGATCCTTGATTTTTTTCTGTTTAGCCTGGTTCCTGAATTGCTTCATCAAGGATTGTTCTATGATATTTGCAGAAGGGTAATACCATTCATAGAATGATATCCATTGATTTTCTACCTTCATCCATTCTTTCCATTTTTCAACATTCTGTCTGTTGAAGGCAGGACGATCATTTTTTGGAAGAAGCATTACTTCTTCAAAATACAAGTGTTCTTTTTCATGTGTAAACATATCCCAATTGAACATTTTCTTTTTCCATTGATCATCAGGATCATATGGACTGATTCCTTTAAAGATTTTTAAAAAGGCGATTATCTCTGAATCAGAAGGAATTTCAACATGTCTTGGAATCTTATCAATGGGATTTTTTCTGTATTCAGGAATAGGTGAAGAATCAATATAACCTAAACCGTAAGTAGAAGAACTGGATACAGTATGTACAAGTAGTTCTTCTTGTGGATTAAAAAATACAACCTTTTTGTAATTTTCTTCAGATGAGTCAGATGAAGGAGTAAATCTGATCATATTTATTCTATGCCGATCTGATGACTCACCATGTGGAGTTGGTGGTTCTGAAGAAAATTGACAGAAGGTTTTGGAGCAGTGTGGATGGTCACAAACTGGGCTAAAAGGCTGAGATGAGCTTGGCTGTGAAAACATTCTTCTGATAGAATCATACACTGCTTGGTCTATTACAAACTGTGGGGGTGCAGGAGATTGACCCGGATGTAACTGACTGATTGTAGTAGGAATGGCAGAGATAGAAGTAGAGGGTCCTTCATTGTGAACTCTAGGGAACCTTGTGGTAACTTTCCCATCTATCTCTGTAATTATTGACTGTGCAGCAGCAACAGGTTTCTTCGTAGGCTTTCCCCAATTGGTTACCCAATCATCAGGTGGACATAAATCATTTCTGGAGACATAGACTGGGGCTACTGGATTGCAAGATGAATCATACTGGATAAGAGTAACTCGGCCTTCATCTTTATCAGGAGTATGCAGAACAGCAGGGATTGTTGTGTTATAAAACCTAACACAAGTAATATAAAATATGGCCAAATTTTTTGATTTTGCTTTGAAATTTTGATACCCAGCAGTTTGGATACCTAAGGTTAGGCATTGCAGGACATTTGGGTCATCAAGTGCAACAGAGAAATCTGGAAAAACATCATACTGTACTGGGCCTTCAGCAAGGCTTGTTTCAATGCCACCTATCATAGCCTGGGTGAATGTGGTCCATCGATTGTCGAATAGGGCTGAGAACACATAAGCTTTTTGTCCTTTTCTATGTAATGCATTCAGTCCTATCCTCACCATCCCCAGATGGACATACTGGTAACCAGCTTTGAGGGCTGATTTGATATGTTTAGCTTCCAGGAGAGATATAGTTAACATGGCATTCAAAGTTAAATCTGCTTTGATAGATTTTTCTTTGATTTTGATCTGACTCATGGCACGTAAATTAAAAGAAGATAAATTTCTGTATACATCATGTGGAGATACTGGGGGAAGTTTCCAATTAACAGAGGGATCTGTTTCTTCTTGTTCTATGATAGCAGAATTTCCAGAAGAGGATTCAGATCTACATAACCCTTCTAATGCAGATTATGATTTTTCTTCCTCTTTCATAGTTCTAAAGTGCTTAGATCCAAAAATAGAATCAGAAGATTCAGCTGAAGAATGTCTAGAAGCATCCATTTTAGAATAGAAAAATACCCGTATCAAAAGTCTTGCAGAAAATGATGAGAAGAATTGTGGTCTTCTTCTGAAGGAGAAATTGCGGCAAATTCTCGTCCAACGTCTTCAACGCTCTCCAACGCCAACAGCAGCAACAACGAGCTCGAACGCTATTCAGGACTCAAACGAATTTTTTCACTCAGACAATATCTCACAGCAAAATACTAACTCAAACAATACTTGGCTTCCATCTCTGCCAAAGAAAGTGTCGAATTGCTTCCTCTCTCCTCTACGCGGCACTAGGCTGGCCTACGCACTCCCTGCTAGAGTTAGTAGATCTGCTCCTCTCTATTGCTGCTCAACACTTGAGAAATCAAACTTCTTCATTGGAAGTCCTCTGAGGAAGAATTCCCTCTACAGTGTCTCCCTTATTCCTTCTTACGATAATCTTCCGAGCAATTGCTGCAGAAAATTGCGTCACACTAGAAAAATTCCTCTTCGTTGAAGTTGTTGCGCTTCTCCCTCTCACAGTGGAAAACTTCGATCTGAAGGTCTTACCTCTTTGTCGACTCACTCAGAGAGATATCTTCCTTGAAAATATTTGTCCTGTTGGCCTCGACTGCGCCATCCCTTTGGGGATTTGATTGTTGCCTACGCAACACATTGACCCTCCTCCTCTTCAGCGTTGGGCTCTTTCGGCTCTGCTCTCTTGCTTCAAATGTAGCTCCAATACCATGTGAAAATTTGATTACCCAAATCACCATTGCAGCAACTGATTAAGTTCCTCCTATTTGTTAAATACTGAACAAATTATTTATTATTTTACTACAGTAAATACCGAAGCTAATACACTATAACCTTCACCAATTAAATTATAAGCAAAAACAAGAATCTGAGCAAGAAAGAAATAACACACAAGTGACATTGATATTTTTGGACAAATTTCCGTGAAAAAACCCAATGCGGGAAAAGCGGTGCAGTAGCTGAGGGTTTATATTATTAAACAATAGTTTTTTGAATACTATCTTTGGATTCCTTGTTGGCAATCCAATATAGATAATATGACTAGCATAATATTAGTGAGAAATACCTCACTATCACTAGCGATCTGACACTGATCTAGGCCCTAGATGGATGGCCCCACGCTGGCTCTGCAGAGCTACTACATCAACCTACGCAGTTTTACATAAGCCTCTCTAGGGATCTACGTCACCTCTTTCCGGATCTCCTGTTTTTTGAAGCTTTATTCCTCTGCCTCTTCAGTCTCACACCCCGGCTTCTGGCACTAGAACTCGACTTCCCAGCTGAATTTCAGACTCCCTCTGAGGATCTGCGATGCCTTTGCGTGAACTTACGCTACCAAGCGTAGCCTCTGCGCTTCCTATTCTAGATCTCTTTCTACCTCCTCTGTTGAGTATTACTAGATCAAGAGAAACCTCCAACCGAAACTATCCCTACCCCTCACTACAAAAGATCACTTCGAATTCCTCTTCCGACAACTGTTGTGCTTCAAAAATTCGTCTTTTGATCTCCACTCAATCTGTCTTCCAAATGCCCATCAAGCTTCCTCTTATAATCCTTCTATTGAGAACCAACAGCCCAAATTAGATCCTAATCAATGGCTCAAATCATTTTGGCTTGATCCTCGTCTTCTTCTAGAAGTTTCACCCATAGTTAGATTAATACTCTTTAATTATTTTAATTTCCTAAGTTTAGACTTAGGCACCCATTAAAAATAATTAATTATTTTAACAAAACTGATTCCAGGTGGAATTTCCCAAAACGATTTCTAGGTATTTTGGAATACATGTGTCTTAGCCTTCTTGCAAAATTTGAGGCTAAGAGCAGATCTGATGCTCCAAAAATCAACACATCTACCACACTATCGACATACATCTTGAGATCATGCTCATCCAGAAGGCATGAGATCCTAACCTTCCAAATCACATAGTTGGATGCTCTATCCAACTGATATTGATCTCTCATCCCATTAGTTGCCATCTCAGCCAAAAAAATGTCGCACTACCTCATCTCTCCTCTGCATTGCTGCTGGGCTGGCCTACGCACTGCCTGCTAGAGTTAATATATCTGCTCCTCTCTATTTCTCAACAAATGAGAAATCGAATTCCCTGGCTAGGAATTCTCCAAGGAAGAAATTACCTCAAATAATGTTTCCTTACGTATTCCGACATTTTTCTACCCGAGCAACTGCTGCTCACCAAAAAACTGCTCTACGTTGAATCCGCTGTTGTGTCGCTCCCTCTACCACTAACAAATCATGAAATGGAAATCTTACCTCTCTGTCAACTCACTCAGAGAGAGATTTCCCTCAAGAATCTTTCCCTCCTCTCTTGGATTGCGCAATCCCACTAGAGATTCGATCTATTGCCTACGCAACACTTCGATCTCCCTCCTCCTCTTCAATGTTAGGCTCTTCTGGTCTGCTCACTTGCTTCACATGTGCTCCGATACCATGTGAAAATTTGAGAATCCTCGAATCACTACTGTAGAAAACTGATATTCCTTCTCCTACTTGTTAATCCATGCAAGTTATTTATTGTGTTGTACTGTAAATATCGAGGTAAATACAATTGCAACCTTCACAACTTTAAATAATATGCAGAAATAAGAATCTGGACAAGAAAGAAATAACACACACAAATGACATTGTTGTTTTTGGACCAATGTCCTCGAAAAACCCAATGTGGGAAAATCGATGCAAGAGCTAAGGGTTTGTATTATTATGCAGTAGTTTTTGAATACAATCTTTGGATGCCTTACTGGCTATCCAATACAAAGAATTTGACTGACAAAGATATGAGTGAGATATACCTCACACTATCACTAGCAATCCAGTACCGATCCATCCACTGAATGGCTAGCCCTTAGCTGCCTTTGTGCAGTTTCTGCACAATCATTGCGCTGCTCTACAACACAGTGTTTGGGAATTGCGTCACTCCTTCAGGCTTATCAATTTTCCTCTGGAACTTTGACTTTTTTCCCTTCTAGTCTCACACCCTGGCTTCTGGCTTTGGAACTCAATTCTCTAGCAAATTTCGAAGCTCCTCTCAGGCTCTGTGCTACCCTAATGTGGCCCCACGCTGCCCAACGTGGCTCTGTGCTGCCTCTTCTGGATCTCTTTCTACCTCCGCTACAATGTATCCCTGGATCAGTAAATATTCCTCCTGAAACTATCCCTGCCCCTCATTGGAAGAAATAACCTCGATCACTTCTCCTACAATTGTTACACTGCTCTCATCAGAAATCGATCTCTTGATCTCTTACTCAATGTGTTTTCCAAATGCCCATTAACCCTCCTCTTATAATCTTCTCGTTGAGTAACCAACAACCCAAATTAGATTCTAATAAATGGCTCAAATCATTTTGGCTTGATCCTTGTCTTCTTCTAGAAGTTTCACCCTAAGTTTAATTAATATCGTTTAATTATTTCAATTTCCTAAGTTTAGACTTTGGCATCCAATAAAAATAATTAATTATTTTAATAAAATCTTTTGCACGTGCAATTTTCCAAAACAATTTATGGGTATTCTGGAATACATGTGTCCTAGTCTGCCTAAAAATTTTGAGGCTTAGAACACATCTGATTCTACCAAAAATCAACAAGGGTCATAGCGATGGAGTGCTTGACCTAACAGTGCAGAGGTACCCCTGTAGGTGAGGAGAAAATCTACCTGTACTCCTCCATGACCTTTTCCATTTGTCGCTGCTATGCAGAGGAGCCCTGTCTAGAAGCTGTGGCCACAACCTTCTTCTTACCCTGAGGGCGAATCATAAGGAAAATAAATTTCCTCCTTTGGGAAATGATCTTACTGCATTGCTTTGTAGTGATCAAAGAGATGGCGATAGGCGGGGCTTCCTCCGGTATGGTGTACAGGTTATCTCTCAAAGTAATAATCACAGAGCGGGGTCTAGACTCATATACATCATGCCGCTTCCACAAGTATGGTTGTCCTAATAATACATCACAAACCTCAAGAGGAGCAACATCACACAACACCTCATCTGTGAAGGGCTTGATGTTGTAGGAAAGGCAACACTGCTGGTTGACACGGAGATTCGTCCTTGGTGAAGCCACCCAATGGTGTACAACTGCGGATGTGTTATAGTCGATAGGCCAAGCCGCTTCATGACCTCTACTAAAATGAGGTTCTTTTGGCTCCTGCTGTCGACAATGGACTACAGCAGAGAACCCTTCGCGCACATTTATGAGTGGAAGAGGTGTTCCCCCTCCTTTGGATCTTCAGGCTCATTCTTCTAGATCTTAATGGTGGCCATGGTGGCACTTGGCTCCGCATCAATGATTTGCTTCCCTTTTCCATTCCCCTTGTCATATTCTGACTCTGAGTCGGAACATGCGTCTGATGCAGAAGCGTTCAACTCGACCATCAGTGACTACTTGGCATGGCACTCACTTGTGTCGTGAGTGTAGCTCTTATGGAACTCACACCATTTTCCCTTGTCCTTCTTTGTCTTCGAGGTGTTGTTCTTTTCTTGCAGCTTCAGCAGGTTGTCCAAGGTCACTTCGCCTTGGTTTTGTCCTTTGCTCTATGGTTTGGGGTGCCTATTCCTTGCTTTGGATTCGCAAATCCAAAGTCTCGCTTCTTATGTTTAAGCTTATGCTCAATCTTGACAGCGTATCGATACGTCGTGCCGGGCGAGGAGATGTCCAGGAACTCCATCTCGTTCTGGATGTACTTGTGTAGACAGCTGTGGTACTTGAGTACCAGATGCCACTCGGAATCCTTGATACCTAGCTTCATGCGAAGGGTATGGAAAACATTTGTAAACTCTGGCACAACTCGGTCCCTTCCCTGTCGTACCGTGGTCCACTTTATGTATTTATCTTTATAACGCCCGACAGGGTAATATTATTCCTTGATGGTGTCTTAGAGAGAATTCCAAGTGGGTGTGGCTGAAAACAACGAGGATTCCCTCTCATCCTTGTTTTCACGATAGGTTTCTCACCGGTACTTGACGTGTGGGGTGGCTTTGAGAAGTGCAAAAGTAATCTTTTCGTGATTGGAAAAGTCATGAACTGAAAAATATCATTCCAACAGATTTAACCATTTATCTATGATGTCTGCATCTATTTGGCCCTCAAATATGGGAATATCAAAGTTAACTTGTACCTTGAAAGGAGTGGCACCTCCAGAGTGGTTGTTGAATGAAAATGTGTCACATTTGGGTAGTCGTTGAAGGATCTAGAAAAAATTATCCATCATCGCATTCCTCTATCGCTCGAGGGCTTCCTTGATAAATATTTTGAAATGATCTCCAGCCCCCTCATCTTTATTTTCTTCTGCCATGGGAGGTTGTCGGGTTTTGCGAGGCTGGTCTTACAAAGGTTCAACCAGATGAAGCCCTAACTCCTTATACCTGACCTCGTTAGGGACATGCAAAGAAAAACAGAGAAAGAGCAAATTGCTCTGATACCACTTATCTAGACTTATGCAGGAAAACGACAAAATAATAAAATACCCATATAGATAGAGATGCAACAGAGATAAAGCTTAATTTCATTAATAACAAAGAACTGAAATATGCTTACATAAATAAATAAAAATAAACTAGCTTGGTCGATGGTAGCTTATCTCTGAGAAGATATGTGGCGGCTACATGCCGCTGAACTGTGTTACAATGAGGCTCAAAGGCCTCTTTATTATTGAGAAACAATGGTAAACCCTAAACATCCAAAAACCTAGTTCGAGGAGATGAAGCGCCAAAACTGTGGGCCCCGTTTGGGTAAACTGGTACATCAACTTCCCGGGGTCGCAACTTTGGCATACAATCTTTGTTTAGCTATCATAATACCTTGTTTCGATTGGCATACAATCTATGTTTAGCTATCATAATACCTTGTTTTGAAGACCTTGAAGAGTAGGCCGAAAATAAACTAGCACACTAGTTTGGGGCTTTTCCAATCTCTGTTTTCCCTAAAAACGTCTTTTAGTCCCTCAAAACGGCTCTGGAAGTTTAGGCCCTGAAAAACTGCCAAAAATATTAAGTTGTGCTACAATTAAGGAAACTGAAAAGAAACAACGGTGGGGTTAAATGTGGAATAGGTAAGTGGCCACCAATATCCACCTGGATCACTCTAGCCTCCAAAAAATTATATACATAGGGAATAAGGCCCAACGAAATCCTTGCTCACTAGCCTAGTCATAATATGTGTAAATATACACAAAGGTCATCCTAGGCATTTTACATTACCCCAATTATTTAGGAAAGAGAGGTTTGAACATGAGAATGATTTTCATATAATAAAGGCCCTAACCAACTATGCCAAAAAATGATGTGTTGGTGGCTTGTTGCAACCATTTTAAAACAATTGATCACTCAATCTAGAAAGGTCTAGAATGGGATTAGAAGAGAAGCAAGCTTGCACCTATTATCGAGATTGGTTACGCGCAAACATGAAATCATGATTTTACAACAAAAGGGCTCAACTAATTCTATGAACTCATCTTTTTAAAAGTGTCATGCTAGTAGCTAACTACAACCCTTAAGGAACAATTTATCACTCAATGCGTGCATGTTGATATTGATGGAGCATTATCCTTGGTCATGGCCTTGCATTCATGTTAAATCATTTAACCCCTAATGCATGCATGGCCAAGAAAATCTATCAACTAAGGGTTTTCCCTAAGTATTATGGATTAATATGTGATTTGGATGCTCCTTGAAGAAGTGCACTGTTTATCTTAGCATGTTATGTACTCACATGGTTTCTTACACATTGGAGGGGAACACCCATCAACATAGGGGTTCCTAAGTTTTGAGTATGATTATTTGATATTCTACACACTTTGTCACTCTTTTCTATGGATTAATTGGGATGTGCATTTGTGGAGGATTACTTTATCATTTTGGTTCCACATCCAAGGGAGGAACGACTACCATCTACACATATTTCAAAGTTGAAACTTTCATTGATTTTTTTATATTATGTGGCTTGCTCAAAGTGGCCCCTAAGCATCCTTGCATACTTTTCAAGGGCGCACCTCCTTATGTGATTTGGATGCTCCTTGAAGAAGTGCATTGTTTATCTTAGCATGTTATGTACTCACATGGTTTCTTACACATGTTGGAGGGGAACACCCATCAACATAGGGGTTCCTAAGTTTTGAGTATGATTATTTGATCTTCTACACACTTTGGCACTCTTTTCTATGGATTAATTGTGATATGCATTTGTGGAGGATTATTTTATCATTTTGGTTCCACATCCAAGGGAGGAAACGACTACCATCTACACATATTTCAAAGGTGAAACTTCCATTGATTTTTTTATATTATGTGGCTTGCTCAAAGTGGCCCCTAAGTGTCCTTGCATACTTTTCAAGGGCGCACCTCCTCTAAGGAGAATATTATATTATTTGATAGTTAAAGGGTATTTGCATTGACATATTTATCTCTCATACCTTAGTTGTTTTTTGAGTATATGGATGACATTAAATCGTGATTAATCCCTATTTTAGTGGAGTATGTTCCTGGTTGGAGTATTTTGGCACATTTTTAGGGGTGATCTTGAAGGATACACTCTTGGAGGATGATCCATGTTGCAATATGAAAGGTTTTACATGGTCAAAATAACACAAAATACAGAGGTGTTTTTCATATGGAGCATACAAGTGGCATCCCCAGCGTCTGGTCCATATGTTTTACTATTCTATTGCTCTAGGGTTTTAACTTGTATTAGAAGTAGTTAGAAGATATTATTGTTTATTTTTTATATGAGAGATCTAATATCTAAGAAATGACTATTATTATTTTATTTTAGGAGGGTTTGAGCTTCAACTCTATATAAAAGAACTCCCTCCCATTGTATTGATTGTTGATGGTTGGAGGAAAGAAACTCTATTGTCTCGACTTGTATTGAAGATTTATTAATGTTTATGTGATATTTTGAACTTTCTACTCGTGTGGATCTCAATCTTACATCTATTTAATTATCTGTGTTGCCAGAATTTATGCTTAATGTTGTTGTTGATTTCAAGTTAAGAACAAATTTGTCACTTGAAGAAGAACTTCGGATGAGGTGCATTCTATCTAGCATTCTTGTTATTTTTATTTCCTAGTTGTATCCTTCATGTTATCCCATTTCCGTGATAGGTTGCATAATGTTTCTAGTTGGAAATAAAATTTCCCCTTATTTGACTTTACAAGTTCATATATGAGTGTCTTTAGAAGCGTTAATAGAAAATCTAACACCTTAGTGCAAAGGCCTTCACAAAAGGTTGCGACAAGTGTAACATGGAAGAGTTACCACTATCACCTAGGCAATCACTTCCCTCTATTTAGTGAAGGACAAATTCAACACAAGGGAGGCTTCCCTAGTAACTTCAAGGACTCCTTAGGCAAGAGGTAACAAAGTATATGGACTCCTATATTAGCTACTCAAGATATCACCACTAAGATAAGATGTTCAAATGAGAACAAGGTGGTTCATTAAAAGCAACTTCTACATTTGAGTGTGTAAAGTTTCTAAGACAAATTATGATATTTAGCATGCTTATTCTGCAATATATCAAGTTATATGGGGAGGAGAGGTTTGAACATCAAATCAATGTAATTACAACAAAGGCCCCAAACACCTCTAGTGAACCATCACTTTAAAAGTGTTGTGATAGTGGCTTACTATAATCCTTGGAGAATAGTCTATGATTCAACATATGCACAATCCATAACCAACTTAGAAGAGTCACAAAATTACCACGATAATCCAATGTGGAGAAGTTCAAACATGAGTTCAATGTTTTTACAACAACGGTTTCGACCAATTCTGCAACACAACACTTTAAAAGGGATGTGTTAGTGATCAACTACAACCTTTGAGGAATTATCTATCATTCAATGCATGCATGGGCTTGGTTTTATGATTTATCAATAAAGATTAGGCTTATAAATTGATAAAGATTCTTAATTTGTAAATAGACAAACTAAATTTATTAATAAATGTTAATTAAAAGGGATGTGTTAGTGATCAAATACAACCTTTGAGGAATTATCTATCATTCAATGCATGCATGGGCTTGGTTTTATGATTTATCAATAAAGATTAGACTTATAAATTGATAAAGATTCTTAATTTGTAAATAGACAAACTAAATTTATTAATAAATGTTAATTTATTTTCATTAAACATATTAAGCTTGCCAATGATCTCAAAACCTACATAACCTCACAAACAAAAAAATTAGATAATATTAATTATTTAAATCTAATAATGTTAAAGTAATACACTAAAGACTTTTAAATTGACAGTGACTATTAAACACTCCTTTTCCTATATCACTGATTCAAATCCCATAAATCTTACCCAAAATAATAATAATTAAAAAAAACAACTCAATTTTATTAAATTCATACTCTCCAAACACGTTAAAGATTTTTCAAACGTAAAATATATTTTTATCTTAAACTATAATTGTACACGCTTAAAAGACAAGCACACAATTAAAAGCAAAGCGTATCACAAAATTTTAAAAAATCACGTAGAGACCCGCCGTCATGTCACACCCATAAACCCAACGCCATAACGCGTCTAACGCAACCCTCTAGACGTGCTCGCTGAATCGCGTGGTATTTCCGTGCAGGGAGATTTATGTTCACCATACGGAGGCGGCGAATATGTCGGTGATCTTCATCCAGTCGACGGCTATTTAACCTCACTTGTCTTTTCGTCCATCGGCGGCTATGTCAGTCGTACAGACACTGACGTGTATTGTCTGGTTTAAAGCTTAACCAGGTCACGGAGTGAGTAAATGGTAATAAACTATTTAAAATCGCCGTAGTCTAAGGTTTTGGAAAGTTTTCTGCATATTTTTCGGTTTGACAAATTAGCCCAATTCCAATATTAAAAAAATCTGAAATATATAATAATTAAACTACAGCTTTAAAATCCGTGCTTTGACACTTCAGCCAAATTCTAATATTAAAAAAAAATCAAAATACATAATAAATAAACTACTGCTTTAGAATCACTGTAATTGTGTTTTTCAATGTAAATTAGATATTTAAATCTGTTTTTTCATAACCTAAAGTTTGATAAGCATATTTAATATATTATTGTTATTGTTATTTAATTTTAAAGTCACTGCCAAGTTAAATATCAGATTGGTGTATGAAATTTTTTTGTTTGTGGGATAAAGGACCCACTTCTTTACAGTGATTTGACTGCTAAGTCTACAAAGACATACATACTCTATCCCTCAACCTGTGGCCTCTTACGAAGAAACACATACTCTTAACCAAAAACCTTTATATATAAATTATAAAGTTTTAACTTAAGTGTGAGACATTCTTATTTTTTAGTAGTAATATTTTTTGGTTGATTTTGTTCAATATTTGGGAAAGTAAGTTTGAGTTTTTTAATCTATATATTTTAAATGTCTCAAAAAATTTTAAAAACATTAAATCCATTAATATATTTAAAAACACATTTTAAATAACGAAATTACACAATCTCACACAACTTTTTATAATAAAATTTGGAAAAAAAATAAATTAACTACAATAATGATTTTCTGTATAGTTTATATTTTTAATGAATTTTTAAATTTTAATTTTATGCAATTTCAAGTTAATATAAAAATTATATTATTTTTAACCATATATATACAATTTAAAAAGTATTTTTAAACTGATAAAATTATATGAAATTTAAACAAAATTATTAGAACTTTAAAAAACTTTATTTACAAAATAATGTCTCGTATTAAATTTTAAATAAAAATTTGAGGTTAAAATTTCAAACAAACATAATTCACGAGATTATGATGTGTATGAAATTTTAAATAAAACTTTCACGAGATTATGATGTGTGTGAAATTTTAAATAAAACTTTAAAAAAAAAATGGTTTGAATAATTTAAAATTCTAAATATTATTTAGAAAATTAATTAATCATAACTAATTTAATAAATTAAATGTTTTTTGGATTAAAATGCCACGTGTCTTTTAATTATATAAATTTTGAATTGATTGCTCAATTTTATCATTTAAATTTTATGCAATTTCAATTTAATATAAAAATTATATTATTTTTAACCATATATACAATTTAAAAAGTATTTTTAAACTGATAAAATTATATGAAATTTAAACAAAATTATTAAAACTTTAAAAAACTTTATTTACAAAATTATGTCTCGTATTAAATTTTAAATAAAAATTTGAGGCTAAAATTTCAAACAAACATAATTCACGAGATTATGATGTGTATGAAATTTTAAATAAAACTCTTAAAAATAAAAATGGTTTGAATAATTTAAAATTGTAAATATTATTTAGGAAATTAATTAATCATAACTAATTTAATAAATTAAATGTTTTTTGGATTAAAATGCCACGTGTATTTTAATTATATAAATTTTGAATTGATTGCTCAATTTTATCATTAAAAGGAAATTGGTGATTTTTTTATAATAAATTTATAAATATAAATTAAAAAAAAAATTAATAGTATTTAAAATAATAATGTTATAAAATTTAAAAATACAAAAAATCTTATATTTTTATATAAAATTATAATTATATTAATATAATAATAACTTTCTCCCGATCGGGATGAGAGATGGTGTCAGAGGCGATAGACTTCGATGTGTCAGAGGAGGAATAAGGTAGGGTTGCGGAGATGGTTAAGGCATTCAACGTGCCGGGCAAGTGAGAATTGCAGTGGAGACGGAAGGCGACTCAAAGTTGGAGAGGGACGAAGGCACCTTGGCTGCGGACTAGCAATGGTTCTCTGGTATGTAATTCGGTCTTGTTCCTGCATCAATTCTATGATCTGGGTGGGTCCCTGCATCAATTACATGCTCTGGTGGGGGTTTTGATGGGGGAAGGGAAGGGCAAGAGGTCGTCCCAATGGGGCTTAGCACTGTATGCGAGAAACAGGGGGAAGAAAGAGAGGGCCATGGCCTGGGTCTGTGTTTTGTTTTTATCGCATTTGAGTCAGAATCTCGGCAGCGGCATTGGTAATGCTGGGTTGAGAAGAGATATTGGCCCTTACCTAGTTGCTCAGACCAGGGGAATAGGGGATAGCAGGCTTGCCATTTCTGGGGGGCTGAGTGGTGAAGGGAGATGTAGGAAAGCATTGTGGGTAGGGGATCGAGATATTAGCCATGACAGCAAAACGCTAAGAAAACCCTGAGAAAATGGGCATCTGCATGGTAGAAAGGGTGCAGCGAGGGACCCTGAGCGGTATATGGGACAGAGGGGCAAGTATAACCATGGCAAGAATTTGTTGGCTGAGGGAGTTGAAAGCGGGTATGAAAGCAAGCGCCGAGCTAGGCTCTGGATGGGCCTGAGGGCTTGGCTCCAGCTGCAGTGGGATGACAGGAAATTGCACCATGGCAAGGGGGAGGGGCACTTTGAGGAGCCCTAGGAACCACGTTCGAAACCCAATTCCCCTGGCCACTTATGGGCTTTGGGCTACCTTAACCCGTAGATGGCGAAGCAAGGAAGAGAGGCACTGTATGAACAGCTGCGTTGGGATTATGCGCATGGGTTGACGAACCTAACTTTGTTTGACTGTCCACAGGGCGTCACTGCACAGAGTATGGCTCCAACAAAGAGAGGGCGTGGTCATGGTAGTAGAGGCCCAACCCACCGGGCAAACAAGAGGTCGAGCACATCGAAACACTGTAGGGCCCGTAAACCTGTCGAGCACCTCATAGCAGAGGCAGCAGCGACACACCAGGATGAAACGGACGAAGGAATTCAGAAGCTAATTGATGACAAGGAAGCAAAGATAAAATAAGAAAGTCAACCAGAGGAGGAGATAGACGACTGGAGGACGATGGTTCCTGATCCAGGGAATAATCGAGGTATAATTACGCAGCGCAAACACACCTTGTACTTGTACTTCTTGATGAAAAGTCTGCTTGGCAAAGCGATGGAACAAATCTCTGTGGGGATGGCGATCACAATGCAGGGCCTGCCGAGTTATAAAAAAGACATGGAGAAAATCCTCTTTCAGTTGCACAAACAAGATATCAGGATGGATTGTATTGACCGTCACATCCCTTGCATCCTGGAGCCGTAAGGAATGCCACGGGTAACTGCTGAAGATCTTTTTCCGGTAGCTTCTATCTCTGATGAATGGGCAGAAAGACTAGACTCCTCATGCTTAGTTTTTGTTTATGCGGGTAGGTTTTAAATTTCCTGTTGCATATGTTAGTTATTATTACAATTATGTAGTTTTTGGACATGAGACTGAGACTTATCTAGCTTTGCTAGAAACACTGAAGTAATTTTGTTTTTGGATGGCGTTATAACGCTGACCGGTAGCCAACAGACTTGGTTTCCCCTCGGGGCAAGTTGAGGCCACTCAGTCAATCTGTGTGGTGTCGATTTGCCTAATATATAATAGAAAATAGATGGACCTGCCAAACTTTCAACAATAAAAATATAATAATAACTTTAATTATAAGATTTTCCCTAATATAAAAATTTTTATAGTTTTTAGCTAAAGTCTTTGTAATGTAATAATTAAAATTAAAATACTAAAAAGAATAAAGAGATAATAATATTGATATTAAGATAAAGATTGTAATATTTATAATAAAATTATAGTATAATCATTATAAAATTGTTTAGTTGAGAGAGACACTTCATGAAAAGTTGAAGTCTAGCATATCAACCTATTGATATTATTTTCATATTTTTTAATTTTTTTTGGTAATATTATTGGTCAAAATTTTATCTAAATCGTCCAACATGTTCCTAGCATATTTTAAACACTACGTTACTTTGAATCAATCAAATATTTAACCAGTATTAAAAGTTCCTTATTATTTTTAAATTTTATTAATAAATGAGACCACTAATATTTTTTTTAAATAATTTTAACCATGAAAACAACCTATTAAAGTTTTGAGTTTGGGAGTTTGGGCGGCCTTATCAGTCGAGCCGATGGCGACCTTTTAATGGAGAGTTCGACCCGTTATTACGTCGTAAGGCGTTCCCCTCTGAGAAAAACACCCTACTATGCCACCCTGTAATGTTTTACACTTGGTGTTAGATGATGGAATGAATATTCACTCTTTGATCATAATTACGTGTGCTGGCTAGCTAGCAATAAGTTCAACGGTTTCTTAAATAGTTCCTGAAAGGTGAACATGCTTACACGTGTTGCCAGGACATAAGTTCAACGGTTTCTTAAACGACGGTTTTCTGAACGGTCGTCGCCCGTCTTCTCTAAGTACCACATTAACACAAACAATGTATCTTAAGGCCAACAAAAGATGAAGTTAGGGCTTTCTGAACTGCCCAAAGATATTTTGTTGATGGGTCTAATCTCTCTGTAATCGAAAATTTTATTACTGTTGAAATTATCAATAGCACTCTGGCATTCAAATTTTTCAGAGTTACCTGAGATTTTATTTCCTGTTGGTTTTTCATGCATGTCCACTGAATTAGTATTGGTATTCGTCCGAATACATTTAACAGGCCTCGAACGGGAAAATTCTATGTCTAAACAGGATCTTCTTATCTTGTTAGCTGCATTGAAATTTGTAGCAAAGTCACAACTCAAATCAGGGGTACTGGGAAGATTTTGTGCCTCAAAACTTCCATTTTCATGCTGTGAAGATTTTGTGAGACAGGACAACAAACCATTCTCTGTTTTATTATCTTTTTAGAGAAGCTTTTTTCAAATTTCCATAGATTAATAAGGTTGCTATCACTCTATTTCAGGTAGGCATATGTATGACATTTTAAGAGACCAATTTTCATCCTCCAACCTTTTTAGTATCACAAAGATGACAAATTATTTCATCTTGAGATGTCTTATAAATTGTTCAACTCCTTGTTTCACTATGACGATCTCGAGAGTTTGATGTTATCCCAACAATATGATTTTCTTATATAAGCTAGCTATACAAAAAAATATGGTATGTTTTTCTAGATTAAGGTTAATGACATTTTATAGTTCTTTAATTTTCTCTTTTTCTCTATTTCTTTATCATAGCAAAAATTACCCTCAAATTTAGATGTGATAATATTTGGTTATCAATATTCTATAAATGCTCTCCTTTATTTTACAATGTTGTAGCCCAGGCTTACCATAATTATGCCATTTCCTCTTAGGTCATAAGTGACATTGATGGGAGTTTAAGGCAATCTTAGGAAACCTCTTGCACCATTTTTTGTAGTTATCTTGTGCTTGTAAATTAGTTAGTTAGTCATAACCATACTCAATGGTGGAAAGATTAACTTTTATGAAGAGAATATGATATAACATATTTATTTTATTTTTAAAATGCTAAATTATAAAAGACTTTTAAGTATTGGCACCCTAATTTGCAAGATTTTAGGTATGCATGTAAAGTCCATGTCAATTTGCCCTTATGTCAATTCATTAGCACATTTAGACAAGCCACTTTGTAAATATTGGTTAGAGGCTTATCAAGGGTCTATGGAAACCATGTTAATTAATCTACTTTTGAATTCTTATTGATAACATTTAATAGCTTTACTTTGTCTTCCATCTTATATGTCCCATAAGATATTTTTAATCATATCTCATATATACAAATGATATGGCATTGTCTGGGTCAATGACATTTGATTTGAAGGATATGGATATTTTATTTTCACTGTTGCATGCAATTTCAAACCAAGATTTAAGATTCAAGATGTCATTTGTGTGTTATAGTCAAAATTTTTTTCTTATGATAAATATGTGAAATTTTTAAACATCATTGTGGTATTGAAGGTTAAATTTTTAATAGAACCTTTATTGGTGAAGGGTTAATTTACTATCAAAATATCAATCATGAAGGGTAAAATTTTGAACATAACATTTTTTGATGGGAAGCATGAAAACCAAAAACTAAAAAAAAAATTGTTTGGCGGGTAAACAAGAATCCAAATTTCCAAATTCCAACCCTACCACTACCTTTGGCATGTCTTCTACTAACAAAATGTGCAATAGTAAAAATTGCTGACGAAAATGACTTAACTTTTCTTGGGCTCGCCAGTGCCCTTGAAGTGTGACATGTTCTCTACTAAAGCGGGTATGTGATAGTAAAAATTTCTCTCAAAAACAACTTTGGCTTCAAATCTTGACTCTCTTCTCAGGCCACTACCTTTTGTTTGTGTGGTTCTTGTTCCTCATGTTTTCTCTGCGCTGTCACTAGTGAGGGAACAAGAAAAGGCGACACAGTACCCGCAACATACCCATCTATGAAAGAAAGTATTTCCCTAAAAGCTCCATTACCATAGACATCGATGTGGTTGGCCTTCAAGTAATCATCTGGGAAGTTTTTCCACAAAGATTCATCATCATTATGGGCTTACACAAATTTTAACAACAACCTATACACATTTGATGGTACCTATAATTTCTGTGACCGAATATCAGATGTTTTCTGCACCGAAAACCAATGCCCCCTTGGTATATTTGGGAATCTAGGCATCATGGTTTTCATTAAAATGGAAAGAGATGTTGACATGATAAACACCCTCATAAATGACATCATCAAGTGAATCACCCAACATTACCACCAAATTTTGGGACTTATTCAGTAATGTAGAATACCTGGTTACATCCTTGTTGACCTCCCATAAACTAAATCCATTAAACACAAATGTGCTTGTTCTGAGGATCTCAACGCCACTTAGCCAAACACCTGCAATTCTGTGATTTTGATAATCGTTCCAGGTAGCCTCCTAGTGGAGGTTACATCCCTGTTGGTCTCCCATAAACTAAATCCATTAAACACAAATGTGCTTGTTCTGAGGATCTCAACGCCACTTAGCCAAACACATGCAATTTTGTGATTTTGATCATCGTTCGAGGTAGCCTCCTACTGAAGGACCACTTTCTACTGAAGGACCACTTTGTCCCAGTTACTGGTGGGTGGTAACGTACTTCCAAAGGAGGACTGCTATAAGTGTTGCCAAAATCATGTTGCAGGGCAAGAACAGAGAAAACCTGGTTGGCAGTAAAGTTTATAGGCTTGCTGACATCAATATATACATCTGCAGAAGCATTGAATAGAGACTGAGAAAGCAGAAAAAGTATTATATGAAATATAATGGCTTTCAAATCCATTGTGCTTGGTCTAATGAACCAATCAAAATTATATTCCATGTGTCTTCTGTGGATATGAAAGGGCTATTTTATACTATTGTAAGCTAATTTTGTTCATGATTTTGTGGCAAAATAAACTAAAGTAATATCTTGAAGAAAGTTGTGTACTTCAAATTTGAGACAAATCGTGCAAAATCTTTGGACTCTATTGGCTCAACTTACTAAACTTATTGCAGGCTCTGACAATGGCATATTGCCACTATATGATGTTCCCTCCAGATTTAGTGCAGGCAACAACAACAAAAACTCCCTCGCTTTACATGTGAAGAATTTGAGCAATTAAGATAGGCCTACAAACACACAATTATTTCTTTGCTAGTGGAAATTCCAAACATATTTCCCTATATTATGTTGCAGGGGAAAGATCTCTCACTGGGAATTATGATAGCATTTATACAAAAGTACAGTAGCCACCAATCAGAACTGAAAAAAGGGAAAAAATTCCAACAATATGAAATCTCAAATAGATTTTAATGGAAAGGATAGCAATGAAGTTAACGTTGTTGTTGTTGTCTCCATAGATGTATTAATGAGTTCCCAGGGCTAATTCAATCTAACCAGATATAGAAAAACATTTGCAACCGTAGAATTTATATCATTATATCTCTAAAGACTCATTGGTCTTAAATCCTGGTCTGTGAATATAAAAGACAGCTAAACTGAACTTGGAGTGAGTGGCCCCTCTCTACCTCAACAATATTCTCGCCTGCCTCACAATATGGTCTTGCAGGAATCACTCCAAAATTCTATAGAAATTCAGATTGAAATCATATGAAATTTTGTTTGAAAACCCAAGAAAGAGAGCGCAATAAAAATATATCCAAAACAACACAGGTGGGAATACCGCAAATCGATTCCAAACACCAAAACTCTAGAGGCTAGAGTTGGTGATGGGACTTTCTTTCATATTTCTTGTATCCTCCTACACTACAAGCGTATGGGTGACGTCTCTAGAGATTTGAATATAGGTGGGATTACTGCAAATCGATTCCAAATAAAAATCGTAGGAGGCAGCAGCAGCTAAATTCGTGAGGCAACAACAACTAAATTCATTGTTGGGAGTTTGAGAGACAATATTATAAAACAAAGATACCCTTCATAGCTAATTCAATAAACAAGATTTATTAAATAGTTTGTTCTCATAGTTTGGTTTGTAATTTGTTATGAGTGGAGGTTAGAAACCGATTTTATATGTCAATCAATCAAAAAGCTAGAGAAGGATGGTTTGTCATCTTTCCCATAGCCATCGAACTTTGAAGTCTGAGAAAAAATAATAAGTTTTTGCACATCGAGAATTTGCAAATGAAACAAACATATACGAGAGTGTGAAGGAACATCACATAAATTTATACTACCTAATTATCTGACACCTTTATAGCTTAAAAATCGATGAAATTTAGATTCTTGTTTCACATTATCTTGTTTCTCCCTCAAACCCTGCTCTGCAAATTTTCTACTTTTGTTGATATCATATGTTGTGGTTTTAATTCTCATCAAGCTTGCAGAGAAGATATCTTTATCCATATATTATTTTTCATCTACAGAGATCTCCTAGAGCCCAGTCTCAACTCCACGATGATTGATCCTTGCACATCATAAGGTCTAGCCCAACAAAATCCTTTGGTCCATTGTTTTTAGTAAGATGTCAAGATCTGATCAAAACTTGCATAGGATGTTACTACATAAGTCGTGTGCAATTTTATTTTCTTCATGATAATACCTAATCTTATAACTCAAAATCTCAAAATAAAGTGAAAGGTAATAAAAATTCAAATTGAAATTTGATTTAAAAGTATCATGATGAGGACTCCATCACATAGGCTTAAAGTATTACTTTTTTAATTTGGCATAATGTAAGTGATTTATCTTTATCTTCTTGCTTTGAGCATAATATATCTTAATAAGTTTTTGGGATAACAAAAAATGTGAGAATAAATGAGGTTCCATATAGTATGATAGTACAATAAGTTACATGATATCCATCCACTGGGGCATATAATTTACTGTTTTAGTTTTAGCCAAATCACCATTGATTTACAACGCTCTCCCCTGAAGCAAGGATCTGGTCCGTCAAATTGAAAACCTTGTAATGTAATGCAATTTTTGCTAAAGCAACCCCTCCCCTTTGTACCCGGGTCCTGATCTGAAAGGTATTAGGATGGACAATTTAAGTCAGTTGTTTTCTCAACAAACTGTAGATTCTAATTAGAAATGAGATTCAAGTCATGGAGCCAAATAAATTAGAGGAAAGAATATGAGTTAAGATTAGTGAAGAGGCCAACATGATTTCCATAAATGATGGATGGATGAAAAGAGATAAGGGCAAGAAAAGAAGAAAGAGTATAAGCATTTTTTCTTCAAGGGTAACAATAATACTTCTCAAACCTGCCAACTCAGAATCAAACTTATGACACAATGCAACCTCCAACTAAGAGAAAGCTAGTGAATGTGTAGCCTTTTTTGTGTGGAAAGTGCATTATGTAGTCCTAATGTTAAGTTGTAATAGCACCCATTACCATAAATATTCCACACATTCCATGTTCCCAACAGATGACGAGAGCAGTATGCAAGACCACGAGAGAAGGTCCCCATCACCAGATACCCAAAAGAAAGAGAAGGCCTTTTACCCACCACCACCACCAGATACCCAAAAGAAAGAGAAGGCCTTTTACCCACCACCACCAGAAGAGATTATGCCAAGTTCATTTCCACCAAACACGAGAGAGTTAGTTCAATAAAGTTTTTTGGCCATGCGAATGAAATTTCATTATGTTGTTGGTCGGATGGAGGGAGAAGGGGGAAGTGATACTTATCAAGCACCCATTACCCAAACTCACCCATTCCAAGTTGCCAAGAGATGAAACAAGAGATGTTCGGAAGATGAGGAAACAAATGTCCCCCATCCTTCCTAGCTAATTAGAGAGGGAAGTACTTACCAACAGACAAGTGAGGTTACCACCAACGAGCCAACAAACCAGCTCACCTGCCCAGTTTCTCTCAGCAAGCATCAATCAATAATACAATAGCAATAGCGAAGAATCTGTAATGGGTTCCAACCTTTTTACTAATAATTAATTTAAACCATAATCGTTTCTTTCCCCCCAAAAAAGAAATTACTCTTGATTTAATGTATGTTTAGTCTCTTTTGATTTTAATATATGTCTAATATGTTATACTTGGTTTACTAGCTTCAGTTTCATACTCTACATTTATACTTGGGTCCTATTTTTATGCTAGATCTTATTAGGATACATTTTATCCTAGGCTTTTCTTAAAATTGGTTCATTAAAAGCTCAATTTAAATATGATTGCCAAGGGCTCCAACTTCCGAGTTGTAATTACAAATGGATGTATTTGTTAATAGAATTTATAATCAATGCTTTACATGGATCGATTCAATAATAGATTTGAATAGATCGATTTTGATGATAGATTTTATACTGAGTCTTTACAATTCAATTTTGATGATAGATTTTATACTCTTTACAATTTGATTTTGATGATAGATTTTATATTCTTTACAAATATACCTGAATACCAGCCAAAATAAAAGAGGGGATGGGGATTAAATAATATGAAGTCAAATATGTTAAAAAACAAACCCTAACATAAAAGATGGGATAGGGATTAAATAATACGAAGTCAAATATGTTAAAAAACAAACCCTAACAAAACCAGAAAACCCTAGAATATACAGAAGGGTTACAATCAAAGTTATATACACAGGGGTTACAGTAGAAGTTATATACAGAGGGTTTACAATCGGAGTTATATACAGAGGGGTTACAGTCGAAGTTAAAAGATTACAAAATGATATACAATTTGGTTGAAGTTAAAAGATCACAAAATGATATACAATTTTTGTATCATCACCTTTCTTTCTCTAAGGTGAGTCCTAATAGCTAGAATGCAATTTTCAGTATCCTTACATTTTGTTTCACAAGGAGAACCTACCACCTAGAAGGCAATTTTGGAAATATTGCGAGCATAACATCAAAATAAAATAAGTATAAATGGTTGGAATTTATCATTATATTTCTCCTAACTAAACTATGACATAATACTTGTTATTTTTCAAAATCAATAAAAATATTAAACAAAATTTTTGCATAATGTAAGTGATTTCTCTTTATCTTCTAACTTTGAATGACATTTTGTTTACTAATTTTTATCTTCAATGATTTTTTATATATCACGATTCTTCTTAACTTTATATATTGAGTTTATGCCTTACGACATTTCCTTTGCAACATCTCATGCAATTGCTAGTTACAATGTTCTGTCAGAAGTATTATCACAAGTACTCGACCAAGAACACTATATCAAAGCATGCAAATAGTATGGTCCAATAACACCATCTCAATGTATGCAAATCTACCGATAGCACTATAACACAAAATAAGAACTACCCAAGGGCGAGTTGATATGAATGAGATACTCGTTATTGAAACTACCGAAAAGTCATCATGTGTTGTCATAACTCCAATCAATCCAAAAGTGTTTCCGAGTCCAGCGATAAATAGATGAAATTAGGGGTTCCCTGTCTTCTTTCACTCCCCTTTGGTCATTGAAATGGGGTATTTTTTTTATTTTTTTTATTTATTTATTTTTATTTTTTATTTTTTATCGAGAAGAAAAAAGTTGTATATTATATTATCAGAGGAAATATACAAAATAGTTGACACACATATCATCATTCATAGGATGTATTAGAAACATGGTTCTCCCCATCTCACACTAAGAGAAAAAGTGAGCCATATGACTGAAACATATATAACCCAGCAAAGAAGTTCATAGCATTCTAGGTGCCTAGATTCTCTAATATTTAGAGCCAAAGGGGAGAAACCCCATTTTGTCAAAAATATGTAGAAGGTAGATCTTCCCATTGTCACATATGGATATCAGAACAAGTCAAGTGACATATACAAAATTTTACAGAAAAAAAATGGGGAGGTTCAAATTTACCCAGAAATAGGAAGTCCCCCATATCAAAAGTGTTGTGCTCCCAAGTGATCTCCAAATACCATTTACCTGTCACTCCTTGCAATCCTTTTTTGGATAATCTATCTGCTTCCTTGTTTTGGTTCCTGCCAATATGTTGGATTGTGGAGCCTTCATGAAGTTGCCAAAAAAGATCAATCTGCTCCAGCCATCCTTGTAGCATAGGAGTGTTAATGGAGGCTTTTCCCAAGACCTGGTCAATAATGATCTTCGAGTCTCCATATATGTGCAAATAGGGAATATCAAGGAAATTGTTGAACCATAAGAGGCCCCATAGTGCTATTGCTTCAGCCTTGGTGTTGGTGCCACGTCCTCCGTTCCAAAAGACCCTGTAGGATAGTTCAGCAAATATAGCCATCCAAAAACCACATGCACAGGAATTTCTTTGTGCAACCCCGTCAAAAAATCCCATCGGATACAGAAACTGTGTATAGATCTGCATGTGTGGATTGTTACAAGAACGTGGGGGTTGTGAAGAGTATACAGTGAGATTATATATGATTCTATCAATAATCAAATAGAAATCATCCGGTAGTTCTGAAAAGGATACTTGTTCCACTCGTTCCAAATGGCCCATAAGAGGAATAGTGGGATGGCTCTCCAGGAGGATTTCTGAGAACTCCACCATTTTAGGGAGTCCTTGATGGAAGTATGTTGGATATACTGGAAACCAATAATAGCTGACAACTTTCTCCATACCTGAACAATATACTGACAATGCAAGAAAATATGATTGTTGTTTTCGGCGTCTCTTTTGCAAATAGAGCATATACCCAGACCATGCCAATGCCTTTTCTGTAGATTCTCCCAGCTCAGATTCCTATTGTGGTAGACCAGCCATGAGAAGATGATAATTTTATTTGGAATCTTAGTTTTCCAAAAGGCAAATAGAAATTGGTGTTCCCCTTGACTAGCAGCCATTCTGGAAAGAGTTGAATATGTGTCAGCCACAATGATATTGTCAGCATCCATCTTTCCCTTCCAAGTGATTGAATCCTGGGTTCCTGTGCGGCAAATGCCAATGTGTTTTATAGCAGAAATAATCTTGTTCCATTCCAGTGCCATATGACCATTGAAACTGAGAGTATGAGCTTCTTTCCAAATGGGAAGTGGACCTTGCCAATCATTTATGACTTGACCCTAGAAATAAACTCCATGTCCATTAAGGTGGTGTTTGATGTTCGTAGAGATGGAGCATTCCTCTCCAACACCTAGGATTGGGTCGATTCCAATAAGGATACAGTTTCCCAATTGAAATTTCCATGCAAGTTGTTGAAACATATTTTTTCCATTTTCCGAAAGCTTTGCGAGATAGATGATCCCTGTTTGATGCCAATGGTGCCCTTTCTGTACCATAACCTAAAATCTTTATCCTTGAGCTACTTACGCTACATGATTTTACTCCATGTACCAGCTCCAAATAAACCCCTCCAAAGCGATTTCATCAATAGTGTTCCACCAAATATATGAAGGTCCATGATACCCCATCCACCCATATCCTTGGGGAAAGTGATGTTGAATAGTTTGGTCAAGTAATACTTTTTCCTTTCCTAATATAATGATATGTGGGGAGGACTCTCCACCTTGGACCTTTAAATGGAATCCCGAACGCTATGGAGACCATTAGAGTCTACAACTAGCTAACAGGATTTTGTGGGCTATGGGTAATTTAACAATAACATTAGAAAGTTCATTCTATTATGTGTAAAACTAATAGTGTATAATTTTGTTCCGTTTAGGCTCTTTAGTGTCTTTTTTTTATTTGCAATTTTTGTCTCAGCTTTGGAAAACACTAACCATTAAAATGGTTATAAATAAACAATAAATATAATTTAATTCTTAATTTCTATCTAAAACTGAGGAAAACTATTAAAATGGTTATAAACAAACAATAAATATCATATAATCTACCAACTGAGGACTAGATTCGCATGGCTTGTCTATCCAAAGTTAATTATTTTAGAAATGAGAGAAAAACATACATCTATAGCCTATCCGCGACTAATTATTTTAGAAAAGGAAAAAGAAACTTACGTATTCATTTAGAATACAGGAAAAATGTCGAACTGAGTTTGATTATTTTCCTTTTCTTCCACCATATTTTTATACACCTCACTAACCACTCCAATACGTCCTATCAAAATAATGAACATCAAAAATCTGTCCGATCAATGGAGGAATCGTAAGTATTGAATCAAACCCAATTAAAAAAAGTAAAACATTTAATTAAATAGATCTAGCAGATCCACGGTGAAAAGAAAGAGTAAGGTAAAACATACATACTCACTGTGGGTCGTGCGTCTTTCGAACTCAAGACAAAAATGAATATCAAAACCAAATACAAAACATCCCAAAGCAGATATGGATATGGTGCGTCTTTCGAACTCAGGGCAAAAATGAATATCAAAACCAAATACAAAACATCCCAAAGCGGATATGGATATGGATATGGATTCTGTTACATCCTTCTCTCAGATGAGGAAACAAATAATTATATACACTAAACATACCATAATAAATGCATCTGTTATTCGGGCGTGTTCGATTTTGATGGTCGCTTCTGGATCTAATTGCTTGTAATATGCCTAAATGCGTCTCTTATTTGGGCGTGAACCCGGAGGCCATAAATCTCATATCGAACCAAATAAAAAACCTCGTCCCAATGGTATCCTTCCTTTTTTAATTGGAGATAAGTACATCAATCCAACAGTGTTTTCCGCTCATCCCAGTTCTTAATGTTTTGCTTGCTAGATGTGCAGATAGGCAAGAGCTAACAGGCATACCATTGGGCATTAAATGCCCAGCTACATGCGCCCCCGATAGCTGTTTAACACACGCGTGTTAAACAGCGGCAAGAGCTAACGAGCCTACCATAGGGCATTTAATGCTGCTATGGAGGCTGGTTCACCATACATGACCCAAAGAAATACATGCAGTGGATAGTTCTTGAGTTTTAACCTCGAACAACAGGGCCCGCGGCCAATGTCAAAGGAATTGTGTGCACGGAGAAGTACATCCATCAATTTGAAATTTGAATTTATCTGCGTTCAAACGAGGTGGAATCTTAACCGATATCCTCCAGACGTGCAGCATTTCAAATTTCAAATTTCAAATTTAGAGGAGCACAAAGCACTACATGACTACAAATTCCCATGAGGTCAGCTTCCCCGTGTGTTTCTTCCATGGCTGCTGGACGACCTGCTGCTACTTTGTTTTTGTGCTGGAAGCTTTCTTCTCAGACCACCGAGCACGACCTACTGCTGCGTTGTTCTGGTGCTGGAAGCTTTCTTCTCAGACCACCGAGCACGATGAGCAAAAGTTTCTGAAGGTCATGGTAGAGCACCTCGACCAGGCACCCTAAGTCCAACCTTATTGTAGACATTGGGCGGGTTCATCCCTGCAAACGCTAGATGAAGCAGATTTAGCCTCTGCTACAAAGGTTCACTGTGTTCATCATCAGATCTACTGTAAACTCTAAGCTTTCTTCTCAGACCACCGAGCACGATGAGCAAAAGTTTTTGAAGGTCATGGTAGAGCACCTCAACCAGGCACCCTAAGTCCAACCTTATTGTAGACACTGGGCGGGTTCAGGCCTGCAAACGCTAGATGAAGCAGATTTAGCCTCGGCTACAAAGGTTCGGTGTGTTCATCATCAGATCTACTGTAAACTCTGAAGGGTCCTATCTGAAGGGTCCAATGCATCATATCATGTTAATTCGGATCTACTCTGTTGCAGTTGGAGCTTTGAGGGAAAACGTCTCCCCGTTGAAGGCACGGGCAGCTTCGACATCTGCTGCTTGTATATCACACGAATCCAACGAGGAGGGGCGAGGAAACCTGTTCACTAAATCTAGAGATGGGAAAGCCTGTCTTCTATAATGGTTCCACTTAATTATCAATTACCCATGGTTTTCGACTTAGTTAAGGATACCGGTCTGGGGCTTTTCTGTGTCATATATTTAAGGTTTCAACCTGAAAACTAACAGTTTCACTGGGCCAAATGGAAGAGTAATTTTCATTGAAGCCATAAAACGAATGCATTTTAGATAAAGTTCAATATAAATAGCCAGGGCTTTTAATTTATTTAGTCATGGTTTCAATATGACTTCACAGTTTTACTGGGGCAAATCCATCGGATTTTAATTTATTTATTCATGGTTTCAATAAGACTTCACAGTTTTACTGGGACAAATTGACTAGATTTTAATTTATTTAGTCATAGTTTCAATATGACTTTAATTTATTTAGTCATAGTTTCAATATGACTTCACAGTTTTACTGGGGCAAATCGACCGGAAACCTGCATTGAAGCCATGGAAAGAAGGTATATTAGATAAAGCTTCAAATCAAGTTGCAAGAATATAAGACTTTTCTCTGTAAACCATTTCTTTTTCGGAAGGAAATAAGGCTATATTTTTTTTATTTTATTTTATAAAACTGCAAAACTGAATTTATATAATCAAAATGCTAAAAAGTCATAATTTTGGGAACATATTTTAAAGTCAATAATAACAATTTTCATATTTATGGTTTTGATAAAGTAGTGATAATTAAATTACTTAAATTTAGAGTAAATTTGTGTAATCAAATTACACAAATTTTGTGGATTTGGTTAATTAATAAAATGAATATGTGTAACTATGTCCCTTAGGCATCAAAGTTGAAATTTTTTTCATGTTGACCCAAAAAAAAACTATACAAAATATTTAAATAATGTCGGTTCAAAAAAAAAAATTGCAGGTGAAGAAATTGGACCCGTCTCGATGTATGTTAGATCCTTCTTTTAACATAGATCTATGCTAGTTTTACATTTTAGGAGATTTTCCACCATTTTACATTGATTGATTTTTATTTTTATTGGTTAAGGCATTCTATGGGGAAAAAATCAACCACATTAAGATCTAGTTTGGCCTAAGTTTGGTGTGATCCTTAATGATTTTGACAACATAGAAGTTCCTAGGTTCAAACCACAGGTTAATTGTATCAATAATCTCATGACTCACATAAACCAGTTAGTTAAATCCTTAATAGTGTAATTTACTAGCAAAACATATAAATATGTTATTCAAAATAATAGGAGTTTTTTTTATTTAATCATGTACGGCTTCAATTGCCAATTCGATTCATTAAAAAAAAAAAAAAAAAAAAATCATAAATATTTACCAAAAAAATTTAATCGCTCATTAAACTTCACCAAAATTTAAAAAAGAAATATCTCATGTTAAATTTTGGAGCTTTTAAAAATGTTTATAACAATATAACTATATTTTACTAATAGATTTGTAAAGAATATATATTCAATTTTATTTATTTAATTGTTATATTCTATTAGGATTATTGTGTATAGCGCTCTAGAAAAAAATAATAAAATAATATTTAAATTAACAAAATAATAATAATAATAATAAATAATGTCAATCTTACATAAAATCTTCAATTTCCATTTTAATTTTACATTAATTTTATATAGAGAAATAAAATATTTGTAAGTAAAAAAATTACATTTTAAAGTTGACATAGGAGGTAAAAATAATATTATTGATTAACAAAAATAGTAATATAAAAAAGAAAACAATCTGTGCCATAAATAAAATTTTCAATTTCCATCTTAATTTTACTTAACTTTATATAGAAATATAAAGTAATTAAAAGTTAAAAAAAAAAAAAACAAATAGTTTATTTTTTAGTATGCACGAGAGATATAATTCCTCCATTGCTCACAAAGGGCATGTAAAAATAATATTATCGATGTTAGATCATGGGTAATTTATTTGATGTTAGTTGAATTCACTCTATGTTAATTCACATTTAATATTTAAAAAAATTTATTAGTTTATTTCTCAAAACTAACATAGATCCATCTTAACATCACATTAACCAAGCATTAATAGAAATTAATATGATTTGTTTGGAGCTCTACAATCCAATATAGAGGCTAGATGTGTAGAAGTAAATGTTTAACATTTAATATTTATATGTCAACTCAAGTAAAAAAATAATAAAAGGTTAAAAGTAATATAGAGTCAGGTATGGTGGAGATGTTGTAGTGTAAACATTTAAATCTTTTTTGACAAAAAAAAGCCCCCGAGGTCTTTTGGTATCTTTATACACTTTTATAACCTATCACTGTGTAACATCATTTATAACCTATTAAATATGGTGGAGGAATCATGACAAAAGTTGAAAGCTTTTGGGGTTGTAAATGTGACTTTGCATTGATTCCAAAGAAGAAATCCCCTAACACTTTCAAGGACTTCAGGCCCATATCACTGTGTAACATCATTTATAAATTGATATCAACTGTTATGTAACCAGATCACAAAATATAATAAAACTGTGTAACATCATTTATAAATTGATATCAAATGTTATGTAACCAGATTGCAAAATATAAGAAAAGATAGATCAGTGACTTGAAAATAAGCCTCTTCGAGGGGGAAACATCCTTTTACATCACATAAATGAGAAATTCTTAGATGATACAAATGACAAGGCATCCTTGGTATATATAGGAGTCTAAATGGTCACAATAATAATAGTAGTGGGATTCTATGCGGCACAAAAATAATAATATGGGGGCTACATGGGGCACAACAATAACAATATGGGGATACACTAGTATTATAGGGACCTAACAATGTTTTGTGAATGTGCATTTGTTAGCATTTTCATATAGACAAAGCTCCAGATACAACCAAAACTTCTTTCTAGCAGCAAGGCTTAGATAAGACTCTTCTAACCAATCGACCATTCTATCATGAAATTCAAAATGATCAAGTTGAAAAGTCTGCAAAATATTTGAGGATGAGTACTCACCTAGTGAAGAATCTTGTGAGGGAAATCATATCTGATTATGTTTAGAAGTATTTTCATGACTATGAGAACTTGTCATAGCCATCAGTGGACGCTGAAGTACCTCAACTTTTCAACAAGTCTCTCAACACTCGAATGGTGAATCATCAAACTTAGGTGGCTTAGAAAGTTCAACAAGTGAATGTGAACAAGTATCATTAGATGCATCAGTGAAGACATCATCTATATGAGGGTATTTGTTAAAGCCACTGAATTCATCATATTTTACATTTGACACATAAGATTCTTTAAATACATCAGTAAAAAGATTACCTAATCGTGCAACAACATCATCATGTACCTAATCATAATTAAGGCCAACAGAGTAGAGACCTAATGGGTTTTGATGAAATTCTTATGTAACAACTTCATCAAACATATCAGGGTACAATGAATGTGAAATTTCCTTAAATTGTAGTAACTGGAATTTACTCTTCTAACTGGTTGGCAATTTATTAATTTTCTTATTAATAATGAATAAATCACACTAAAATTATTCACAAATAAATTATGTGGAAGCTAAAAAAATGATGGAACTAAGAAAATAGATGCATGCACAAAATAAAAATGACACCGATATTTTTGGAATAGTAGCCCCCAGAAAAACCTAGAAGGGAAAACCAGAGCAAGAGATGAGGGTTTATATTATTATTATTATTATGCAGTAGTAAAATTTGATTACAAAAAGAAATATGGATGCCAATCTAGCTATCTTCTGGTAAATCTAGGGGCAACATTATTTGGACAACTTTTTTTCCCTTTTGCATACAATCTTGGCCTCCCTGTGACCTGCTCAAACCCTACTAAGAAAACATGGCCTCTAGGAATTCACACTGCCTATCCTAGGAAAATTGTATGGCCTTCTAGATAGCTCTAAATGAGTCTTCATGGCTCCCTTTTCCTATAGACAAAATTTTCTTGGCCTTCTAGATCTTGATCTGACCTTCGACAGTACTACAAATCCTTTTCTGGCAACTCGCACTAAGTTTATAGTTTCTCACATTGGCTATTCGACTTTATTGCAGAAATATTTCGGCATCCCTAGTATTGTTTTTATGCTACTAGGAATCTCTACTAGAAACAATTATTTTTCTCCCTCAATTACTATTGCTTTGGCTCGAGCTCACTTCCTTTCTGAATCACTGCACTGGATAGGTCAATCTACCAAGGAACTCTCTCTCCCTTTGTCTCTCTGATATGTCTATCTATGTCCCCATCGATATAATCCTATAATCTTTTGTTAGATAACTAATGACCATGATTAAATCTTTATCAATGGCTAATATCATATTAGAGTCAATATATGTGAGTATTTGGATCTCTCTCGATATTTCTAAATTAATTATTCTTACTCAATCAATTTTCCTAAGTTAGACTTAGTCATTTTTTAGTTATTGATCACTTAACTTAATTGAGACATCTCTAGGTGTTTTCTCCCTAAATATTTTCTGGGTTTTGGAGATCTTATGTTCCTTAGCCTCTGTAACATAAGTCGAGACTAGAACATTTTTCTGATTCTACAAAAACTAACACTCCCTCTTAGCGAGGAAGGTGTTCTCTCATAACATCTCCACGCCATTGATGTCTGACATCTGTAACACTTTGTCACTGTCCACCAAGCTACTACACATACTCTGATTCATCTACTAATCTTGTAGATGAACCACCCTACATCTGTGTTGTTGTTGACATTGCATTGTGCCATCTTACACTACTACCAACACTTCCTGCGTTGTATTTGATCTCATGTTGATGCTAATGTTGCAACTAAGAGCCAATCTATGGATCTGTTATGTCGGTGTACTGGCTATGCAACTATCCCCTAAATCTCTGACTACAACTTGTCTCTACGTTGTCTACCAAGTAAATTTCTACATTACGTCCTTCTTTGTGCCCCTTTAGTAACTAACTATAACTAGTCTCTACACTACTACCAACACTTCCTGCATTGTATTTGATCTCATGTTGATGCTAATGTTACAACTAAGAGCCAATCTATGGATCTGTTATGTCGGTGTACTGGCTATGCAACTATCCCCTAAACCTTTGACTACAACTTGTCTCTACGTTGTCTACCAAGTAAATTTCTACATTACGTCCTTCTCTGTGCCCCTTTAGTAACTAACTATAACTAGTCTCTTCACTATCACTCTTGACTTAACTACACCTTCTGACAATGACCCTCCTGCTACTAAAAACTATAGGCCCATGTAGTAAGGGTAATGATCCAATAGGAAACACTTATCTGATTCAGTCCTCCCTTGACCTTGCCCAATCCTTCAACTCTGAAGTACTATGCTCCTCCTCCATTTGGAGCTATAGCTACTATAAATGCTAACCGCTCCAACCTGGAGGTCAACTCTTCTATCTTCACCGAAGTTGTTGTCTATTGCTCCCCCTTCTTGTCCTTCTTCATCTTGGGACACTCGGTGTTGTAGTGACCAAATTCACCACACTTGAAGCATTTGATCTTCAACAGATTCGTCTTCTTATTATCTCCTCCCTTTGAGATTTGTGCCTGATTGAGACCTTTCTTCACCTTCCATTTACATGCAAGGGCTACACTCTCCTCTTCCTCCTTCTCAGCCTTCGGTCCTCTAGTGTTGTTGTTGATATTTCCTTCCACAATGCTAAGCCTTAGCTCCTCTTGCGTGAAGTCACTCCTTTTTATTAAGTTTCTCACCTACAACTACAAGCTCATCATGGAAATTATGGATTCTGGTGAGGTAGGGAGTCATGCCTTCTCCCTTGTACATATTTGTGGTCCTCAGCTTCTCCCTGAGAATCTTTTTATGATTCTTTGATGGATCATGTTATAGCTTCAAGATGACATCCCACATCTCCTTTGTTGTTTCCATCTCTACAATGTGTATAACGATATGATCTCAGACTCCATCCAATACCATCCTCTTTGTCTTGTACATATCTTTCTTGAAGGCAACCTGTTGTTATGGATCTGTAGGCTCTACCATGACATTCGTCATGAACTCCTTTAAACCATGCTCATCTAACAGAAACTCCATTCTGGACTTCCATACGTCGAAATTTGAAGCTCCTTCAAGTCTATCATGATCCCTAAAACCTATTGTGGCCATTCCTATGAAACTCAAAACTAAAAATAAAAACTGAAAATATCCTTCTCCCTCTGGCTTGGTATTTTCTGCTACTCGTACTCCCTTCTGGAATGTGCAAATTTGTTATTGTTTTCCTCTGAATGTCCTTTTCTGGCACTCTTACTTCTTACAAAAACTCAACTGGGCAACTTGCTCAACCTTCCAGAAGTCCTTTTATAGAATTTGGCACATGATTTGTTGCTCCTAAATATCACATTGGTTTACTAGCAAATTGTTATGGCCTAGTGCAACTGGAATTGTTAGATTTCCTCCTCAAAACTAAATCTAGAAACTTGATGAGAGATTTTAGAAATTTGTCTTCATCTATGTTCTTTTCTCTTCCACCTAACGTTGCTTTATCGCTGCAAACCAACTACACCAAGATTTTCTTAATGAAATCACTAATCTACTCACCATAACCCTCTATCTGGAAAATCCACTTGCTACAAATTCTGCTTATGAGCTTGATCAAATTTTTTTGCAACCCACAACTGAAAGTTGAACCATATGCCTCTGCAATTTGCACTTCCTAGTGGCTTGCGTAGATATGAGTCAACTTTTGTCATGATTCCTCCACCATATTTAAGAGGTTCGGGCCCATGATGTAAAAAAAGTGTATAAAGATATCAACAAACCATCCATCTGGCCCTGGGGAATTTTCTTTCGTCAAAAAAGATTTAAATGTTTACACTACAACATCTCCACCATACCCGTATTACTTTTAACCTTTTATTATTTTTTAATTGAGTTAACATATAAATGTTAAATGTTAATCATTTACTTCTACACATCTAGCCCCTATATTGGGTTGTGGAGCTCCAAACAAATCATATTAATTTCTATTAATGCTTGGTAAATGTGAAGTTAAGATGGATCTTTGCTAGTTTTGAGAAATAAACTAATAAAATGTTTTAAATATTACATGTCAACTAACATAGAGTGAATTCAACTAACATCAAATAAATTACCCATGATCTAACATCCATAATATTATTTTTACATGCCCTTTGTGAGCAATAGAGGCATTATATCTCTTGCGCATACTAAAAAATAAACTATTTTTTTCTTTTAACTTTTAATCACTTTATATTTCTATATAAAGTTAAGTAAAATTAAAATGGAAATTGAAAAATTTATTTATGACACAAATTGCTTTCTTTTTTATATTACTATTTTTGTTAATCAATAATATTATTTTTACCTCCTATGTCAACTTTAAAATGTAAATTTTTTTTACTTACAATTATTTTATTTCTCTATATAAATTAATGTTAAAAAAAATTGGAAATTGAAGATTTTATGTAAGATTGACAATATTTTTTATTATTATTATTTATTATTTTTTTTATTTAAATATTTTTATTTTTTGTTTTTTTATAAAACCCTATACACAATAATCCTAATAAAATATAACAATTATATAAATAAAATTGAATATATATTCTTTACAAATCTATTAGTAAAATATAGTTATATTTATTATAAACATTTTTAAAAGGTCCAAAATTTAACATGAGAGATTTCTTTTTCAAATTTTGGTGAAGTTTAATGAGTGATTAAATTTTTTTGGTAAATATTAATGATTATTTTTATTTTTTATTTAATGAATGGAATTGGCAATTGAAGCCATACATGATCAAATAAAAAAAACTCATATTATTTTGAATAACATATTTATATGTTTTGCTAAATAAATTACACTATTAAGGATTTAACTAACTCGTTTATGTGAGTCGTGAGATTATTGATACAATTAACATGTGGTTTGGACCTAGAAACTTCTATGTTGTCAAAATCATTAAGGATCACACCAAACCTAAAAGCTAAATCTTAATATGGTTGATTTTTTACCCATACAATGACTTAACGAATAAAAATAAAAATCAATCAATGTAAAATGGTGGAAAATATCCTAAAACGTAAAACTAGCATAGATCTATGTTAAATAAGGATCTAACATGGACCGAGGTGGATCCAATTTCTTCACCTGCAATTTTTTTTATGAAGAGACATTATTTAAATATTTTGTATAGTCATTATTTCTTTTTTTTGTGGGGGGGGCGCCAACATGAGAAAAATTTCAACTTTGATCATAATGGGGTGTAGAATGAGCCTTTCAGCGCAACCATGAAATTAAATGATATCCTTCCTTAATATTAAAAAATATAAACCATATTAATTTTATTAAATAACGGAATCCACAGAATTTGTATAATTTGATTACACAAATTTACTCCAAATTTGAATAACTTAATTATCACTATTTTATTAAAACCATAAATATGAAAAATGTTGTCACTCACTTTAAAATATGTTCCCAAAATTGTGGATTTTTATCATTTTGATTATATAAATTCAACTTTACAGTTTTATAAAATAACCCCAAATAGTTTTATAAAATAACAAAAAAAAAATATAGCCTTATTCCCAAAATTATGACCTTTTAACATTTTGATTATATAAATTCAACTTTACAGTTTTATAAAATAAAACCAAACAGTTTTATAAAATACCCAAAAAAGAAATATAGCCTTATTTCCTTCCGAAAAAATTAGTTTAAGGAAAAAAAGCCTTATATTCTTGCAACTTGATTTGAAGCTTGATCTCATATATCTTCTTTCCATGGCTTCGATGCAAGTTTCCGGTGGATTTGCCACAGTAAAACTGTGAAGTCATATTGAAACCATGACTAAATAAATTAAAATCCAGTCAATTTGTCCCAGTGAAACTGTGAAGTTTTATTGAAACCATGAATAAATAAATTAAAATCCCATCGATTTGCCCCAGTGAAACTGTGAAGTCATATTGAAACCATGACTAAATAAATTAAAATCCCTGGTTGTTTATATTGAACTTTATCTAAAATGCATCCGTTTTATGGCTTCAGTGAAAATTACTCGTCCATTTGGCTCAGTGAAACTTTTAGTTTTCAGGTTGAAACCTTAAATATCTGACACAAAAAAACCCGAAATCGGTATCCTTAAGGTAATTGATAATTAAGTGGAACCATTATAGAAGACAGACTTTCCCATCTCTAGATTTAGTGAACAGGTTTCCTCGCCCCTCTTCGTTGGATCTGTGTGATATACAAGCAGCAGATGTCAAATCTGCCCGTGCCTTCAACAGGGAAACGTTTTCCCTCAAAGCTCCAACTGTAACAGAGTAGATCCGAATTAACATGATATGATGCATTGGACCCTTCAGAGTTTACAGTAGATCCGATGATGAACACACCGAACCTTTGCAGGCCTGAACCCGCCCAATGTCTACAATAAGGTTGGACTTATGGTGCCTGGTCGAGGTGCTCTACCACGACCTTCAGAAACTTTTGCTCATCGTGCTCGGTGGTCTGAGAAGAAAGCTTCCAGCACCAAAACAAAGCAGCAACAGGTCGTGCTCGGTGGTCTGAGAAGAAAGCGTCCAGCACCAAAACAAAGCAGCAGCAGGTCGGCCAGCAGCCATGGAAGAAACACACGGGGACGCTGACCTCGTGGGCATTTGCAGTCATGTAGTGCTTTGCGCTGTGCACCCCTCTAAATTTCAAATTTGAAATTGAGCGACTGCCCCGCGTCTGGAAGATATCAGTCAAGATCCCGCCTCGTTTGAATGCAGATAAATTCAAATTTCAAATTGATGGATGGACTGCTCCGCGCACACACAATTCCTCTGACATTGGTGGCGGCCCCTGCGGTTCGAGGTCAGAACTGGGGAACTATCCACCACATGCTCCTGTCAAATCCTGCTATGGGTCATGGATGGTGAACCAGCCTCCATAGGCCCATTAAATGCCCTATGGCAGGCTGGTTAGCTCTTGCCGTTAAACAGCTATTGGGGGCGCATGTAGCTGGGCATTTAATGCCCAATGGTATGCCCGTTAGCTCTTGCCTGTGCAGATATGCCGGTGAGTTCAAACCCAATCAAACCCTGCCAAAGAGCTCATGTCCTCCTTTTAGCTCGTACACCAATGACATTATGTTTTCTGTCAAAGGAAGGTGTCAATCAATGATAAATTTTGATTTTTATATATTTAAATTTAATGATGTAATTACAAAAAAAAAAAATTTGGAAAATTGTATGAGCATAAAATGTATCAAGATCTATATAATTTAATTTAATAATAAACCTAAATTAAAACTATAGTATAATTTAATCAAAAAGTTTAACTCAACAAGAGTAGGACCTTCTATTAAACTTAGCCAAATATACATAATTTACAAGGAGCCACACACCCGCTCTGCGAGCGTTCAACAGTCAGCCAGACAGGCCAAGCCAAAGCAATCACCCAAAACTACGAGAAACCTAAACCGGAAATCCGGGGAGAACCACCAAACAAAGCACAAGGTCATCTGGCAGTGCCACCGTGCATCAAATGAGCCTAGAAAACCAAGGAGGGCAAGCCCATAACTTGTCGTGGGTTCATAAGAGGTCCCACCATAGGCCAACCTGAAAACTGACAAACGGACCCGACGAAATTTAAAAGCATAACACTCTAAACATATTTCAGGTCCGACCAAAACGCACAAACAATCACCACCATTGATCCACAGACGAAGATCCAACGATCATCGTGGATATCAGAAGGACGCGAATTGTGTGAGTTAACCGCCCGATGGGGGCAATTTTCTCTCACCTCACTTCGCCACGCGTCACTCAAAGAGTGGAATCAAAGCCAAACACAGAAAAACCGGAAACCATTCAGAGCCCGCCCGATATACTACTTGCGGTATTGGAACGGTTGACTTGCGGAAAAACAAACACGTCCTTTCGCCACGTGTTGTCCCTTAATTCCGTCCAGCGAGCAATACTTGAGCCAATCCCGTTCCCCTGGATTCTCTGTCAACCACCAACTAAGCCAAATGACGAGGGCTACCCCATCCTGTGGAGTTGTACGAGTCAAACCTTTCATCATTCAAACAAAGGGAATCCGGACTTTGGAAAAAAACCAAACCAAGGCGGGTTAGATTGTGTGGAGTTCTCCAACCTCCCGTTGTTCTTCAGGGTCCCTTTGATCTAACCTGTTAGTCCATTGTCCATATCCTGGGTATAGCCTAACAGAGATAGTCCTCCCGCAATTTACCTGGGGGAAGCAAATCCCATGCATTCCTAGAATCCCTGTCCCTATTTGTGACTCCTTCATTCGCCAAACGATCCGCTAACATGTTAGCCTTCCTTTTCACATGAGCAAATCTGACAGTTTTAAGGGTTCACAGGTGAGAATAGATATAGTAAAAAACCTGCAAGAGCTTCCAGTGCTTCGACACTTTACTTGGAGAGGTTCCATTGCTAATTTTCTTAGTAGCTCTAATAATTAATTCTGAATCCGCTTCAATTCACCAAGATTTCCAAGCATTGCTCTAATGCCATGAGCTCAGCCATGTTGTTTGTGGCCTTCCCCAAGTGGCCATGGAAGATTATCTGTATTTGTCCCTGATTGTCTCTTATGGCACCCCCAAAGCCCGCTAAACCTGGGTTGCCCTTAGCTGCTCCATCAATGTTAACCTTTAATAAACCATAAGGAGGAGGCTTCCAAATGGTGTCACACTTTTTTATAAGGCTCGCTACCTTCATTATTCCCAGAGGATTGATAGACTGGAGACCCAAGTGAAGTAAAATTCTCTCCTCATGGGCCATGGGAGGATCTTTAGCAAGGGTCCTCAGCAAGCTTCTTACTGTCTTTGAGCTGCCTCAGAATTTGCTCAATTATATGTTGAAGCCTATTTGATTTGTTTTTGAAGATTCGACTATTGTGTTCTCTCCACACATTCTAGATGATAAAACTTAGAACTAGAATCCAGGCTTTATTAACTATCTTATTCCCTGAGAAGTTCTTCCTCGAGTTCTTTAGAGTGTTGGATATGTTGAGACTATTCCAATCAATTTGTCTAAAAATAGTAGCCACCCAGTCCCACACCTTTGAAGTGAAAGGACAGACAGAGGTTGAGAAGGTGTTCAATCATCTCCTCATGAGCACCACAAAGATAACACCTGGAAGGACCAACGAAGCCTTCTTGAGGAGATTCTCCCAAGTTAAGATCTTCTTTTGATGCACTAGCTAGATGAAAAGCTTTATCTTCATCCAATGCGGACTTTGCCAAAGTTTCTTCCAGATTTGATCAAGATTCACAAAGTTAAATCCTGTGACTTCCTGTTTGGCCTCTTTGAGGTTAAAGTTGCCTTCAGTGTTCTTACCCCATCTTAATTGATTTGTTGAGGAAGAGACAAGAATCCTTCTATGCTCTAGCTCCTGGGTGAGGGCTTTTGCCTTGATCTTCAGCTGGTTTTCATCATTGTATCCAAGATCCTTCCACTCCCTCCATTTTCCATTATTCCTTCCCTGATCCCAAAATTCTTTTACCAAAACCATACCTTTGATGTCTGTGTCACTTTTGAGATCTGCAAATTCATCCCTATAAAGGTTGGGTTCTTGTTGCCAGTTGTCCTCCCAAAATCGAGCAAGATCCCCTGCTCGAATTTCCCAAAAACAATGGTGCTAAACAATGTTTTTATTATCCCAGGCAAGGTTCCAAATATGGAAGCCCCTGATTTTCCCTGACATTCTAATGTGATCCTTTTCCTGCCAGTGCTTGGCATATTTTTGTTTCCAAAGCTTTAGCCCTGGGGGCATTTGGTTCCTTAATCCATCTCCACCAAAGCTTGTCTCCCAAGACTTTGCCGAGGGTCTCAGGATCATGAAGCCCCAATCCACCATGGCTCTTGGGCTAGCAAAGCTTGTCCCAGGCTACTAAAGCCCACTTCTTTTTCTCTTCCCCTCTGCCCCACAAAAAGCCCCTTTGTATGCTTCTTATTTGCTATGTAATACCTTGAGGAGCCGAAAGAGCTAAAAACATAAAAATGGGAATGCCCTGCAAGACCGCCTATGTGAGGACAAGGCGCCCTCCCAGATTTAGTGATCTACATGTCCATTTTATGATCTTGTCCTTAAGTTTATTTAAAATTGGTTCCCACATTTTCTTGCTTAGCAGTTCGTCAGTAAGGGGAATGCCAAGATATTTGGAAGCTATTCTCTTTGACATCCAAGAATTCTAGTAATATTTCTCTGAATAGAAATTAGTGTTAAAGAAAAAAAACTTTGGACTTGTCAAGGCTTACCTTAGTGCCTGCTGCCATAGAAAAGTCATTTAAGATGCTTTTGATTGCTCTGGCCTCCCTGACTATAAGTATGCCCAGCAACATTGCGTCATCGACAAATTGTTGATGAGTGTTTGCCTCTCCATCCGCGATGAGTTTGATACCTTGAATTATTCCTTTAGCATTTGCCATTTTAATCGCTCTACCTAGCCCTTCCATCATGAGGACGAAGAGGAACGGTGAAAGCGGGTCTCCTTGTCTGAGCCCTCTAGAGGGAGTGAAGGTCCTTGATGGAGCTCCATTAAGCAGTATGGAAAAACTAGTTGAGATAACTAAAGCCATGACCCATCTTATCCAATTATGATCAAATCCATAGGCTTTTAGAATTGCTCTTATGTAAGCCCAGCTTAATTTGTCATAGGCATTCAGAGCCTTCAAAACGTTTTTGGATCTTCTTAAGTCTTCCACAACCTCGAGGATGTCATGTTTAACAGTTTCCCAACAGGGTTTGAAGAAGTCTACATTGAATCCATCCGGGCCTAGTGCTTTTCCACTCTGCATTTCATTATCACTTCACTGACCTCCTCTTCTGATATTGGCCTGTTGAGATTGTGGTTGTCCTCTCTGGTAACTAGCTGAGGGATGTACCAAGTGAAATGATCAATGAACCTAGATCTGCAGAAGTGTTGCACAAAGACCGATTCCATATCATTGTGAGAAACAAGCTCAATGCCTTGAGAATCTTTGATTTTTGTGATTTTGTTGTGTGCCTTGTGAGCCATAGTGGTTTTGTGGAAGAATTGTGTTTCTTTCTCCCTTTTTGTATCCTTGATTTTTGCCTCCAGAAAATTTCTTCTTGTAAGCATCGATCCTCCCATTCTTCCTGCAGAGACTTGGTTAATTTTTGCCGCTCTTCCGTGAAGCGATCTGTGATGTTGATCTGATTGATCTCCTGGAGCTTCAGTTCAGTTTCTCTTTTGGCTTTGAAAATGTCTCCAAATTCATTTTTGTTCCAAACTTCAAGATGGGATTTAATATGCTTAAGTTTCTACTGGAGCATATACATTTTTGTGCCATGAATATTCAACTCCTCTCTCCACCATTTATCAACGTAATTAGTGAAATTAGGGTGTGAGAGCCAGGCATTTTCAAACCTGAAAGGTTTGTTTCTTAGAGTGCCCATGAAGGTAGCTTCCAGCTAAACAGGCAATGATTCGATCCTCCAAAGGGAAGAATGGAGGTTGTCATGGCAGTTCCTGAGAGAAGGAGGTCCTCTGAAATCATGAACCTATTGAGTTTGGAAGCAACTTGATGAGCCCCTCCCCTTTTGTTGTTCCAAGTGAAGGTTCCATTAATTGTTTCAGTGTCCACTAGCCTCATGTTCATAATGAAGTTCTGGAAGGCGATGGACTCGCTGCCTAGCTGTCTAGTACCTCCTTTTTTTTCCGAAAGAGATCTTATCATATTGAAATCTCCTACAACGATCCAGGGCAAGATGGGATGTCTCGCTCTTAATTCCTCCAGGGAAGTGAGAAGCTTGAGTTTGTCTACTTGCTTTTGAGGTCCATAAACATTTGTAATCATGTATATCTCCTTGTCCCCTACAGGTTGACATATCATGGAGAAATAGTTCTTGGATGCTTCAGCATCTAGAATTCTAAATTTCTGTGGGTCCCACAAGGTGAGAATCCCCCCACCAAGTGATTTCCCTTAACCTCTAAATACTCATATTTAAATAACCACTTATTATGAGTATCTCTTATCTTTTCCATCGAACATTTTGTCTCTTGAATGAAAACCATGTCTGGCTTTTCTTCTTTCATTCTGTTACTAAGATTTCTTTGTTTCCTCCTATTCCCTATTCCTCTAATGTTCCAGGTTGTGAACTTCATTAAGAAATGTTAGTAAAGGAATAACTGGTAAGATCTTTCATCTTACCTGAGTTGATCAACAGTTTTCCACATTCGTTCAGCAGTTCATTCTGTCTCTTTCTTCCTCTTTTCCTACCAAAGTTCTTTGGAGATTGTTCCTGAGAATTCTCCATCATATTGACCCTACTTGGCTCCTAGCTTTCATGATTTCTTTTGACTCCAACTCCCTTTGCTTGTGACCTCTAGAGAAAGAGTTATTGTACTCTATCATAGTCCTCTTTTGGCAAGGAGTCCACCCCTATGTTTTTTTCTTGTTCCTGAAATTTCTCTAGATCCAAATTTTCCCTATCCAGGATCCCCTGTAACTCATGTTCCTCTATTCCTGCTTCATTGGGGGTCATTTCTTGGTCCCCACTGATCTCCATTAGACTTGGTAGATCATCCTTTTGCTGGTTGTCTACTGTGATATCCTCCATGTTGGCTACCTTATTATATTCCTTTGTTGCATTCTCCATGTCCTGGACTGTCTCCTTGTTCCCCTCTTCTTCCTCCAGGATCTTGAAGCTGTTTTGCCTTGTATGTCTGTCCTCATTTGCCTTCTTGCATGGACGCTTACCCCCTTTTCCTTTACTTCCGACTTTTGTGAAACCCTCGTGATCTCTCTCCACAGTGGTTTTCTGGTTATATTTCCTATTGATTGTGGGGCAGTCTCTATATAGATGCCCATGTTCATGGCATTTGCAGCATCTAAATGGTATGTGCTCATAGTCAACTGTCTGCACCCATTCTTCATCATATACTTCTAAAATGATCACTTCTGGAAGGGCTCCAAATAGATCCATTTCCACACATATTCGGGCAAAGGAGGTATATCTTCCTTTCAGAGTTGCCTCTGAGATCTTTAGAAAATGTCCCAGCTTGTTGCATATGGTTTTCAAAGATTCTGGCAGCCAATAATCCAGAGGAAGGGAATATAGTCTGATCCAAACCGGTACTGATGTGAATGTTTCACATTCCAGGACAAAGTTCATCATCCATGACCGCATGTAGAGCCTTGCTGCAGCATAGAAATGGGGTCCCCTTTCAAACACTCTATCTTTGTCCTTTAGGCTTGTGAACACTACTATAAAAAAAGCCCTTAGAACCCATATGTAAATGTATTTCTCCCTTTAGCTTCCAATGGCTCCTTATCCAGACATGTAACGCCCTCTCCGTCAACCATAACCCCATGAACTTGCATATGATTGCATGCTCTGTCATATGATCTCTATGAGCTTGTATCGCTGGGTCGCTCAATATGACCCATAGAATAATCCCTGACTTGGGCTTGCAGACTCTAGTGGTCTTACTAGAAGCCGGTCTTTCACTATTGCCTCCATTCCCCTTTTCTTTTCTTGTTTCCTATTGATTCCCTTCCTGATCCTGATCTCCGCTTCTTCCATATGTCCACTGACTTCGTGTTTCTAATATCTTGTCCAGTGGTTTTTTTCCCGCATCCTGACTCCCTCTTGAGATTGCTCGACTATAGGAGGGAGCAGCACTCCCCCCTACACTCCCAGCCATGGTACCCTGAATCCAAAACCCTGTCTTCAACTCCAACCCTAGCTTCTCCTTCCTCGATCGAGAATATCCAAAAACTTTCCGCTCAAAATCTTTCAACTTAATATTTTCTTAAATATTAAATTGAAGTAATATTATCTAAATCAAAATCAATTTTAAATTATATAAAGTTTTGATACTATCTTAATTAATATGCTTAATTTGTTAATAAATTATCTTATATTATAAATATTTAAAAGATATTTTGATTTTTTTTAATAATTAAGTTGTTAAAAAAATTTACGTAAATTTTGAATTTAAAAAACAATTTACCAACCTTAAATTTTTTACATATGAAATGTTGAATATTTTAATGGAAATGTGATATAAGTATTTTGTTTATACGATGAAAAACAAAAAAAAAAAAAAAAAATAGTATAAAATTAAAATAAATAAATTATACATATTAAATTTATATATAAACTATAATTATATTTAAAAATAATAAATAATTATAAAAAATAATAAAAATGACAATTACAAATGAAAATAATTATAATTATGTAGTTATGTAAATAAAATAGAAATTATAATAAATATAAAAATAAAAGTAATTTTTTTATATAAAGATTGTGCTTATTATTTTATATTATTCTAAAGATAACAATTTTATAATATATAATAAAATTATAATTAAAAATTATAATAATTATTTAAAGATTAAAAAAAATAATATAATTAATATTTAGATTACATTTATAATAGTAACAATAGAACTATTAATGTAATCATTATAAACTTAATTTAGATTAGTATAGATAAACAATATTATTTTTTTCAAAACATAAAACACAAAATAACTTTAAATCAATCAAATTATTTTAAATTTTCTTATTTTATATATAGATTATTTTATCCCTTTAAAATTTCTTTTTATACACAATTTAAAAAAATCAAATTAAATTCAAATACTCTATCATGTGTTTTGAAATATCATTATGAAAATTATACATAACAATTTCATCAAAAATGTATGCAAATCTACCATATCACTACAGCACAAAATAAGTACTTCCCGTCATCAGACATTGTGTAATCGCGGTTGCCTTAACTTGGCACGAAGTGTTTTACTCACCCTAACTTCACGTTAAGTGACTATGACAGGTTGTGGTCGTCGAGTCCCATTATGTAATCATGCTTGCTCTAATCAGACATTGTGTAATCGCGGTTGCCTTAACTTGGCACGAAGTGTTTTACTCACCCTAACTTCACGTTAAGTGACTATGACAGGTTGTGGTCGTCGAGTCCCATTATGTAATCATGCTTGCTCTAAATTGGACACGAAGTGTTTTACTCACCCTAACTCCACTACAGTAATTAGGGCTAGTTGGCCATACATCTTTGGAGAATGGAACTTCATGGTTACTTTTAGAGCCTATGCCTATACACTATCTAATGATATGTGGCTAAGGCTCTACTGCTGGGATCTCTTAAATGGAATCTTGTGATGTCATGGAAATCATTAGCAGTCTAAAACTAAGCTACCTGGGCTAGATTTACAACCTAAAATGTAGAATTCATTGAAGGGTTTACAATCCAGTTAAATGTCGGGATAACAGATCACATTATATCACATTGTTCTCGGTGGTAATCGATTTGTATGGTTTACGAGTTACCAGACTCATTTGGATCCTTGACTACCTAATTGAATGTGGAGCTACAATGAAATGGGTATGGATCGATCTTGTTTATGTAAGGATGTAATAATTTAGTTATTAGGTTTTTGTGTGTTTTTGTTGTAGGTAAGAATGCAACAATTTAGTTATTAGATTTTTCTGTGTTTTGGGAACTCTAACAGTAATATTAGCAATCTTATCTTATTATGTGTGACCACTAACAATTTTGTTTAGATTTAAGTACACTATTTTATAACTTCTTAATATTTTCTAAATCCTGAAAAACTATTAAAACGGTTATAAATCAGCAATAAATATAATCTAATTTACTAATTCAAAATCAATATAAACAAAAAAAAAAAAAAACTTCTTAATCTTCTTAATGTGATTCATATTATGTATCTCAACCGAATTATTAAATAATAATATTAATATATATAATATAATCTACTAATTCAGAATCCGTTTTTCATTCATTTTTATCTGAATTTATCTACATTGGCATCCTATCCGTAATTAATTATTTAGAAAAATAAATCCACCTGGTCATCTAAACGATGAATTAAATAGAACTAGCCAATGTAAGGGAGAAGTTATAAAGGAAATTCGAATTCTAATTATTTGCAAGCCTGACATAGATGTGCAATTTGTGCGTCCCGTGTCATTCGAACTCTGGGGACATAGATCTGATAGCAAACCAAAATACAAATGAAATCAAATTAAATAAAACTCCAAGGCAATTTACAGACTCAGTTACATCTTCTCTCGCTCAAACAAGGAAATCGTTATATATACAAAACATACCGCAGATTTTGATGGGCGCTTCTGGATCTAATTGCTGGCCAGATCCGCAGATGCCCATTCTCTCCCTCCTTATCTTGGTCGGATTTGAACCCTGAGGCTATATATCTAAATCTGTCTAAATCAAAGAGTTAGTCGAGGGATGTCCTTCTTTTTAATTCGAGACAAGTACACCAATCAAATTATGTTTTCCGCTTGTCCCAATTCATTCATTAGGTTTTGCTTGCAAAATTTGTTTTCCGCTTGTCCTAATTCATTAGGTTTTGCAAAATGCACAGATGCCAGCGAGTTCAAACCCAATCAAACCAAATGGGCAGATGCCAACGGGTTCGAACCCAATCAAGCCGAATCGAAAAACTCGTCTTCAGATAATTGCACCAATCAAATTATATTTTACCCCAAAGAACACTGGTGTCATTCAATGGTAATTTTAATTTACATTAATTTATATTTAGTAGAAAAATAAGTTAAAAAAATATGAATATAAAATTTTATTAAATAAAAAATTCTAATTTATATATTATTTAAATTGGGAACATTTTCTTTCACGAAAACCTTGAATTTAGATTTTTCTGCTAACATCAAATATATTTTGGTTTAACTCTTTTTTATATATATATGAAACTTTGATTCTTTAAAACAATAATGGAATAAGGGGTTTACAGTATAATTATAATGAAGACGGATGTTTATAAATGTTAAAAAATAGGAAATTATTTAATTTTTTTTGGGAAAGTTTTAGTATAAATATTTCTAAATTAATATAGTTTTTATAAATTAAAAGATTAAGAAAATTTTATTATAATAAAATAATTGGAAATTGTTATTTATTATAGTTGTACTCAAGATATTTAAGATGAAGTATTTTTTATATTGAAATTTGTATTGATGTTACAGAGATAAAAATTTCTTTTTATGGTTTTAAAAAACCATTAATGATCATATAAAGTAAAATGAAAGAAAAAATGTCATATATAAAGAGAAAAGACAGTTGCAGAAAATGATTGTTATGTTCTAGGTTCAATTCCCCTAAAAGAGATGTTTGACTTGTATAAAAAAACATAATAAAGAAAACAATAAGTGAATATATTGTAATTCACCTCATCTATATGCTAATAATAGTAATCCATATAGTTGTCAATAATTTTATCCCATAATTACACAAAAAAAATATTCAAAATAAGTAAAAAACTTCAAATTAAATGCAAAATGCTAATAACAATCAATAAACAAGAGATTTATATAGTTTTAGATGGGGAAACCGTCTCCTATATCAATAGCTCAAGCAAAATATATGGATATTAAAATTTCTTAGTTGAAATAATTGAACATAGTGTTTATCCTAAAGTGATAAAAGTGGATTATAACATCTTTTATTTAATAAAAAATCTCTTTTTCACAATTCTCAAACTCTCATGTAAAAAATTCTCAAACTCTCATGTAAAAATTATATGCAAAAATCTAATCACGTTAAAAGTTGATATGATCCAAATAACATGTGATTCTCAGATAATTTTTAATACTTAAATATATCTAAAACACATATTTCGTCAAACCTATAATTATCTCAAAACTCACACAACTTAAATTTTTTTATTATAAAAATAACGAAAATAAATTATAAAAATAAAATAAATTATTTTAAAAAATAACATATTTATTAATTATAATTTTCTCATATAAATAATTTTCTCATATAATTTTAAAAATACATTTATATTATAAATAACACTTTAAATACTGTAAAAAGAAATATAAACCTTATTTTAAAAAATAAAAGAATTATTTTAAATATTTTAACAAATATCAATAGAATATGAAAATATATTTACATTACATAAAAATATATTATATATTAAAAAAATATATAAAATTATAATTTTTTTTTAACGAGTTTAAGCCATATAACATTAGATTTCATAATTATTTTTTTTATATTAAATTATACAATTTTATATTGTGTTTGTGTATGGAGTTTGTTTTCCGTACAAGGGATTATGGAATATAATTTTTGTATTAATAGTATTTAAGTGTATATATTGTTTTTTATTATTTTTTAGTAAAATAAAAAAATTTGTAAAATATAATATTAGCTTAAATTATTTTTTAAAATAAAATTATATATTTTTAATTATTAAATTTATATAATTTATAATAAAAAAATATTATTATTATTATTATAATTAAAAATTATATTAAAATTATTTAATTAAAAATAAAATAATAATTATTATAACACTAACCAATTATATTAAAATATATTACAAATTTATTGTAATCAAAAGCTTTTAAAAGTTTAATTAGGATTGCCCAAAGCTGAAGTTATCTGAATGAGAGATTTATTTTTTGAAATTAGCACGCAGACCTCACGTATTGTCATTAACTAGTGTTTTGTTGTAATTGTATTTTGTTTATAATTTCAATAAATAAATACTTACATAAGTTCGAGTATTAGGGTTTTGATAGTATCTTTCATTTCATGTGGTCAGGGTATTGGATTTTGTATTACTTGTTACATGTTTCTTCATACTAACTATTAATATTGTCTTGATGTAAGAGTCTTTTCAATAATAACCAATATTGTGTAATGACAAACATTAGTTACAAACAATGAGAATAATACGGGAGTCATATGGTTTTGTGATGGTTTTTCTCTGACACTTGACTTGTCAAAAGGTCAATTATGCGGAGCAAAATTAAAAAGGGCACTGAATCTAATCAAGTGAGTCCTTCCCTTTGAGATTAGCTCATGGCTTTATGTGGAGTAATCTAAATGCAACATTAGCAATCCCATTCTATGATTAAGTGTAACTCATTATGTGTTTAAGTGTTGGGAGAGGATACCCATTCAAAATTTTCCTATGAAGAACAGTATTGCTTAACCTTACTCTGGTTTTTTTATATATTATTTTTATTAGATTAAAAAGGGAAGAAACTACTAAGGCTGTTACAGATAATCAATATAATCTATATCAATTTAGGATTATATATTTATTTCTATCTCTTCATTCACTAATTATTTTAGAAAAGAAAAGAAAAAAATTATTTCAGGAAAAAAACAGAGGCGTACATGCTTTTATTATTTTAGGAAAAAGAAAGAGAAACCTACTTGTTCGGTACAGGACATGGAGAAGAACAAAGGCGTACATGCTTGCTTTTATTATTTTAGGAAAAAGAAAGAGAAACCTACTTGTTCGGTACAGGACATGGAGAAGAATTGAATAGGGTGGAATTTTCTCTTTTCGTTCCAAGTAATCACTCCCTGCCAAAAATTAATTAGCATCAAAAATCTAATTCACGATGGATGAATCATACCCAGTGAAAACAGGAAGACAAGGAAACAAATAGATCCAGTAGATCCATGAGTGAAAGTTGTCATATCACCGGTTTCTTGTAAATATTTTATTTTTACTGCAGTCAAAAGAACATTATCTGTTGTATGAACTTATACTTTATTTAATTGATGGAAATGAACAAAATAAGAAATGATGATAATGATGAATTCCAGATGTCACTTCTGTGAAGGAAGTTAAGTCATGGGTAAAAAAAAAAAAAACAGTTGCAAACCCTAACTGCTCCTTTCCCCAACCCTGGAAATGTTTCCTAGGAAAAGGAGGGGGGCTGCGCTGTAGAGGACAGGCAGCAGGAGGAAAGGGAAAAGAGAAAACAATTATTCTACCATGTCTGGTGAAGACCAGATGGTTTCCAGCGCAGAGCGCTGCAACTAGCAAAGACAGACGTCTTTGTGTAAGCTAGGGGGGAGACGGGTCTCGAAAGACAGTCTCAAGGTCGGGTGGAATTGACTAGCTGCAAAGCAGTGTGGACCAGATTTAGAAAAAAAAAAAAAAAAAAACTAAAAAGGGGAGCTCGCACAGAAGGAAAACACAGGTACTCAATCTTAACCAGACCCTGAAGAAAAACAAAAAAAAAGAAAAAGAAAAGAAAGATAGAAGTTCTCTTTTGTAGTTGTAGTTTTCTGAGTTAGAGAAGCAATTCTTGGTTTAGGTGGCTACTGCCGAATAACTGTGCATTTTCTGTTTTTATTTAAAGGGGACAAAACTTAGATTTGCCAGTGGTCAGTCTCTGTTGTTGATAATCTTTATTTTCCTGTTATTTTATTTGATTCTTTAACAAGAGAGATGTTCACCGTAGTAATGAATATCAATTTGGAAACAGAAATAATATTAGCGAGATAACGTACTGTCAGTTGCAAGATTTCTGTCAAATAGGTAAGACATTATTCTAAGTACAGGCACTCTGCTGTTCAAAGGGGGATTACATTACCAGGTAGTCGAGGGGTCTCCCTCTGAAAATTAAGAGCCCCTATAGGGTTAACCCCAGTAGAAACGGGTCTGGACGGCTGTTGCAAGGCTCTGGTCTATGACTGGAAGCTACAGCAAGTATGCGATTGCGGAGAAAACTTTCCCCGAGAACCTGAACCCCTAAACAAAACCCCGCCTCAGGTTGGTGAGGAGACGAGTACAGGGTAGGGAGAGCAAATCGTAGGTAGGGATTGTGCTGTATGCGGGACCCGCAACCCAAAGACAAGGGGGGGCTCGACAGCGGGATCCTCCTACAGTAATTGTTGAGAAAGATTGAACGGTGGAAAACAAATAACCTACGGGACGTGGTTACCTTTGCCAGAAAATCCGAAGACTGAAGATTGCAACGTAAAAAGCAACTTAATTAACTGCAAATGAAAAATTGCGAATTCGGCAAGGAACAGGGTCACAGTATTGACCTCCAACCCCAAACTCATCATTTCAGGAACACTGTAGATGATTCATTATTACAGTACATAGGGAAAGCAAAGAATGAGTAAAACAATGTCTGAAATTGGTATAGATAAGGTCTACGAAGTCCATCACTGTAAACTGTAAACATATAAGGTCAAAGAGCAGGACTGCAAACTGTAACATATACAAGGTTAAAAGAGCATGACTGTAGTCTATAAGCATATGTAAACATTTTGACAGATATATGAATAAATTTATTCAGACAAAGTTTATACTAGAGGCCGAGGCCTTTTTACCCAGCGGCGAACCACAGTCTATCCAAAAATGGGTAGAATCCTTCAAATTTAACGACGAAAACACTTACATTACAATATAGGAAATAAAAGACTTAGACGTTGAGTTCAGGTGCTTTTTAATGCATACAACCGGGTGGAAATCCTCAACTTTATACATATCCTGAAACCTATCAGACTATCAACTAAATTACAGGGAGTCGGCAACACCATTGGACGTGAGCATACCCGTCTAGGGACTCAGAGCACTGCCAGTGTAAAATACATACCCGCATCGGGTGAGAGTGAATGCCTCCAGTCGACGCGAGCTTTGAGCTGAACAAGCCTCCTGCGTATGAAATCATGAGCATAAAATATGGTTAACACAACTGTTGCAAGAAACCCTTAGCTGCCTTTGATCGAGAGAATTTGCTTAAACAAAAAAAAAAGATTGAACAGACAGTATGTAAAAATAAACCGGGTTACCTGTAAAGTCTGGAAGGCCTCTGTCATGCAAATCTGAAGCTGGCCGAAACAGGGAGGCGAACCATGGAGTAACCTGGAGCAGATCCATAAGGAGCGACATAACCAAATGAGAGTTCTCTCGACGGAACCCGAGGATCATGAATTCCCAGGTGACGTCTCACCGTCGGATCGATAGATGAGAGCTTCACCGGATCGATAGATGAGAGGTTCACCGTTGATCTGGCGGGGATTCCGATTGACATTATTGTATCCGGACAATCCACCTCAGGTTTGTACAGAGTAGCGCCGGTGAAATTTATTGCCATCCTGACCTGGCATGACATGCCAAGCGGGGAAAACGGTAAATGTTAGATTGTAATAAATGAGCTGCTGAGTGGTCGAAACCAGCTGTGTAATGCACCGAGAACCTGCCTCGTCCTCAGCACGTTTGGGGTAATGAGAATTAACTAAAATCGTTTCCCAAGAAAACGCTGTCATACGATAGCCAACTCAGCTATATGCCATAACTTTTCGCATATGCGGTAAATGAATTTTAACGGGGGTATTTTTTTTTTGTGGGGATGTTACAAAAGTTATAAATACTAAACATATAATTCACGATGGATGAATCATAGTCAGTGAAAACAGGAAGAGAAGGAAATAAATAGATCCATTAGATCCATGAGTGAAAGTTGTAAATACTAAACATATAGCAGATTTTTATGGGCGCTTCGAACTCTAATTAATTGCAAGCCTGATGTAGATGCCCAGTCTACGCGTCTTGCATTGGCAATTTGTGCAGGTTCTAACTCTGACGAGATAAATTTCATGTGAAACTAAATTTGATATGAAACTTATTGCGTAACAGCTTTGTGATATGTATTTTTTGTGCAAGGAGCAGGAAAACTGTGATGGAATCAATCAATGTACTCTAATCAGCCAATTTCGGATTGATATATGCATATTTATCCTACCCAGAGTTATTTATTTTAGAAATAGAGAGAGAAACCTATCTGTTCATCAAGAGGAAACCACTGAGTTTGGATTTTTCTTTTTCTTTTCTTCTTTTGTTCTATCATATTTGATACACCCGCGCACGGGTAATTATTATTTTTGCTTCTCCCAAAATTAATTAGCATCGGAAATCTCTCTGATCAATGGAGGAGTTTGAATATTACATCAATTTGAATGAAAAAGGGAAGACGGACAAACAATTAGTTGTAGCAGATCCATAGGTGAAAAATAAAATTTACGAAGACAGCACATTCCTGAGATTTTGATGGGCCCTTCGAGCTTTAACTGCTTGCAAGCCTTATATAGATGCGTAACCTCTATGTTCCGGTTGGGGAATTTGGGCATGGTCGAATCCTGAGCACATAGATCTTATATCAAAACAAAATTAGAAAACAGATTCATCTACAACCCTCAAACGAGAAACCCAAAGTTATCGGCGACTGACGAAACAAAATTAGAAAATAGATTCATCTACAACCCTCAAACCAGAAACAAAAGGTTACCCACCGCTGACGAAACAAAATTAGAAAACAGATTCATCTGCAGCCCTCAAACGAGAAACAAAAAATAATAATAAATCTGCAGCTGATGAAACAAAACTAGAAAACAGATTCCTCTGCAACCCTCAAACGAGAACCAAAAAGTTATCGGCAACTTTTGATGGGCGCTTCTAGATCGATTTAGTTGCAAGGCCTAGTGTAGCAGGCGATACTCCAAGTTAGTGATTTAGGCCTAAATTATGTCAAAATTAATTAGCATCAGAAATCCCTCTGATCAATGGAGGAATCACAAACATCCAATTAACATACCAGAGATTTTGTTGGGCGCTTTGAGCTTCAATTGCTTACAAGCCTCAGATAGATGATTAACCTCTATGTTGCAGTTGGGCAGTTTGAATCCTGAGCACATAGATTTCATACCATAATAAATTCGAGATAAAACCAAATTAAAAAACAGATTCATCTACAACCCTGAAACGAGAAATAAAAAGTTATCTGCAGATTTTGATGGGCGATTTTAGATCTAGTTACTTGCAAGGCCCTGTGTAGATGGCGATACTATGAGTTAGTGATTTAGACCCTATGGACATAAATCACAAATACATCCGAGATCAAACCAAATCAAGATCTCGTTTCCTTTCTTTCCATGCCTTTCTGGTCATCTCTCTCTAACACTGTGCACAGACATAACACAAGAAACAACAACATATAGACATACATTACCACATAGACAGAACGACAGAAAACTTAAACATACACAGGGGACAAACAACACCAAGGAGCGCTCTACACGGCTGTGGAGAAAGAGAACAAAGAGCACGCAGATGTTGAAGCAAAAGAGGCTGTAACATTTCATGTCAATGCGGCCATCCATTTATAGATAGAAACTCGGATTCCATGATTCCATTGGATTATGTGATGTCCCTCGTCTAGTCATGTGACCGTTTATCAAGAAAGTTCAACTTCTATTTTTGAATAAAAGCACAAAAGCACTGATACAATCCATCCGATATGAAGATTCAAATTTCGTCCAATATGGAAGCATCACTGTTCATTTGGATGAGCTTTGAGCACTTTTATATCCCTATTTGCTCCGGTGGAAATCTTATTATATTTCATATAAAGTGGCGTTGACATTGATGGTGGGATTTTCTTAAATGTTATATATATATATATAATGTACAGTAATTATAAATTATAAAAAATAATAATTTAAATTAACTATTTATATTAGTAATTTATTTAAATTTAATTTAAATTTATATTGTGTTTTTTAATTATATAATTAAAATATATATTTCAATTAAATGAATTATTTAAGTTATTATTATTTTAATTTATTAAACCATATAAATAAAAATTATTCAATATTTAACAAAAACAGCTTTAATGCACTTCATATTTAAATTCAAAAAGAACAAAGGGATTTCTAATTGAATGGTTCATGAGGCACAATACTTGTTAAGGTTTTGCAAATAGGGTAGCAAGTTAAGTGGGCTTGATTGTGGGGAAAACTCCACAGTTAAGAGCACTTGAGCTAGAGGCAATCTGAGATGAGTGACCTCTAGAGAAGTCCTAGTTATCGGGTGCAAGCCCTGGAAGTGATGATTGACGTTACCTGATTCATTTCACTAGTTTCAATCCCACTTCTTTAGAACTGCCTCTCATGGAAATGGTCATAGGTAAATGACAAATGGTCATAAGTAAATGACTTACTTAACGCAGTTAAATCCCAAAATGATATCTAATATAATGCACCGCATAAACCCCCTACTTAAACTTTAATATAAATTAATTAAAAATATTCACTATAAAATAGCATTCACATGATGGTGAGATTTTCTTTTATATATATATATATAATTGTTCAATAATTATAAATTATAAAAAATAATAATTTAAATTAAATTTATATTTATATTGTGTTTTTTAATTATATAATTAAAATATATATTTCAATAAAATGAATTATTTAAGTTATTATTATTTTTCATTTTTTATGATGTGCTAAAAGTTAATATTTATCAAAATCATTTTCATAAATATTATAAATAAAAATTATTAAACATTTAACGAAACAACTTTAATATAAACTAATTAAAAATATTCTATAAAATTTAACATCTATTATTAAAAACGTTAACATTTTTAACATTTATTTTTAAGTCGAAGGAAATTTGATAAGTTCTCTGAAGAAATAATTAAAACACTTTACACAACATTATAAAAGTAACGAAAAACGTTTACAAAATCCCGAATAATTAAAAGTCGAAAACCTTTCGCAAAACTTATTCACTTACGGCTATCAAAGGAATGGTAGATGAGACTTGCTAATCGTCATTTAAAGATGCTTAAGAAAAGTTATATAGATATAAGTAAGGACTGGCATCGTGACAAATCAACAAAGAAGGGAAGGTCGGTACCTCTCGTGACGTGTTTTCGCCTATCCTAGTCTCGTGGTGGCTGGTCAGTCTGGATTCGATGTGTTTGCTTAGGCTGTTCTCTCTGCTACTGTTTTCACTAAAATGAAATGAAATTTTCCGTTTACGAAAATTAAATTCTAGTTAACAACGGAAATAGAAACCACTATACCAATTTCTAAGTTATCATTCAACTTAACTATTGGGCCCATGCAAATGTCCAACCTGCGACCGTCGCGTTATTAGCACGACGCTCTAACCAACTGAGCTACATACATTCTTAAAAATGGAAAGCAGAGGAATTAGAGTACAAGAAATCTAATTAAATGGTAAAGCATATCATTAATTTTATAAAAGAATAAAATTTATGATTATATAATTAATTTATTAAAAAGTTAAATTATTTAAAATTTATGATTATATTTGATGTATTTGGTAATATAATTATTTATTTTTAATTAAGTTTAACCAAAAATGTTATCAATTTAATTAAATTTTAATTATATTTAATCACATTACAAATTTTGTATAACCAAATTATATAATTTAAATTAAATTAACAATACAAAATTTATTACAAAATTATATAATTTAATTTAAATTAAAAATACAAAATTTATTTTGTGAGTTTTTGCTTAGTTTTATTATATATTTTTCATATTTTAATGAATCCAAATGCCGCACCTTTATATTTTTATGGTTGGTTTCTTATAATGGGACACTTGTATTTTTATTGTTGGTTTCTTAGAGTGGGACAATAGTTTCATAGTAAACATCTAGGTTTAAAGTTGTAAACTATGGCTTAATTATATTGTTCTAGATTTTACACTTTTATCTCTAATCCAAATATAATAAAAATAGCATCTTAACTATAAATTCAAAGACAAAAAAAGCATCTCAACTATAATTTTTCACATTTATAATTTAAATATTAAATTTAAAAATAAAAAATAAAAAATATTTATTTTCACAACATCAAAATTTTATATTAAACCTTATATTATTATATAAATAAAAGATAAAAAAACCATTCAAAAACACATATATATGGCCTAGTTAAAATGTTCATTATAATTCAGCAAAGTATTAGCCACTTTATCAATTGAAAGTGGTTTTATTAATATTAAATAAGATTATTGCATTTATTAATATTAAATAAGATTATTGCATTTAGAAATATAATTGAAATATTAATTTTATAATTAAAAGTTGAATGAAATTATTAAACATTTCTTAGTGAATTAAGTTGTTCAACATATTTAAAGTTTAAAGAAATTATTGAGATCTCCTATAATTTTTGTTGAATTAAGTTGTTTATCATATTTAAAATTGTAATGAAAAAACATATTTCTTTATTTTTTTTATTATTGAATGATAGAATGTATTGAAATCTTTTCTACGACATTTAGAATGGACTGCGACAGTGTATTGTTAAGGAACATTTTGGTGTTAAGCGCTTAAAATGAACAATCACAGTGTAAGGGCTAGTGTGGCCCATGGGTGATCCCCAAGTGATTTTCATAATTTAGATGTCTTTGAGTGGTAATTTCTCAAACCAAAGGTTAAATGTGTTGTTACCTCAAAACTCACATAACTTAACAGAAGGAAAAAATGTAAAGAAATCTTAATTACATATAATAAATTAACATGGATAATACAAAGATAGTAACATAAAAATACATGATTTAGATTAAATAATAGACATAAGTTTTAGATTCTAGATTGAAGTTAAAATAGTTTTAGAAAATATCATGAATTAGTTGCAATATGGTGCAAAACATGTAATAAAAACATTGGTTATAAATTAGGAAAAATAAGATGTTCACATGTACACATCGAAATATGATACCATGAAGTTCAAAATAACAAAAAAATAACAAAAGACATTGACACTTGCATGTAAGTGGATTCAATGGGGAGGCATTAAATGCATAAAGCTAAGTTGCCATTTAATTTTATTTTCATGATAAACATTGTATAAAATTATCGACATGTAATAAATCATTTTTTTTTAATATTAACATCACAACCTTAGAAATACATGTAGAAATAATGAATGCATTGCATATTACATATAAGAGTTATATATTGTATAAACACTTGTTTTTTTTTGCCCAAGGAAAAAATCATAATTTTCTATTATAATGGAAAATTACATGTTGTAGATGCCATTGGCATATGAAGAACAAGTGGCTGAAGTCATCTATAAGCAGAAAATCTATAGTAGTCTGTAAAATAAAAACCCAAAAGAGGGTGTACCATCATGTATTTGTATGCATATACAAATATGTTATAAATTTTCAAAAATAACAAAAAGTTCACAATCTGTGATTCACTGTTCAATTGTCTCAAAAAACTATGATAAGTTAGGGCCTATCATCCCTTTGCAGATCATGTTCAATATATGGCCTGTGGTAGAACTAGTAGGCCTACCCCTGCCTTTCCTCCCGTATCAGTCATTCCCCTCTTGGATGGTGCGCTGCCTCTTTAGAAAGCTGATCCGCAAATTTGTTGCGCTCCTTATAAATATGAGAACATGAAATCTTATCAAATTGTGTTTTTAAAAACAATGCATCATCCAATGTGTTCCTTAGTGTGTGAACACGGCATGAAGTAATGCAATTGAACCAATTTATGACAATCTTAGAGTCCCCAAAGACTTGTAAGTGTCAGTAGTTTTGGTTTAATGCAAAGTATAAAAGATGTCAAAGCAAAAGGAGCTTACCGAAATTGTTTGTGCCAACACCCAAACCCATACGGATATGGAAGATATGTGTCTTGGATAGGTGTAGTAGAATTCCTCCTCCACATCCCCGATCTTGTGCAGAGCCATCAAAGTAGGCACAGGGGTGAGCTCAATCAATGACCTCTGGGATGATTGTTCAAATCGTGGCAGAATGTTCATCATGCAAAATTTCATTGTAACTGTTGCATATTTTTGGGACAATAAGAGGCCATCTAATCTGTTTTCTGTTAAATATGATGTTATTTCTGTAGATCCATATATTCCAGCACATGATTAATGGAAGATTACGGGCTTTCATGGTGGGTGCGTTGTTCTACTAGTTGTTCCAAGCATCCTTTATACTATCCCCATCCCATCGTTGATTTACATTTAGCATGGGTAGCACCTATTCCCAGAGCTACTGATTGATGGTGCAAGATAAGAATAAGTGATTGTTCGATGCCTCCTCCCGTCGACATAGTACACACTAGGATGGACCCTGGAAGGATCATTTCCTAATATTTGTACCAGATGGAGTCTTGTCCATGATGATGTTCCACATGAGGAGATAAGTGCATGGCAGGCCTTTTAGCTTCCATATCATACACCACTAGCTTTCCAATGTGATAAGCCTATGAGTTGCATGGATGATAGGATTTGTCTTTTGGTGTATATGTCCCCCTCATAGCTGGAGCCCATATGAGTTCATCCTCATCGTCCCCGAGCCTCATATGAGATTCTTTTAAGGCATCTATGTATTTCCTCCACTCCATACTCCACTGATCAGGTATGCCAATATCATCAGCAGAAAGCCAAACTTGTTGATAGATGGAGGTATTCAATCGGTCCCCTATCTGGGCAATGGAAGCCACACCTCTGCAGTTTAGGAAAGCTACCTGTTCCGGAGGAAGGTTGTATAGGTTGTTGCATCTGATCCATGGGTCAACCCCTATGTGGATAGTTGAACCATTGCCAATTCGCAAAGTGAGTCCACTCCTAATAATGGGAAGAGTATAAAATATAGCTTTCCAGATCACTGATATTCCTTGTTTGTTCCAAGCAGGTAGCCGAACCCATTCCATAATATTGCGAGGTCAGATATATTTATACGTAACCACTTCTGTCCATAGGCTTTTGTGCTTTAGGAGAAGCCAGCCTAATTTGGGCGCAAGTGCCTGAGCAAAGGCAGAGAGATTCTTGAGGTCCCATCCCTCCCATTTTTTGGGGACTGTAATTCTATTCCATTTAACCCATGCAAAAGGTTTCCCTTCCTTGTCCCTCTTCCATAAGAAATTGCAGCATATCCTTTGTATCTGGGATAAGATACCTTAAGGAATCCAGGCTAGAGACATCCAGTAGACTAGGGTGGCTTCTAGAATATATTTTATGAGCACCAAACGACCTGCTTGAGATAGTAGTCGATGGCTCCAATTGTTCAATCTTCTTCCAACCTTGGCGACTAACCAGGTCCAATCAACCATAGAAAATTTTAGGGGCAAATGTTCGCCCTTTGGCGAAATTAAGGGGTTTTAAATTTTTAGTGGGCGAATATTTTGTATCATAGTACATTTTTACAAATCACCTCAAATAGCACACCTTATTTTAAGGGAGAGGGTAAAAAAGGTAAATTTAGCACTTGAAACTAGGAGTTACAACCTTCCATTCGCCCATTTTCAAGAATAGGTTTTATTTAAGTGATTCCATTCGCCCATTTTCAAGAATAGGTTTTATTTAAGTGAATCCTTTGGCCCAAATACCATATTTATAAAAGAGGTATGGTAAATTAATAAAAATATAAATAAATGAGAGGTATGGTAAATAAATAAAACATTTTTTATATTTACTCCATAAGTCACCTTATATACATGCAAGGGTGTAAACAAATAAAAATATAAGTAAAGTGGAGGTATGGTAAATAAATAAAACGTCTTTTTATACTTACTCAAAAGATATGGTAAATAGATAAAAATATAAATAAACTAGACGCATGGTAAATAAATAAAACCTCTTTTTATATCTAGTCCATAACCCTCATTCTATTTATGAAGGCTCAAGAAAGAGGTTTTATTTAAGTGAATCCTATGGGCCAAATAGCATATTTGTAAAAGAGGTATGGTAAATTAATAAAAATATAAATAAACGAGAGGTATGGTAAACAAATAAAACATTTTTTTATATTTACTCCATAAGTCACCTTATATTTACGAACACTCAAAAAATGCGTTATATTTAGGTGAAACCTATGGGCAAAATACCATGGGACAAATACCATGGACTAGATTGTTATTAATACCATGCAAAAAAACATTATTAACCCTAATATTAGTATTAATAAAAATAAAAATGGCACATGGTATTCACCTGGAATGTAGCCTATTTAAATGGGGGAATTAAACTAGCATAGATCCATCTTTACTCTGGATCTACTAACCCCCGAGAGGTATCAAATATCGTGATATGCAAACTAGCATAGAGCGAAAAAATATTTGATCCGATCAAGAGTAAAATTGGATGTTGTAATTTAATGTATGTTAAACTTTTTAGCTTGGTTAAAATAAAAAATAAAATAAAAATCAACTATTAATTTTTAAAAATTACTAATAGTAATTTTTAAGCTCCAGGTTTATGATAACGCATGGTATTGACCCATGGTAATACCATGGTATTCATGTGAGCATAGACTATTTAAAGGGGAAATTCTATCATCTTAGATCCATCTTAATTCTGGGTCTACCAAGTGCTCAGAGGGATAAATAGATTTCATCCCCCTAAGAGTGGTAGATGTGGAGTTAAGATGGATATAGGTTGGTTTTTATGATAATGAAGATATTAAATAGACTTAGGAAATTATATTTTAAAAACATCTTAAGGTGAATGGTTAAAGCATAGACATTGGACAAGTATATTTGTATACTTCTGTTTTAAACTGAAACAAATCCAAGGCTAAAAGGAATGGATTGATTGCACTAGTCATCCTTCTATAACTTTCCAACATATGCTGGAGTAAACAGATTGTAATTTGGGTAATTTTTCTAATTGCAAACAAGAACATACTTGCGTATTGGCAAGGTGGTTACGAGGTCCCTAGAAGTGATGAATTTGAATTTTTCTTGGTTTTATATATAGTATTAGCTTTTTTCTCATGCTTTCTGTGAATGGCACGGGTGAATTTTATCCTACACCCACTAGGTTATCGATATGTAATTTCGGTAATTTTGATTTCAAAAGATATTTTAAAGAAATGCAATGATTTCATTTGTGTATTCAATAAACACAAGATTTTATAATTGAGTAAAATATTCGCCATGCGTGGTGAGAGATTCGCCAAAATATTATATACACATATCATATTATTGATAAAATCGCCTTCCATTTTTCCTATATACCATAGAGATTCGCCCATTTATTATACATGTAAATTTAGGGGGGGTTCTTAAAATTTTCCCTGCAATCAACTATTTTGTATCCATGAGATTTTATCATGAATCCCAGGTATTTCAATACATCCACCAGCTGTAATCTCTAGAAGGGAAATTTTTGGAGTGCTTGACAGGATTCCTGAGGGGAGTAAGCAGAAAGGGTGATGGTGGATTTGGGTCTGTTTATTTCCATCCCTGTTGCAGTGAAAAATAAACGCAACACCTCAGAGAGTGTGTTATTGTCTTTTATGCCTCCATTGAGGAAGATCAATATATCATCCACGAACAACAAGTGTGTGAGAGTGCACTGATCCGTGATCTTGAGTCCCATAAGCCTCCCGGATCTTCTTTCTGATGAGATGAGCCTGCTTAACCCTTCCATAACAATCAAGAAAAGTAGTGGGGATAGTGGGCGTCCCTGTCTGAGACCTCGTTCTGCATGAAAAAAATAGGAGGCCAATCCATTGATGAGAGTACCGAAAGAGACAAATGTAATGCAACACATGATCCATCTAATGAAAGGAATAGGGAAGCCCAGGTGAGTAAGAATCATCCTTATGAAAAGCTAACTGACTCGATCAAAGGCTTAGATAGATCTATTTTGAGTATGGCTCCTTTCAGATTCTTCTCCTTGATGGAATGAAGGGCTTCCTGGGCTGTGCCTATGGCTTCATGGTTCTGACGATTATGGAGAAAGGAAAATTGTTCAGAGGATATATTATCAGATAGGATCGGCTTGATATGGTTGGTGATAATCTTGGTAATAATCTTGTAGAGGTAGTTGCAGAGAGAGATGGGCCAGAAGTCGTTGAAAGATTGAGGGGAGTCCGTCTTGGGAATCAGGGCAATGAAGGTGGTATTTTTGGCTTCATACATTCTCCTCGATGTTCGGCATTCCTCAATCACCTTGATTAAGTCCAAGCCAATAATGTCAAAAATAGTTAGATAGAATTCCATAAACCATCTGTCCGGCCCCGAAATTTTATCCTTTTTCAACCACTTTAGTGTGTTCTCCAATTCCCCCATGGTAACTGGTTTGATAAGGTCCTCCTTAGAGTCTGGCTCCACGAATATAGGGAAATTCCCCGCAATGCAAATAATTTCTGCAATTGTTGCACCTAGTGGGGCTTTGAATAGCTACTTGAAGTGTGTATTTCCCATCTGAGCCAGATGATTATAGGTGTTGGCTATATGCCCCTATTCTATGGGCCTCTGCCATATAGTATTGCAGGCCCTCCTTCCATTGGAAAATTTATGAAAGAACTTGGTGTTTCCATCCCCAGCTTGTAGCCATATCACTCTGCTCCTGAGCCTCCATGTCTCTTCTTGATCCAGCAGAATCTTGGATCTTTGGGCTTCCAAACCTGTTAAATGAAGTTTAGCTTCTACTGAGATGTACCCTCTGCCTTGGTCATCTGCTAGCGAATCCAACTGTCTTTCAATATCACAGAGAGTCTGCTCCTCCTTAGCTTTTTTCCCCTTTGCCCAGGTTATAGATAGTCTTTAAAGATTTACCAGATTACGACAAAAACCCTCAGCCACACAGAGATCATTTTTTATGGGATGATCTCTCCAATACTCTGATACTAACCTGAGATAATTAGGTTCCTTTAACCAAGTCGAGTTGAATTTAAAGGGCACCCTAGAATTTCTTGTAGTACCATCCAATTCCAAATAGATGGGGGTATGGTCCGAGATCCCTCCGGAACCCACCCACTGCCTATAATTTGTGAGGGTTGCTAACAAGTCTTCATGAATGAAAAACCGATCTAATCTCCCACTAGTGTTGCTTCTCATGTCCTTCTGTTGTGCCAAGTAGGTGTCTTTTTGTTCATGGGGATATCAATAAGGTGGTGCTACTCCAATAGCATTTCTAGCTGGTCCGAGAGTGGACCCAACTGTGAATTATGTCCCCAGGATTCTTCATGACCAATGGTGAAATTTAGGTCTCCGCCTAATATAGTGGATTTGTCTATTAGGGGGTGCCCTAATAACTTGTGCCAAAAGTTCATTCTACTATGATTGGGGGTATATATATTAATAATGCAAAGATTCCTACCCAATTCTATAGAGAAGATGCCCATACCCGAGAACCCATGTCCACCCAAGTAGAGATAATCTTGATGGTTCAGGGATTTACCCCAAGAGAAATACCCCACAAATGCCCTATGACATCCAATGCATGAAAGCTCCATCCAAGCAGCATAGCTTATAGGGTCCTAGCTATCTGCTCAGCCATACCTAGGGTCTCTTGTAGAAAAATGATATCACAAGGCTCATAGTCCAAAAGCCTCTTGAGAGCTAATTTTTTGGAAGGGATAGCTAAACCCCTACAGTTAAAAGATATCCACTTCATGGGGGAACACTTCCATGGGTGTCTTGTACTCTAAGTACCCTTTCAATAGTGTTCTGTCTGCCCTAGGCCACATTAGCCCCGACAAGCTTGATGGCTTTAGATACCTTGGAGGGCCTCCCCCGAGAGGGTTTGGGCTTCGCAATAGAGTATGTGATACCCAATCCAAACGATTCAGGAAGAACTGGGATGCAGTGTCAGAGGTTTTATGAATGCGATCCCGATGCAGTAGGGGAAATAGGGGGTTTGCAAATACCGGGAGTGTGTACAAACAGGGGCATAGCGAAGAAGATGAGCAGAGGGGGTTTGAGTGAGAAATTAATTGGAGTCGTGACCATGCAAGGAATAGATGCAGTAGAAGCCAAAGAAAAAATGAAATTACTAAAATTCAAAGGAGAGGAACAGAGGGGAGGATCAGTGCCCGTAGATGGAGTAGCCGCCACAACAGACCGGGATCTAGTCATGGGCAGGGATATAGGTGGAACCTAGGTGAGCATGATGGCTAAATAGTGCCATTGGAATATTCGGACCTAAGGGTTGCTCATCCACTATCGGGTCTTCAAAGTGCAAATGCTTCTTGCCCTTGGAAGCAGGAGGAGAAGATGGCGAGACAAGCAGGCATTCTTTGAACATATGCCCAACCTTGTGGCATCTTCTTCACCTGAATGGAACACCTTCATAATGAAGGATTTTTTTGCACGAGTAATGCAGTTTATCTTCTCCTCCAAACCTTCCCTTGTGTCTAAGTGAACCAAGATACGATCCATGGTCATATTTTCGATTGATTCATAGGTATTGTCATGATCTAGATAAGTTCCCAGTGCATTACCAATGCATTAGAAAACATCCTCAGACCAAAATTGCATAGGAATCCCTGGTAAGAGAACCCATATCGGCCCAGCGGCTAGTTGTTCCCTTTCAGGGTCAAATAAGGGGTTCTATCTTTTCAGCAGAAAGGTGCATATTCGATGTGCCAAAACCTCGAGAGCATCCAATAAGTATACTCCTCCATGTGGAACCTCAGAGCAAACCACCCTCGCGTGAGGACTCGGATGGAGGGCATTTCTTTGAGAAGTGAACCCTAAATCTCCATGGTCCATAGTCGTAGTCGCTCCGTTGAGTAGTTCTGCCCTCGAATGCATCCCACCAGGACCTTGTTTGTTATGTCCACCACTTCGCCCATCGTAAGGTCTCCCCCCAGAGAGAGGTTAATTTCCTTGCCAGTAACCTTTAAGCACCTCCCTTTCTTGACCTTGTCAAACCTGCGAGTCGTCAAGTAGTCCCGGAAGGGTCCCTTGATACCCTGGTTAAACACCTATAGAGTAGGAGGAGTAGTCTTAGGGTTTGGGATAGGCGTGCTGAAACAACTTGATGGAATAGGGAAACTGTGAGGGGGGTAGTTAGGGTTTGGAATAACACATCCGACCAGTGAGGAGAAATAGGGGGTTTATGACCCAGGCTGTGAGATAACTAAGGAGATGGGGGTAACGGATGGAGGAACAGAATGAGGAAGGTTAGGCAGCAAAGAGTCAAATGAGGGGGATGGGTGAAGGCAAGTCCCGATGAGGTTAAGGGTTGTTGGGGAGAGCGGAGGACAGTCCAAACTAGAAGCAGTGTCTAGTGAAATAGCGAGTGGTAGGTGAGGCACAGATGGCCCAGGGCGGTTCAGGGCAGGGTTCTGAGCAAACAGTGGGCAGAAAGACGAGCCAAAGGAGCCAGAACCCGACGCGGTGTGAGGGCGTGACCAAATATCCTCGTAGGGATTGGGGTCCGCAATGTAGTCGATGACGCCTTGTTCCATGCCGACTGTCGAGATGGAGTTTAGAGGCGGTAACAGTCACGCACAAAAGATAGGGTCAGACTACAAACCGTAACGCCGAGGAGCCTGCAGGTTGGAGACTAGCAGGTGTGATGAAAGGGGCACTTGTGAAAGTTAACCTATTCCCCGAGGAGTGGCAACATGAAGTCGCAGGGCCTCCATCATCACCATTCCCTCAGATATCCCTCCTCTCAACCCAATCACTACTAGTCAAAAGTGTATTCAACACTTGTTAATGATCGTATATTTTGATTTATTAGATGTAATGAAATTTGAAAGAAGAATATATATATATATATATATATATATATATATATATATATATATATATATATATATATATATATATATATGCAATAAGGAAAGCTTAATTTAATTTTTACTTTGAATTAAAATAGGAATTAAATTGTAATTCTAATTCTCATAACAACTTGTAATAGTTAACTAGGTTAATTTGATTATGTTGGCTAAGTTAATTCGAGTTGGGAGTCTAACCAGAGTCATGTAGAGTGTTTCCTACTTTTTAGGAGCCTTGATTATGTTTATTTTGAGTTGTAATTATTTAATTCAGTTTAACTGAGTTAATTCAGTTAAACTCGTTCCAACTGATGGAGGAATTAGTGGGAGATCTAGTAGTGGGGTGTAACATGTAGTAATGGGTTGTAACCAACACTGATCAACCAGTAAATTGAATATTCACTCATAATTAAGTCATGCATGTCAGATTAGAGAAAGACCTAGTTGAGATTGGAGTTCATGGACAATGTACTATCAGTTGTATAATCATCCGAATAGTACTGGTGGTGCATGCAATGAGAGGAATTTCTATGTGGATTGAGCAATTCATAATTGAGGAATTTCTCAATTAAATATGGGCTAATTACCTAGGAAACTGCACAAAAAAATAGGAGATTAGCAGGTAGCAGGTTTGGCTAAGTATTGGCTAGAGTTTGTTTGTGAAGCAGTGAGATATTTTGAGATAGTGTAGAGGTTGCGCGGGTTAGAGAAAAGCATTGTAATCTCCTCATATTTTCTGATTAATACAATATACAGATAGCAATGGGTTTTTAGCTATGGATTTCCCCATAAAAGTATTATGTTATGTGCGATTGAATTCTTTCTCTTATATGCTTCATGATTTCATGGATCATTTATTGTTTCCGCTGACGAGTAGAGTAGATTCAAGTCAATTGTTTTAGCATATTACAATCTTCAGTTTGAATCTACAAGGAATTTATGCATGGTATCAGTGCTAAAATCACTATTGAAAAGAAGAATACGAGTTTTTCTTTTGGAAGAGAAATCGAATTTGTAGCATCTTACTTCAGAGCCAGCAGGTTGTCGTTTTACAGATTGAGACTCAAATATGCCCTTGAGGGTAGTTCGAACTATATTTCTTGGAAGGACAAGATGGAGTCATTGTTGGAAGACAACGAGATTAAGGAATTCATAGACAAAGATATTCCTAAGACAATTGGTGCTTAGGATCTAGTAGAGTGGAGAAAGTGTGTGGAAAAGGCGAGAAGGATTATCCTAGAAGGAGTTTGAGATCATATTGTCTCGAACCTCCACGATAATGAAACTCCATTTGCAATGTGGAAGGCCTCGACAGACCTATTCCAAAACAATAGTGATCACAGGAAGATGGCACGGAAGGAAAAGCTCTGAAAGATCAAGATGGAGAAGAGTGACTTAATATCGAAGTACTTAACCAAGTTCACCCAATGTTGGGATGAGCTTGGAAGTGTCAGTGTTACTATTGTTGAAGAAGCTCTGGTGAGCCTAGCACTTCTAGGACTTCCCAAGAGCTAGCACATCTACCACGACTCATTTAGTGGGAGGAAGAAGCTACCAAAGTGGGATCAAGTGTGTTCTAAATTGGTGCAAGAAGAGATTCGACGAAACACTAGAGATGGATCCTCATCCAAGCATGATGATGAGGAGAATTGTACCTTAATTGGAAAGGTGAAGAAAGGGAAGGGGAAGTCATTCCATTTCAAATCAGATTCCAGTCATGGCGGCAAGAAGAAGGATTTGTCGAAGATTAAATTTTTTCACTGTCACAAGAAGGTCGGTAAGAAGCTCTCAAGATGAGCGGTAGGTGAAGCTCTTGCTTCACAATTCAAGTTGGATTTCACCCTCATCGCTTGCATGGTGACATCGATGATGGGTAATGTGTGGTACCTGGATAGTGGAGCCAAATTCCATATGACCAACAATAAAGAGTTCTTCAATGACTTGGAAGAGAAGGACCTCCATCTGCACATCAAGATGGGAGATGATGGGAGGTATAGCGCGACCGACATTGGCATTGTTACCTTTAAGAGGGATTCTAGTTCTCCTCTCACATTAAAATATGACATGTATGTTCTAGGTTTGAAGAAGAATTTGGTTTCAGTTGCCATGTTGGAGGAGCGTGGCTACAATGTGATATTTAGCAAGGGAAAGGATTTCCTTCATCACATAGTCTCAAGATAGGTGAAATAGATTGGGATTCAGGTGAATAACCTCTATGAATTGGATGTAGAATATTGTGATGCTTTGAGCACAAAAGTAGAGAAGCTGCAGAGTTGAGACATCGGTGAATTGTGGCATAGAATATTGTGTCACTTGCATCACATAGCTTTGAAAATCATGCAACAAATTTCTACAGGACTTCCCAAGGGTACACTAGAGTAGAGAGACACATGCAAAGGATGTACATCAAGGAAGTAAACCAAAGCCTCATTTCATGATAAAGACACTCAAGCGCAAGCAATCATTGATAGAGTTCACTCAGATATGTGTGGACCATTCTCAATAACATCCACAACCAAGAACAAGCATTATGTAATATTTTTTTATTTTCTTGTAAGTGTTGGATTTTATTCATGCAAAAGAAAGATCAGACATTCGCTAAATTTTGTGACTTTAAAGCACTTATTGAGAAAAATATTACAGGAAAGTTCAAGCTCTTAGAAGAGATAATGAGGGAGAATATGTGTCGAATGAATTCAAGAACTTATGTGCATTAGAAGGCATTCGATGGGATTTAACATCACCTCATAACCCACAACAAATTGGGGTGGCTGAAAGGAAAAACAGAAGTATTTTGGGAGTGACATAGATGATTTTACATGATCAGGGCCTACCATTGCACTTGTGGGATGAAGCATGCACCGTATTTGTTTATTTGTAGAACATAAGCCCTCATCGAATTCTTGGGGTGAGTACACCGGAAGAAGCTTTTTCTTGTAAGAAAATAGATGTGGCATACATCACGATCTTTGGGTCATTAGTCTACTATCATGTTACCAATGATGCAAGGGAAAATCTAGAGCCAACAGTTGAGTTGGGTATATTTGTGGGGTACATTGATACACCTCACAACTATCAAGTGTACTTTCCATCCAACAGGATGACAATGGTTTGTAGAGATGTGAAGTTCGATGAAGAGAAGGCCATGAGATGTTCCCTTGATAGGGAGCTTCAGTTACATGCATATGAGAAGTTTTTAGCTCCAAAGGAGGAGCCTCAAGATTATGTGGAACAACCACATGCAGAGGAGCAGAGAGTGGCAGCATCAACTCATGCAGAGACTTCCAGAGATGGAAGGAAGTGCACTGAAGAGGCTGACAGATTGATGCATGGTGCTAGAGAGAATGTGGGATCACCCACATCACAACACAGGCATAAGAGGTCATCAGATCGGTATACTAGCTACATGGCTCTTATGAGCGAGAGTGTAGAGGTTGAGCCAACCTCATTCGAGGAAGTAGTGCAACAACTAGTATGGGTTGATGGCGTGGTTTAGGAATATGAATCCATTATCAGAAACAATGTTTGGGAAGTGGTCCCAAGACCAACATACAAGTCAGTGGTGAGTTCTAGATGGCTTTACAAGGTAAAGCAAGCAGCAGATGGGAGTGTGGAGAAACACAAGGCCAGATTTGTGGCTAAAGAATTCTCTCAGGTTGGGGGAATCGATTACGATGATACCTTTGCTCCATTAGAAAGGTACTCTTTGATCAGATATATTATAACAATGTCAGCGGAGATGGGATAAAAGATACATCAGATGGATGTGAAGACAACATTCCTCAATGTTATGATTAAGGAAGAGGTGTATATTGAGTAGCCTGAAGGATTTTAGACCTTCAACAGAGAATTGCATGTGTGCAGTCTCAAGCGAGCATTGTATGGACTAAAACAAGCACCTTGTTCTTGGTACACCATAATTGACAACTATTTCACGGGTTGGACTTCACCAAAAGTGAAGTCGATGCAAACCTTTACCATATTTAGTATTATATGTCGATGATTTGATTATAACAGGTGATGAGAAGATGATAAAATCTTGCAAGAGAATTTGAGATGAAGGACCTAGGGCTCATGCATTACTGTCTTGGTATGGAAGTATGGCAAGGTGATGAGGAATTGTTTGTCTCTCAGAGGAATTATGTCAATAAGATACTGAAGAAGTTTTACATGGAAAGAAAGAAACCCACAAAAACTCCTTTAGTAGGTAATTGGAGGAAGGAAGATGCTACTTTAGGTGAAGTAGTGGAGGATACTATTTATAGATAGCTTGTGGGTTCACTTATTTATTTGGTGAACACACGATTAGACATGTGTTTTGCAGTTAACCAACTTAGTCAAGTCATGGTTAAGCCAACCAAAATTTATTGGAAGGCATCTAAACATGTGTTGAGATACCTCAAAGGCACCACTCAGTTTGGTATTTGGTATAGACAGACAGAGGGAGTGAAGCTTCAAGGCTTCACAGATACAAATTGGGCAGGAAGTTCATCTGACGATAAGAGCACATTAGGGGGAATCTTTAGTATTGGGTCAACAGTAGTTTCTTGGTACAATATGAAGCAGAGATCAGTTGTACTCTGTTAAGTAGAAGCAAAGTACATGCATGCTAGTCAAGCAGCTTGTGAGGCTATCTGGATGAGGAAGATCCTTGTTAGGTTATTTGATTAGCAGATGTATCATACAATGACTTACTATGACAATCAGAGTTGTATCAAACTCTCTGAGAATCCAGTTTTTCATGATCGTCCAAGCATATCAGCATCTGGTATCACCCTCTACGAGATTGTGTGCAGAGGAGAATCATGTTGTTGGAATACATTCCTACAGAGGAGCATGATGCATATATTTTGACAAAGTCATTGTCAAGGTGAAAAATTGAGTTTAATAGAGGAAGGAGCGAGGTAGAAGATAATCCCTTTCTTGTTGAGAGGGAGTGTTGAAAATGCAACAGGAAAATCCTAATTTAATTTTTTCCTTGAATTAAATTAGGAATTAAATTGTAATTACAATTCTCATAGCAGCTTGTAATAGTTAACTAAGTTAATTTGACTTAGTTGGCTGAGTTAATTCAAGTTGGGAGTCTAACTAGAGTCATGTAGAGTGTCTCCTACTTTTTAGGAACCCCAGTTGAGTTTATTTTGAGTTGTAATTATTTAATTCAATTTAACTGAGTTAATTCAATTAAATTAGTTCCAACTAATGGAGGAGTTAGTGGCAGATCCAGTAGTGGGTTGTAACCTACGGTAGTTGGGTGTAACCAGTACTGATCAACTAGTAAAATGAAGATTCACTCATAATTAACTCATGCATGTCAGATCAGAGAAAGACCCAGTTGAGATTGGAGTTCAAGGACAATGTACTATCATTTGTATAATCATCTGAATTGTATAGGTGGTGCATGAAATCAGAGGAAAGCCTATGAGGATTGCACAATTCATAATTGAGGAATTTCCCAATTAAATATGGGCTAATTCCCTAGGAAACTGAGTGGTGCATTTGAGGTATCTCAACACATGTTTAGTTGCCTTCCAATAAAGTTTGGTTGGCTTAACCGTGGCTTGACTAAGCTGGTTAACTGCAAAACACATATTTGGTCATGTGTTCACCAAATGAATAAGTGAACACATAAGCTGTCTATAAATAGTAACCTCCACTACTTCACCCGGAGTAGCATCTTCCTTCCTCCAATTTCCTGCTAGAGGACTCTCAATGGGTTTGTTGCTCTCTATGTGGAACTTCTTCAATATCTCGTTAGCATACTTTCCCTGAGAGACAAACAATTCCTCATCACCTTGCCATACTTCCATATCAATAAAGTAATGCATGAGCTCCTGGTCCTTCTCCTCGAATTCTCTTGCAAGATCCTCTTTGCAAGATGTTATCAGCTTCTCATCACCTATTAGAATCAAATCATCGACATATAATAATATAATCAATAATTTACCTTCAACTACAATATGGTAAAGGTTTGCATCGACTTCACTTTTGGTGAAGCCCAAACCGGTGAAATAACTGTCAATTTTGGTGTACCAAGCACGGGGTGCTTGTTTTAGTCCATACAGTGCTCGCTTGAGTCTACACACATGCGACTCTCTTTTGAAGGTATCAAATCCTTTTGGCTGCTCAATATACACCTTTTTTTCAATCATATCATTGAGGAATGTTGTCTTCACATCCATATGATGTATCTTCCATCCCATCTGTGCTAACAGTGTTATAATAGATCTGATTGACGAGTACCTTGCCCCTATTCAGAAGATGGATCCTACAATGATTTACTGTGACAATCAGAGTTGTGTCAAACTCTCTGAGAATCCATTTTTTCATGATTGGTCCAAGCATATCGACATCCAGTATCACCATCTACAAGATTTTGTGTAGAGGAGAATCATGTTGTACAAATACATTCCTACAAAGGAGCATGATGCAGATATTTTGACAAAGGCGCCGTCAAGATGAAAATTCGAGTTTCAGAGAGGCAGGATCAGGGTAGAAGATAATCCCTTTCTTGTTGAGAGTGAGCATTGAAAAAGCAACAAGAAAATCCTAATTTAATTTTTTCCTTGAATTAAATTAGGAATTAAATTGTAATTCCAATTCTCATAGCAAGTTGTAATAGTTAACTAAGTTAATTTGACTTAGTTGGCTCAGTTAATTCGAGTTGGGAGTCTAACTAGAGTAATGTATAGTGTCTCCTACTTTTTAGGAACCCCAGTTGAGTTTATTTTGAGTTGTAATTATTTAATTCAATTTAACTGAGTTAATTCAATTAAATTAGTTCCAACTAATGGAGGAATTAGTGGCAGATCCAGTAGTGGGTTGTAACCTGCGGTAGTTGGGTGTAACCAGTACTGATCAACTAGTAAAATGAAGATTCACTCATAATTAACTCATGCATGTCAGATCAGAGAAAGACCCAGTTGAGATTGGAGTTCAAGGACAATGTACTATCATTTGTATAATAATTTGAATTGTATAGGTGGTGCATGCAATTCGAGGAAGGTCTATGAGGATCGAACAATTCATAATTGAGGAATTTCCTAATTAAATATGGGTTAATTCCCTAGGAAACTACACAGGGAAATAGGATCTTGGCAGGCAACATATTTGGCTAAGTATTGGCTAGAGCTTGTTTATGAAGTAATGAGATAGATTGAGATAGTGGAGAGGTTGCTCAAGTTTGAGAAACGCATTGTAATCTTCTCATATTTTCTGATTAATGCAATATACATATAGCAAGGTATTTTGGCTATGGCTTCCCCTAGAAAATTATTGTGTTATGTGTGATTGAATTCTTTCTCTTATATGCTTCGTGATTTCATCAATCGTTTATTATTTCCGCTGATGAGTAGAGTAGATTCAAGTCATTTTTTTAGCATATTATAATCTGTAGATTGAATCTACAAGGAATTTCTACATTTTATGAGTGCATTCTATTGACATCCCATTTTTAAAGTTACATATTAGGTGATCACATGTTAATGTTGGTCTCTTCTGACACATCAAATGTAATAAAATCTCAAAAAACATACAATTATTTTTTGTTTGTAAATTAATCTCTATTAACTTCAAAAAAGCAGTTTACATTAGGATGCCAAAAGCTTCATAGCATTTTTGGTGTTACACACTAGCATCATTCATGGATTTCTAATTTTCCCCTTTTTCCGTATGAACATTTTTGCAAGCAATATATTTATCATTTACAATTGAGGATGAGATCATATCCTCATTTTTCTAATAGAGCCCCATTGTGCCCTGATCTACTGAACATGTCAAACATGGAATTCATCTATAGCTATTAGCATGCATAGTACATACAAAATTCAAATAAATGTCAGTGGTACTGGTCACATAAATGATAAATCTATTAAAAATTTAAATCATCATTCATAATTCATAACTGAAAGACAACTTACAACTACAAGATAGTAAGATAAACACACTGACAACTGTAGTTTTCTCATTAAGTCATCAAATCAAAATGTGTTACATAGGTAGTGTTGGTGCAATGCCAATGGCAAATAGAAATAGAAAATGTAAAACAACTACAGATATACAAGCCTCAAGGCATCAATGAGCATCAGAATCAGCATCACTGTCCCCATCATCATGGTCCCCACTGCTCTCCTCTACATCCTCCTCCTCCCCTGTATCCATAGTCGCCTTTGCATCTCCTGGTATGGAGGCTAACCCCTCTAAGTCATCAAATCTAATAGGCTCTAGCACTGGATCATTGAGATCCATGTTGGCCAATGCCAACTCAACAATGGTGTCCAGACCCATATCATTAGGAACAGTGTTACTTGGGAGCGGGAGCGAAAGCGGGGAGTGGGAGCGAAAGCGGGGAGTGGGAGCGAAAACGGGAGCGAGAGCGACATATTCAGAAGCTCTTGGTTTGGTGCTCTTGATTAAATACGAGTTCCATACCCTAATACATGAAAAAATTCAATGGAAACATTGCAATCCCCCAATCCTAAAATCCTGAAAAACTGATAAGTCTGCTGGATTTTGAATGAAATCTAAAATTCTACTTTCTCCATATGAAATCCAATGAGGCCGGAACCACTCTCAAACATCCTGAGTCATTTCATGGTAATGTTAAAAATTTAAGTAAAAGGATGAAAATGAAGATTAAGGAGAATGTCACTTTTACTTTAAGAATTTAACATTACCATGAATAGCATATCAATACTAGGGCCTAGACTTGATTATGAAGCTGCCAAAATGCTCTACTCCTTGCTGCAACAACACAAATCACTTACCAAATGAAAATATTAATGAGCAAACACGCCCTTTTCATACCCGCGCTGAGCTTAGCGAGTCCTGGAAACCGTACACGTGTCCTAAAATCGCGACACGCCCTCGGACACGACGTGTCCTGTGATTTGGACACGAATCCGGACCGAATCATGTCGGATTCGGGATTCGCAGGGGGTTTAGGACGAATCCGGTTTCCTAGCATACAACGTACAACCGAGTTCATTTTCGAACGGGCGGGCGCGCTCGTGCACGACCCACGCCCAACACCAACCCACACTCTGTGTATACCTTTGGCGGGCGGGCGCCCTTGCGCTCCACCGCCCACACTACAACCCGCGCTGCACGATACTATGTCGCCCGACTCGGCGGGCACATCCCATATGCGACCTGCGGCTAAGTGTTCACCTCACACCTCTTGTGCGCACTCACTACTTGTGCGAAGATGCTATGCGAAGTTGATGCCTCCAAATGAGCGCACCATCCATATGTTTATACGCTATCGTGGGAGGTGGCTAGCATTCGGCCGACCTCCAAATAACTTCCAACCTGCGCGCCTTTTGAATGATATGCGATGCTTTTACATGGTCGGCCCGCCCATGGTGCGGGACTGCCCCACCAGCTCGCCCTACATCCGCCATCGCACCTCGGTCGGCTGTCTAAACGAGTCCTCCACAACTCGCCATATATATGTGTGAGCGCCCTCCATACTTGCGCGCACGATATAACTGCGCCTTCGCTTGTTGGAGCGCTCGCACAATCCATGACTTAGTCATTTTTCGCGATGGGAGGGGCGTGTGCCCGTGCACGAAACCGCAGGGCGTTACACCTAGAGACGAGATACCAACCTGTTTGAGTCACTTAATGTTAAGTTAGGGTGAGTGAAACAGTGCGCGTAAGTAATACCCCAATCATAATTACATATACAATGTATAATGACAGGTAGATATTTCTTTAGTGTTATTTTTTTGAAACTGATAAAATTGTTTTTTGAAACGGGTAGATATTTCTCGAGTATACTAATATTTTGGTTAAATATACTATTATTAAAAATAAAAATAAAAAATCATAATAATATCAAATGAATTAATCTACACTTCAATATATGTACCTTTTATCTAAAATAATTTTATAATGATTATTTTATAGTCTAATTATTACTTACTATAGTTTGAATATCAATAACTATTATTTTTAAATAAAGTTTTTCGGTAGAAATCACATGAGAGAATTTTTCTCTCATGTGATTTCTACCGAAAAGCTTTGGTTAATTCATTATGGATCACAGAAGTTTGAATACAAAAACTATTATTCTTCTTAATCTTTGACAGTTTATAAAAAAAAAAATATATTATTTAATTTATATTTTATCATTATTTTTTTTTTTATAATAATATAAAACAATAAATATAATATTTATATAAAAATTACTTTTATTTTAAGTATAGTAATTTAGATAACTATGTAATCATAATACTTTTAAATTTAATATTTATATTTGTTATTTTAATAATAATATTTTTATTTCATATTATAAGTAAATTTTAAAAAATAATAAATAATTTTATATTTTTAGATATTAATCTTTATAGTAAAGGAAAAACACTTCATATACTATTCTTTAAAATGCCCATAAATTCATATCTAAAAAATTTCAACAAAACAAAATATATTTAATATGAACAAAGGGTTTTATAATTTTTATTTAATAATTTAATTAGGTTTAAAAAATCAAAATATCTTTTAAATATTGTGTATATAATGTTTTTTTAAATGATAAATATAAAATAATTAATAATAAATCTGAAATTTATTAAAAAATTATATAATTTAAAATATCACATTATACAAATAATATCACATCAATTTAATATATGGGAAAATGTTCAGCCGTCACCTTAATTTAATATTTATGAAATTTATTATTAAATAAAAATATAATTTTAATTTATGTTTATTATTCTGTTCAATAGGCATTTTACGCTCATACATTTTAAACTTATTTTTCGTATAAAATTAAATATATTAAGTTGTCATCACTTTTTTAAATAAATATTAAATTAAAGATATGAAAATTAAAAAAAATTGTGGAAAAAGTATAATTTGATTGGTGTAGTTAAAAGGAAGGAAAATAGCTCCTTCATAATGTTTGATTGGGTTCGAACTCACTCGGATCTTCGCATCTTGTAACCAAAACATTACGGACAGGGGGGAGCTTTTTGATTTGCACGGATTGAGAGAAGACGGATCTTCGTATCTTGCAACTAAAACATTACGGATAGGGGTGAGCATTTTGATTTTCACAGATTGAGAGAAACTTAAAAATTAATGGAGTTGTTTATGGAGGTTGAAGAATTATGTGGATTGTCAAAAGTAGTTTAAATTAGGTAAAAATATTTCAATTTTTTTTTTTATAGAGGTAGTATTTGAATCATGTTTTTTGATGGTGGAAATGGATTCAGTACCAACAAAAACTTCTGGAGCACTTAAAATTATGAAATTTAACTGCTTTTACTTGAATTTACAAAAATCCCTATTATTTTTTTTCAAAATATGACTGAAATTTCCTCTACTTTCAAAGCAAAAAGACATAATCGTTAGACTAATGAAAAAAGAATTTGATTGATGTGCTTGTCTCGAATTAAAAGGAGGAAGGAGACCATGGGACCAGCTCTTTGATTGGGTTTGATATAAGACGTATTGCCTCAGGATTCAAACCCGCATAAATAAGAGTGTAGAGAGGGCATTTGCGCGTCTTGCAGGCATTTAGATCCGGAAGATCCCATCATCAAAATCTGCAGTATGTTTTGTATATATAACTACTAGTTTCCTCATTTGAGTGAGAGAAGGATGTAACCAAGTCCATAAATTGCTTAGGGGTGTTTTTTTGTATTCGGTTTCATCTCCATTTTTGGTTTGTTTGATATGACATCTGTCACCTCAGAGTTTGAATGAAGCACAGATACAACATCTACGTGAGGCATTTCTACGTGAGGCATTTCGAATTCTAAGCACCAGCCAAAATCTGCGGTATGTATGTTTTTCCTTTTATCTTTTTCTCTTTCCCATGGATATGCAATATCTTTTAATTGGGTATCAGAAAGACTCTTGATGTGATTAATTTTCATAAGAGAAATTGGAGTGGTTAGTGATGTTAGAAGGAACCAGAAGTAATTCCAACTACCCAAAACCAATTTTTCAGTAGTGATTTTAATGCTAGTTCTAGAAATTGTTGACTTAGGGGCAAGCTTCTTCAAGAAGCCACCGCCTGAATTGATATCCAGAAGTTTCTCCATCCTGTATATATACCAGTGTAATCGATGAATGGAAGCATGTGTTGTGAAGTTCTAAACTGTGTGTTGTGTTTATGAGTTGTGCGCCTCTGCTCTCTGTCATGGTATCAAAGCGAGGTTGAGGGCTGAGTGTGAGAGCCCGCTGTGTGTGCAAGTTGAGCAAAGGAGCCGTGTGCTGTGAGCTTGGAAAACGACATTTGAGTAAGTTCTGTGACTGTGCGTTAAAATGTTGGTATGCCCTATTTTATGCTCATGAGTGATGTTTTTTTTTTTTTTTTTTAAGTTTTGGTGCGGCTGATGCTTAAGGTTTCTTCAGGCTAGAATTGTGATGGCTGTTTGAAATCCCATGATTGTTTTGCCAATGTTATTATTATGTGAAAAGCTTGGATTCTCCAGCTTGACGTTCTCAGTCTAAGAGGCGCCCCAGGGCTCGAAGGGCATTTGAAATTCCAGCTCCTTGTTGAAAGACTACGGCGAAGAAACCGAAGGCTTGAATGTTATGTAAAGACACATTAAGCTACGAGGTCTCAGATTTGTGGGTGCTTAAGTTCGGAGTCATCTGTGTTTTGATCTCTTAATTTAAAATTTGTGGGCTGGAAGATTTAAGGTCTCTAGTTTCAGTCTTTTGATACATGGATGAAGTATGATAATTTTGAACTTGTGCGTGGATATGAAAAAAAATCAGTTTTGTGGTCTGCATGCATGAAGACCCCCGCCTTTCGTTAATTTTGGTAAAGAGTTCAATCTAATTTAGGAGGAACTTATCTTCTACAAACCTACAGTAATGTCAGAAATGAGTTTATGTCCCACTGGTTAATAGTGAAAAGGAGTTAGTAAAGATTTTTATGGTGCATGTGTGAGTTTCTTGAGATTTAGATTTGGTGGCATTTTGGTGATTGGAGGAAGTTTTTTTTCCATCATGGCAAATTTGTTGCTTGATACTTATATGAATGAATCCACCAAACTTGATGGAGAAAATTATGTGAATTGGAAATTCAAGTTAATGACTATTTTAGAAGGAAATAATTTGTGGACCATTGTAAGTGGGGATGAGCCCAAACGCACTGTTGCAGGTTCTATTCCAGATTGGGAGAGAAGGGAGATGAAAGCAAAGGTGTTGCTGCGTATGTCCGTAAAGGACAACATTATTCCTGACATCAAAGATTGCAAGACATCAAAAGAAACATGGGATACGTTGAAGGGTTTGATTCCTCACATCAGAAATTGCAAGACATCAAAAGAAACATGGGATACGCTGAAGGGTTTGTATGAAACAACAAATACAAACCGAATCTTGTTTTTGAAGACTAAGCTTTTATCTCTAAAAATGGAAGCAAATGAAAGTATAAGCAATTTCATATCTCGTGTCAAAGATTTAAGTGACAAGTTAGGAGATATTGGTGAAAAGGTGTCTAGTACTGACTTAGTCACCATCATATTAAATGGCTTAGTGCAATATTATCAAATTTTTGTTTCAAGTCTTGCAGCTAGAGAGAAATCCCCTTCATTTGATGAATTGACAGGAATTCTTCTACAAGAGGAGAAGAGGATGAAGAGCTTTAATTTGGACTCTAGCAGTTCAGATTTGGCATTGGTGGCCAAGGGAAAATATCCATACAGAGGCAAGCCATGGGACAAGGACAAAGGAGGCAAGTTTCAAGCAAAACAAAAAGGTATGACACAGTGTAAATTTCCAATCCATAAGAGAAATGATGAGTGTTATTATTGGGGTAAACCTGGGCACCATTCTAAAGATTGTTATAAAAGGAAATATAATGAGTCTAGGCAAAGAAACAGAAGGCATAATGGAAATTTTGTGGACAAAGATACCTCAATTAGTGATCGATCTAAAAATCTTAAATTGTTTGTTTCTGATGCTACATTGTCTGTGGAAAATGATGATAAGAATGCTTGGTTCATTGATTCCGGCACATCACTCCATATGTCTTGTAATAAGGAGTGGTTTGATCAATATCATGAAAACATTGATGGAACATATGTTTGTCTAGGAGATAAAAGATCACTTAAAGTTCAAGGTTATGGAGTAATAGGCGTGAATTTGCCTAATGGACAAGAGAAATAGATCCATAATGTGATGTATGTTCCTGATATCAAAAATAATTTAATCTTTGTTTCTACTATTAGTATCCAAGATTTGAAGGCGGAATTTGTTAAATCACAGTGTGTAGTGAAAGACATTCAAGATAAGTACAAGGTTATTGCCACAGGAACCAGAGTCGGAGGCTTGTATAAGTTGGATGTGACCAGGAAAAGTCATCAAGCGTTGGCATCTACAACAATATCAACAGAAAACTTATGGCATCAAAGGTATGGATATCTAAATCACAAAGATTTAATGCTACTTCAAAAGAACACTATGGTTGAAGGGCTTCCTGCCTTGAAGAATGATCATGTTGAATGCGAAGCATGTGTATTTGGCAAGCAACATAGGGAGGAATTTTCTATACATAAAGAAAAAAGGCAAAGGGAAATACTTGAATTAATTCATACTGATGTATGTGGACCTATGCAAACTAGATCTATTGGTGGAGCATGGTATTTTCTTATTTTTGTGGATGATAGACCTAGGTATACATGGGTTTATTTCACAAGAAAGAAGAGTGACGTTTTTGAGTACTTTAAAGAATTTAAGAATATGGTAGAAAAACAAACTGGTAATTACATCAAAATTTTGAGATTTGATCAAGGGGGAGAATTCAAATCAAGAGAATTTAATCAATATTGTAAAAGCAATGGGATTCAACAACAATTTACAATGCCACATACACCTCAGCAAAATGGAGTTGCTGAGAGGAAAAATAGAACACTAGTTGAATGTGCACGTAGTATGCTTCAAGGTAAAATTATCTCTAATGTTTTTTGCGCTGAAGCCATTAATACTGCGGTTTATTTGAAAAATAGGAGTCCAACCAAAAGTTTAGAGCTTAAAACACCTTTTGAAGCATTTTATGGGTACAAACCAAAAGTGAGTCATTTAAGAGTTTTTGGTTGCAAGGCATTTGCTCATATTCCAAAAGATGAAAGAAGAAAACTTGATGCAAAGTCAATCAAGTGCATATTTATTGGTTACTGTGATAATCAGAAAGCATACAAGTTGTTTGATCCCAGTACTCATAGACTGCTTGCAAGTAGGGATGTGGTGTTTCATGAGAATGCAAATGAAGGTGATAAAATAAATAATACTAGTGTATGGCATGATATTGATGATTATGTCAAATTAGACACAAGTGTTGAACAAGAACATGAACAAGCACATGAACAGGTACAATTTCAAGAGCAAGGAGCATCAAGTAGTCATGATACTCCAAGAAGAGGAGAGGAGACTCCGCAAAGCAAAAAGAAAGATGAAAGCAGTAAAACTCCAAGAAGGTCATCACGTCAAAGTTAGGTACTTGTAAAGTATAAATATTATGCATTAATGTCTCATGTTGTAGAACCTTCAAGCTATGAGGAAGCTAAAGAATATGAAGAATGGAGAAATGCAATGAATGAAGAATATAACTCTATAATAAAGAATGACACATGGGAATTAACAAAATTGCCTAAAAACAAAGTTCCCATAGGATGCAAATGGCTTTATAAATCTAAATTTAATGCTGATGGAAGTATTGATAAACATAAAGCTAGATCGGTTGCAAAAGGATATTCACAAAAGGAGGAATTGATTATGAAGATACTTTTGCACCTGTAGCTAAGTTGAACAGAATTAGAATCATGATTGCATTAGCTACAAAATATAATTGGAAAATCCATCAGTTAGATGTCAAATCTGCATTTTTGAATGGTGAGTTAAAAGAAGAAGTTTATTTAGTTCAGCGTGAAGGGTTTGTAAAACAGGGACTGGAGCATCTGGTTTGCAGGTTAAAGAAATCTTTATATGGTTTAAAACAAGCACCAAGATCAAGGTATGTGAAAATTGATTCTTTCTTTTATGAGAAAGGTTTTATGAGAAGCAAAAATGATCCTAACTTGTACATCAAGGAAGATGAAGGCAAGAATTTTGCTTTAATATCTGTATATGTTGATGATCTTATCATAACAGGAAATGCATGCAAGTTGATTGAAGAAATTAAAAATCAGTTGTCACATGTATTTGAGATGAAGGATCTTGGTGAATTGCATTATTGTTTAGGTCTTGAAGTTTGGAGGGAACCTAGTAAGACACTAATCACACAAAGCAAATATACAAGGGAAATCCTTAAAAGATTCAATATGATTGAATGCAAGGCAACATCTACTCCTTTAGAACAGAATGTCAAATTGGGTAGTGCTGATGGAACCAAAGAGGTGAATGGAACTATGTACCGTCAACTGGTGGGAAGTCTGAACTATCTCACCACTACCGGGCCAGATATAGCATATTCTGTCAGCATACTGAGTCAGTTCATGGCTAAGCCTTGTGAAAGCCATTGGAAAGCAGCAAAGAAAGTCCTACGATATCTGAAAGGAACACTTAATTTTGGTATTATGTATACTGATGAATTTGATGTTGAATTGGCAGGTTATTCTGATTCTGACTGGGCTGGAAATCTAGATGACAGGAAATCTACTACTGGATATGTGTTCAATAGGTTGTATATTTAGCCCAAGTAGCCTACGCGTAGATTGCTAATGATTTCCATTACATTCCAGGATTTCATTTAAAAGGTCCCAACCGCAGTCTTACCCACATATCGTATCATTATATTAGTGTACATGCATATGTTATAAGAGTAATTATGCCATTCCATTCTCCAAAAAGCCAAAAAATACTAAAATTTTTATTATAGTGATTCTTAATTATAATCTTTATATTTATAAGATTTTATTACTATATCCATAAAATATTGGGTAAATTTATTTTAAGGGATTATTATCGGTCAATTCAATCAAGGATCTTGACCCAAAGAATGTTGAAAAAATTGAACCAGTATTGAAAGAATTGAACCATTCACCTCTTAATAACAAAATTTTTTTTAACAATAAAACTCAATTAACCCTCTAAGCTAGCTATAATCATTATATTATAAAATTATTATTTTAATAATAATATAAAAAATAAGTGCAACTTTTTTATAAAAAAATTAATTTTATTTTTATCTTCACTCTAATTTGTATATCAAAATTGGAAAACTATATATTATAATTTTTTTATATTTTAGTATTTGTTCTTATTATTTTTATAATCATATTTTTATTTCTCATATATATATATATATATATTCCTTTAGGGGGTGTGTTATATTGTAACTAGGTTAAGAGCAAAAGTTAATATTTTTTATCATATCTATATATATATATAAAGAGATCAACATATAAAACTTTATTATACAATACATTATGCCAAAGTTATAGTAAATTTCATGTAAAGTAAAAAACTATAAGTTAACTAAAACCATAAAAAATTTGAAAATATCAAAAACTTCCTAAAATGGATTTTTATTGTTATTCTTCATATTCTTCTACTCTTAAATTGATAATTTTTATATTAATAGACAAAAATCTTTTTTGGGGCAAGATTTTGTGATAGAGCAAGATTGAAAGTTTTTGTTATTTAAAATGCAGTTTTGAATGCATAAATAGATTAAGACCCCGAAAATTCCCAGAGTCATTAGAATTTTGCAAATCAAACAATTTTTTTTGTGAATTAAAAAACCTAAACTTGTGATTTTAAAAAATATCTACCAAATTTTAAACAAAATTGACTCAAAAAATATATATATATAAAAAAGCATTTCATCTGTTAATTAACTATATATAAATTTAATAGTTTTATATTATTATTATTTTTTTAATTATTTTAATTATCATTAATCCATTTAATTATTTTTATTTTTTATTTTTTCCTTAATTATATTATTCAAATGTTTTTTTCCCTTCTCCAATTCCCTCTCAATAATAAATACAATAATAAAACCATTTAATTTATTAAATTAATTATATTGTATTTAAAATTTGAATTCCTTCTCAATAATAAATACAATAATAACAACCGTTTAATTTATTAAATTAATTATATTGTATTCAAAATTTGAAAAAAACCCTCATTTAAATTTTTACGCCGTAAGGCGTTCCCCTCTGAAATAAACTTCTCTAAAATCTACCTGTCATCCGTCTGTGCCGTTAGATCATGTGTTAGACGATTATAGTATTGTCCATCGTTGGATTATAGGAAGGGAGTTGAATGGTTATAACCGTTCACTGGGAAGCTGAAGCGAAGGTCCAGATCGATGTACGCTTCTCTAGCTGTTAAATGAAGGAAAGTCTGGTTTTTTTAAAGGAGTGTTCCAGAAATTCTTTCACCGCAGGAGTCCAGAAATGCTTTCCTGACAGGATGTGTTTAATGTTGGACGTCCGGGCGGAGTTCTTTGAGTTCGGCAGGAGGAATTGCAAGAGTTTGGATCTGTTGACGAGGAGCGCGTTGTATTGTCGGCAAAATGTTCAAACCGCAGAGGCCAAGGGCGGAGAGAGCCGGCCGGAAGGTTGATTTCAGGTTGATGCAGTTTCACGCCACTCGGGTAAGCCGTTGAACGTTTTAATTTCTTTCTTGCAATGCATGGAATTGACAGTTGCCTTGTTTTATTTCTTCCCCTGGTTCTTTGGCCGAGCTTTCCGTAATTAAATAAATTTTCAGATTTTAGTTGTGATTTTTATTTTCACTGGGCTTAGGACTTGTTGTGGTAGAGTGTTTTTTTTTTAGAATTTCGTCTGTGTGCGTTATTATGCAGATTTAGGTTATCATTTTGTAAGAAAGGAAGGTTTGTTGTTTAAATATGAGCCGAAATCGGCAGGAGTTCAGGTCATTAGAGCTAGTTTTATCATATAAGATTATGTGATCCGTCCTGCCCGGTGAAACAACAGCCAACTGCTACTGCTAGGAACTCGATTGCTCTTACAGGAGCAGAAAGATATAGAACAGAAAAGTGTCAATTAAAACAGAGGAACAAAGTCGCTGATATTACACCCCAAAACAGAGGATTAACCACAATTACCCCCTGATGTCTCTTCTAAGTTTAAAGCATAGTATGACAAACACAAATTTCTTTTCACAGGTAACAGAGTATGGTCACTGATCTGTAATCCCTGGGCGTATGGGCAAACATTATCCCATTACAATGTGTAACATTCTGAATACAGCTAGTAAACTTAATGTTGACTGCCTCCATTCTTTTAACCCTCACTCAATGATCGATGATCCCCGTAACCATTTTGCGAAAGCCCTGAAATCATTACATTCCATGAAACCACATTTCGCTGAGGCATTTCCTCGAATAGTTTCAAGGCCACATCAACCAACCCACTCTGTGTATATCCTCCAATCAACGCTGTCCAGGAAACCACATCTCTTTGAAGCATTTTGTCAAACAATTCGCGCGCATTCTCTATGGTGTCACATTTTGCATACATGTCTATTAAAGCATTGGCAACAACCAGATCAGACTCAAAACCATATTTTATGATTTTCGCATGAATCTCTATGCCCTTCCATAATGATGCCGAGTTGGCACATGCTGGAAGAAAAGTCGTGAATGTGAAGTGATTGGGTTGGAGGTCTGTTCTTGGCATTTGGTTAAAGAGTGCCAATGCCTCCTCAGGAAACCCATCCCTGGTGCAAGCAGCAATCATGACCGTCCATGAGCACGCGTTTCATTCAGGCATTTGGTTGAATACTTTGCGAGCGTCCGCCATAGTGCCGCACTTGGCATACAGGTTGAGAAGTGCATTGTGCAAAACTGCATCTCCCGTAAATCCGCTCTGCTTGATGTGGGCATGGATTGCCTTACCCTCTGGTAGGGCGTTTTTTTGCATGCATCCCTGCAAAAGACAAACATACATAGAACACTCTAAACGTTTTCCTGTGATATCCAGAATGCCTAGCGCCTCGCTGAAGCGACCCCGTTTACGGAGTGTCAGGATTTGGTCAACAGATGTATTATCGAGATTGCTTTGGGATTTAGGACTGGTCTTGTGCATTTTACGTTGAAGGCCAGACATTGTTTCCTGCAACCATTCTATAATCATGTTACTCTTATTCTTGTGATGGCTCAAATGTTGTAACATTCCGTTTGCTCTGTGTGCTGTGCAGGTTGCTTCAAAAGAAGATATTAAAACTTTAAATACATCTCGATTACTGGGTTCCAGCAACAGCCCTTCTTTAAGCACTACTAGTGACAAACAAAGATTTAGTAGATACAGTGGCATGGCTAATTTCATTAAGACAGGCAATGACAGAGGATGCAGCAGGGCCAATAGCAGAGGCAGGGGCAAGAGTTTCAGTTGACCTAGTGGGCAATTTCAGAATCAATAGAAGTGCTAAGGTTTCGTAACCCTCCATCATGATGCTATTAAATTTCAAGTAAGCGGTATCTCCCATTTCGGTTGCTAGGATTTGAGTATCACTAACTCTGAATAACCCTATCTGTTTACATAGAGGGAGAAATAAGAGCAATGGGGTTGTTGGATAAGCAGTGTAACGGTACTCTCACAGGTCCTCGCCCTGAGAATGGCCTCGGTAAACTCAACAGGGAAGGGAAGGTCTGTTTCATCACATATCTTCATTCATCCCTTCATTTGCATTCTACTCAGTTCCTTACTCTACTTTGGGACTTTGAAGGCCAAGGCTTGAAGTAGCTATTGTTTGTTTTAACTGTATTTTCAGGGATTACTGTGGATGGAGGTAATGCAGATGTAGTTGTTGATCAATACTGTCATTACAAGGTATTATTATCTGCAAATCTAAGAACAATAAATGTCACTAGGACAACCTATATGCAGTGGCTACTTGTAAGCCATCCTCAAGCTTTATGTGCATGTCCAACCCCATTATTGTTGTTTTCATACTAATGTATCAATAGTTAAACTCCTAGATGATTTGGGTATCAACCTGATGCAAAATTTCATGTGGGTTTTGAAGGAGGATATTGATCTAATGTCTGTGATGGGAGTAGATGCCTATAGATTTTCAATCTCATGGCCCAGGCTTATTCCTGGTATATTTCTGTTTGAGCTCTGACCACATGTTTAATCCTGAGAATTTAGTAAACACTCCCTTGAAGGCAAGATGCCCTGATCTTCATTGTAATCTTTACTTCTTTTGGTTAACTGTGTCATATATGGTTTCTTTTCTGAACATGTCGAAATTACTTGGTCTTTTGTTTTGTTAATGGCACACCTACATTATTCGCTTTACTCTAATATAGTCTGTGAGCTATCATATCAAGGATTTTTCTTATCAACGATGCTATGCTATCTCATTTATCTTAGTGGTACCAATAATTGCGAGTTCTAATTACCGATTTCCCAAATACCTTGAAAATACCTTGGGTAGGATCAATATTTACTGGTAATTGACCTTCAGTTCTGAATTTCACCGAGCGATTATTCACTGAAATGTAGTTGAAAGTGAAACAACAAACTTCAGTCTAAAACTTGCCAAAAAGTCTCTTGCTATTCGACCAGATTGCTCCTTTGAGTTTCCAAACATTTGGCAAGTAATGCCAGTCCAAGTCAAACTACTGTGATAATTAGATTTTTGCAGTCATCTCTATTCCAAGTCCAACTACATTAGTAATTAGATAGCCTGAGTTTCCAAACATTTGGCAAGTAATGCCAGTCCAAGTCAAACTACAGTGATAACTAGATTTTAGCAGTCATCTCTATTCCAAGTCCAACTACATTAGTAATTAGATAGCCTGAGTTTCCAAACATTTGGCAAGTAATGCCAGTCCAAGTCAAACTACAGTAATAATTAGATTTTTGCAGTCATATTTATTCCAAGTCCAACTACATTAGTAATTAGATAGCCCAGAAATGTGGGCTTCATATACTGCAAAATCAGGGCTAATGGGTCTTTCTGTCTGCCCATATAATATAATTGTAGAATTGAATTCCTTGGTATTAGTTTAAACTAACACAGAAAATAAAAAGCATAAGGCCCCAACCTTGCCGAATGACTGGATTGGCTACATTATTAAGTTTTGTTTTTGAACTGATATTGCGCCTGTTGCGCCTGCCCAAAGTCAAGACGAAGGCATATAAACTAATATACAAACCATGAAAAGAGTAGATGCAACCCATATCTATAGAAATATGTTATCAGAACACATTCATAGAATGATAATGAATGTTTAGGTAGCAAATTTGTGAGCAACTTTGTCTAAATGTAATGCCCTAACATTGCATTTTTTAAAAAATCTAAATTACTTATGTATTAATATTGTAAAAAAAGTTACAAATAGTATTAGGTGTGGTCTGCCATAATAAAAAACCAGGTCATACCTTGCTGCCAGCTAGCATAGGAGTAGGACCATTCTTAGTGAGCATAGGACCACATGTTTAATCCTGAGAATTTAGTAAACACTCCCTTGAAGGCAAGATGCCCTGATCTTCATTGTAATCTTTACTTCTTTTGGTTAACTGTGTCATATATGGTTTCTTCTCTGAACATGTCGAAATTACTTGGTCTTTTGTTTTATTAATGGCACACCTACATTATTCGCTTTACTCTAATATAGTCTGTGAGCTATCATATCAAGGATTTTTCTTATCAACGATGCTATGCTATCTCAGTTATCTTAGTGGTACCAATAATTGCGAGTTCTAATTACCGATTTCCCAAATACATTGAAAATGCCTTCGGTAGGAGATCAATATTTACTGGTAATTGACCTTCGGTTCTGAATTTCGCCGAGCGATTATTCACTGAAATGTAGTTGAAAGTGAAACAACAAACTTCAGTCTAAAACTTGCCAAAAAGTCTCTTGCTATTCGACCAGATTGCTCCTTTGAGTTTCCAAACATTTGGCAAGTAATGCCAGTCCAAGTCAAACTACTGTGGTAATTAGATTTTGGTAGTCATCTCTATTCCAAGTCCAACTACATTAGTAATTAGATAGCCTAATTTTCCAAACATTTGGCAAGTAATGCCAGTCCAAGTCAAACTACAGTGATAATTAGATTTTAGCAGTCATCTCTATTCCAAGTCCACCTACATTAGTAATTAGATAGCCCAGAAATGTGGGCTTCATATACTGCAAAATCAGGGCTAATGGGTCTTTCTGTCTGCCCATATAATATAATTGTAGAATTGAATTCCTTGGTATTAGTTTAAACTAACACAGAAAACTAAAAAGCATAAGGCCCCAACCTTGCCGAATGACTGGAATGGCTGCATTATTAAGTTGTGTTTTTGAACTGATATTGTGCCTGTTGCGCCTGCCCAAAGGTAAGACGAAGGCATATAAACTAATATACAAACCATGAAAAGAGTAGATGCAACCCATATCTATAGAAATATGTTATCAGAACACATTCATAGAATGATAATGAATGTTTAGATAGCGAATTTGTGAGCAACTTTGTCTAAGAAAAGTATGCTTCAGACAATAGTATATATTTAAGACATCATATTGGACAGAAGAATATATTTAAGAGTTCATATTGCTTGTAGAGTGAAGAAGTTATTGGTGTTGGGCTAAGAGTTTTCTTCCATCTCTAATACATAGAATTTGGTTTTTCCTCTTCCACTCTTTCTCCCTTTGTATCTTCATCTATACTTCTATTGTAGTTGCCATTGCATAAATTCTCCTAGAATTGTTATGCTTGTGGTTTCATTTTCTGTGTGCATAATAATATAAGGTCTTGTTTAACATTTTTGCAATATATTCTTCCTCTTTCTTCTTTGTATCTATATCCAAGCACTGTGCCATATCTTCAACCTAGGCCAACACTATTTCAATTCCATGCCATCGATGAACAATTTCATTGTCCATTTTTCCATGAGGATACAACTATATTGTAGTGACCTTTGAACCATCTTGAAATCGATGAACATTTCGATTTTCCATTTTACCACAAGGATACAACTATATTGTAGTGGCCCCTGAGCCATCTTGAAATTGCCATAGTAGACTTTTAAGGTTTTAGTTTTTATGGTTATTAATCGATACTACAAAAGGATTATTGTGTTTGATAAGTTTATTAAGCTGTCTGGTAATGGCACCTCTTGTAGCTCAATGTTTTTTACCAATTGGTTGGCACATTAAAAATTCAGTCAAATTAGTTTATTGTGTGAAGGTGGTTTGTTTCCAAAGTGGATTGTTAGTGGTTGAGTTCTGTCTGTAAACTGATTGCTCCATTGAAACTATTGCCATTCCATGTTTGCTATTTCAATTCAGTTCAGATTGGGATTTTTTCCGTTTATATAAACTATGAATTGTTTTTGAAGCATGTTAAATAAATCAACAATAAAAATTTGGACTCTACCATATATCTCCCTTTTCAGATTATCCACGCCTTCCATTAAGAGATGAAGTTTATATTTATGTCTGCAGCTCCTCTTGTAGGCTACAAAAATATGTTTACAATAAGATCTAAAATGAAATACTTGAAGGGCCTTACTGTCTTGTTTACATTCATACCTCTGTTCAAAGGAGTGAAAACTGCCCTGGTGTGTCTACTTTGTGGTTGATCTAGGAATAACTTCCTCTGGCTTTTAAGGAAAGGCTTCAGGTGGTGTATTTCCTACATTCAGGGCTTCAGTCAAGACTGTTTTTTGCAACCCTTCGCTGTTTCTTCTTGAGTTCAGGGTGAGTATTAAGTTGAGTTTGCATTTTGATTCAAATAATTCATTAGATCTATTGTTGCAGATGTGCTCATACAGTTTTTGATGTGTTATGCTGTTTATACTGGAAACTGAAGTATGTAAATCGTCTAGAATTTATCTGGGATTACATTAGGAAGGGATAGATTGAGATTCCTGATTTTGTGTATGACCATGATGATCAACTGGAAGACAGAACTTTGATGGCCTATGGTGTTGAAACAGATCCCTTTCAAGTTTATGACATGGCTGCCATTGGATCATTTGATTCTTGATAGTCCTTGAGATGGGCCTCCTAGGCACTGTGCAAAATTTATCCATCAATTATGGCCATTTGTTGTATAGCATTTTATTTTCATGCTTTTCCTTCTGTATGCAAATATGAGTGATCCCTTTCCAAGTGACTTCCCTTGACAGGAGACTGTGTTCTTGAGAGAAGGCACTTTCTTGTTTTTCTATTGCAGTTTAGTTATCCAAAATTCTTGTGCTATAAAATTATGCCCTTCCGCATTCGGTGTACATATATGTAAATAGTCAAACCTGAAAACATGGCAGCTTGCAGTTATTATGCTTTAGTAGTTCATCTTACGGAAGGTGTTGATGGAAAAAAGGGTGTGTAGTGCAGAAGCATGGTGAAGATTATTGTCATTGGAAAGAAAATCTACCTTTTGTGTTAAAACTTGGCTTTCAAAAGTTTCAAAAGCATGCCTAGCACACATTGTCTGCACAGTTTTTACCTCAAAGCTAGCCAATTTCCACTACTTGACTGAAGAACTACCCTTATAGTCAAATTTGTATTTTGACTGTTGAATTAACTTTTGATGTACCTTCTATGTATAGAATAATATATCCTGTCATGAAGAAAAACTTCATAACTCTTCCTATTTGCTAAAATTTCAAAAATGTGCGGTGTTTATAATATGTCTGGTCTTCTTCTGCATCTTGGATATCACTGCAGAAGCTCTTACATGGTTTGTTTGTGTTTGTGTGATCAAAAAAAAAAAAAAAAAAAAAAAAAAAAAAACATGATTAACCAACTGTTCTGGACAGACATATTTATAATGGCTTGAAAACGAATTACATGTTTTTCAGCGCTTTCCCTTCTCTGAAAAAATCTTCTTGAATGATAATGATAAGTTTACTTGGACAATGTTCAGTGATCTGAATAAAAATCCTTTTTGAATGATAGATAAATTACTTGGACTATGTGGATTTTGGTCCCATCAAATCATGAAGTTTTCTCTTATGTTCATGGATTTTTTCTCAACGATCATCAACTTTACAACATTGGATCAGTAAATTTTTCCCAATTCAGATTCTAGAGCATGAATAATTGGGCTTGAGAGGCAAACAAACCTCTGAGCTCACCAAATTTAGCTGAAACGATATTGCCAGTTTGTTCTTATTGTATCACACTTGGGCTATATCATTATGCCTGTATGGTCGATCTTCTCGTCTTGCAGGGCAACTGGATGATGCACATGCCGTTATTAAAAATATTCCCTTGAAAATTGATTTTCGGGTGTGGGGAGCCTTGCTTAGTGCATGCAGGATTCAGAGATGGTAGCAAGGAGGATTGTATAGTAAAATTTATATGTTCCATCACCAGAATATGGCTAAGCTTAAATGGTGGGGTGTGGGGAGCCTTGCTAAGTACTTGCAGGATTTAGAGATGGTAGCAGGGAGGATTGTACAGTAAAATTTATATGTTCCATCACCAGAATATGGCTGAGCTTAAATGGTGCAATTTTCAAATGAAAAGAATTAAAGAGGCAGTAGCAGTTGCATGAGTTGTAAAACAATTTTATCAAAGACTATGGTCCAATACACTGTGAACAATGATCATGTGTAGCATTTTGGAGTCACTTCAAAATAAGGCAAATCATCAAAATTCTAATAAATGTTAATATTATTGGATGTTTTAGTAAAGTCTCAATGATGTGTAATTCAATCAAACATGACACGGCCATTTCCCAAACAGAAATGTCTTTATTCCTAAAATAACCTACAATCTACAATTCATGAAAACTTCCCTTGCGTCATTATTCAAAGCTAGAAAACCCAATTCCACATACACAGTTGAGAAGGAAAAATAACCTAATCATGCATCAATCTCATCTCCATACAAGCTTTTCAAGGAAGTAGAAGTACAACGACTAAATTCACCTCTTGATTTGGTGTCATAAGTTAACTAGGGGAACCTCCCCTCATCGGCTATTATATTAAACTTGTCAATTACATATCTTTCGTTCTCTTACATGATGTGGCCTCGGCATTGAATTCAAGCTTCAAGCTTCCTGCAAATCTTTTCTCCGCATTGTAAATCCATTTTGATAATTCTTTGGATCCCATATACCATAACGAACTAGTCCCCTGTCCCACTTGTGACTTGTAAGACATTCAAAATAATCTTTTAGCCTACTATTAAAAGGTCTCTTGCCAAAGTTCAAAATCAGATGAGGACTGAAGGTTGGAAAAATTCATAGCGGCATCAATTTTGTTCATTATGCTTTGGGGTTTGCTTTGGTAAACTTGAAATGTGGCTTAGAGTTCACAATCAGAGGACTGAAGGTTGGAAAAATTCATAGCCGCATCAATTTTGTTCATTATGCTTTAGGGTTTGCGTTAAAATCTCCATAGTATTCATGGGATGCATAGCTATAACAATCATCAAATTAGAATGTTTACAAGAGATCAGGAGACCCATATCTACAATTATATTCCAAGGAGGTAGTAGTAGATTCTAAATAAATTAGCAATGCAACAACATAAATGTTCGCAACAAATTAACAAATTTAGCGATATCCACCTTCTTCAATAATGCACACACTACATGGATAATGGATTTCTGCATTTTATGCCTTACGGCGTTTCCTTTGCAACATCTGGTGCAAATGCTAGTAGATAATTTTATCAAAATCGTAAATTATTTATTTATTTATATATTTATTATAAAATAATATAATTGCCATAAATAATTGCTCAAACTCCTCCCATAAATTTTAATTTAAATTATAAACTTAAAAAAAGTTCTTTTGTAATTTATATGGTTTATATATTATAAATTTTGAATTAAATTATAAGCTTAAAAAATCCTTCTATAATTTATATTGTTTAGTAATCTTCGGCAAAATCACATAATCAATCTTTTGTCGACGCGTTTCGAACCAACCAGTGTGGTTCATCGTCAGGACAAGTTGAAGAACTGATCTGGCTTAGCTTGATTAAATAGAGTGTGCAGAGACTCCAACGGCTATATTGCAACGGCTAATTTTGACCTGATGATCAAAGTCAAACTAATAATTCTATTATTAATATAATAATACTAGTTAATTGGATAATATAATAAATTTAAAATATAAGGGTCATTATATCTATATAATTAATAAAAACTTATATTTTTTATTATTCTTAAATTATTTAATTACAAATAAATAGTGTTAATATTACTATTAATCTAAGAATTTAGTTACAATGGTAATGTTTATATTATAATGGTCATTGTGGTAAATTAATAATGGTAAACAAATTATAAAGGTCCTATATTTATTATTATAAATAAATAGTATTAAATTATTATTAGACCTCTCCGCACTATCCGTAGCTCCCTCAGGTCTGTGAAAGACCCTATCGACCCTAAGGACATGAAGGGCGTCTATGTCATTCCCTGTTCCTGTGGAACCCCTTATATTGGTGAGACTGGTCGCTCTATCAATCAGCGGATTAGCGAGCATTCTGCTGACCTAAGGCATGGTAGGACCAAGTCCTCAGCCCTCGCTGAGCATGCAAGAAAGACTATGCATCATGTCTGTATAGAAGATGCTCAAGTCATTGCCAAAGTTGCGCAGTTTCACCATCGCAAATTTAGAGAGGCCCTAGAGATTGAGAAAAGGCCGAACAATCTTAATAGGGATGATGGCTGGAAGATCAGCAGTTGCTGGGTCCCAGCCTTGTCTTCCTAGCCTCCTCCTTCCCCCTGTGTTAAGTCTTAGGGTTTCTGTCTTCCCTCTCCTCAAGTTCTGATTTTGGCCTGTTTGTCAGGTTATTATGAGGTGCTTGGGGTATTAATATGTTATTAAGTAATTTCGGGCTAATTATTGTATTAACCTATTCCAGGGGGTATTTTAGAATTAGAATAGATTTTTTCAGTGATTTTTACCTTTAACTGATTTTCGTATATCGCAAAAGGCCCCCCTTTTTAATCTTTATAAGTAATAAGATTATTAACTAATAACCTAGTTAGTTTTAATAATTAATTATTGATTAATTAATGAATACAAATTATTAAATTAATGACAAGAAATTATTAGTAATATATGACATTGAGTTAATGGGTATACTATGATTAATAAACATAATTATGGCATTTACCCTAGGTAACTATATTCTAGGAATATTAATGATTTAACTAAAATACCATTTATTTGTTGTTTTTAATAATATTAGAACTATAAATTAGTAAGAAAGAGAAAAAAAAAATATATAGATTATTGTATAGTACTTACTAATTTATTTTCGAATGGGCCTTTACATTTAATATTAAATTAAAATGATTTATTGGGTTTAAACTTTTACCTATTGTAACTAAAATTCATTTTATATTTCTTTGGTCTAAGAACAATAATAATTTAATACTATTTATTTATAATAATAAATATAGGACCTTTATAATTTGTTTACCATTATTAATTTACCACAATGACCATTATAATATAAACATTACCATTGTAACTAAATTCTTAGATTAATAGTAATATTAACACTATTTATTTGTAATTAAATAATTTAAGAATAATAAAAAATATAAGTTTTTATTAATTATATAGATATAATGACCCTTATATTTTAAATTTATTATATTATCCAATTAACTAGTATTATTATATTAATAATAGAATTATTAGTTTGACTTTGATCATCAGGTCAAAATTAGCCGTTGCAATATAGCCGTTGGAGTCTCTGCACACTCTATTTAATCAAGCTAAGCCAGATCAGTTCTTCAACTTGTCCTGACGATGAACCACACTGGTTGGTTCGAAACGCGTCGACAAAAGATTGATTATGTGATTTTGCCGAAGATTACTAAACAATGTTATGGATCACAGAAGTCTAAATTCCTTAATAATTTATATTATTTATATATTAAAGCCATCGTTATAAACTTTACGTTATCAAACCTGAAAACCTTTATAATTTATACTGTTTATATATTCAACCCATCGTTATAAGCTTTACGTTATCAAAGTTGAAAGGACCATTTATGAAATTTACACGTGGAAAACACATGTATAGGGAATTTAAATATCTTATTTCCGTTTAATCGGTGACCACCAGCGTTCAAAATTGAACACGTCAGAGCCCGAGCCCTTCAAAGGGCCTCTGTCACGTCAGAGAAGTAAAGAGATATTTTTACGCGTCAAAAGAAATTTAAAATATGATTTTTCTCATTTAAAAAAAAAATTGGAATAATATCTTAAAATTTTTTTAAGAAGGGCTGTTAAATTTTCAACATTTTTTTAAATTTCATTTTTTCTGAAATTAAAATTTTAGGAATGTTGAATTTGTGAATTTCCTTTCATGTTAAAACTTAAATTCCATTTGAGAAACTCCCATTTCAAAAACAACAATTTCTTTTTGGGTTGTTTTTTCTAATTGTGCATATGATGCAAGTTCTTATTACTTATTATGTCAAAATTACCTTTTCATACCATTACATTTGGCACTTTCTAAGTTGCTCTCATTTAAAAATCAACAGTTTCTTTTTGAGTTGTTTTTTCTAATTGTGCATATGATCCAAGTTCTTATTAATTATTATTTCACAATTACCCTTTGATACCATTTCATTTGGTAGTTTCAATTGAGAGCCACTAGATGTCAATATGGGTCATGTATTGGGTCTGTAATTTTATTGGGTTGTGCCTGAAGGCTGCCCAAAGCAAGGTTTGATAACGATTTAAGCTGGAGAGGAGCATAGATTCATGATTCAGCGAACACCTATCAAGCAAGGTTTAAGCACAATTTATGCTTGGAGAGGAGCGCATTCCACAGGCTTCTTAACGTACTGGATTTTATTTGTTTGCGGATTCCCAATTTCTGGTATGTTTTCATATTCCCAATTTCTAAATGAGTTACTTATATCAGTGTCAGTAAATGTGCTAGTGACTTGGAGGCAAGATACTAGTAATCAGAGAACAAATTTATCTTTGTTCATAATAATTCTAGATGCCACCCCAAATCTGGAAAGTATGTTACGAAATGCTTGTAGTTTGCTTAACTTATTTTTCTAGAAAACAACAAGTCATCCACAAACATGAGATGTGAAATACCAGTAGTGGTTTTTATTACCCTGCATCTAGCAATTAGTCCATTTTCTCTAGGAAACATCATATAGTCATCAAAATTAGCCTTAGATCTCAACAACATTATACACAACACCTTGTTAGATTAAACCCTCAAATACCCATAAGAAATATTTGAGTGTGGTGTTATGGCCTATAGCCTAACACATAGTTTTCCTATAGCAGCATAAACATTACTCTTGATCTTCCAATGATATCCCAACAAGCTGATCCACTGCTTCTTTTAACTCAACGTCCTTACAAGAAGGAACCATCCTCACACAGTTGCAAGAGGGAGGCTCAAACTGTCCCTTAACTTATTCCAGCTTCATTCTGTATGATGGCTACTTTGCTGCGGCTAGATGACAACAAATAGAAGCCCTTCTAAACTGCATATTTAGGGTCCTTATTACAGTGTATGGGTTCACTACTGATCAACTCTCCTTCGTTGCGAATAGGGCTTCATCATAACTATGGATTAGGGCATCATCAAACAATAGATTAGTAGGCTTCGTTAGGGCTCCTTTGATAGCGTGTAAGTGTCACCCTTAAATGTGGATTACATCAACCTTGAGGACTGCAGCTAGGGCAGCTTATATAGACTCCTCTTTGACTGTGTCTAGGGCTGGTTAAGGCCTCCTCTTCCCAGCGTATAATGATCCTCTTCTTGCTACGTAGACAGGTCTCCTTTTGCTGCATGTAGAAGGGAGACTAATGAGGAGTATCAATTTTGCAGCCAAGTATAGGGACTGTAGTTCCAATAGTTTGAGATGTGCAAATATTTGAAGTCTCAACTTTCCAGAAGAGTTTTAATAGACAATAGAATAGTGAGTTGGTCAAATTTGAAGTTTATAAGCTAGAATTACACTGATACTTCCTCTATAAGCTAGAATTTATTTTTAATTTTATAAATGAGACCTTCCATATACTTTTAATATAAGTATTTTTGTTTCTTCTTATTTTTATTTTTATTTCAATTTCATTAAGATATAATTATGCCTAGATGCTTATTTTTTGTACTCATATGCAGTTTCCCAACTATGATTTTGTCCCTATAGTTGGTTCAATTGTGGCTGAGTTCAAGGCCTACGAAATATGATCTTATGTGGTTACATTTCTCAATCACATGTCTAAGAGTAATTCATTTACTAATGCAGCCTTTGACGTAGTGATATCTTTTTGTTTGCGAAAAAATAAAAAGAAATTTAAAAATAATTTACTATTGTCAATTGAATTGCTTTTTTTTTATGCTTTTCATTATAGAAGTGCGACCTAGATGTGTGCCCTTCTAAATGAAATTAAGACCTGCCCTTCAAATTTGATCACTGGTGACCACCATCTTAAGTTCTTAAGTTGGCAATAAATATTCAGCATATTATAGGATGGCAATAAATATTCAGCGTATTATAGGGTATATTATAGGGCATTAATTTAATTGGGTGCTAGTTGTATAGGTCTATTATTAAATTTTGGCCAAAATTCGATTTTGCCAAAACAAAAGCTAAAATTGAACAGTGAGCATGAGCATATACAACTTCGACTCAATTAATACCTAGCAAGCTATTTATAATATCCTATAACAACTTCGACTCAATTAATACCTAGCAAGCTATTTATAATATCCTATAACAAACTATTTATTTTCAGCCTCCTAAGTTTGGCACAAAGGCAACGATGAGACGAAAAGACACCCAGGGTAAACAGCCATACAGTACGGAATTCAAAATCTAAAATACTTGTTAAATACAAATCTGAAATATTAGTAAAAAGCGTTTGGAAGCTTTTTTTTTTGAATTTGATTGTTTAAATAGCAATTATGACTTGAATTTCCCAAAAATTTTGTTCGACTTTGATCAAAAAATACGTGTGAGAATTTTTATTATTGGTAAATTTATTATCTCATTAATAACCTATGTAGTGAACACATATCCTTATTAGTTGACCAAGTTTGTACTCCAAACAAATAGCTAATCACTTTCTTACTGATATATATGTGTGTGTTACATTTTGGTATTAAATTTTGTGCCTGATGGCAACCTACTGAGAAATGCTTATATTTTGTTCCAAGATATAAGATTTTCAATAGAAAACCAAGAGAAAACCCAAAAACTTCATTGAGTAAGCTGTAATATGTTTTGTAATTGAAAGTGATGTTGCTAAGAAGGTGGGTGGGGAGAGGGAAGAGTAGGGGGACGAGGTGAGGGGGGTGAGGGGGAGGAGTAGAAGGTGGCGTGAGAGTGAGAGTGAGAGGGAGAGGGACAAGCAAGGAAGGTGAGAGTTAGAGGGAGGTGGGGTGGATGAGAGGGAGAAAGGGAGTGGCAGAGGGGGTGAGTTGGGATAGGGAGGAGTGGTTTGGTGGGTAGGGAGGTGGAGAGTTGGGGAGGTGGGGTGAGGGGCAAGGCGAAGGTGGAGGGAGGAGTAGGGGTAAGAGGTGGTGGGGTGAGCGGGAGAGGTTGGGGATGGAGGTGGGTGTGTGGGAGGGAGAGGCGGGGCAAGGGAGTTCGAGGGAGGAGGAGAGGGAGAAAGGGAGTGGAAAGGGGAGGTGGGACAGGGAGGAGTGGTTGGTGTGGAGAGTGGGGAGGTGAGGTGAGATGGAAGAGTGAGGTGGTTGGAGGGGGAGGCAGAGGGTAGGTGCGATGAGAGGGAGATGGAGGTTCGTGGGGTGAGTTGTGGGGGGGAAGGAAGGAGAGGTGGGGTGAGGGGCAAGGGGAAGGTGGAGTGAGGTGTTAGAGGGAGGAGGTGGTGGGGTGAGAGGGAGAAGAGATACATACATTTTCCTAATCATTCTATAGTTGTAAGCATGACAAAATTGACGAGACAAAAAAATAATTTTAGAAAATCCTATCATAAGTCATGAAAGAGGGTCAATTGACATCTTATCTGAGGGGAAATGTAGATATTTGTTAGTTGTGTTGTGATATTCCTTGGAATTCCTTTAAGATTGCAATTCAATAAGTTGACAACGAATCTCATCCTCTTGTTGGTTCACTTTTACTTGGAGCTTTTGCATTTCTTTTTCCAAAAGGAGGATAGTATTTGACTGATGATGAATATGTCGTTGAAGTTAACCATTCTCATATTAACAACCTGTGAGGGGTGGGGACAGACATTGCATTGACTTGTGCATCCCTTGACTACAGGAATATACACCCTATTCTCCACAAGGGTTAGGAAGAAAATGGAGGAATTGAGATTTAGAGACACTGAGCGACAAAATGGCACAAATAAAGAGCCAAAATGGTTAGGAGATAGGAGGGGAGTGTATAGACGAGGAGGAGCAAATGGCAAGGGAGTGACTAACAAAAATGGATGACCAAGATACTCAAGGTTCAAGAAGAGCCTCAAATAGGCATAAAAGAAGGCATCTTCCCTCTAGAGAGAATGAAACAAATTGAACTAAAGGTAACAATGTAATTGAATTCTAAACTGATGAAAGTCTACCAATTAATGACTAGTCCAACGTTTTCTGAAGCTTCTCCATTGTTAACGTCCCCAAATCAATAATGTCTCTGATCAAGGAAAAGAAAGCCAGAAGCGCTCAAAGTGTCAGAGAAGCCCCAAATTCGATTAAGAGAATTACTAAACCTTCTTGAGAAACTTTAGAGTTGACCTCTTGTGATTCCAAAAAATCCATTTACACACCAGAAAGGAAACATTCCCAACTTCTTACTACGCGAAAGAGGAAAATTGAGTCTGGAACCGGCAATAGAATCCCCATGATTTTTTCTTTCAATGAGTCCAACCAGAGTAAAATCCCAACACCGAGCAGGGGGTCATGCATTTGAAGGAGTTCTCTATCTCTCTGGAGTCTACAAATGCGTGAAATTCCCACTGACCACTAGAAAAGAAGGCTTGGCTTGCAAACAAACATCATCAAATTCATACATGCTTGCTTGCCATTTTAACACCAACCATGGATGCTACCTTAAGTCTCGAGAATTCCCACACCTAAGAGATCAAATCAATAATGAAGTTCATTAAATTTCCCCACCATGTATCCTTCAAAGGGCTTGGTAGGAGGGCAGAGGAGAAAATAAGGGATTTTCCGGTTTCATATGATGCCATATGCGATGGATGAGTGCGCGCATGGCTTGCACACCCACAATCTAACACCTCATCCATGGTGACAGGTCCCGACACCAAAATATAAACACATGTTTATAAATAATGAAGGAGACAGGGGGCTGAATAAGGAGTCATAGAAACCTTCATATTATAATGCACAATGTGCATATATCCAACAACTCTAATGTTGAGAGAAAGGGAAATTTCCTGGATGAATTTATTCATGGTATAACCTTCTCTCCAGACAAGTCGCTGACAACAAACTAACCTGCTTCCAAGAGACATATTTGGTTAGCCTGTGCATCCGCCTCTTTGCTCTGACTTCTTAAAATGTCTTAATAGGCCTCTTGAGAAAATGAATCCAACATATTATAGATTCTCCTGAGAAAAAGGATTAGATGCTTGCTCTTGGGGAGAGAACCCTTTTGAAGGTGTTGAATAGTGATAAGGGAATCCCCATAATCACTATCTTGGAGACATCTCGATCTTTAGCCAATTGGAGTCCAAATAGAAGCCCATACATTTCAGCGACATTTTTCATCCACTAACCAAGTCCCATGAATACTTCATTTCTTGAATTCCATCGAGATTTGAGACTCAATCCCTCCACTATTCATTTCTTGAATTCCATCGGGATTTAAGACTCAATCGCTCATATCCTTCCACCCCTTAATATTAAAATAATTAATATCTTATAAATTTCAATATATATCATAAGTAGTCCATAGGGCCTTAGATAGATGGTGAACAACTACTATGTTAAGGCACTCCTTGATGTGAAGTCATCGGTTCTTTGTTAAGGTGGTCCTTGATTTGAAGTCATAGGTTCAATTCATTGCCCCTAATCGGGGTGATATATAGGACATGATGAAGATGTAATTCACAAAACTCAATATATATATGAATGATAATTAATATCAAATATGTTGTAGTGTTTCTTTTAAAACAATATGTAAGTTTCAATATATAGAACAGAGGGAAACCCATCATAATTTAGTCATCAAAATAGCAATGGAGACAATCATCACTTAATGTCATCCACAAAAACAAGTTGACTCAGTTCTCTTGTTCAAGGAAAACCATAATATGGCACTTTTTCACTCCTACTAGATGCCTTTGGGTCTTGGGTTGTTAACTTATTTCCTTACCCCTTGTGGAAGATAAAATCTTGGCCAAGCAAAAACATTTTTAAGACATTCCAAACCTATATAAATTGCAGCATATATTATTTAATTGGATAATATTTTAAATTAATAATATATTTATTTTAAATGAAATTTATTTTAATTTATATAGTGATTGTTATATTGTTTGTTTCAATAATAAATATTGAGGTATTTATCTAAATAATAAATAGAAGAATACATTTAATAATGTTTTAAATCAAATAGTGTATATTTCGAAACATTTTCATGTGAGGAGAAATTATATGAAATAATCTTAAAATTAAGATTAAAAATTTAGAAAGTTTTTAAGAATGGTTTATAATTTGGTTGTTAGTACGTTATTATAAATTTATAAGCTTTTTGAAATAATGTTTAAGTTTATATCTTTTTATCATTTTTATTTATATTGTTTAACAAAATAAAATTATAATATTTATGAAAATAAAAATATGTGTTCTAGGTATCTTTGGGTTAAATATTTGTATTTGGTGGATCCATCGAAAGTTGATTCACTTGAAGGGATCACTTCTTGGCTTACTTATGTATGAGGAAAAATAACTCATGCCGCATTGAAATTCTTTTTGAAATGAGGAAAATAAGTTCATGTGACATTGTTTATAATATAAATGAAGTGTTAAGTTGATCCACTTGAAGGGATCACTTCGTGGGTTTACCTAAAATGAAATAATATAAATAACATTTAACAAAATTCCAAGGCAACCAAGAAGATAAGGATATAAAAGTGTTGAAGTGTCACAAGTCCATATTAGCCAAAATTTGAATTAAATGAAATTTTTATAGTCGATGCGCTGTATCAGCTTTTGTGCTTTTATTCAAAAATAGGATTTGAATTCTTTATCAACGGTAATAGAATATGAGGTGCAGCATGGTATCGTATCTATAAATTGATTGCCGCATTGGCATTCAACATCTATGTGCTTTCTGCATTCTCTCTCTCTCCATGGCGGTCTGGAGCGCTCCTCCGCGTTGTTTGTGCTCTGTGTCTGTTTATGTCTTTGTGTTGTTCTGTGTATGTGGTAATGCACGTCTGTATGTTTCTGTGTCTCTGCCTGGTGGCTTCTGTGTTATGTTTGTTGTGTTGTGTTTGTGCACAGTGTGTGAGAAAGATGAGCAGAAGGGCACGGAAAGAAAGAAAATGAATTCTTGATTTGGTTTCATCTCGGATTTATATGTGATTTATGTCCCCGAGGTGTGATATATGACCATTTAGACGAGACCGCCCATCAAAATCTGCAGATAACTTTTTGTTTCTCATTTGAGGGTTGTAGATGAATTTGTTTTTTTAATTTGGTTTTATCTCGAATTTAGTATGATATGAAATCCATGTGCTGAGGATTCAAACATGCCCAACTGGAACATAGAGGTTAAACATCTATGTGAGGTTTGTAAGCAATTAAAGCTCAAAGAGCCCATCAAAATCTGCGGTATGTGTTGTCTTCAAAACTTTTCTTTTTAACCCATGGATCTGGTAGAACTATCTGTTTCCTAGTTTGCTCCTTTTTCATTGAATTTGATGCAATATCTGTGATATCCATTAATCACAACGAATTCTGATGCTAATTAATTTTAGCGGGAGCAAACGAAATAGTTACCAATGAGTGATTGTCTCAAATATGGCAGAAGAAAAAGAAAAGAATCCAACTCAGTTGTTTCTTCTCGATGAACAGGTAGGTTTCTCTTCATTTTTTTAATAATTAACTTAGGATAGGATATAAATGAATATATTGGTAGATTAGATTGATCAATTCTGTGTAACAACCTTCATAGTTTTCCTGTCAGACAACCGAAGAAAAAAAACAATACAAGGTTACGCAATAAGGTTTAGTGTCTCCTCAGAGTTAGATCCCGCCCAAATTGCCGATGCAGGAAGCACACTGATTAGGCATCCACTTCAGGCTTGCAAGCAATTAGAGTTAGAAGGGCCGTAAAAAAAAACTGCGGTATGCTTGGTTGTTATAACTTTTCTTTTTCACTGATGGATTTGGTAGATCTATTTATTTAGATGTCTTTTATTTTTTCTTTCATGGGGTATGATGAAATATTTGAGATTCTTCCATTGTCAAATCGCTTTGTAATGTTAATTAATTTTGGCAGGCTGAAAGGAGTGGTTGCACGAGGTAAATTGTATTGATTCTGTGTAACAGATAAAAATCACACTTTGAATTAAATGAAAGAGTTGCAGCTCACAGGTGTGTACAACCCCTGAGAGACTGCACTCAAACAAAGAGGAGAGTCTCACTCTCATTCACTCTACTTTACATCAAATGTATATTACAATATTAAATACATCACTGAAAAATAGGTAGTTGTAAACAACCTCCTAAACTCTAGGAACTAATCCTAAACTAAGGAGATACGTTACAACCATATAACCATTTCTCCATTATTTTTAACTCCCCCCCTTAATGGAGAAATGGTTATTTTGCACTCCTAACATCCCTCTAAATAACTCAAACTTTAATCGCCCTAGAGGCTTAGTAAAAATATCAGCTAAATTATCACAAGTATTACAATACTCCACACATATTTGTTTTCACTGTATCTTTTCTCGAACAAAATGAAACTGAGTGTCAATATGTTTAGTATTTTTATGGAAAACTGGATTATATGCAAGCTTTATTGTGCTCTGGTTGTCAGTTTTGATGCTGATTGCTTATTTTTGTCCTTCGCCTGCATCACTAAGCAATCTCCTTAACCAGATAGCTTCGCATGTAGCTGCACACAACGCCTGGTACTCAGTTTCACACGATGATAATGCTACAGTTCTTTGCTTTTTGCTACTCCACGAAATAACCCTGGATCCAGTACTAAATGCGTAACCTGTGATGGATCTACGATCATCCAGGTCACCTGCCCAATCAGAATCTGAATAACCTGCTAAAGTAACATCAGAAATGTCAGTGTATAAAATACCATAATTACAAGTACCACTAAGGTATCTCAACACACATTTTGTTGCAATCCAGTGACTTTCAAGTGGTTTGGACATAAATTGGCTCAGCACACTGACAGAATGTGCCAGATCAGGTCTAGTTGTCGTGAGATATATCAAACTCCCCACTAGCTGTCTATACAAAGTGGCATCCACCTGTTTTGTGCCATCATCACTGCTTAACTTGAGGTTCTGCTGCAATGGTGTTGCTATTGTTTTACACTTTTCCATTCTGAATCTTTCTAACAGGGTTCTGGCATACTTTCCTTGAGTTAGAAAAGTTTGACCTGAATCTTTCCACACCTCCAAACCTAGGCAATAATGAAGATCTCCAAGGTCTTTCATTTCAAATACCTGTGACATTTGCTGCTTGATTTCTTTGATCAAATTATTTGCATTTCCTGTTATAATCATGTCATCCACATACAAAGAAATCAAAATGATTTGCCTCTGTTTATTTATCTTGGTATACAGGTTTGGGTCGTTGAGGTTCCTATGAAAACCATGTTGTATAAAAAATGAATCAATTTTCTCATACAATGACCTGGGTGCTTGTTTCAAACCATAAAGTGCCTTATGCAATTTACACACTAAATGCTCCTGCCCCTTTTTCACAAAACCAGGAGGCTGTACTAAATAAATTTCTTCCTTTAATTCTCCATTCAGAAATGTAGACTTAACATCTAGCTGGTGTAGCTTCCATTTATGTTTTGTTGCTAAAGAGATTAGCATTCTGATTGTATTTAGTTTAGCTACAGGGGCAAAGGTGTCATCGAAATCTATGCCTTCTTGCAGTGAATAACCCTTTGCTACCAGTGTAGCTTTGAATTTTTCTACACTCCCATTTGCATTTATCTTAGGTTTATACAGCCACTTACAACCTATAGGGGTTTTTCCTTCAAGCAACTCAACTAAATCCCAAGTATGATTTCTATATATTGATTCAATTTCCTCATGCATTGCAGCCCTCCATTCATCTGATTTACTTGCTTCTTCATAATTTGAAGGTTCTGCAATGTTTAAAATTTTGGACATTAAAGCATAGCCTTTCAATCTTTCAGGTAGTCTAGTCTTCCTACCTGATCTTCTAGGTAGAGGACTTACCTCAACTCTATCTGTTTCAGCACTTTCCGGGCCTGCATCATCGCTTATTACACTATCTGCTGCTACTTCTTCCTGTTTCTGCTCCTGCTCCTGCTCTTCATCTTCATCACTGTTCATCTCTATCAGCAATGGAATGTGGTTGTCACTATTAGAGTCTTCCTTTCCATCTTCAGTCTGTTCATGAAAAATAACATCTCTGCTTGCAAAAACTTTATGAGTCACAGGATTATATAACTTGTATGCCTTATATTCTGTGCCATATCCTACAAATATACATTTCAAGGCTTTGGGGTCTAACTTCTTTCTATCTGCTTTTGGTATATGAGCATAAGCTTTAGATCCAAATATTCTTAAATCACTGACTACTGGTTTGAGTCCAAACAATGCTTCAAAGGGGGTTTTGAAGCCTAGACATTTAGTAGGACTCCTATTCTTTAAATAAACAGCAGCATTAATGGCTTCTGCCCAAAGACCATTCGTTAGACCTTTACCTTGAAGCTACTTCTCGCGCACTCCACTAGAGTTCTGTTCTTGCATTCTGCTACTCCATTCTGCTGTGGAGTGTGTGGCACTGTGAATCGCTGCATAATCCCATGCTGCTTGCAGAAGTTCATGAACTCTCCTAACCTGTATTATCCCCCTTGATCTGAGCGGATAATATTTATCCTCTTTCCTGTTTGGTTCTCTATCATAGATTTGAATTCTTTAAAGTACCGAAAAGCTTGACTCTTTTTACTTAAAAAATACACCCATGAAAACCTAGTGCAGTCATCTGTAAACAGCAGAAAATAATATGCACCTCCTAGGGACCTAGTTTGCATAGGTCAACAAATATCTGTATGCACTAGTTCTAGGATGTCTCTTTGCTTTCTGTTGACATGCAAAGGGAACTCTTCTCTATGCATTTTCCCTAATGCACATCCATCACATTCTAGCTTGACATTATGAAAAACAGGGAGTCCATCGACCATACCTTTCTTCTGAAGTAAGATGAGGTCCTACAAATTGAGATGTCCAAATCTCTGATGCCAGAGATTTTCGACTGTTGATCCAGCTGCAACCATTGCTTGTTGTGGCATACTCTTTGCATCCAATCTGTACAAATTCCCCACGCGCACTCCTGTTGCAACTGTTTCCATCTGGATATCCTTAATGACACAACCATTCTTAAAGAATTGCACCTGCATGTCCTGGTCTGTAATCTTTGAGATAGAGATCAATTTTTTCTTAATTCCTGGAACATATAATACATTTTTAAGATGTTTAATGTCGCCACTAGGTAGCTTCACAAGAATATCTCCACATCCTTTGATCTCATACCCACTGTCATCTCCTAGATAAATTTTTGATCCACATGCAGATTCTTCAAGAAATTCAAAACAGTCCTTATTACCGGTCATATGAGAGGATGCGCCAGAGTCGACATACCATATGTCGTCCTCATCTCCCTTTGATGATGAAAGAGCACAATCGACTGTGAATAGTCGAAGATCATGGCTGTCGTCCTCCTCTTCTCCAGCAAAACAGTCCTGATGTTTCCTCTGTTTGCCTTTTCTTTCATCTGCCTGCCTCTTATAGCATTCTTTAATCTGATGACCAGGTTTCCCACAATAAGAACATCTCTTAACATAATTATCAGTCATACCTCTGAATGATCTCTTTTGAAAAGTGTTGGCCCCTTTCTGCTGCTGCGGTTGCTGGTGCTGATGTTGGTGCTGGTGCTGCTTTCCTCTGTATTGTCGCCTCTTCGCCATCAGAGCTAGGTCATTGCTCTGAGTTTTCATATTCTGTCGTCGCTCCTCCTCCTGGAGCATAATCGCTGTCAGCTCATCAACTGAAGGGGCTTTCTCGCTCGCTGACAGTCCTGTGATGAATGTCTGGTATTCATCAGTCATTCTGTTCAATGTGAGTGTAACTAGATCTGAGTCAGACACCTTTTCTCCAATAGCTCCCAGTTTGTCTCTCAGATCCTTGACTCTGGCCATGAATCCACCAATGGACTCATTCTCGTCCATCTTCAATGCAAACAACTTTCCCTTGAGTGCCAGAACACGATTTGTATTCTGAGTCTCGTACAGGTTCTTGATCATTGTCCATAGATCAGCGGCTGACTTGGAATCTCTGATATGTGGGATAATATTGTCCTTAACGGACATCTTCAGTATAACTTTTGCTTTCATTTCTCTTTTATCCCAGTCTTGTTCTTGGGTCACTATTCCAGATCTCGGCTCATTTCCTTCAACGGTCGCCCATGCATTTACGCTCTCCAGCAGAGTTTGCATTTTGAATTTCCAGTTGGAGAAATTCATTCCATCGAGTTTGCCAGACTCGTGGAGGTATGGTTCTATACCGTTGTTCATTTTCGCCCAACTCAACACTCGAATCGGCCACCATCAGGGAAGTCCGATCTGCTTCCACCGAACAGATCAGGAACTTCACTGTGCCACCACCAGGCAAGTCCGATCTGCTGCCACCGAACAGATCAGGGACTTCACTGTGCCACCACCGGGCAAAACCAATCTGCTACCACCGAATAGATCAACAAGCAAGCTCCAACACGCCACCACCGGGCAAAGGCGATCTGCTTCCATCGAACAGATCAAGGAGCTGCACTGCGCCACCACCGGGCAAAAAACCGATCTGCTTCCACCGAGCATATCACAGAGCTCCACTGGGCAGGTCCGATCCGAGCGGATCAAGGAACCTCAATTCGCCACCACCGGGCAGGTCCGATCTGAGCGGATCAAGGAACCTCAATTCGCCACCACCGGGCAAATCAAATCTGCTACCACCGAGCAGAAATCTCCACGTGCCACCACCGGGCAACTCCGATCTGCAACAAAAATTGCAGATTTCCAGAGAGAAAGAGGTTGGCTCTATGGCGTTCTGAACAGCTACAAATCCGCGCCAATTGCAGAAAAAAAATTCACGGTGTCCATGGAAATTGGCGCGTTTAACAGCCACGGATCCGCGCCAATTCAGTGATAATTTCATTGGCGCGCTTATCAGCCCCAAACCCGCGCCAATGGGCGCTTCTGTTCTTTAAAAAATCGCGTCTTTCTGTTTTGTTCAAGATTGGCGTGACTGTCTGCAAAAATTCCACGTCAATCTGCTGCTGCTTCTAAAAAAAAATGTGCTCCAACCCTTTCTTAGACTCAGAGATGATTAGTCATCTGAGATCCTTCACTCCAGGTGTTACTGCAGTTCCACCTGATCACACAAATACATTTACATGCACTCCTACCACTACAGAAATGTAACTAATGATACATCCCTAAAAAAAATGAGGCTATCTCTATCCTAAGCTCTGATACCAAGATAATTTTGAATTAAATGAAAGAGTTGCAGCTCACAGGTGTGTACAACACCTGGGAGACTGCACTCAAACAAAGAAGAGAGTCTCACTCTCGTTCACTCTACATTACATCAAATGAATATTACAATATTAAATACATAACTGAAAAATAGGTAGTTGTAAACAACCTCCTAAACTCTAGGAACTAATCCTAAACTAAGGAGATACGTTACAACCATATAACCATTTCTCCATTATTTTTAACTGTAACAGCTTACGCAATGGAGTGGTCGTTGCTGTGCATACATAAGAAGGCTGAAGAAAAAGAGAAAATCCAAGTGAGTTCAATTCTTTTCCACATGTAAGTTTTTATTTCTCTAAAATAATTAAAGCCAAATAAAATAGAAATATAAGTCTAATAAATAATTTCAAATTGGTAGGATAATTATATTGATTATGTGTGATAGTTTTAATCATTTTTTTACTTTTCCATAAAATTTATATGATAAGAATAAAATTATACAAGCTTTTTGAACATAGGGAAAAAAATATTATATCAAAATTTCTTTAGATGGGATAAACTACCATCATCAATATTTAATTATTAATATTGTTAATAATTACACGTGATCATAAAAAGAAATTTTCATTCTTACAGTTACCCTAATCCACATGAACCTATGAAACTAACCTCAAAAAGACTCGATCTTATTCAATGCCCATTTTAATGTACAAACCAAAAAAACTCATATAAGTCTTTTATCTTAGGTTATAATTGAAAGATTATAAGTGATTGGTACGACTAGACACACAATAAGCTAAAAATTAACTAATAACCAACAACTGATCTAACTTTTAGGTTAATACCGGTCTTCATGTTTCAGGACCTCATTTAAAAGGTCTAAGCGGGAGAGTCTGGCTCATAAATCAGCATTTCAGCATATGCGCTGTTTTTCTAAAATAAATATGCAATTCTAAATCTTTCTTATTCATTAAATGAAGTGGTAAAGAATATTAAAACTTTAGTACTAAAATTTATATAAATATTTATCGATTAGACTTGGAACGCGATATAATTACAATTACAACACACATTGGCACATAACAGCCACCTGAGTACTGTCAGCTAATTTCAAAAGCTAAGTCTTCATATTACCTCCTCAATCGTGGTAGTACTTTAAAAACTTCAACTAAAATGAGTTTATATTGATTTATTTTAACATAGTTTGCTATTTGTATTTAATTTTAATTAATTAATTTTAATATAATTTGTTATTACTATAATAATTATTATTTTATTTTTTTATATCATAAATTAGAAATAATTTTTTACTTATAAAACTTAAATATTTATATTTAAATTTTATTTATTTATTTTACATATATATTTTTTTATAAGCACAAATTAAATTATTATTAGAAAATATATATACACTTAAATACTATTAACACAATAATTATCCTATAAAAAAGTTATAATACATTAGCTTTTTTAATAATGTGTCATTCAAAAATCTTCCCGGACATATTTGATTTTTATGCATCATTCCAGGTTTGGAAGACAAACTCCACAACCAACATAAAACTGTATAATTTTATATGAAAATTAATTAAAAATTTTGAACATAAAAATAAAAAATGGCATTAGTCATAAAAATATAAAATACAACGTATACCCAAGTAATGACGAAATTCAAGCTATTTTACAGGTTGAACAGGCCCAGTTTTCTAGCCGCTGATATATTTTTTGGTTCACATGTAATGCTCATTATATTTGCTCAATATAATACTATGCTGATTTTTTTCCTCTGAAAAAAGTAATGACGAAATTGGTGTACCGTGTAACATTTAATTGCAATGGAAGCTTCGACTTTCGAGTGGCTTTCTTTTGAATGAATTTTGTTGTTTTGAATGAATTTTGTTGCAGTATAGGTTACTTGTGGTGACTAGTAAAAGTATTTGTAAGATCAATTTTCGTGTGTATTTAATTACAATAACACTAAAATTTATTGGTAGAAATATTTATAAAATGAATATAATATTATATTAATTCAAATTGTTAAAATATTTATTTTGATTTTTAATAATTTAATAATTTAAGAATTTATTAATATTTATTTTTTAAAATAATATATATATATAGATAGAGGGGTAGAAATTTGAGAATGGTAAAGGGGAGTAATATTTTATTAAAATAAGAGATGTGAGAATTCACTTTTATTTTTATTTTTGGGAGAAATACTATGGTTAAGTATCTTAATGAAAAAATCTTAATATTCATGTTTTGTTTGGGATTATCTAGATTTCTTTTTAAATAGTGGGAAAACCTATCATGACTTACTGATAGGTGATAAGGACTATTTGAATCTCTTATTTCTGGATTGTTTTTAGCATTTTGCATTTAGTTTGAAATTTTTTACTTATTTTGAATAGTGTTTTATGTGTGCTTGTGCAATAAAATGATTAACAATAATATAGAGTACAATTTATTAACATATAGATAATGTGGATTAAAAATTTGTCTAGTTGTCTTTTTCTCTTTATAGAAGTACATACTTATTATATAAGTTCAACTTATCATTTAGGAGAATTGAAATTTGATGAAGAGGATAACAATTGTTCCTCCTAGCTATATATAACTCCATATCATTAACTTAAAACAATAAAATGAATTTTTCATCTTTATAACATTAACAAAATTAAATATGAAGAAGACTTCATCTTTACATATATTGAATATAATCATAATAAATCACAATTGCAAATTATTTTTTTATAATAAGAATTTCTTTAATTTTTAATTCATGAAAGTTGTCATGATTTAGAAATACTTGTATTAACTTTTTTACACCAAAAAAAATTAAAAATTTTAAATAATTCCATATCTTTTTATAGTTAATATACATTAATTATGATTATAATTATATAGCAAAACACTTGTTTTATTTTTTAAATGCCTAAATTTTTTAGGTAAAATAATTAAACAAAACTATATATAAAAAAAAATATTCCAATAAATTAATTAAATTAATAATATTTATTAAATAATATTAAAACTTCCTATAATTTACCATTTATATGGTTTAAATAATTTAACTTCAATTTAATATTCAAAGAAAATCCCCCGGATGCGGGTGGTTATTAGTTATAAATGGCTCACGGCTTGTCTGCAGGGCATGTGTCCGCCCGGACAAGCCACGTACACAGGAAGGACTCGCCCACATCGTCATAGCATGCAGCATTTAAGGAGGAGGGACATGGCCTACAGCAGAAGCGTCCCCTCGACATTTACTGCTCGCCTTGAGAAGCGGAACATGGCGCTTCAAAGCCAGAGGTTCTCGGACATTCTCCCGCATTTCTCGTTTGTTCCTGCTCTGGTCTTGAGGGAGGTGGCGGAGGCTCACTGTTTCGGCTCCCATTCAGGCTCTGAGAGCGACTGTGATGGTTTAGAAGCCATAGATTTGGGCAATTCGGAGGCATACCAGCAGTCTGGTCAAGAGTTTGGGAGCTTGGCAGTGTTGCATATCTGTTACTCGCCGTCTAGTTTGAGGATTGAAGGTCTGGTTCAGAGCGACAATTCGCGTGAGCATACCTGTCACCCGCGCATTACCATCATGCAACGAGAACGTCAAAGAGGAGTCAGTCGGCGTGGTAGTTACAGTGGCAGAGCCCCGTCTCAGAGGCATGCCCCTTCTCCCTCCTCCTCAATTGAAGTTTCTTCTGAGCGGAGAAGAACCAGGGGAAGGCCTCCGGGCAGAGGAAGAGTGGCGGATTTTCAAGAGAGAATGGAATGCGGGCATTCTGAGCACCCAATGGTCAGATACCGCATTCCATGCACTTTGTCCAATTCCACCTTCTTTGTCACAGTTTCGGTGGAACACTGCAGCAATCCTTGGGGTGAAGATGAAGCTCCTCGCGCCAGCCCTCCGCGGATTCCTGGGATAGCACCCACAGTTGACATGCAGCTTCCCGCCATTGACATTCTGCGCCCTGTTCAAGACAGCCTCTCCCCTGATCCTGGAGCAGGCCCGAGCGAACCTGTGCAGCGCAATGTCGGCAAGGCCATCCACCAGCCTCCCCGTTGCAAGATGGAGGAAGACTCGCAAACAACTGATGATGAATAGTACGCCTAGCTCGTGCTCCAGGTTCTTCAGCAAGGATTTTTCTCTCTGTCTGCTCCTTACGCTATCTTATATGTGTCTACACTTCGTCACTATGTATCTCTGTCCTTCTCTGTCACAGTTTCGGTTATCTACAGTTGTTTTAGACTCCATGTGTTTCTGTTGTTTCAGTCCTCATGTACTTCAGTCCATGTGTCGGTTTCATGAATGTCGCTCTGGTTTCAATTTTTGTAAACCTGGAAATGCATACTCCTGAGTCTACTGTCTATCCTACGACAGGTTTTACAGAGCCTCAGCTCTGTTGTAATACTGCTGATGTAATTTTTGTTCTTGCTGTAATATAATAGCTCAGTCTTATTTAGAAAAAAAAAAATATTCAAAGAAAATCTTGATATATATATATATATATATATATATATATATATATATATATTAAATAAATATTAACATGAAACTTCAATATTAAATTTAAACATAAAATTAAATTTTACCGTTCATCGAACACCGTCCTTTAGCTCAAAATATATTTTGATTGTTTTATATATCTCAAATTAAACGGAAGGAGAAGATGGGCTCTTCCATTTGGTTTGATTGGGTTCGAACCCGCTAGTTCGTGGTTTGATTGTGTTCGAACTCGCTTCGTGCCTCTTGCAAGTAAAACATAAAGGAGTGGCACAAACAGAAAACATAATTTGCTTCGTATACTTGTCTCCGATTATAAAGGAAGGATACGACTGGGGGGACACGCTCTTTCAATTGGGTTTGATGCAATGCTTACCATTCCTCTATTGATCAATAGCTTTTCGATGTTAATTACTTTTGACAGGAGAAAATGGAGCCTACTCATGTGCATCAAGTATGGCGGAAGAAAGAAAGAGATCAATAATCCAACTGACTTCAACTCTTTTCCATGTTATAGATGACCATACAAGTTTCTTTTTCTTGCTGAAATGGTAGATTAGAATACATTTATTGCTGGTTTATAACGGCCTTAGTAATTTTCCAGGACCCAGATAGAAATTACAAATCACAAAAGATAGATTAAGAGGTTAGGAAATACTGTACCCCTGTAGGGCCTGAACAGAACAGAATTGTTAGTTGATTTCGAGCCAGGAATGTCAATTCAACTCCTAGACACTAGGCTGGCACGCACTAGATTATTTATAACAATTTTAATAGTTTTCTAAGGCTGTGACAGAAAGTGTAAATCACAAAAGTCAAATTATTGTATTTTTTTAAGAGTTTAAACGAAACTTAATTGTTAATTATTACACATGATAGAATGAGATCACTTTTAGAGTGACCACAAGAACCTGCTAACGAATTTCATTACATCCTTATATCTTAAAGAGAAAATCTATCTAATATCCATTTTATTGTAACTTTAGATTCAGTTAAACATTTCATAATTAGACATTATGAAATCCAAATAAATCTAATGATGCTTTTAACATTATTGTTATTTAAATAATTCAGTTACATCAAGAACTCCGTCACAATATAAGTAACTAATACTAAAAAACGCAATAAAATACAATTAAAAGAAAGCAATCAAAATTCAATTATGTTGGTTCCTTGTTAGTGACGGTGTAGAAGGTCAACATTCTCCGTGTGTTTCGTGGCATGTGCTGAAATCTAGCGATGTCTGTTTATTAACCCCTGAGGGTTTTGGTGTAACGGCGATAGTGTCTCCAACAAGTGGTATCAGAACGAGAGGTCTCGAGTTCGAAACACAAGGTCGCGTTGGGGGGAGATTGTTGGCTCCCCGTTAATGGTGATGTAGGGAAATAAACCTACAATTCCATTCCTCAAAGGAGAGTGAAAGATTATATAAAAACCCTAATTTCATTTATTTATAGTCGGAATTGGAAACAATACAGAATTACAAATATTGAGAGTTATGATACCACGTAATGACTTTCAACTAATTTAGAGAACATGTCTATCATTCATATCGACTCGCCATTGGACAACTTCGTTCTGGACCAAGCAGTATCCAATATTTGGAGCCAGGAATGTGAATTCAACTCCTAGACACTACGCTGGCACGCGCTAGATCGATCAACGTTTTCATAATTACGTGGTCCCAGATCCAAATGAATGTAATAATAGCACCCTTAACAGTTGTTATTCAAAAGGATTCGCGTACATCATTGCTACATCAAGCCTTATTTCCAACCCTATTTATTACAAGCCTTATTTCCAACCCTATTTAATACTTGTAAGTACACCCTTTGCATCCCGGCTAAGGAGACAACACATGAATGCTCACCATACCCTCCATCCAAATATGGACCATGCCAAAGATGCGTATCACAATACGGACGAGAAATTCCCTACTCCACCATCAGATCGTCTGAACGCTACGCTATACGATACAAGAAATATAACATAAGCATTTAATGGAACCCTCGTTTGAATTTGAAAACCCGCCCAAATGATATTTAAATCTCTATAATCATGCTCAACCGAAGATACGCCGGTTTTCAATTGCTACTATGCCCTGAGGGTGCAGCGAAAGGGTTCGACGTCCTGCTACTATTTGAATTCTTGCCATTTTCGCAAACTTAATTGCTTGCCCTGCATCATCCGCATTTACTCAACCTGCATAGCACGACGCCACGAACAACTCGCTGGGAATTGGCGGAGCTACAGGTAAACAACTAGGGTTTAGTTTTCACCGCTTCCATTATTGTTTTGACGTCGTGGGTTACCATTTCTGATTGTTTTTTTGGTTTGTTTTCCAAAGCAGGACGTGATTCAGATCATGTGAATGGCATAGACTAATCAATTTACAGGCAGCGGGAGGAGGTTGGACATCAAGGGTCTCTAACAAGTCCCGCGAAAGTCTCTTTTGTTTAATTTCACAAGTGTTTGGATGAGGAATTCTCTCGCTCTTTGAATTCCTCCAACGTTGCTTTGGAGGTGTTCTGGTTTTCGTTTCATACAGATCGTAATCCTCTACTTCAGTTTTGACAAAAGGCTTATTAGTCCCTGCCATCTGGCATTCGGCAGGGACTATAGTAATCGATCAGGGTGGAGTTAGCATTAGTTCTGCGGTGTTATTAGCTTTTTAACATAAGGTTTGCAAATCCCCTTTGCTCCGATGTGCCTACATAACCTAAGTTCCATTTGCACCTGACGCTTCGCCATCTTATTTGGCCTCTTCCCGAGGCGGAAGAGGCCCGATCATAGCTTAAATTACCTTTATGCCCAGTGCATTCTCCCTAACCGTCAACGGTCTGGTTTTAATGTTAACATTAATTCCATTAATTCGTATTATCTGCAGGGGTATGCTAAGGTTTCCTAAGCTTTGGTGTTAAGCTGCAGGTGTCCGTGGATGCCGGCAGGTGTCATGAACCTGCTCTGCCTCTGTCGGCTCGTTACGCTCTGCACCGACTCGTTATATATCAGCTTCATCTGAGAGGCATGATCCAGCGGTCCACTGGGGGATGCCTTCGTCTCTCCGGCTATGTCTAGCGGTGAAGCGATATGTTCCCCATTATTGTTTATTGCTGATTGCTGGCTGGTTTTGGGCTGGCAGGGGAGTTTGGGAGCTTGGGAGCCCATCGTGCTGAGTTTCCGCTATCTGCTGTCTACTGTTTTCGACTTCCGCTATCTGCTGTCTGCTGTTTTCAATTTCGTTAATCAAGGTTAGCAACTTCCCATGTATTTTTAGCATTCCCTCCATAAGCTCTGAATTACAGGAGATTTCAAGTTCATTTGATTTATGAAATCCATCGCATTTAAAAAATCACATGAAAGACAGAGCTCAGGTTTTACTTGTTCATTCAGTTGGCTTTTTTGTTTCCTTCGCATGCATTGATCTCTGTATTGTTCTTCTCCTTATTCAATTTGGCAAGAATGGCCTCTGCACAAATCACCATTCATTAATATAAAGCTGTCGAAAACCACATGAAAAAATTTCTAAAACGTCATAATGCAATTCTTCATGATACTCTGTACTCTGAGATTTGAGGCCTAATCCATCCTCAATACTTTTGAATATTGAATTTTTGAAAATCCTTTTAGAAACTGCTTGCAATTTAAGCTCTGAATTACAGGAGATTTCAAGTTTCCATAAGCTCTGAATTACAGGAGATTTCAAGTTTATTTGATTTATGAAATCCAACGCATTTAAAAAATCACATGAAAGACAGAGCTCAGGTTTTACTTGTTCATTGAGTTGGCTTTTTTGTTTCCTTGGCATGCATTGATCTCTGTATTGTTCTTCTCCTTATTCAATTTGGCAAGAATGGCCTCTGCACAAATCACCATTCATTAATATCATGTGCAGCTGTCAATTCAACAAAAAAAAACAAACAAACAGGAACCGTTGCAATAGAAAATGTATGGGAAAACTGGGCTTGAAGGTGAATCTGTTTGCATGTTTAATCTCATCCGTGTTCACAAATTATAAAGCTGTCCAAAACCACATGAAATTTTTTCTAAAACATCATAATGCAATTCTTCATGATACTCTGTACTCTGAGATTTGAGGGCTAATCGATCCTCAATACTCTTGAATATTGAATCTTTGAAAATCCTTTTAGAAACTGCTTGCAATTTAAAGAACGATGCATTTTCAATACCTATAGAGATTGAAGTTTTGAAATTGATGTTCGTAGTTCCTCCACAAGTTTACAATATGGATTTCATTCGAGTTTCACATCTGTTGTTGCTGCTGATTTATTATCCATTATTGCCAAATACTCGCATTATATCAACACTCAATCTTTGATTGATCTTCTCTTGAGTCTCTAACTGTCATGAAAAGAATCAGTGCAACCTGGTTATTGCAATTTCATGAAATCTGGATTGTGGATTTCTCTGGTTATCTCAGAAACATCTCTCATATTAGCATTATGTTACAATTTGTCAACTGAAACTTTAGGCAATGTAGAAAAAGGCAGAGTTCAAACCTGTTTTCGCAGAGCAACAGTTTTTTGTGTCGCGCTCCATCCATTATTGCAGAGCAATTGAACGTGTTAGAGTTGAAACCTGTTTCTCTGGTTATCTCAGAAACGTCTCTGTCAATTGAAACTTTAGCCAATGTAGAAAAAGGCAGAGTTCAAACGTGATTCTCTCTTGTATTTAAATAATACAAAGGCGGTCAGAGTAAATCACCTCAGGTTGAGCAGTTTTCTGTGTCTCGCTCCATCCATTATCGCAGAGCAATTGAACGTGTGGAGGAGCGAGGGGATATGTGTCATTTTGTCGCCGCTCCTCTTCTTTACGTGTCTGTGTGCTTGTTTTCCATCCATGTGTAAAGCACATCATGCCTGCACACGTTATTTGTTGTCTTCTTTATTTTCGAACCTATTCAAAATGGGGCGACATTTATGAGCTAATTCCTTTACTGTTTATTTTTATTCTTATCATTATGTATATTATGTCTTTTATATACTCTTATAAAGGTATGTTTTTAGTGTTTATGTATATGTTTTGCCGTTCTCTAATCATGTGTTTTCTTTATTGTAATAAATTCTATTTCATTCTCGTCGTTGATGTTCTCAATATTTTGGCATCAGTATTTATATCAAAGTATAACAATTAGGAACCTATGAAATGCAATTTATATACATTGTGTATGCGCTACAATAACTATGCAAGACCAATAATTCATAAGCAGGCCTTTTATCGTAAGTATCAACTAAAGTTACAAGTGCATATTTTAAATAATAAAAAAGGCCGCAAGAAATCCAAAGTTAATAGTTAATTAATATGCATTTAAAGAATGCCTGCCAGATCTACCTTCGTCTGTTTCTCTCCTGGCCCCATCTATGCTGCTGTTCGCTTCTCTGTCACTTAGCTATCTCGCTCTTAAGGTTGAAGAAATCACGAAGGTTTCGCTGATTTGATGCATCGACTTTCAAGGTCCAACTTCAAAGATGAAAGGTCCGACAAAAGAATTCAGAAAGGCCCGAAGAGATCTATGCATGCACGCTGGCGGGTCTTCAGAATGGTGGCCACGGTCTTTTTGTTCCATTAGTCGAACTATCCAAGATTATGCAAAACAGGTGTAACACATGCAGGGAGGGTCTTCAGAATGATGGCCACGGTCCTTTTGTTCCATTAGGACATTTCGAACGAGTCATATGAAGGTCGAAGTATGACCATCTCCGTATTCGGGTTTTTCTTTGTGGATAGTTATGCCTTGTGACTACACTTGTTTTACACTTCGTATTTTACGAACTCGTCTAATTGTTTGGGTCCGTGGATTATCTCCAGAACAGGTTCTACACGACGGTTTGAATTTTTTCTTTTCGAATTCTGTCTATTGTAAAGGGTTGTTGTCCATCAGATTTCGACGATTCATCACCCAAGGGGATGAAATGTGTTATCTATTTTATCGCACGGTGAAATAAATTAGGGTTGGTTGTCGGCCAGCTACATTTCTTAAACATTTCTTTTAATCCTCAAATCTTTAGAATTATATCTCTTACCTTGCATGTCTAGTGACTTTTAATTAATCTTTAAGTCTGTTGCAATACATGGTAAGTCACTTTTCAATAAATATTTAAGTCTATTACAATAGATGGTAAGTCACTTTTCAATAAATCTTTAAGTCTATTATAATATGGGAAAGTTAATCTTTAAGTCTGCACAATAATCGTCTAAACTGGTGCCATTCCTTCGTGCGATAATACTCTAAACTTAGGCCATTCAGCAGAGGCCATTCTTTCGTGCAGTAATTCTCTAAACTGAGGCCATTCCGTCTTGCAATATTACTCTAAACTGGGTGCATTCATTCGTGCAATAACAATAGCAAGGAAACTAAAAATGGAAAGGCCATCCAGTGCACATAACTTCAAACAAAAAACAAAATGTTAAAACAATGCAATTGGACGCCATTGATCTACACAATTGACAGCAAAAAATGGAAATGCCTTCCCGTGCACATAAATTCAAAACAATCAAAATGTTAAAACCATGCAACTGGAACCCATTTCACTAGACAGTTGACAACAAAATAGTTGCAATTCAGGAAGCCCAATACTACTGAAGGAGTTGCTCCCAGATCTTTACAATATGATTCAACTAGAAGAAACCGTATGCCTCAAGTTCAAAGCCAGTCCGGCACACATATAATTGAACGATCTTAGGATACACAGAAAAACAACAATTCTCGGAAGCTAAATGGGCTAGATAAAAAACTATGCGAACTATGTGCAGGGACTAGCTGCGATGCAGCCTCCCTTGTTTAAATATCTTTTTATTAGATAGGTAGATTACTTCTATAATTTTTTTTATTGACACAGAGATGCTTAATTTATTTTGCTTTATGTTCTATACATGTCGAAATCCGAAAAATATAACGGGTTATATTGAAAATCGAGTGTGGGTAAGATGTTGATGATTTAAATTATAAATGAGGATCATGATGATTAAATTGATTAAATTAATGTGTGTATGGAGATTGAATTTCAATGGTCCATTTTGTTTAAGGGATTTAAAATATTATTATAATAGTTAATAATGAAGGTAGTTATTAATTTTTATTGAGCTTAATATTTTAAGTTTTTTAAATATATTTGAAATTTAAATTGATCTAAAAAACAACAAATCTATATAGTTGTGGGGTTTTTTTGGGTTTGTATAGGCTTTTACATGCTTTTGGAATTTTGATAAACTTTTTTTGACATTTTGATTTGTCAATGTTTCCAAATTTAAAACAATCATTTCTTTACAAAATTTAATACAAACATACTTACAAATTTAATAAATGTATCTCCATTTGTTATATTTCTGGCCATATATCAGTTAAATTACAAATGAGATGGATTTTAAGTATGTAATAAAATAAATATTATTGAGTTATTTTTCATTTATGATTCATATATTATTTATTAGAATTAATTATTAAATACATTTTCTATGTTTAATTTTACTATGAAATATGAAAATATTGAATTAAAACAATTTACATAAATATTTTTTTTATCATAATAAAATATGATTTTTTTCTATATTTAAAAAAAAATTAATATAAAATTTTATACGGTTTTGAAATTATTTATAATTTTGAGAATTTCAGATTTGAATATTAACAGATTTGAATATTAACGTATTTGAATAGACACTTTTTTTTTCAATAATAAGTTTCAACAATATTAAAGATTTTTTTCCCACTTGTATCATGAAATTGGGTGCACTTCACCTCCTCCAAAATATGGTGCTTTTGAATTAACTTCTCTTTTCCTCTACTTGTTACTCAATTTTTCCATTTTTCCAATTTTGTTCTCTTTCCCTCTACCAACTCTCTAATTCTTCCATTTTTCCTTATGTTTCCATAGAACACTAGCTATGCTAGTGTTTCTCTTCCTATGAAGAATGATGAGAGGGATGAGTAAAGGAGGAAGGTCATTCTTAGGAAACTCGTTTTCTTCTTCCTCTCTCCCCTCGATTGTAGGGAATCTCTTTTCTTGTAAGCTAAAACTCTCTATAACACCTAATGATAACAACCCAAAATCTTTGTCACCAGAGGGGTTACTCTAAGCATAACTTGCACTTTATCTAAAATCTCAAAAGATCATGTATCTTGGCACATCCAATAACCAAACTATGATAATTGAAGATATGAAGAAAAATATCCAAAGATAGAAGGGAGACTATAGTAACCATAGACCTCACACACAATGTAACTATTGAATTCTACATATAGTAACCATATACCTCTTATCTACTTATTTTTAATCAATTAATATATAGTATTATTAACAATTAACATAATATCAAACATTTAATTAATGTATATAAAACATAGTAATATGCATATATCTTAATTAAAAATATTTTATATATCTAAACATTTATATTTTAATTATCTAAAATCTTTTCAATAATTAAATGTAATAAATACAAATAAATTTATTACTATATAGTTCACTGGGTTTTGGATACATGGTGATCGAGTGCTTTGTTAAGGCACCCCTTGATTGTGAAGTCATATTCATAATCCTTAGCATGGCATACTAACAAAATTAGCAGTTAAAATGGATTATATGGTTTATATATATATATGAAATGAAATTTCCTTTTTTATTATATTTAATAGTTAGAATTCAAATTTAAAAGATTTTTTTATTATACATAAAACATTTATGTGAAATATCAACTAACAAATTAAAAGTAAATAAACAACTATAATATTGTACATTTATCTATATGTTTAAATTTTAAATACTTTTAAAATCTTCATATTATTAATTTGTTTTTTATTTTGCCTTCTCCTCTATTTTTTTTTAATTTAAATATTACTTCAACATAATTTGAATATCAAAATTTTAAGTAATTCACTTATACCTACCTATATATATGTGTGAGAGAGAAAGAGAGTCTTCTGATTGTTAAAACTAATATTCATTATATCATATAAATCTTCAAGTAAAAGAAATATTTAATTACTCAAGAAAATTATAAGATAATTTTAAACCCACATTATTGTTAATATGAAATTAAATACATAAGGTATTATGTGATTTCCTTGTGTAGAGGATAGACATATCTTGAATACCCATATGTTAAAGTTTTAAGAAATTTCAAGTTGTTTTACAATTCCATTAGCAATTGTGTTTTTAAAAAAGGGCCACCCTTATAGTTTTTAAATAATATTTAGATATTGTTTAAAATGAATATTTTAATAATTTCAATAACAAAATATTTCAATTATTGCACATAAAACAATTGCTAATCACATATTTAAATGGTTTTTTTTGGGAAAAATAAACCTTTTATGGACCCAATTCCCTATTATCTCATTCAACTTTTGACATTTAATTGCTATAATTATATTTCTGTGTATCACAATAAATAGTTAAATAGCATTACTTCATTACCAAGTGGAAAAATCTACCACTAAATCACTTATTATATTTTTGTGTATCACAATAAATGGTTGAATGACGTTACTTCATTAAGAAGTGGCAAAATCTATCATTGAAGCATTTATTTATTATCTTTATTCCTAAGGTTAACTAGGTCAATTGAAATTAGCCTATTTCATTTGTTATTAAAGTTCAAATAATATTGTAATACTAATAAAAAGTGATAGTATTTAACCATTACGTACTATGGGCAACTTATTCCTAAAGATTATTATAAGCAATCATCTAAAATTTACTATTTAAAAACTTGTAATATATTACAAGTGCTTCATACTAAGCACATCTAGAAAGAATATTTTCTTTCCCTACTTGTTATTAAGTGTATGAATTTAATTTCAATTATCTAATTTTTGAAATGGTTTAAAATTCTAAAATCTAAATTTTTTATAATGAAAATTTAGCTAATTAAATAAAAGTAAAACTTTAAACAAATCCAATTATAATAGTAGACTATTAGGAAAACAATTTAGATTATTCATTTTGAAATAAATAATAAAAAAACATTTTTAGATTTTTTATTTTGAAATAAATAATAAGGAGCTCAAGCTTACTTTAAACAAATTAAAAAATAAAAACTCTAGTTTACTTTAAACAAATTAAATTATAATAATAGAATATTCCATTAAATTTAAGATTTTTTTTTTTTGAAATAAATAATAAATGAACTCTGTATTTGAGCAAACCAGAAAAAAAATATTCAGATTTTCATTTTAAAATAAGTCATAAACTAACTTTGTATTTTTGAACAAATTTACATTTCCGAAATTCTCACTGCACCTAAACAAAATAAAGCAATATAAATAAAAATTACACTAATACAGTTCACATAATCTAAACATAAAAACCCAAATGGCAAATATTCATATGTTAATAATTTTCATAGTCTGATCGACAGATTGTTCTCAGTCAACAAACCCCAAAAATATTACATCTTAAAGCTCTGATTACCAATGGAAGTGTGATGACACTTGAGAAAATTCGGTTTATCATCTTTGTTTAAGAAGACTTTCTCACCTTGACACTCTATATGCTTTAAAACTAGTCTTTCAACAATAGCAGATCTCCAAAATTTATTTCAAACATAAGATCCAGTTAACATAGTCCAAGATCAATTAATTAATTAATACAAGCTCAGGTTTCCTCTTGTTTACCATTCCCATTCCATCGTTTTAATTGTTGCGAAAACATACACACATGTAGACTCATATATATTTTTACACTAATATTTATAACAAAAATCCACCGCATTTTTCAAATGAATTTAGCTACACTTCAACGTGACTTAGTAATCGTTGATGATATTCATATCTACGATGAGAATAACTTTGATTTTACAACATTTTCCTTTGTTTTTTTCACGGTAAATCGTAACGCTCCTGTGCTCAATCCAATGGCGCAAACTCGTTCTCGTTGTCCCTGTCTTCCTAGTTGACTTGACTATGGAATTGCCGCTCTGCTGAAGGCGTAGCCAGAGTTCCAGAGATTGAAACAATCTCGATCCATCACCAAAGCTAGCACTAAGGCAAGATCGATCAGCTATATACCTGAAGGCACCATCGCCTAGTCAGTTTGGCCCGGGTTCGAATCCCATTAAAGAACACAACAATATGAAGAAATTCAGAAGACCTACCTAGTTATAATTCAGCGCCTCTTCGTTGGAATCCAATGCGGAAATGGTGCCCACAGGCTTGCTGCAAATATACAATAGCGACCTCCGGAGATTTTCCCAAGCATTAGCCTCCATGGGATGCGAATCAGAAACCGACGTTTGGATACCCTTCATTGCAGCCTAATTCAACGACATTAATTCACTGCAGTCCTTGCTTTTTGTGCTCTCCTACAACACCTGTACTAGCACTACGAAATCTACAAAGACCATTTGAGATCCAAACTAATGCTAGTGACTATGCCATGGGAGCAGTGTTGACACAACACGGTAAACCCATATGTTATCATTCTGAGACTTTTAATCCTGCAGTAGTCAACTATCCTACATATGATAAGGAATTGTATGAATTAGTTCAGAGTGTGAAGAAGTGGAAACATTACTTAATGGGCAAAGAAAGAGTAATACATACTGATCATCAGCCACTTCAATACCTACACTCCCAAACTAAATTGCAACAATCAAGACATTACAGATGGATGGGTTTTCTACAACAGTTTCATTTAGTCATCAGATATAAAAATGGCATACATAACAAGGTTGCAAACATGTTATCTAGACCCATTATAAATGCATCTACCATACTTAAGCATAATTCTGTGTTGCATGAAAGCTACATAGAACAATATGCTCATGATATGGATTTTAAAGATGTATATGCAACTTTGAGTCAAGGCAAAAGAGTAGAAGAATTGGACTATCATGTGAAGGACCGACTCTTATATCATTGTGGGAAACTCTGCATTCCACAAACTGAGAGAGCAAAGATAATTAGGGAAGCACACACTTCTCTGATATCAGGTCACTTTGGGGTAAGTAAAACAGTTGCACAACTGCAAAGGTTCCGCTATTGGCCGAGAATGAGTGAGACAATTTCTAGATATGTAAAGGGGTGTGCTATGTGTGCTAAAAGCAATCCCAGCAATAGAAAACTAGGCTTATACACTCCCTTGCCAATTCCTTCTCACCCTTGGGAAAGCATTTCCATGGATTTTGTTGGAGGACTACCTAAACCTAGGAAAGGTCATGATTATCTATATGTTGTTATGGATAGGTTCAGCGAAATGTGTATTTTGATACCCTGTAGTAAACAGAATACAACTGAACAAACTGCAAAATTATTCTTTGAACATGTATGGGTTCATTTCGGATTACCCACTTCTATTGTATCTGATCGAGACACCAGATTTGTGGGGAACTTTTGGTCAAGTCTGTGGGAACTAATGGACACCAAATTAAAGAAAAGAACAGCTTTTCATCCACAAATAGATCGCCAGACAAAAGTAGTTAATAGGACAGTGATCCAGTTACTGAGAGGATATTGCAGCAAACACCCTAAGCTTTGGGATGAACACTTGTGTTATGTGCAACATGCTTACAATAGAGCCAAACACTCTTCTACCCAAAGATCTCCTTCCAAGACCTGCTTTGGTTCCATACCAAGGTCTCCCTTGGATTTTGTCTTTGGAAAAGATACCATGGTTGATAGACACAGTGATGTGGACAGGGCTACTAGGTTCATTGAACAGATCCAGGAGATCCACCAGGCAGTACAAGAACAGCTGGAAAAGAGCCAGGCCAAGTACAAGGCTAGGCATGATAAGCATCGGATGGAGCATAGTTTTCAAGTTGGAGACCAAGTCTGGCTGTATATCAGCAAGGATAGGATGCAAGATGAAGGTAAGAAGCTAAAACATATCAGGTATGGACCCTTCAGGATACTTGAGAAGATTGGTGAAAATGCTTTTCGCCTTGATCTGCCAGCTTACATGCACATCTACTCAGTCGTGAACGCAGATTGCTTGAGGTTGTTTGAACGTTCAATGATTGAGGACCTTGAAGAGCAGAGTCAATTGCCTTCTGTTGATGACCTGCTACGTGAATATCTTAATGAGTTAGGAAGATACAGTGCTGGACAGGAAGGTAAGGACGACGTGTAGTGGACAGGTGGAATACCTCAGGATTGGGCTTAAAGGTTCGAAGTCGAGCAGTGCGAAGTGGATTGAGATTGGACAAGTGAGACAGCAATTTCCTCACTTAGTCGATGCTTGAAGAAAACCAACTTTTAGTGGTCCAAAAGCTTTTCATTAGGGAGGTCGTGATCCAAATCGGATCCATAAACGACTGTCAAAGAACCCTGACTGTATCGGGACGAAACAAATCCTTGAAGAATCCAAAACAGCAATCGGAAACACCCTGAACCAGTGGCCATGGTAGCCGGCGCGGAACGACGAGGACCTCGGTAAAAGCGCGTTGACCGAGGCCCATGGAGACTGCACAGGAGGTCGATGTAGCCTAGGAATGGGAAAAGGAGCTGATTTTCAATGTGCGATTAGCATCGCTGGGCAAACAGGGCCGAAATGGAGGGACCGTAAGCCCTTGGTCACGTTGGGAGCCGGAGAACCGCGGGCGGATAAACGAAAAGCGCCAACGTACCAAAGTGGGAACCACAACCTGGAAACCGATGGTTTTGATCGGGGCGCCCTTGAACGGTAAGAGGTTTTGGAGGAGAGCGGAGCGATCCCATTCAGCGATCGACGCGTGGTAGCAGAGGTGAGAGAAAAACTGCAGTGATCGTGCATTATCGGTCGAGCAAGTCAACCGTGCTCAACGTGCATATGATGTCAGATCTTATGGAGCCCAGATCAGACGGCTAAGATTGCACCTGATAGACAGAAGCAGAATTGACAGGGAATTAATCCGCAATTTAAGGGGATTTGGAATCCGTTGACCGCCACGGTGGAGAAAGAATGTATCCACGACATAATCGAAGAAAACGAATCGACGAGCAGGCTGGTGCTGTTCCGATGGGGACGCGTGGCTACTTCCTGAGTGTTCATGCTGACGCCGAACAGGGAACTCCAAGCACGCAGGCAGTAGGCGAATCGACATAAGCGGGAGAGGAGCCGAACAGGCATGGAGATCGAATGGCTAAAGCCATGAATAGAGATAGTCGAGATATTGCAGTGAGGAAAAAAAGGTGAAAAAAAAGCTTTAGTGAAGTACCTTGTATCTTATATATAATGTTATGTTAAACAATCCTAAAAACATTATTATGTGGTCGTAAGAAACCCGAACTGAGTCCATGCCTGCAAGTATTACTTAGCTAAACCAAATAATGTCTATGAATATTTTCCCATCTAGATCTCACTACTATTATGAAATTAGACCACTTAGTTCCCACAACCAACCTCATTCTTCATGTGGCCGCCCAGGCAGGCCTTGTGGCCCTTTGCAATCCTTGTTTCTATTCTCGGATGTAGATTCCTTCTTAAGGTTGCATATATCTTACTATAATAGAAATGGGCTAGGGCTACCCTAGTATCTTCCTCACACTACACAAAACAAATAAACTCGACCCTCCTAAGATAGAACTCGTCCTCCTCCAGCAGACTGTGGCTCCTTTAGGACTCTCTTACTTGTCTCTTAGGCTAACTTCAATGGATGCTATTTAACAAGCTTTAACTCCATGTTGAATTTTCTACTACAAACATTGAGTAGAAACCAATCTTCTTATCAACACTTACTACCTAATGATGTTTAAAAAATTGTCTTTATGTCATTGATATCATTGAGGAATTATACATAGAAAATCTTAACAGGAATTAGAGACAACAAATTTTCCCTTGGAAACCCAAATTTTGGAAAAACCCCAACAACCTTTCTTCTAGGAGAAATTATTCTTCAGCAAAGTTTACAATTGTGTGAATCTTCTAGATTTGAACTGTGTAGAAGATTTCCCTATTGTACATTTTGGAAGGACACTCCACCTTGTTGACATGGTGAATTTTCACTGTGCCAACAAGGGGAACTAACCCGATCGCAGAACCCAATTAGATCTGCTTTCGTTTGGGATGGCTAGCTCCAACGGGTTTTAAAGGACCCCGTGAACTATTACCGTTGTTGAAAGATTGCTTCTCGGAGGAAGAATTGATTTAAATCAACAAAAGAAAAAGCTAACCTATATGTATCAAATCCTATCTAGACTACTACTTTCCTATGCTAAACTTAACTATTCTAGTCTATCTTGCAGGAGCAAACTAAAAGAGATTAAACACCATAAATGAATTCCAAGTAAAAAAGAATCAATTATTGAGTTCATAGATGAACAAGGCTATATTAGAGCTTGATTGCAATCAGATTACTCATACAGGAATACACATTCTTTTCTGTACAAATAAACTTGCAACTGGTGTTTAATATGGTCTTGAATCAGAGATCGCTCATAAGTTAACCATGTAATTGAATCATATTCAAATAAACAAGACTAATCATGAACAGTATGCCATCAATATGCATAAACACAAATCACATTTATATTCGTGCCAGCAACAACACTCTGCTTCAAAACACAAAAAAAAAAAAAAGATCTGAAACAAAAAGCTCCTTATTGAACCAAACAGTCTCATTTATTCATAATAAATCAAAGTTTTTTTCTCCAAACAAAAAGCCCTTCTCTCATATCCAGAGGTAATATTTCTGCAGCTCCCTGGCTTTCGGTCTTCTCTTCCTTTTCACCTCCCCCTCTATTCTTTTCAATATACCAATCAGAACACATAGCCGTAGAACAGTCGGTGTCATTGCTGACATGTAGAACACATATTTGTTGGGATGCTCCCTTTTCTGGGGAAATGAATGGATGTTGATTCAAGAGAATGACTGCGTGTCATCCCTTCGCACTTGTATCAAGCGAACATTATTCTCTATCATTTCTTGAAGGAAACTGAAGACACCACGCTCATCATTCACCATCTGGCCTGATTAAAGATTTGTCTGGAGGTAATAGCATCTTGATGTGTCGGTGTTGTGCTTCCTATCGACACGGAGCGGGCCTTCATTATGCATTATGGCGGTTCATACCCCTTTCTACAGACTACGCCTTTGCAATATCGACACCAGTGGTGCAGAGGTGTCATCTTGACATACATTGCTTTTACCTGCTATCGGATCCACTCGAACTCACTTGCAGAGATAATTCATATTAGCTATGATTATGAAAATATGATAAAAACGCCCCAAAACAGCTCTCGTCATCATTGAAACTTTAACATGATAAGGTGCAATGAAATCAAAAGGAGCAAGTGTGAAAGAATCTGCCCCTGGCTCAACCAAAGTTGTGCTACGACCGATTCGCAATCGCACATCCCAATGGGACATCATATGCAACATCACCCCTACTGGATTTTCCTTTAAAAACCCAAACTGCAACGTTTCATCGAATGCATAGGAAAACACGGGAAAACAACATTTGACCGCAAGGCAGGATTTCAAAATTTATAAACCTGGATGCATGATTATCGCCAGGTCCGCTCATCGCCCCTTCACATATCGCATGGGCTTCACTTCCGCCAACTGCTGATTGTAATTGGCAATAGGGCTCGCGGACTCGAAATATATATGTTATGGTTAATAATTCGACAGGTCCGCCATATCGCATCGTGCTATATGTGCCATCCTAGGGCTCCGCCGATATGCGATGGGTTCCGGACCCTAAATTACATACGTTGCGGTTAATAGTTGTCGACAGATCCGGTAGACAGTGGCGCGCCATATATATAAGCCTTGGACCTAGCCGATTGCGATATGCGACATGGTTCCAGACCCGAAATATATATAATATGCTTAATAGGATCGGTGGGTCCGCCATATCACTGCGCACCTTATGTTCAAGCCTTGGGACCCCGCCGATTGCGATATGCGAAATGCTCCGGACCCGAAAATATATGTATTTTGGTTAATAAAGTCGTCAGGTTCGGTGTATTATGGTAAACGTTGGGCCACTGTTAATTGCGATAAGCGAAAAGGATGAGTTATGCATGCTTTGCGAAGTATTTCCGCTATAAAGAGTTATGATGGGAATAATGATGCGACAGAAGGTTTTGCAGGTTAAGTCCACAACGACTATGGTACGAGTGGGGGGGATTATATGTGCGAGTATAAATGTGGCATGAATTATTATGATGATTGAGAAAAGTCCCAATGAAAGAAGTGAATGAAAGCAAGACTGGGTCACGAATGAACCATGCGACAGAGATTTATTCAAGGGGATTTTGGCCATTTAGAAATTGAAGATTTGACTTGGCGAAGGGTTAAAATCCCTGGGATAAAATAGATCATTTAGAGAGATGAAAGATCAACTTCTAGGGGACCCATTCAAAATTGGTACAAGGGAAAGTTTTAATAGGGTGGTGGTTGTGGCCACAACAAATGGCGAACCGCTGGGCAATCAAGTTATCCCTGTTTTCAAATAAACCTTGGATCAATAAAGCATCAAGGTGTTAAGATAAAATTGAAATGCAAACTGTATAGATCAACAGGCATGGGTTCCGCTTCAACATTAATTGTTTCAGGCGGGATAAAGACAAATAACTTCTTCTTACTGATAAGGTTTTGACAAGAATTCTCCAATGGTCATTTTATGGGGTTTATTGACCTTCCTTTACCTGTTCTCCACTTTCAAAAATCACTGGTCTGTCAATACCCATTGAAGTGTGTACCTCAGCGCTTTATTGCTCACCAACTTGATGATGATATGTTTATCTGCAATTTATATAAGAAGTGCAGTGCTATATTTTCATATGATTGAATGGAGCGCAGTCATGGATCATGCCATATTTTTAAACCACTTAAGCAAGGTTGGGCTTGCTGTGTCAACCGGTACTCTGAGCCCAACAAAAGTCCCTACTCCAACCAGCCTCCCAAACAACCTGTCCTTCTAGATAGGCACAAGGACTCAACATTTCATTTTCTTTTAAATAATTCCTTCCAGTTTCAGGCACAAGGACTAGAGCACAATTGGATATGCCACAGGATATATGACAATGAGTTTAGCCCATGAAAGGAGGTATACTTGTAGATGAGAGGTATTGGAGAATTTAGTGTAGTGTACTGGACCAATGGAGAATAAATGCAAACCTCATAGGCAAGTATAGGCTAGGTCTTAATGGGATTTATTTAAAATGCAACGTTCCTCCATTCCAGTCCAGTTGTAGTTACGCATTTTGTTTTATAACGATGCCCCTACATGCTCCATATATCCAAGTTATCAACAGATCTTACCTAGTTCCCAACAGATGCCAATGAGTGGCTTCGGTTTGAATTCCATAGCTGATTTTCAAGTTCTCGTGGGTTGATTGAAAGTTTGTTTGATTGCAAGGTAATGATGGATTTAGGATCAGTAGACTCATCAGCAGGTTAATGAGGGGTACAAAACTGAAGGTGATGGATGAGGGAAATCTGAAAAAAGGTAAAAGCGAGATTGGAGGACCAAAATCAGTTGGCTGAGAAGGACTGCAATTCAAAACAGAAGGAAAATAAACTTTGCAGAAAAACAAGAACAGAAAGGATGGAAATATAACTAAGTTAATAGAAAAAATGAAATGAAATCTAACCTACTCAGGAGGTAACCACCATGTGGTGGCTACTAGAAGTATCTCTTAAGACGCTGGCCATTAACAGGGAGTTTTTCAGTTTCTCCTAGTAAAGTTTTCAATCTGTAAGTTTCATGACCAATTTTTTCCACAACTTGGAATGGGCCGAACCATAAATGTTGGAATTTCATGTGTTTACCTTTTGGCTCATTCAACTCGCCCCATTTCAGGAATGGCTCTCTGTTTCCCTGGGGGTAATAGTTTGATGCATACCTTATGCGGATTAATCTATCGATAACCAATTCAGTCAATTTTAGAGATGAAAGGTAAGAAACATTATCGAATTTGAGAGCGTCAGGGATGCCAAACCTGTTGATAATAAGTTTCTCAATAAAAGATATTACCCCGTCTTCATTAACCTTCCAAAGCGGGATAGCTTTGGTCCGTCTGGTGAAGTGGTCGGTCACCGTGAGTATATACTCATGCTCTTCCTCAACAATGAATGCCTTTTTGAATGTCTTTTCGCAATGCAAGAACTCAAGGATTTGATTATCACCTTTGAACACCTGCCAATGTGAGATGTTATCAGGTACGGATGGTCTGAAAATCAATTCAACATAATATTTATTCTTGTTTAATCTAAGATCAGGCAAAAATTTCGCAGCCATACCAGCCAGCAGATCGACATCTTGGTTTTTCCCTCGAGGTATGTATGTGATATTGAAAGAATCAAAACTAACAATTAAGCTCCATACCTCATTTTGGTATCTCACCAGGTGTGGCGAATTGCAATGTATCCTCTTCCTTACCTGGTCCACAATTATCTGTGAATCAACAAAAACTTTAAGATTTTTTACCTTCATATCAATGGCTTTTTCCAGGCCCTGCAGCAAGCCTTTGTATTCTATCGTGTTGTTGGTGTGTGCGTATTCCAACCGGCTGGCCATCAGATGTTGGTTCCCTTGCGAGTCAATGAGAATGCTCCTAGCAGCTACACCTTCAAGGCAGTTAGAGCCATCAAAGTAAAGTTTCCAAAACATAGAATCTAATGTTGTATTAAATGAACTACTACCTATGAAATTAGTTCTATCATCTACTATATTACAAGGTGGTTCCTTAGTTCGACTATAGGGGAGAGCTTCCAACTGAGTGTTCATTGCAGTTTCTTTAATTGTTTATGCATGGAATTCTCCAAAACAGTTTTTGGTGGCACAAAGGTCGAAATTATAATTCCCAAGGATAGAGTTGGTAGACATTACAGGTTCATTTGGGCTGTTTAGTATTTTCACGACATACTTCATGTATCGTTCTCGATCAACTCTCAGCATATCACCTTTTCCCCTCTGAGACAACAAGAGATGGGACCAATCAGTTGAGAAATATCCATTCAGATTTGATGACCAGTCCCTACTGAGCAGCATTCCATAAGCCTCGGGTATATCAACTACCACTATGTCAATGACTTGAGTATACTGTGGTTTGTCAGCCATCCGAATCAACACATCTTGCAGTTCCCCAATTACTTTTGACATTTGTTCTGTCCAATTGCATAATTTGAGTTCCATTTTTTCGGGTATGGCCTGAAGTCTTTTAGCAACAGCGTAAGGCATAACAGTGGATGAGACACCGGAATCTACCAAGCAATTGTGTACGTTCAAGTTGAAGATTTGAAACGTGATAAGGAAAGGCGGAGTCATGGATTTTGATTTTCTTCCTATTATGGCTGCACCGACATCTTGGGGGTTTCGACTCATTTTGGATAGAGTGGCTTCCATAGCTAGTGGCTTTTGGGCTGTACTGGGGGTACTAACAGGTCTAGAGGCCGACTTCTTGGTTTGGCTGCTTGGGGTGGTAGGGGTTTTGCAGTTCCACTCATTCATAGCTTTCAGAAGCAAATCTCTTTGCTGCGTTAATTTTAGCAAATCAAAGTATGTGATACTAGTGCTAGATTTCTTAAGATCATCCACAATGTTGTAATCAATGTTATAAACAGGGTAGGGCAGAGTAAACATAACGGTTTTTCCATTCTTAGGTGGGAGTTTATCATTTTGAGTCACCTTCGTTGCAGCTGGAGATGCATTTTCTTTCTGAGGATAGTTCACAACTAGTGTACTCTTGGAGTCACCACTAGGTTTACCGTTCTCAACAGGGACCTTGGGGGTGGATGCTTTTAAAGGGTAAACATCTTTCTTTGTCTAGTCCACAAGCTTCATCGTGCCTACAAGTCGCCCTTTTCTTTGTGTGTGGATTTCATTAGCGTTGATTTCTGTCGTGCTACCTCCTTCATCATCATCGTTCTCATTTGTATAGAAATCCCACAACACATTTAATTGAGATTCCTCATCCGAGGGTTCTTCTACTTGGTACTCTTCCTCATCTTCTTGTTTTGGTTCAAGCTCCACTATAGGTTCTTCTTTGTTAAAGAGCGATCTAATAAGAGCCAGCTCTTCCGTGTTTAAAACCCCTTCATTGGGTGGAGCAAGAAACGCGAGTTGGCTATGGCTACCATCTATCTTCTTACAATAGAAGGGTTTGAAAGATTTTTGGTTGCTATAATCCCCCCGATTCCCCTTTGTACTCTCTCCAACATCTCTTTTCATATCAATGACTGTGTTCATCAATTTTTTAATGATCCGATGTAATCTTTCCACATCTGTGGCATCCTTTTCTTTGATCTCAGCCACCTTGTTATCATTCCCATTGTTCTTTTTGGATCATTGAGAGGCTTTCTTTTCTTTGGTTGAAAGGTGACATGTTGTGAAACTGATCATTTGACTCTCGACTTTCACTGCTTCATCGATAGCACCCTGTAAGGGTTGTGCGCTACTCCTTTTCACCCACATCGCGATAGGGATATGGAGAGAAGTGATGTAGAATTCCATGAGAACCTCATCAGTAGGTCTAGCATTAGCTGGGATTCTGTTAAACAAGGTGTTGAACAGGGTATTAAAATCTTTGATCTTCTCCTTGGTTTCCATTTTCAAACGGGATAGTTCTAAAACTAAGGCCGCAGGCATTTTTTCATCGCCAAACTTGTCTAAGAAGGCTTGTTGAAAAGCACCCCATGAGGTGATCGATCCTATTCTCAAGCTAAAGTACCATGTGGAGGCCGCACCAATCAGAGTAAAAGAGAATAAGCAGAATACTACATCCTCATCGACTACCCCCAACATGCACAAGGCTAGGAAGAAAGAGTGAATATGGTTATCAGTAGTGTCTCCTTGCTCAGGGTCGAATTTAGGCAATACTCTTTCTGCATTCTTGGGTAAGGCATGCTGTTTCCCAGGCACCGCTACGACATCTTGTGAAAGCCAGGGAAGGAGTGCTCCCAGAGGAGGTGCAGGTTGATTCCAACCAGGAGGAGGCAGTAGATGTAGAAATTTTGAATAATTTAACACATATTCAACAGAGATTATCCTGATCATGTACTATTGCGGCATACATACACAATACATAAGCTCCTCTACGTTGATCATCAATATAGCAGCATCAATAACAATAAAACATTAAGAGCATTCACACATTAACACAGTATGTAACCCCGGGAAAGCATCTCGCTAAAAACCCCACACTATTTGTATATTAATGATTGAGAACATGTAACATTACAAAGTACAATGCTTATCACAAGCAATCCAGTACCAGCTCCACCTGTTACACACAATATAGCTCAGATCTGATCTCCAAATCTATTCCACTGCTTGCCTGCCTCTCCAGCTCAATACCGCTCAAGTACTGATGAGAATGGTTTACCAAACTCGTATTTCATGTACAAGGAATCACTCACACTGTGTTGGACGTGAGCACAGACTACAATTCTTGATATTGGCCAATTCATTGGCATACTCAATCCCTCTGATTGTGCAAATCATCATGCACAACTATAGTCACAACTGATAGCACTCTGATCCTCTAACACCTGTCCCTGCTGAACTGAACATGCACTGACATGAAACTGAGTTAACTGATGTATTCTATAGTTGTATTATGATTTAATAACTTGTAAATTAATTAATAACTAATTCACCCAACTCATCTCTAGTCTATTTGGCAGTTAGACTAAATACAACTAGTTTAACAAAGCTAAACTGAACACAACTCCATCAACTGCACCTCCAGTCCACTAAACTCAACTCGCTTGAGTTCTAACTAAAGTCCTGCATGCAAATATTAGTCATCCCATAGGTAACCACGTATTTCCCTCTCGGATCTGCATGTACCACATCCGTAGCTCATCCTGAAGTGCTCCAAGAGAATAAGATCAAGTTTATAATCCAAATACTATTATGAGACAATAATATTTGACTTTTCTATTTTTGACAGCCAGTCTAAAAATAGACTTTGATCACTCATACTGTGATCACTCACACTGTGGTCACCCACACTGTGATCACTCATACTGTGGTCACCCACACTGTGATCACTCATACTGTGGTCACCCACACTGTGATCATCCCTGCTGGGATCAAAAATAGAACTTGCGCCATAATTTGCCTGCGGGCCCACTTAGTGAAGGCGACTCCTTTCACTAAGCTCCATCATCTTGTTGCAATCTCAACACTCCCTCTCGACAAGATATGGATTATCAGCAACCCCTATCCTGCCTCGGTGGTACTCGAATTTGCTCCTGGTGAGAGCCTTCGTCAGAATATCAGCATCATGATCCTCCGTTGGAATGTATGAAAGCAACATGATCCTCCGCTGCACACAATCTCTGATATGATGGTACCTGATGTCAATATGCTTAGATCTATCATGAAATACAGGATTAGCCGAGAGTTTAATGCAACTCTGGTTATAACAGTAAATCACAGTAGGATCCAAATGAGAACCGAACAAACCAACTAGGATCTTCCTCATCCATATAGCCTCTCATGCAGCCAAACTTGCTGCCATATACTCGGCCTCCGCTGAACTGAGTGCCACGGATCTCTGCTTCCTGCTGTACCAAGAAACTGCTGTCGATCCAATACTGAAGAACCCTCCTGATGTGCTCTTTCTGTCCGTTGGGCTCCCTGCCCAATCTGCATCCGTGAAGCCACATAGCTTCACCTCATCCTCCTGTCTGTACCATAAACCATATCCCGATGTGCCTCTCAACTAGCACAATACATGCTTGCCCGCCTTCCAGAAGAGCTTGGTAGGCTTAACCATAGCTTGTGAAAGCTGGTTAACTGCATAGCATATATCAGGTCGTGTATTGACCAAATACATCAGCGACCCCACCAATTGTCGATAAACAGTGGCATCCACTTCTTCTCCCGAAGTGGCATCCTCCTTCCTCCAACCTCCAGGAAGAGGAGTATCAACAGGCTTGCAGCCATGCATGTTGAACTTCTCCAGTATCTCCCAAGCATACTTTCCCTGAGAAACAAACAGTCCACCACTGCGCTGCCATATTTCCAATCCTAGGAAATAGTGAAGGAGGCCCAAATCCTTCATCTCAAACTCTGTAGCAAGATCCTTCTTGCATGACAGTATCAACAGCTCATCACCCGTTAGAATCAAATCATCAACATACAATACAATGATAAGCAACTTACCCTCCACCACAATCTGGTATAGGTTAGGATCCGCCTCGCTCTTGGAGAATCCAAGTCCTGTGAAATAGCTGTCTATCCGTGTGTACCAAGCACGTGGTGCTTGCTTCAACCCATACAATGCTCTCTTGAGCCTGTACACATGCGACTCGCTGCTAAAGATCTCAAAGCCTTCGGGTTGCTCAATGTACACCTCCTCCTCAATGACTCCGTTGAGGAACGCAGTCTTCAAATCCATCTGATGAATGTGCCATCCCATCTGCGCTGAGAGAGCAAGAATCGTCCGTATGGAAGAATACCTTGCGACAGGTGCAAAGGTCTCCTCATAATCGATCCCCTCTATATGTGAAAAGCCTTGGGCAACAAATCTTGCCTTGTACTTCTCCACACTCCCTTCAGCTGCCTGCTTAACTTTGTAGATCCATCTCGAACCCACCACTGATTTCCCTTCCGGTCTAGGAACAATCTCCCATGCACTGTTTCTGACAATAGAATCATACTCTTCCACCATGGCGTCTACCCATGCGGGATCCTCCACAGCTTCCTCGAAAGAGGATGGCTCAGTCACAACACACTTGCTCATAAGAGCCATGTATCCAGTGTACCGATCAGGTGACTGTCTTTGCCTGCGTTGGGCTGTAGGTGGTCCTACAACTTTCTCTGCATCTTGAGCCAGTCGCTCAGCTTCTGTCAAGCGCTTTCGCCCTCTGATGGTTGGCGCTGCATGAGTGGTCTCTTCCACTCCATGAACCTCGTCCTGTGGCTGATCCACATCCTGAAGCTCATCCTTAGGAACTAATAGCTCCTCATCTGAATGCAAGTGTAGCTCCCTCTCTAGCGAACACTTCATGGCTTTCTCCTCCTGAAATTTTATATCCCGTCGCACGACAGTTTTACCACTGTCTGGCAAATACACACGATAGTTGTGGGGCGTATCAGTGTACCCCACAAATATCCCAACCTCTGCGGTCGGCTCCAACTTCTTCCTGGCATCCTTCGTCACATGCATGTAAACATTAGCACCAAAAATCCTCAAATGAGAAAGATCAGGCTTCTTACCAGAATAAGCCTCCTCGGGTGTACTCATGCCAAGTATCCTATGAGGACAACGGTTCTGCACATAAATTGCTGTATTGCATGCTTCTGCCCACAAGTGAAGGGGTAGGCCCTGATCATGCAACATTGCCCGTGCAGCACCCACAATCGTTCTGTTCTTCCGCTCAGCTACCCCGTTCTGCTGTGGGTTATGGGGAGCTATGAGCTCTCTTCAAATCCCTTCTGCCTTGCAGAAATCCTTGAACTCATCCGAGATGTATTCACCACCATTATCGCTCCTAAGAGCCTTCACCTTCTTCCCCGACTCATTCTCGACCAGTGCTTTGAATTCACAGAACTTTGAATATGTCTCGCTCTTCTTCTGCATGAAGAAGATCCAGCACTTACGAGAGAAATCATCAACAAAAATCACATAATACCTGTGTTTTGCAATCGAAGCAACTGAGAAAGGTCCACACACGTTTGTGCGAATTCTCTCAAGGATCGTCGTGGCGCGACTATCCTTCTCATGAAAGGTGGCTTTCACAAACTTCCCCAAAGTACACCCCTTGCACTGATCTGACTGCGCAAGTGTGCCTTTAGGAAGCCCTGTAGTGATCTGCTGCAGTATCTTCAAGGCTCCATGGTGAAGGTGACCCAATCTCCTGTGCCACAACTCACCATCATCCCGGCTCACCAATCCTTCTGCCTTGCCCGCCATTGCTGCGCATCCATCTACATGCAACTGATAAAGGTTCCTCACTCGAACTCCTATCTTTCGGGTCTCACCAGTTGTCTTGCTGCGCAGGGAAGCCTTTCCCTCGCTGAAAACAACATCATACCCCTTGTCTTCTAACATTGCCACTGAGATAAGATTCTTCTTCAATCCTGGAACATGCATGACTTCCTTCAATACGAAGGGTTTACCAGACTCCCTCTCAAAGGAAATGGTACCGATACCGGTCGCACTGTATCTACCATCATCGCCCATCTCGATGTGCACTCCAAGATCTTTGTCCTCCAGATCAGAGAACAAATCTCTATCTCCCGTCATGTGAAAAGACGCACCACTGTCCAAGAACCACACTGATCCCATCACACTTGAAGCCAAGCATGCGATCAATGAAAAATCAAGCTCAAACTGTGAGGCTAGAGCCTCTCCTGCTGAAGATCCAGCAGCCTGCTTGTTCTTCTTCTTCTGCGGACAATTAGTGGCATAGTGTCCGTGCTGGTGACAGTGAAAACACTTCACCTTGGACATATCCTGCTTCTTGCCTTTCGCACCAGACTGAGAAGCTTTCTTGCTCTTCCCTTTCTTTGCTTTGGCAGCCAAAGCACAATTCTCTTCATCAGCTCCCTTTGACGAAGATCCGTCCCTGGTACTCCGCCTGATCTCCTCCTGCACAAGATCTGACCATAGTCTTTCCCATCCTGGCAATTTCTCCCGACCATTGACAGAGTCTTGATAGGAATGCCAACTCTTCGGAAGACCAAGGAGAGCCAAGCTCACCAAGTCCTCATCATCGACAGTAACCCCCACACTTCCCAGCTCATCTCGACACTGAGTGAACTTCGTGAGATACTTGGGAATACTGTCACCCTTCTCGCATTTGATGTTTATGAGTTTATCTTTGAGCGCCAACTTCCTCTGATCGCTCTTGCTTTGGAATAATTCTGTTAATGATTTCCACATCAAATATGGAGTAGCCTTTCCATGGAGGCTGGACACAATGTGATCCTTCACGCCCTCCAACAGAATCCTTCGACATTTTGCGGTCTTCTTTTGCCAAACTTCCGCCTCAGCAGCATCAGTAGGCTTTGGGATATCCGTATCTATGAACTCCTTCAGCCCGTTATCATCCAATACTGCCTCCATCCTGTCCTTCCATGCAATATAGTTTGAGCTGCCCTCAAGAGCATACTCCAATCACAATCCGTTGAAAGGCATTGATGCGTTGTCACCAAGAAAACACTGCTGCAAATTCGAATTCCACCAGCAACCAACTCAACCGCCTCGGATCTAAGATTCGTGAGAACACAATATTTCTCGTACAAAGATTGATTGTATGGGCATTCACCAGATATCTCACCTTCCAAAGGAAGGATGAATCCAGAAGCTACTTGGCCCGATTACAGACTCTGCTTGAAGAAATAGAATGTAAACACTTCCTGAATAGTAGATCTGATGATCAACAGCTCTGATACCATGTAGAAATTTTGAATAATTTAACACATATTCAACAGAGATTATCCTGATCATGTACTATTGTGGAATACATACACAATACATAAGCTCCTCTATGTTGATCATCAATATAGCATCATCAATAACAATAAAACATCAAGAGCATTCACACATTAACACAGTATGTAACCTCGGGAAAGCATCTCGCTAAAAACCCCACACTATCTGTATATTAATGATTGAGAACATGTAACATTACAAAGTACAATGCTTATCACAAGCAATCTAGTACCAACTCCACCTGTTACACACAATACAACTCAGATCTGATCTCCAAATCTATTCCACTGCTTGCCTGCCTCTCCAGCTCAATACCTGCTCAAGAACTGATGAGAATGGTTTACCAAACTCATATTTCACCTACAAAGAATCACTCACACTGTGTTGGACATGAGCACAGGCTACAATTCTTGATATTGGCCAATTCATTGGCATACTCAATCCCTCTGATTGTGCAAATCATCATGCATAACTATAGTCACAACTGATAGCAATCTGATCCTCTAACACCTGTCCCTGTTGAACTGAACATGCACTGACATGCAACTGAGTTAACTGATGTATTCTATAGTTGTATTATGAGTTAATAACTTGTGAATTAATTAATAACTAATTCACCCAACTCATCTCTAGTCTATTTTCCAGTTAGACTAAATACAACTAGTTTAACAAAGCTAAACTGAACACAACTCCATCAACTGCACCTCCAATCCACTAAACTCAACTCACTTGAGTTCTAACTGAAGTCCTGCATGCAAATATTAGTCATCCCATAGGTAACCATGTATTTCCCTCTGGGATCTGCATGTACCACATCCGTAGCTCATCCTGAAGTGCTCCAAGAGAATAAGATCTAGTTTATAGTCCAAATATTATTATGAGACAATAATATTTGACTTTTCTATTTTTGACAGCCAGTCTAAAAATAGACTTTGATCACTCATACTGTGATCACTCACACTGTGGTCACCCACACTGTGATCACTCATACTGTGGTCACCCACACTGTGATCATCCTTGCTGGGATCAAAAATAGAACTTGCGTCATAATTTGCCTGCGGGCCCACTTAGTGAAGGCGACTCTTTTCACTAAGCTCCATCATCTTGTTGCAATATCAACAGTAGAGGCGGATTCCCACCTGGCAGAGGAACGTTAGCCATATTATGGACAAGGAAGTTCTGGTTGGAGGCTTCTTTATCTGGATTTTCAAAATCAAGCGAGGGATTACCTTTAGAAGGGGAATCCTTAGGAATTTCTTCCCAAGGAGTGTCGATACTTTGCAAGGGATCTAGCACAATACCTTCAAGAGAAGAGGCTATAGATGTCTCTTCGCTTAGGGTAAAGATCCTTGGCTTTCTCTTAGTTGTCGAAGGTAAAGAGTGAAAAATGGGGAGCTGAGAGAGGGAACGAGTGTAGGCTCGAGTAAGTGTTCTGACTGGTTGTTCCTGAGTGACATGATACTCCCACAGTCTCTCCTCTGTGGGTGACGTAGACATGGGACTTAAAGAGATCTTTGCTTCTTCGAAATGAGGCTTTTTCAAATGTGCAGAAAGATATCTCCAACCTTTACGATCCATACATCAATCTTTTCGAATCCATGCACAACTTCTATAGATGAAATCTTGAAAAGCTGTGGATGACGGTTCAGGCCCTCCTTCTAGCACCAATTCGTTGACATGGTGAATTTTCACTGTGCCAACAAGGGGAACTAACCCAATCGCAGACCCCAATTAGATCTGCTTTCGTTTGGGATGGCTAACTCCAACGGGTTTTAAAGGACCCCATGAACTGTTACTAGTGTTGAAAGATTACTTCCCGGAGGAAGACTTAATTTAAATCAACAAAAGAAACAACTAACCTATATGTATCAAATCCTATCTAGACTACTTCTACTTTCCTATGCTAAACTTAACTATTCTAGTCTATCATGCAGGAGCAAACTAAAAGAGATTAAACACCATAAATAAATTCCAAGTCCAAAAGAATCAATTATTCAGTTCATAGATGAACAAGGTTGTATTAGAGCTTGATTGCAATCAGATTACTCATACAGGAATACACATTCCTTTCTGTACAAATAAACTTGCAACTGGTGTTTAATACGGTTTTGAATCAAAGATCGCTCATAAGTTAACCACGTAATTGAATCATAACAAATAAACAAGACTAATAATGAAGAGTATGCCATCAATATGCATAAACACAAATCACATTTATATTCATGGCAGCAGCAACACCCTGCTTCAAAACACATGAAAGCAAAAAAAAAAAAAAAAAAATCTGAAACAAAAAGCTCCTTATTGAACCAAACAGTCTCCTTTATTCATAAAAAATCAAAGTTGTTCTCTCCAAACAAAAAGCCCTTCTCTCATATCCAGAGGTAATATCTATGCAGCTCCCTAGCTTGTGGTCTTCCCTTCCTTTTCACCTCCCCCTCTATTCTTTTCAACATACCAATCAGAACACACAGCCGTAGAACAGTTGGTGTCATTGCTGACACGTAGAACACATATTTGTTGTCATGCTCCCTTTCTGGGGAAATGAATGGATGTTGATTCAAGAGAATGATTGCATGTCATCCCTTCACACTTGTATTAAGCGGACGTTATTCTCTATCATTTCCTAAAGGAAACTAAAGACACTGCGCTCATCATTCACCATCTACCCTGATTAAAGATTTGTCTGGAGGTAATAGCATCTTGATGTGTCGGTGTTGTGCTTCCTATCGACACGGAGTGGGCCTTCATTATGCATTATGGCGGTTCATACCCATTTCTGCAGACTACGCCTTTGTAATATTGACATCAGTGGTGCAGAGGTGTCATCTTGACATACATTGCCTTTATCTGCTACCAGATCCATCCGAACTCACCTGTAGAGATAATTCATATTAGTTGTGATTATGATAATATGATAAAAACTCCCCAAAACAGCTCTCGTCATCATTGAAACTTTAAAATGATAAGGCGCAATGAAATCAAAAGGAGTGAGTGTGAAAGAATTGGCCCATGGCTCAGCCAAAGTTGTGCTATGATCGAGTCGCAATCGCACATCCCAACGGGACATCATATGCAACATCACCCCTACTGGATTTTCCTTTAAAAACTCAAACTGCAACGTTTCATCGAATGCATAGGAAAACACGGGAAAACTGCATTTGACCACAAGGTAGGATTTCAAAATTTATAAACCCGGACGCATGATTATATCCAAGTCCGGCTCATCGCCCCTTCGCATATCGCATGGGCTTCACTTCGGCTGACTGCCGATTGTGATTGGCGATAGGGCTGGCGGATCCGAAATATATATGTTATGGTTAATAATTCGGTGGGTCCGCCATATTGCATCGCGCTATACATGCCATCCTAGGGCTCTGCCAATATGCGATAAGCATGAGTTCTGGACCCTAAATTATATACGCTGCGTTTAATAGTTGTTGGCGGATCTGGTATACAGTGGCACGCCATATATATAAGCCTTGGACCTGGCTGATTGCGATATGCAACATGGTTCCAGACCAAAAATATATATAATATGCTTAATAGGATCATCGGGTCCGCCATATCGCTGCGCACCTTATGTTCAAGCCTTGGGACCCCACCGATTGCGATATGCGAAATGCTCTGGACCCGAAAATATATGTATTCTATTTAATAAAGTCGTCGGGTCCGGTGTATTATGGCAAGCGTTGGGCCAATGTTAATTGCGATAAGCCAAAAGGATGAGTTATGCATGCTTTGTGAAGTATTTCCGCTATAAAGAGTTATGATGGGAATAATGATGCGGTAGAAGGTTTTGTGGGTTAAGTCCACAACGACTATGGTACGAGTGGGGGGGATTATATGTGTGAGTATAAATGTGCCATGAATGATTATGATGATTGAGAAAAGTCCCGATGAAAGATCTGAATGAAAGGCAAGACTGGGTCACGAATGAACCATGCGATAGAGATTTATTCAAGGGGATTTTGGCCATTTAGAAATTGAAGATTTGACTTGGCGAAGGGTTAAAATCCTTGGGATAAAATAGATCATTCGGAGAGATGAAAGATCAACTTCTAGGGGACCCATTCAAAATTGCTACAAGGGAAAGTTTTAATAGGGTGGTGGTTGTGGCCACAACACACCCATAATCAGAGACAACTCATGTTTGTTTTTTGTTCCCTAATGATGGGTGGAGTGTCCACCCGAAACATAGGGTAGGGAAATCTTCTATATAGTTCACATTTAGAAGATTCAGACAATATGAATAACTATATAAATATCCATTCTCAAAAAAAGGTTTATATTTCCAAATTGTCTAGAATTTTTTTTTCCAAAAATCCAAGCTCTAACTTCAATCATATACATCATCTATCAACTCCCACTTGTGTCTTTTATAGAAAAGAGATGATGCTACAAATTTGTCAAATCAAGATGTCATATTCTACATATATACAATTCAAATGGGTGCATTTACACCAAGGGACACATCTTATCATGAGCTAGGCCGACTTGTCCATTTTGAGCCTACATGAAGCCCAATAAAAAAAGTTTTTTTTTTTTTTTCATAAATATTCTAGGCCGACTTAGGAGTCCAATACCATTTGATGCTACACAAAATTCAATAAATGCACAAGAGAAAATAATTTCCCTAGGGTTCCTTCTCTATGGATAGCTTTAATGCAATCACCATCCTCCTTGCATTCTGATGTGGAAGTAGACACCTTTCACTTTGAACCTGCTAGAGGGCTTCCCATTGGAACCTTGTTTCATGTATCATCCTTAATGATCTCGAAGGTGTGTTGAGGCACTCGTGTGTGCTAAGGGATTCCTTCATGGCTTCATGCATGGACATGGGTTATCGCCATTGGGATTTCATTATCCTTCTGTAGGAGATCTTGACATTCTTGGAGCCTTTGGACATCTAGGGAGGAGGGGCATGAAGTTTTTGTGTTAGGAACTTGCTCAATGCATCCTCTATTAACAAGGTAATATGTGACTTTATTAGTAGATATCCTAACATGGGAGGGAAGAATCACAAGGATGTTGGGGATGGAGGATTTGATGCAAGTGAGGAAGTGTTCGAACCTCCAACTAACTGAAATTTTTTGGGATTTTCCTCCATTTAGGAGGCGTTTCATTTCGTTGATGACCATATTCGAGTCCCCTTCAATAATCAACTTTGTATAGGAGAGTTGAATGGCATAGGTGAGGCCTCTTTCTAGGGTGAAAAATTTAGCAACATTGTTAGTGTTGTGGTTCAAGGTTACAATGTAATAGAAGAGAGAATTCCCTTGATCATTTCCGAACATGCTTCCATAGCCTCCAAGACTTAAATTTCCTTTGGAGGAACCATAAAAATTGAATTTGATATAGGAAAGGGGAGGGGGAGACCATTACAGTGAGAGAAGAAAGGGTTTTTTGGGGGGGGGGGGGGGCATGTGGGGGGAAGGGAGAGGGGAGAGAGGGGAGACAATGAAAATAAATAACTTTTGTAGAATGTGAATTTTAGAAGGGGAAGTCCAAGAATCCAAAGGCCAGGGGTGAATAAGAGCATATTCCTTGAAATTGTTTAGAAATAGGACCAAATGTCAGGCCTTGAGAGGTGTTGATATTTGAATATGCATTTATGTTGCTCCTTCTAGATATTCCAGAGTAAGAGGCTCGGATTTGAAGACTAGGCCTTTTTCAAGATGGGATTTTCAAATTAGGATGGGTTCCAATTTTTTATTGTGTTGGAAATTTTGTCCTTGCTCTTTTCTTAATGTTTGAACATAATGGCCACATGATCCGATAGATCTACAAAGTAAGTGCAAGCATTAAACAAGTGTGTGGGGTATTCTTCTCCAATACCACATAGGTGGTAGAAGGAGGGTCCTTTGAAACTGGATATCATCATCCACTCCCATGTGAGAGTGTGTTTCATGATTAAGAGCTAGAGGAAGTGGGCCACCTTCGACCATAGATTTTGAGACCATATGTGTTTCCGTATTTTTTAGACTAGGAAAATGTGTGACTAGAATCAAGGGAACAATCTTCCTTGATTGTGAAGGTTCCATTGGGTTGATATCCCCAACAAAATTTGTCTGAACCGTACAAGCATGTTTTTTTATTGTTTTGAAGATTAGTCCATAATTGCTGCATGTTTTCATTTTCTTCAATGTGTGGCCATTGGCCTCTATCTTTCCATAGGCATTGGGAAGTTGTGGTTGGATTTTCCTACCAGTAATTCGCCTCCTTTATCCAATCTTGAGCTTGTAGCATGTTCTTGATATCATTACAGGATCCATTAGATCCGGGGGCCGTTTAAAATCTGCAGTATGTTTTATATATATAATTATTTGTTTCCATATTGGTGTGGACTCTTTTGCAGGCTCTAGGGGGAGCCTCTCAATTCCAGACACTCTTCTTTTTGTCCTTCACAGAATGGGTTTTTTTACATGGGATAAGCTCATTGCGGAATGGAGGGGTCCTTTGCCTATTTTGAAGGATGATGCGGATATTGGCTTGCCAGTCGCATTGCTGTCAACATGGGACAATGTCAAAGCTGCCCTAGCGAAAGGAGGGATCATTCGTGCCAGGCTAAAAGATCACTTAGTTTGGTCACTGTCTCATTTTCATTCGATAGCAAAAGTTAAAGAAATTTACTATGATCTCGCATCTAAAACGTTGTCGCCTACAAGAAAGAAATTCCCGATGGTGTTTTGGAAATTGGGTTGTCCTCTTAAAATGACTTTCTTCTCATGGCTAGTTTTCAACAACAAAAACTTATCATGGGAAAATTTGAGGAAAAGATGTTGGCACGGCCCAAGCAGATGCGTGATGTGTGAAGCTGATGAGGAGACAAATTTTCACATGTTCTTCCAATGTGAGGCCTCCCAACAAATCTGGTACGACCTGGCTGTTTCTTTTCATTTTCTTCACCTTCGTTTTATTTCTATCCATGCAGCGTTTGAGTGGTGGGGAAGGCAAGAAGATTCTAAGCGAGTCATCCTTCCCATTATGTTGTGGTGTGTCTGGAAATGGAGGAATCTCAAGATCTTTGAAGACTCAAAGCTCCCGTTCAAGTCTGTTCTGCTCAACATCTCGACTCTCCATGATGCCATCCCTAGAAGGCTGCCGAAATAAGCTCTGAGTGCCCGAATGTTTCGGGTTTCAATTTTTTGTTTTTTGTCTATGTTTTGTCTTTTCTACTATCTGGACTATCAGACTTCCTTTCAGCATGCAACAGCGTCCTCTATGTTGCTTTATGTTTCTATATGGATGGCCCAATGTGTTGTTTTTCTTCTTTTGCACCTCACAAAATCTGTAATATTTGTCCATCTATAGTTTCTGCTACTTTTTTTCTCCGACTCGGGAAACCACAAGGTTCCTCTATATGTACCTTATCAGGATTTTTTGCTTATATTGCCTCAATATATATATACTGCTTTTTCTTCTGAAATAAAAAATTGTTTGGGGATGTTTTATATATTTGGTTCATCTCGGTTTCTCATTTTGATATAGCTCTGTGTCCCAAGAGTTCGAACAAAGCAGGAAGCACCGTTATGACATCTATGTGAGGCTTGCAAGCAATTAGTGTGGGAAATGCCCATCAAAATATGTCGTATGTATGCTTTTCTTTTATACTTTTCCTTTTCTCCATGGATTTGCTAGTTTTTTTTTATACTTTTCCTTTTCTCCATGGATTTGCTAGATTTTTTTTAATTGGGTTTGATGCAATAGTTATGATTGGATTTTTCATGTTGATTAATTTTTATGAGAGAAATTAGAGTGGTTAATGATGTGTATCAAATATGATGGAAGAACTCATTTCAATTTTTTTCCCAGTTTTAAATGAATAAGTATGTTTCTTTTCTTTTTTTTCTAAAATAATTTGATAGATTATAAATGTAGATTTTTTTTTTCATTTTTAAAATAATTAACTTTGGATAGACTAGTAATGAAAAATGGATCTTGAATTGATAAATTATATTATATTTATCATTTGTTTATAATAGTTTTAATAATTTTTTTTTGGAATAGTTTTAATAGTTTTCTTTAATTTAGATATAAATTATGGGTCACATAAATAATATTGAGAAATTACATAAACCAAACATGAATTGGTAAATTAGATTACATTTATTGTTTATTTATAACAACTTTAATAGTTTTGGAGGGTTGAGATGGAAATTGCAAATCACAACTCTTTTAAGGCACAAACAAAACATAATTTTTAGTTGTTTCACATAATATGATGAGATTGCTAATGTTATTTTTAAACTGCCCACTAGAACTTATTAGCTAATGTACTTACATCCTTATATTATCAAGAGAGAATAGATCTAGTATAAATTTCATCGTAGCTCTAAATTCAATTGACCTTTCCATAATTAAACAGTGTGGAGTCCAAATGAGTCTAATAACACCTTAACATTGTTGTTTTTAAAATGACCCCTTACATCAACACTTTGTCACAATATCAACAACTAATATTAGACATAATGAAGAAATAAATAATAAAAATCAATTACGCCCTAGATCCATGTGATATGTGATCCCGACTACCACCTAAATAGGTTGCAAATCCTTCATCAACCTCTACATAGCTTGTAGATCTTACATCAACATTTTGTCACAATATCAACAACTAATACTAGACATAATGAAGAAATAAATAATAAAAATCAATTATGCCCTAGATCCATGTGATATGTGATCTTGACTACCACCTAAATAGGTTGTAAATCCTTCATCAACCTCTACATAGCTTGTAGATCTAACCCGGATAACTGAGATATAGACTTCTAATGGTCTCCATGGAATTTCAGGTTCCATTTAAAAGATCGACAAAAAAGAGTCTTCTCCGCATCATCATATTAATGTATAGGCATAGTTGTTGGAGATCAGATGCACAGCAAACAATAAAATATAGACACAGCAATTAAAAATCATGCACAGGGACACAGCTTTTAACGTGGTTCACCCAACCAATCTGGGCTACGTCCACCAAACTAAGGCATCGGCAATTCTCATTAATCAAACAGGAGATTACATCAATTAAACTCTCACTCTCTCACCCATCTATCCGTATGACCACCTATTTTATAGCAGGGAGAATCTAACTGCCTCTCACATCAAATTTAGGATGCATTAATTCTCCCAACAACCTGGAGCTAATCCAGCAACAGATATCTATTGTTGTCACACACTGGGATTCTTTCCTATTTTGTCTAAAACAGAAAAATCTCAACAATCTCCACCTTGACAACAATTAGCCTGATGCCCTATTTGTTTATTATTTTTATCTTTTCTGCAAGCCAAGAGAAGCCAAACACCAACGTAGCTTCTCTAACAAAGCTGGTTTCGTGAACATGTCTGCACAGTTTTCCTTTGTATGCACATTTTCAAGAGAGACTCCCCTTTCAGTGATAAACTGTCTTACAAAATGGTACTTAATTGGAATATGCTTTGATTTACTATGATAGGCCGGATTCCTAGCCAAATGTATTGCACTTTGACTGTCACAAAGTAACCTGATGTTGTCCTGTAACCTACCAAACTCACCAAGAAAACCTTTCAACCAAACCGCCTCTTTGCAAGCATGCGAAGCAGCAATGTATTCTGCTTCAGTAGTGGATAAAGCAACAATGTTTTGTAGCTTTGACATCCAGCTAATAGCTCCACCTGCAAGAGTAAAGACATACCCTGAAGTTGACCTTCTCTTATCCAAATCACCTGCAAAATCAGAATCAACATATCCGCAAACAGATTCACTACTCGTATTGTAAGTTATACAATAACTACTTGTGCCTCTCATATACCGAAGCACCCATTTTACTGCTGACCAGTGTTCTTTACCCGGATTTGCCATATACCTGCTGACAACCCCAACTGCATGTGAAATATCTGGTCGCGTACACACCATCGCATACATCAAACATCCTACTACATTGGCATAGAGAATTCGAGACATATAATCCTTTTCTTCATCTGTATTAGGACATAAACTCGAAGAAAGCTTAAAATGGGAAGCTAAAGGGACTGAAACAGGCTTCACATTATTCACACCAAACCTCAAAAGTATTTTCTCAACATACTTCTGTTGTGATAGCCACAACTTACCATTGCCCCTGTCTCTGAAAATCTCCATGCCCAAAATCTGTCTTGCTGCTCCTAAATCTTTCATATCAAACGTCCTTGCCATCTGAGTCTTCAACCTGTTGATTTCTTCAATGCTTTTGCTTGCTAAAAGCATATCATCAACATACAACACTAAGATAATGAACATGCCATTATTTAACTGCTTAAAGTAAACACAATGATCATATTCACTTCTTACATATTTCTGACTCAACATGAAAGAATCAAACTTCTTATACCACTGCCGAGGCGACTACTTCAAGCCATATAATGACTTCTTGAGCCTGCAGACAAATTTCTCATTGCGATGCTGAACAAACCCTTCCGGTTGTTCCATATAAATTTCCTCATCTAAATCACCATGTAAAAAAGCAGTCTTAACATCTAGTTGTTGTAATTCTAAATCAAGCAAAGCCACTAATGCTAAAACAATTCTAATTGAAACAATTTTAACCACTGGTGAAAATATCTCATGAAAGTCTATGCCAGCTTTCTGAGAAAAACCTTTTGCAACCAGCCTCGCTTTGTACCTGTCTTCCATATCATTCACACCCCGTTTCACCTTGAACACCCACTTACATCCCACAGTTTTCCTGCCTTTGGGAAGTTCAACCAGATCCCATGTGCCATTCTTACTTAAGGCCATCATTTCTTCCTTCATGGCTGCTTTCCATTTGTCACTCTTTGAACCTTCTACAGCTTCCTGATAACATAAAGGTTCATCATCATTAGCGGTCAAAGCAACTGAAGTAACATAATCACCATACCTTCTCGGAGGACGTTTGATCCTTGTAGACCTCCTTAAGGATGTTTTTGGTGCTTCCACAATTGGCTGTCTACCCTCTGTAGGAACTTCTTCATGATCGCCATCTGAGACCTGTTCATGACCTCCATCTGAACCCTGTTCATAATCTGACTCTGAAACCTGTTCATGACTAGAATCTGAACTATGGTCATCACGACTATCATCAGAAGTGCTGTCAAACTGAATGTGTTGAAAATCAGATACATCATCCTGTTTCAATTTATTATCTACATCTAACTGTACAAGAGAGGATTCATCAAACTTTACATCTCTGTTGATGATGATTTTGCGGGTAGTAGGATCCCACAATCTAAATCCCTTTGTTCCATCACCATACCCAACAAAGACATACCTTTTCGATTTCGGATCTAATTTAGTTCGCTGATGTTTAGGCACTAGAGCATATGCATCACAACCAAACACTCTGAGTTTAGAATAGTCACAAAGGTGTCCTTTCCATACCTCTTGCGGAATCTTGCAGCCTATCGTCGTTGATGGAGATCAGTTTATCACATAACAAGCTGTTGCCACCGCTTCCGTCCACAACTCCTTCGGCAACCCGGCGTTACTCAGCATACACCTTGCTCTCTCTAGAAGAGTCCTGTTCATGCGTTCAGCAACTCCATTTTGTTGAGGAGTATAAACCGTGGTCTTATGTCTCTCAATCCCTGCATCCTTGCAATAGCTGTCAAACTCCTTGGAAGTAAACTCACCACCATTGTCAGTTCTTAAACATTTTATAGTTCTACCAGTGGTGTTTTCTACCAATGCTCTAAACTGTTTGAAAACTGTAAAAACATCAGACTTCTTTTTCAACATGTAGACCCATACTTTTCGAGAAAAGTCATCAATAAACGACACAAAATACGACGAGCCACCATATGACGCTGTAGGGGCTGGACCCCAAACATCTGAATGGATATAATCAAGTATTCCTTTACTAGTATGTTTGCCTGTTTTAAACTTTTGCTTACTTTGTTTTCCAAACAAGCAATGTTTACAGAAATCTAACTTTCCAGATCTTAGATTAGGAAGTAACTTGCGGTCAGCCAAAATTTTCAACCCTCGTTTGCTCATATGGCCCAACCTTTGATGCCATAGGCGAATGGAACTACTGTCCTGTTCAGACACCGACACATGATCTGACCCAGTTCTACCTTCTAATTGAAAAAGATTTCCTACCTTCCTAGCCTTCATCACTAGTAAGATACCTTTATAGATTTTCATAACTCCACCTTGAATTACAGTTTTATATCCATTCGTATCCAGTGCTCCTAACGAAATTAGATTTTTTCTTAGATCTGGTACATGTCTCACATCAGTTAACAATTTGGTTGTGCCATCAAACATTTTCAGTTGTATACTTCCTATCCCCACAATATTAGATGTAACATCATTACCCATGTACACGACTCCATCATTCACTGATCTATATGTCTTAAACCAGTCTCTATGTATACACATGTGGTTTGATGCACCGGAATCTAGCAACCAATGTTGATCATGATTTGACATATTAACAGACAATACCTCATCACTCATACCTGAACCAGATACTGAACCTGTATCTGTGGTGTTGGCTTCCTTCTTTTCTGTCGACGAGCCTTCTTTAGCAGCCTGCTTTCGCTTCCAGCAATCCTTTTTCAGATGTCCAGCCTTGCCACAGTGCCAGCACTTCACCTTTGTCTTCTTTCCTTTGGACTTTGAACGAGAGTCGCTATGCTTGCCCCCGGAGTGTCTCTCTCTTGAGCGACCTCTGGCCATCATTACCTCTGATGTAGAGGTATCTGCATTCGACCTCTTCCTCGTCTCCTCAGATAACAAGGCTCCAACAACATCGTCAAACTCAAGGATGTCTGTTGTACTAAAGCTTATGGAAGTAACAAAGTGATCCCAAGATTTGGGCAATGAACACAATAGAGTTATTGCCTTATCCTCTGAATCAAATTTCACATCTAGACTGTCTAATTGCACCAATAAGGTATTAAGAACATTCAGGTGATGAGTAATCGAGGTACCTTCTTTCATCCGCAAACCAGAAAGCTGCCGCTTCAGGAGAATCCGGTTTGTCAAGGATTTTGTCATATACATCTTCTCCAACTTCGTCCACAAACCAGCTGCAGTCGTCTCTGATACGATGTTAAATAAAACATCATCAGCTAAACACAACCGAATTCCGCTCAAGGCTCTTCCATCCAATTCAGACCATTCATCATCTATCACGGGGGAAGGCAGTTTGGACCTGCCCAACAACGCCTTTGCCCGGCCCTGCTGTACCAGCAGATCATGCATCTTTACCTTCCAGATCTTGAAATATTTTTGCCATTAAATTTCTCGATTTCAAATTGGGCACTCTGAGTTTTCGCCATCTCGTCTAAAACAAAGAATCTCCAATTTCAATTTAACAAAAAAACAAAATTGAATGTCACTAAATGCCTATGCCTCAGATAATCTTCGCCTTTAAAAAAAACAAAAACAAAACCCCTGTGCTTTGCTGTTTAAACCTTAGATTATCATGTAAAATACAAATGGCGCTTGCTAATAATTACAAGAACGGCGCCAAACCAAAAACGCTGTAAGTGATGACAAATTGGCGCGTTTATACCTTTAAAATTCGCGCTAACCCGAGAATTGGCGCATTGGCGCCCTTAAATAATGTGTTTCTGCGCTAATTCAGTTGGTTGGCGCGACTGGTATTGAATTACCCGCGCCAAGCAGAAAACACACGCACCAAAAAACAAAACGCACTCACCAAAATTTTCCTGGGTGTTCTGGCATTACACGCACGTCCTGGCAGCTCCAAGCACAGCAGCATACCCACGCTGGTTCAATTCCACGCAGCGGTGTGTATGGTTGACCTCCACGTATGGAAAACGTTGTCACATACAGCGGGCAACAACAGTTTATATATCCACGCTGATGTAAATATATATCCACGCAGTTTTTTTTGTTTAAAAACACAAATCCACGCCGTTTTGCAGCACCAGCAATTAATATGGTGTTTGTGGGCGCATATAGTTCAACACCAAAGCCGCACCAGCACAACACTATATAAATACCAATGCACCACGCAATGATTGCAGTTTCCACGCAGGCAGGAAAAGATACCTCCATGCAGTTAACAAGGTAGAAACCTCTGCACGATTTGCAACGCCTCCACGTAGGTAATGCTCCAGCATGTCAACGCTCCACCAGGTTTACGCACTAGGTACCAGTTTATGCAGCAGGCACCAAGCTCTTCAAGCGCCTTTGCGCTCCACCTCCAGTACGTAAGTCCAACTCGCCTCAGTTCTCGGCCTCCAGCAATCAACAGTGCCTCCAACATGCTCTGATACCAATTGTTGGAGATCAGATGCACAACAAACAATAAAATATAGACACAGCAATTAAAAATCATGCACAGGGACACAACTTTTAACGTGGTTCACCCAACCAATCTGGGCTACGTCCACCAAACTAAGGCATCGTCAATTCTCATTAATCAAACAGGAGATTACATCAATTAAACTCTCACTCTCTCACCCAGCTATCTGTATGACCACCTATTTTATAGCAGGGAGAATCTAACTGCCTCTCACATCAAATTTAGGATGCATTAATTTTCTCCCAACAACCTGGAGCTAATCCAGCGACAGATATCTATTGTTGTCACACACCGGGATTCTTTCCTATTTTGTCTAAAACGGAAAAATCTCAACAATAGGTTCTAAAAATACATACAAGAGTGAGAGATTATAAGAAAACCTTAATTTCATTGATCTATTGTTGGACTTGGAAACACTACAAAATTACAAACATCATAGTTATGACAATGCGTGATGAATTTCCGTTAACTTCAAGAACAAGTCTATCATTCATATCAATTCGCCCTTGGGAAACTCCCTTTCGGACCAGGCAGGATCTAATATTTGTTGCCAAGGATGTGAATTTAACTCCTAGACACTACACTGGTACGCGCGTGATCAATCAACATTGTCATAATTAGGTGGTCCGGATCCAAATGAGTGTAATGACACCCTTAACAGTAGTTATTAAAAGGATTCGCGCACATCAACGCTATATTACAATATGAACAATACGAGTAGTCACATAATGAAAATAGTAACCAATAAAAATTAATTACGACCAAGACCAATTTGATACAAATTGATCTCTTGTCGAACTTTTCTTTTAAAAAGGCATAGACTCTTCATCGACTTCAACGTAGGTTGTAGATATAGCCCAGCGTATGCTAGCATATGCGTAAACTACTAATGATTTCCATTACATTCGAAGAATTCATTTAAAACGTCAAGTAGGCGAGTCTTACCCACATATCATATCATCATATTATTGTGCATGCATAGGTTCTAAAAGTAATCACACAATTCCATTCTCAAAAAAAAATCAAATGGGGTAGTAAGTGGGTTTGATTGTGGAGAAAAACTCCACAGTTAAGCGTATTTGAGCCAGAGGCAATCTAGGATGGGGGATGGGTGACTTCTCGGGAAGTCTTGGTTATCGGGTGCAAGCCCGGAAAGTGATGATTGACGCTATGTGATTCATTTCACTAGTTTCAATCCCACTTCTTCACCCCTGTGAGCATCCCTAATGTATTGAGTGTTAAGTGCACTATTCAAACCAATGCATTGAGTGCTAAGTGGACTATTCAAAAATCATGAGAAATCAGTTAGTTATGGCTACCTCTCATGGAAATGGTTATAGATGAATGACTTACTTAATGCAGTTGAATCTCAAAATGATATCTAATATAATGCACTGCGAAAACCCCAATACTTAATATAAAAATATTATTATAATAATTTTTAATTATAATTTTTATATATTTATTTTATGTGGTTCATAGATCAGGAGATCAATTATCATTAATTTTACTGAATATATGTATTAGGGAGATTCGCCCAAAGGGATCGTTACTTGCCAACTGAATCATGGAAGAGTGTCGAAAGAATTGAACCAGTGACCTCCCAATAGCAAAGATGTTATGTCCCTTGTATTGGAATAAAGTAATTGGGTCTTTCTCTCTATTCTCAGCTCCACAAGTAATGATTTGTAGAAATGTCTACCTACCAACTAGCTGCCCTAAGAGTGCACACAAGGGATCACTGTGTGCCAACTCCTCTGAATAGCAAAGATGTTGTGTTCCTTATATTACAACGGAGTAATTGGGCTTGCCTACCTACCAACTAGCTACCCTAGGAGTGCACAAAGGACCATTAGGTGCCAACTCAACCACGAAATTTGACCCAAGAATCCAAAAAACTAAATCCATGACCTCTCAATAGAAAAAATGTTTTTATCTACAAGACTCAACCAAATGAACTAACCCTATAAGCTAATTATAATATTTATATTATAAAATTATTATTTTTATAATAATATAAAACAATGAGTGCAAATTTACTTTTATTTTTATCTTCACTCTAATTTATATATTTAAATATTTGTAATTATTATTTATTCTAATACATATTTTTATTTCTTTTATATATATTAAAAATTTTACCCTATTTTATTCTATTGTAAATTAGACCAAGAGAAAAGGTTAATGTATTTTTATCTCAATGTCTATGTACTAACTAGATACATATAAAAATATTTACAGACAAAACTTCATAATGCAATACATTATGCCATAATTATAGTAAATTTCAAGTAAAGTAGAAAAACTATAAGTTAACTTAAACCATCAAAAAGACATGGAAATATCAAAAATCCCTAGAATGGGTGAATTGACTGGAGGGAATTTGATTTATTAGAGAGCTCTTGCTCAATATTAACCAGTTACTCATATAAATTTAGGATGCAGTCTAATAGAAGAAATGACTTTTTTTTTACAAGAATCTGACAATTCAATTTCCAGAAGGACGTGAAAAGTACCTAGAAGAATATCATTTATCTATTAATTACACTGCACATAAATTTAATGATTATAATAATTTTATATTATTAAATTTTTTGTTTCTACTTTTAAAATTATTATTTTAGTTATCATTTATCTTTTTTTTTTTTTAATTTTAATTATTCTAAGGTTCATTTCTTTCAAATAATAATATTTAATATTTTTTCAATACATTTATATAATTAATGAACATAAATTATCTCAATTTATGAAATTTTCAAAATTCAAAAAATAAATACAATAAATTAAACAAACACATTGAATTTATTAAATTGATTAGGTTTACAATTTTAAATCATTCAACTAATTTCATTTTTACAAAATTATATTTAAAATTTTGAAAATACAATAAATCTTGATTTAAATTTTACATAACTTAATTAAAATTATTAACATGATTTCAATATTTTTTTATTTATATATTTTATTGAAATAATATAATTCCTGTTGAGTTTAAATTCAAATCAGAAACTGAGTTAAAAACCTTTATAATTTATATTTAATTTATATATTAAATGTCATCTTTATAACTTTACGTTATCAAACCTGAAAAGGTGTTATAGTATTTACTTAGAACGTACTTGTGGAAAGACCGATTTTAAATATCTAAGTCAAAAACACTGATTTTAAATATCTTATTTTCGTTTACTTCGTGATCTTGTTAAGTTTAGTGGAAAATAACTTAAGTTTGGTTAAAAATAAGTAACTTGCATTTAATAAGTATTAAATGAGTGGAGGCTGTATACATTTATTTTACTTTAAAAATATCTATAAAATATCATTTTAACTATTAATTAGATTTCACATAAATTTAATGATTTTATATTATTAAGTTTTTAAATTTTACTTTTAAAATTATTATTAATCTCTTAGTTTTAAAATTTTCCTTTTCTTTTTGAATTATTTTATAGATTTTATTATTGAAAAGTTTCTTTTTTCCCTAATTCTCTCTAAATAATAAAACTTAAAAATTAATGAACATAAATTATCTCAACTTATAAAATTTTCAAAATTCAAAAAATAAATACAATAAATTAAACAAACACATTAAATTTATTAAATTGATTAGATTTACAATTTTAAATCATTGAAACTATTTTCATTTTTACAAAGTTATATTTAAAATTCTGGAAATACAATAAATCTTGTTTTAAATTTTACATAATTTAATTAAAAATTTTAACATAATTTAATTAAAATTTTTATATAATTTAATTAAAAAATTTAACATAATTTAATTAAAATTTTTAATATGATTTCAATATTTTTTATTTATTTATATATTTTATTAAAATAATATAATTCTCATAATTAATTGCTCAACTCCAATAGAATTTAAATTCAAATTAGAAACCAAGTAAAAAAACCTTTATAATTTATATATTAAATGCCATCATTATAAACTTTACGTTATCAAACCTGAAAAGCGGTATACTATTTATGTAGAATTTAAATATCTAACTCAAAAACTCGGTTTTTATAAATTTTATTTCCATTGCTGTAATTTAGTTTAACGATTATGTTTTTTTGCTCGAGAAGTTACGAAATTCGTCATATTTTCAAAAAATATGGCAGGAGTTTTTGTAAATCCAAGTAAATGCTATCAAACTTCATAACTTAAGGTGATTTATAAGTTTTTGATGGTGCTGAATCCATTTCCACCATCAAAAACATGATTCAAACACTGCCTCTACAAGAGTTTTTGAAATTTTTTTGCCTGGATTCCGACCACTTTTGGCCGTTCGGGCAATTCCTCCGCCTCCTGAAAAGATTCCATTTCTATTTACTTCGTGAACTTGTTAAGTTTATTTGAAAATAAGTAATTGGCTGAACCAGTTATCCAACTATAAGAATAAGAAAGAAGAAAGAAGAAAAGAAATTATTTTAACCTCCACCAAGCTAGAGATAGCCTATGGGACATATTGCTTCTTCCTGTGTTTCATGTATTCGGCCATTTTTCTGTGAATTTCAAAATAAATTCTCCCAGTGTCTCGACAAACCCCTTGCTAAATAGATTATCCCAAGAGCTAGCTGACAGCGTATCAACGTAATTTTCCATGTTATCTTTGAGGGCTCACATTCTAAAATGAAATGTTTTTCTGTTTCCATTTTTTGGAAGAACAAAAAATGCATACTCTTTCCTCCCACACTTCTTTTGGCTTTTTCCAATGGTCCGTTTCACAACGAAATTGATGAGAATTAGTCTTTCACTGAGCAATAAGAATTTTGACTCTAAAAATAATACAATCTCAACTCATTTAATACCTATTAACAAACTATTTATTTATTATTTTTAAAGTTGTTTGAATAATAAAAGTCAGTGTTGTAGAGAGGCAGGGGAGGATGGTACGAAAATATAGTGAGGTAAATGGCCGTCCAGTTACAATTTCAAATCTGAAACATTTGTCACATTATATGTTTTTCTGCAACTATATTCTTGGAGGATCAATCCTTCAATGAAATCATAACAGAGAACTGGAAGCTCATACAAGAATCTGATCTGGCTCCATTCATGCCTTTCCGTGAAAAGCTAAAGAGGTTGAAAGAAGTTTCGAAAAACTGGCAAAAAAATAAGAAAAGATCGGATAAAGAGGAACTCATATGCATTCGCAGGGAACTGGACAGCCTTTGGGAGCAGGCTGACCCCAATCGCCTCTCTTTCGACATGAAAAACAAGATTAGAAAGCCGGAAAAAAAGGAAAAATATGATCCTCCTAAAAGAGGTGTCACACCTCTATTACCATGTACATAAATTTTTTTTTACCACATGTCAACCCACCTTATCATTAAACACATTATGGTTCTATCATATATTAAATTCACCATATCATTGAACACATTATGGTTTTTCGGGTTTTGAATCTGCACATTGTATTTGAAAGTCGTTTACACCCAACCCACCATATGTTATCAATGTTTAGTCAACCATATTTGTTATGATTTCAACGCATCAACACTATGTATAAAGTAATGCCTACCCGCGGGTTTTATTAAACGTAGGCTTATATGTATTATAGTCATGCCACGGTTTTATTAGCGGACATGTGCATTAACAAGGCGTGGCCTGTGATGATCCGGCCACAGCGCTCACAACCACCACTTCACTTTTTGCCTTTAAGACACCAGTCCGGAAAGGGCTATGTGGCGTGCCCTGGCTCCTCCGGCCATGTGATACCTTGGGAGCAGGGATCTCGGACTTGACAATTTCATTTCCCGCCTTGACTCCACGGTTCAGATTACATCCCGCAATCGAACGACTGTTATATGGTCAAGGGTTTATGGGGATACTTATACCCCTTCCCACGCTTCCGGGTTCATTTACCTGTTCACTTCTATTCTGCTCCGGCTCTGTATACCAGCTTGGGGTTTCGCTTACCAGCAGCACTACTTTGCTCTGCAACTGCTCAGGAGTTAGTCGAACCCGTCCTACGACCATTACAGGTATGGGTCTCGGCCTGTAATTGCATTGAGCTAACAATTTACCATATCTATTTCAGTTACAGAGGTTATCGGATTGTGTCATTAACTCCTGGTCTTTTTGTTGCTATGAGGTTCAGTTGGCGCGTGCATACCCTTCCATAGAGCAAAGCTGGCCACCCACGACGGCTCAGCCTTCTTGGCTACAGGTAAGTAAAGCTTATACCGTTGCTTGTTCCTTAATATCTGAGATTTCATCAATTTAAGACATGGTATTCGATTTGCTGCAGGCCGCCGCTCCAACGCGGGCCTCCTTGTGTTATTTGCCGAGGTACTCTCTGTCGAGAATCCTCACAGCTGCCCCCCTCATGTTCTTAGGTTCTTACTGTAACTGAGGTTATATATGTTTGACCCGTAAGGGCTTGGTTTCTGTATCAATGTTCATGGTTAAAAGTTACAGTGTTTATGATCTCTGTCTCGGCTTACCGAGTCTACAGATACATATATTTTCCTAAGCTTAGGCTGCGGGTTGAGCCTCCGCGCTCAAACCCTGCAGCAAATACTTTGCCATAATTTTCGTTATTTTCCTTTCAGGGTTATCTCCCCATGATATTAGTATTTTACTCTTATGGTTGAAAAGAGGATCAAATTTTCAATCGAGCTATGTATAGACAGAGTATTGAAAACTGTATAATCTTTATAGCAATTTGCTTTGGTAATGAATATTACTCTGTTCTCGAGGTTCATTAATATCTATACTGAACATAGGATTTACCAGTTATGGCTTTGATTTCATGTTGTTTTTTGTTTAAAGGACGGCTAGACCATATTAATCTTGCTTTACGCTTGTACTTACAGTCTTGCTCTGTTCTCATAATGTATGTTCATTCTTACGCTGTATATTCATGGTTTATGCCGTATGCACAGCATGCATTCTAAGTTTTGTTCTATACTAAGCTTTACTCTTCAAGGAATGCCGTTTTATTCAATGTCGATTATATACACAGTTTCTTGTATAATCAGTGTTGCTCATTCGGCTGCATGCACCGAATCCGCATATGGGTATTAATAAACCCTTTCACAGTTATTTGCAATAGGTTATTTAAACGACTGTATTCCTTCGTTATGACTCCATGCACAGCTATATATATGATTTACATCCGTATCACAGATTTATGCATGGTTGTAGAAATAACATAATGCTCTCATCGTTTCTTATATGCTCAGTACTTTATAAAGATCATGAATATTTCTTTCTGTATAATTTCATGGACCAGCTACCACTACCAAATCCACAAATGGTTTAACCTTTGTTCACGGTCAAGGGTATTGACTGGTTCTTGTTTCAGATAAATAACTTATCTACAGACTTTAATAATCTAAAGCATATGCATGTTTATTTCCACGACATTCCCTCACCCGGTACCCGTAGGGTTTGAGATTCTTATATCGATGATATCTACCAATTACTGACGGTGCCGCTGCACCTGGTTTCAGAGGTTCTAACCCTCGTATTTGGTCAATCTATTATTGTAAGGTTTTGTTTCCTTTCAAGCATTTAGTATTATGATTACTGTTAACAGAGTTTTCGTATTTCAACCCGTGAGAGTATTTCGACTCCGTCACCCAATACCGAACCTTGATAGTTTCTCTCTCGTTCTATTACTCTCATGTATTGGGTTATTCTGTAGCTACTCTCGTTTGTTAATGACAGTCTACCATACAGATAAGAATTGCATCTGCATATTCACATTAAAGCTACAGCTTCTAAGGAAATGTAATGCGTATTTCCTATTTGATTTTCTTAGTATTTATTGCATATATATTTGCTGTTCAGAGGCTTTACAGTTTTGAGACCGTACCTGGTTCGCCAGAATTGGGAATGGTTCTCAAACAAATAAGTCACCTGAACTTTAGTTCTGCTCGTCCACCCAGCCATGAGACCCATCACTCAGATGGAGTTCTCCCCCCGAGCCATCCTGCAGGCCTCCAGCCCTCAACAGGTTTTGCGCACACTTTGTGCCAGGTTATCTGGTCCTCACCAGACTTAACCTTCCTTTTCTTTCCTTTTTCCTGTTCTTGGAAAAGATTTTCCTCTTTCTTCTGTCTGTCTCTACAGCACCCATTCTCCATCCACCTTCTCTTTTCCCCTGTTAGGGTGCTCGCTGATCCATTTAACCAATGCCAAGAATTAGTTGTAACTGATATGTAATTTAAAATTACTTTTACGCAGGTTTGATTAACTGATTGGTAATTTAAAATTACTTTACGTGGGGTTAATCACAATAGGTATATTACATACTCCCCCCCTTAACAGGAACACCGTCCTCGGTGTTCATCTTTCGTCGGAACTTGATATTTTACTCGTGGTATTACCATCTAATCCACACAAAATGTGATCCTTTCTCTTTGAAATCAACGACTTCATTCCAAGAAAAGACGACAAACAAAATAGTAATGATATAGTCATAAGAAATATCATTAGTTATAAGCATCAATAGTCATAATCATTCGTAATTTGCAAAAATATGCAACTTCTAATCGCCACCACCTGGCCCTTATCCATTCATAATAAACAATTCTCTGTGTCAACTTACCATAACTTACCATCTTATGCTTGAAAATCATGAATACTTTCATGTAAGCCTGTTAATAGAGGTTGGACAATTCTTCAACTTTCCATGGTAAGTAGTTCCTGCAATATATGACTAACAAATTCAACCCCATTAGTCACTATATTTTGAGTCAAATGAGACACTTTGACTAGCAATCAATTGTGCAATGTTAGATGCTTTCTAAATCACAGTACTTTTACAAGTACTTAAAGAGCACTAACACTAATCATCAAATGATAAATCACTGCTCACGTGCACACTGAACGAATTCTCACTGAAGACATCCGTAAAGTACTTCAAGAAGTACCAAAAGAGCACCTAGCTCGCTAATCATCAAAACAGTCAATCACTGCATCAAGCAAGAATTGTCTTAGCTCCCACTAAGATGTTCACAACATTAATAACACAATAAAGGAATTAGAATTTCCATTTATTCTTTATTGAGCACTAAGCTCATTTCTTATTAAATGTGCATAACATATTTTACACAACTATATGTAAAATTCATTTTTAACATAACATATGGCTGATTAGTTAATTCCTTTAGCCATGAGTCCACAATGGACTAAAGAATTTCCAACCCATGGAAACTGGTTCTCACAACCAAATCGAGTCATTTTCACATCCAGACAGTTTCTTTGATAGAGACCTTACCAGGTCTAATATGGAATTCCACTGGCCAGCCAGCTCAAGAATTCCAGGGAGAGGAAATCTGGGCAGACAAGTACCATCAACCCCTCCGGCAGGTAGCTGCCATCAACCCAACTCCGGGCAGACAAGTACCATCAACCCCTCTGGGCAGGTAACTGTCATCAACCCAAGGCATTCCAGCCTTTCACAATCCGGGCAGACAAGTACCATCAACCCCTCTGGGCAGGTAACTGTCATCAACCCAAGTATCCACAACTGTCTGTCATGTTAAATTTCTCTTTTATTACTCTTTCTCATAGTAATTTACACAATGAACCATATGAACATTATCATTAGCATCACAAACATGCATGTATACCATGCATTTACACTTAACCCCCGACATGGGTCCACAACATCAAGTTTGATGGGAAACATATCCATCATACACGTTGTATGCATGCAAATTTTCCAAATAACATAATTCATGCATATCATATAACATCATTCTTTCTCATTTATAATTGCATTTCACATTGCAGCAATTTATGTGATGAGTTTTCTTGTTGCCATTAAGCTACCACTACTTAATCCCATCAGCAACGTTAGTTATAAATATGCATCAGTTAACACGTATTCCATTTCCCATAATGTTCATGCATACAATATTGTCATGTATAAAAACATATGCAAATACTCATTAATGTATAAATATCAACAACAGTTGAGTTAATACTCTCAACATTCCCAATTTTGCCATAGTCTGTTGTTCCAATTCAAATCATCATTAATGGAGTATTATCGTACGTTTACTATGGCTAGCTTTAGTCATGCATCGTTAGTGTAATTAAACATAATTTCTCTAACATACAAGAACATAACTCTTATGTCACAATGACTAATCTTTGTGCATACTATTTCTTATCATATAAGCCCTTCTTTAATGTATGCAACACTTATTCCCTTCACTAGAATACCACCATCATTTCATACGACAAACCACATACCTCTTTCTTAAAGGAAGTCATTTTAATCCTCATTTCTCTATCTTCCGGTGTGAGGATTTCTCAAGATTACCTTTCAAGAAATTATTAAAGAGGTCTATCTTTCGGCATAAAAACCAAGATACAAAAACAAGGTTTACTTATCCTTTATGCATCAAATCAAGCAGTCAACACAGCTCTTCCAACAAGACAATCTCTCCAAGAGATTATTATTTTCAAGGAAGCTATCATAACCACTTCCTCTAAGTACGCACAGTCTCATAATTCCAACGTCAAAATAGCTACCAATATGCAACATGTGTTCTCCTAACACAATTACTTTACTTTAATGCACATAGTTCTTCTCATGAAACAAGTAAGGATTTTGGTTCTTGTATGAACACTATTCTAATGTGTCTTTAAAGGAAAGAACCTCTATTTCCATTTTCAAGAACTCTCATAAAATCCTTTATCTTCATACACGAAGTATGCATACTCTTAGGATGAGACTATATTTATGTATATATGTAATATACTCTTTCCTCAAGAAATTAGGGATAAATATCTATGTGCCTAGAAGCACATCCTTAGTTATCTTTTATCATGCATGTAATGCACAATCATTTCACTAGAATTTAGAGACTAACTAGAATCATAATGCAATTAGCATATATATATATATATATTTTCAAGAAGCTTTTATCACATAAAGATACATATTTTAATTCAAGCAAACTTGGCCACCTTCCATGCTATGTTCTCAGGACATTTATATACCTCATCCTCTTTCTCAAGAAGATACTTGGCCATATTTAACAAGGATTTTATAGACCAGAGACAAGCATTTCACACACACAAGACTCACGTGGAGTCTTTCTAATAGAAACTACCTATTTTCTTTACCAAGAAAACATACAAGATAATCAATCTTTAACTGCATGCCTTAACACATTTTCTTTACCAAGAAAATCTATAAAAGAACCATTCTTTTATTGCATGCATTCAAATACTCTCTCTACTAAGAAATCATGTAAAACATTCATACGTGTTCTTCAAGTAAGTGAACAAGACACTTATCTTATCCTTGGATCAACATGCATAACTAACAAGTTAAACCACCCCTACCGGAAGCAATTGCTCTACTTATGCAATCAGAAGCATAATCTCCTAAGTGTCACACATGCACTAGAGCTACCATTTGGTGCTATATGCAACAACTATCATAACACTACTATGTGACCATTTCAGAATAATGAGTTCAAGGAGACATTATGAAAATCATTAACATCAACACTCTATAGTTATCATTTCCCAACTCCTTAAGCATGGTCAAAGGAATACTCACATGCACATCGAGCGCTTATCCAGTCATCCCAAGACTTAGAGTCTTCCGCAAGATTCTAACACTCAAGCTTGCTTTATCTGGTCATCACCAAACTTAGCGAGTTCTTTTCCCATCTCCGTCTGTCTCTACAGCACGGTCTTCTTCCTTCTCCTTGCTCCCTTTTCCTTTGGAAGCATCTATGGTTGGGGAAGGTAATTAGAGTTTGCTGACAACTGTATTAACACAGGTAGTCTATTTATGAATAATTATCACATGTAATTATACCATGAATGGGTCCTAGAAATGTTACCCACTGAACATGCCTCTACCCTTAACTTCACACTGGAATGCAATATGCATAAGAAATCCATCATTCCCATGGTAGAGATAAATTCAACCATCATTTAATCGAGGCTCCAATGGTTTTTATCTCCCAACAAGTAATGATTAACATCAGCACATACCATGCTAATGGATTTCAGTTAATTAGAAGGTAATCATCATTAAAACTATTATGACATAAGCATATACTATTCATCATGCATTGTCATGGTGAATAAAATTAAGACTCTTCTCATAAACAACTAGAACTATAGCACAGAGAGAGTAGAATCTTCACACACACATTCCATGCATGTGTCATCAATCAACTTTACTTGTTTACGAATTGTAGCAATCTTAGTCCAATTCAATTAATGCATATAAATTCTATGGGTTAGTCATACAACACTAACCAATCTCAACTACCAATCATCTTCATGCATCCATGACAAGGCTAAATCAAAAGTTAGTTATGACACTCAAGTCTCGCTGCTTGACCCATTGCATGTTTTTTCAATATCTAAAGGGGTTCTTCTAATGTCTTTTTTTTTAAACCAATTTTTTTTTCATCCTATTCAAGGATGTTCCCCCTGATTTATATTCATGCATTGGTCTATTAAGTTTCGTTCATTGTAATTTCAATCTAGTTCAATATATGCATTGTTGTTATTGCCATATGTGCAAATCAAAAGTTGGTAGTTGATCGTCACCTCCTCAATGAGTGTTCAATATTGTTCTTAAGTGCGACAAAAGTTTCATTGTCTTTTATCCTCGTCAGGAATCCAACGTTATGAACGTAGTTATGCAACAACTTATCACCTACTTCTCAAAGAAGTTATAAACATGAATCACACCTGTCATGCCAAAAGTAGTGTACGACATAAATGAATATGCGAATGATTAAACTCATACCTGAGTTAATGCCTACTGATGGCGTACTTCGATATCCTTTCCGCTTACCAATTCCCAAAGGCGCCAGTATTGCAACCTTTAGCTCTAATACCAATTTGTCACACCTCTATTACCATGTACATAAAAAAAAATTTACCACATGTCAACCCACCTTATCATTAAACACATTATGGTTCTATCATATATTAAATTCACCATATCATTGAACACATTATGGTTTTTCGGGTTTTGAATCTGCACATTGTATTTGAAAGTCGTTTACACCCAACACCATATGTTATCAATGTTTAGTCAACCATATTTGCTATGATTTCAACGCATCAACACTATGTATAAGGTAATGCCTACCCGCGGGTTTTATTAAACGTAGGCTTATATGTATTATAGTCATGCCACGGTTTTATCAGCGGACATGTGCATTAACAAGGCGTGGCCTGTGATGATCCGGCCACAGCGCTCACAACCACCACTTCACTTTTTGCCTTTAAGACACCAGTCCGGAAAGGGCTATGTGGCGTGCCCTGGCTCCTCCGGCCATGTGATACCTTGGGAGCAGGGATCTCGGACTTGACAATTTCATTTCCCGCCTTGACTCCACGGTTCAGATTACATCCCGCAATCGAACGGCTATTATACGGTCAAGGGTTTATGGGGATACTTATACCCCTTCCCACGCTTCCGGGTTCATTTACCTGTTCACTTCTATTCTGCTCCGGCTCTGTATACCAGCTTGGGGTTTCGCTTACCAGCAGCACTACTTTGCTCTGCAACCGCTCAGGAGTTAGTCGAACCCGTCCTACGACCATTACAGGTATGGGTCTCGGCCTGTAATTGCATTGAGCTAACAATTTACCATATCTATTTCAGTTACAGAGGTTATCGGATTGTGTCATTAACTCCTGGTCTTTTTGTTGCTATGAGGTTCAGTTGGCGCGTGCATACCCTTCCATAGAGCAAAGCTGGCCACCCACGACGGCTCAGCCTTCTTGGCTACAGGTAAGTAAAGCTTATACCGTTGCTTGTTCCTTAATATCTGAGATTTCATCAATTTAAGACATGGTATTCGATTTGCTGCAGGCCGCCGCTCCAACGCGGGCCTCCTTGTGTTATTTGCCGAGGTACTCTCTGTCGAGAATCCTCACAGCTGCCCCCCTCATGTTCTTAGGTTCTTACTGTAACTGAGGTTATATATGTTTGACCCGTAAGGGCTTGGTTTCTGTATCAATGTTAATGGTTAAAAGTTACAGTGTTTATGATCTCTGTCTCGGCTTACCGAGTCTACAGATACATATATTTTCCTAAGCTTAGGCTGCGGGTTGAGCCTCCGCGCTCAAACCCTGCAACAGATACTTTGCCATAATTTTCGTTATTTTCCTTTCAGGGTTATCTCCCCATGATATTAGTATTTTACTCTTATGGTTGAAAAGAGGATCAAATTTTCAATCGAGCTATGTATAGACAGAGTATTGAAAACTGTATAATCTTTATAGCAATTTGCTTTGGTAATGAATATTACTCTGTTCTCGAGGTTCATTAATATCTATACTGAACATAGGATTTACCAGTTATGGCTTTGATTTCATGTTGTTTTTTGTTTAAAGGATGGCTAGACCATATTAATCTTGCTTTACGCTTGTACTTACAGTCTTGCTCTGTTCTCATAATGTATGTTCATTCTTACGCTGTATATTCATGGTTTATGCCGTATGCACAGCATGCATTCTAAGTTTTGTTCTATACTAAGCTTTACTCTTCAAGGAATGTCGTTTTATTCAATGTCGATTATATACACAGTTTCTTGTATAATCAGTGTTGCTCATTCGGCTGCATGCACCGAATCCGCATATGGGTATTAATAAACCCTTTCACAGTTATTTGCAATAGGTTATTTAAACGACGGTATTCCTTCGTTATGACTCCATGCACAGCTATATATATGATTTACATCCGTATCACAGATTTATGCATGGTTGTAGAAATAACATAATGCTCTCATCGTTTCTTATATGCTCAGTACTTTATAAACATCATGAATATTTCTTTCTGTATAATTTCATGGACCAGCTACCACTACCAAATCCACAAATGGTTTAACCTTTGTTCACGGTCAAGGGTATTGACTGGTTCTTGTTTCAGATAAATAACTTATCTACAGACTTTAATAATCTAAAGCATATGCATGTTTATTTCCACGACATTCCCTCACTCGGTACCCGTAGGGTTTGAGATTCTTATATCGATGATATCTACCAATTACTGACGATGCCGCTGCACCTGGTTTCAGAGGTTCTAACCCTCGTATTTGGTCAATCTATTATTGTAAGGTTTTGTTTCCTTTCAAGCATTTAGTATTATGATTACTGTTAACAGAGTTTTCGTATTTCAACCCGTGAGAGTATTTCGACTCCGTCACCCAATACCGAACCTTGATAGTTTCTCTCTCGTTCTATTACTCTCATGTATTGGGTTATTCTGTATCTACTCTCGTTTGTTAATGACAGTCTACCATACAGATAAGAACTGCATCTGCATATTCACATTAAAGCTACAGCTTCTAAGGAAATGTAATGCGTATTTCCTATTTGATTTTCTTAGTATTTATTGCATATATATTTGCTGTTCAGAGGCTTTACAGTTTTGAGACCGTACCTGGTTCGCCAGAATTGGGAATGGTTCTCAAACAAATAAGTCACCTGAACTTTAGTTCTGCTCGTCCACCCAGCCATGAGACCCATCACTCAGATGGAGTTCTCCCCCCGAGCCATCCTGCAGGCCTCCAGCCCTCAACAGGTTTTGCACACACTTTGTGCCAGGTTATCTGGTCCTCACCAGACTTAACCTTCCTTTTCTTTCCTTTTTCCTGTTCTTGGAAAAGATTTTCCTCTTTCTTCTGTCTGTCTCTACATCACCGCATTCTCCATCCACCTTCTCTTTTCCCCTGTTAGGGTGCTCGCTGATCCATTTAACCAATGCCAAGAATTAGTTGTAACTGATATGTAATTTAAAATTACTTTTACGCAGGTTTGATTAACTGATTGGTAATTTAAAATTACTTTACGTGGGGTTAATCACAATAGGTATATTACATACTCCCCCCTTAACAGGAACACCGTCCTCGGTGTTCATCTTTCGTCGGAACTTGATATTTTACTCGTGGTATTACCATCTAATCCACACAAAATGTGATCCTTTCTCTTTGAAATCAACGACTTCATTCCAAGAAAGACGACAAACAAAATAGTAATGATATAGTCATAAGAAATATCATTAGTTATAAGCATCAATAGTCATAATCATTCGTAATTTGCAAAAATATGCAACTTCTAATCGCCACCACCTGGCCCTTATCCATTCATAATAAACAATTCTCTGTGTCAACTTACCATCTTAATGCTTGAAAATCATGAATACTTTCATGTAAGCCTGTTAATAGAGGTTGGAAAATTCTTCAACTTTCCATGGTAAGTAGTTCCTGCAATATATGACTAACAAATTCAAGACTCTTCTCATAAACAACTAGAACTATAGCACAGAGAGAGTAGAATCTTCACACACACATTCCATGCATGTGTCATCAATCAACTTTACTTGTTTACGAATTGTAGCAATCTTAGTCCAATTCAATTAATGCATATAAATTCTATGGGTTAGTCATACAACACTAACCAATCTCAACTACCAATCATCTTCATGCATCCATGACAAGGCTAAATCAAAAGTTAGTTATGACACTCAAGTCTCGCTGCTTGACCCATTGCATGTTTTTTCAATATCTAAAGGGGTTCTTCTAATGTCTTTTTTTTAAAACAATTTTTCATCCTATTCAAGGATGTTCCCCTGATTTATATTCATGCATTGGTCTATTAAGTTTCGTTCATTGTAATTTCAATCTAGTTCAATATATGCATTGTTGTTATTGCCATATGTGCAAATCAAAAGTTGGTAGTTGATCGTCACCTCCTCAATGAGTGTTCAATATTGTTCTTAAGTGCGACAAAAGTTTCATTGTCTTTTATCCTCGTCAGGAATCCAACGTTATGAATGTAGTTATGCAACAACTTATCACCTACTTCTCAAAGAAGTTATAAACATGAATCACACCTGTCATGCCAAAAGTAGTGTACGACATAAATGAATATGCGAATGATTAAACTCATACCTGAGTTAATGCCTACTGATGGCGTACTTCGATATCCTTTCCGCTTACCAATTCCCAAAGGCGCCAGTATTGCAACCTTTAGCTCTGATACCAATTTGTCACACCTCTATTACCATGTACATAAAAAAATTTTTACCACATGTCAACCCACCTTATCATTAAACACATTATGGTTCTATCATATGTTAAATTCACCATATCATTGAACACATTATGGTTTTTCGGGTTTTGAATCTGCACATTGTATTTGAAAGTCGTTTACACCCAACCCACCATATGTTATCAATGTTTAGTCAACCATATTTGCTATGATTTCAACGCATCAACACTATGTATAAGGTAATGCCTACCCGCGGGTTTTATTAAACGTAGGCTTATATGTATTATAGTCATGCCACGGTTTTATCAGCGGACATGTGCATTAACAAGGCGTGGCCTGTGATGATCCGGCCACAGCGCTCACAACCACCACTTCACTTTTTGCCTTTAAGACACCAGTCCGGAAAGGGCTATGTGGCGTGCCCTGGCTCCTCCGGCCATGTGATACCTTGGGAGCAGGGATCTCGGACTTGACAATTTCATTTCCCGCCTTGACTCCACGGTTCAGATTACATCCCGCAATCGAACGGCTGTTATATGGTCAAGGGTTTATGGGGATACTTATACCCCTTCCCACGCTTCCGGGTTCATTTACCTGTTCACTTCTATTCTGCTCCGGCTCTGTATACCAGCTTGGGGTTTCGCTTACCAGCAGCACTACTTTGCTCTGCAACCGCTCAGGAGTTAGTCGAACCCGTCCTACGACCATTACAGGTATGGGTCTCGGCCTGTAATTGCATTGAGCTAACAATTTACCATATCTATTTCAGTTACAGAGGTTATCGGATTGTGTCATTAACTCCTGGTCTTTTTGTTGCTATGAGGTTCAGTTGGCGCGTGCATACCCTTCCATAGAGCAAAGCTGGCCACCCACGACGGCTCAGCCTTCTTGGCTACAGGTAAGTAAAGCTTATACCGTTGCTTGTTCCTTAATATCTGAGATTTCATCAATTTAAGACATGGTATTCGATTTGCTGCAGGCCGCCGCTCCAACGCGGGCCTCCTTGTGTTATTTGCCGAGGTACTCTCTGTCGAGAATCCTCACAGCTGCCCCCCTCATGTTCTTAGGTTCTTACTGTAACTGAGGTTATATATGTTTGACCCGTAAGGGCTTGGTTTCTGTATCAATGTTCATGGTTAAAAGTTACAGTGTTTATGATCTCTGTCTCGGCTTACCGAGTCTACAGATACATATATTTTCCTAAGCTTAGGCTGCGGGTTGAGCCTCCGCGCTCAAACCCTGCAGCAGATACTTTGCCATAATTTTCGTTATTTTCCTTTCAGGGTTATCTCCCCATGATATTAGTATTTTACTCTTATGGTTGAAAAGAGGATCAAATTTTCAATCGAGCTATGTATAGACAGAGTATTGAAAACTGTATAATCTTCATAGCAATTTGCTTTGGTAATGAATATTACTCTGTTCTCGAGGTTCATTAATATCTATACTGAACATAGGATTTACCAGTTATGGCTTTGATTTCATGTTGTTTTTTGTTTAAAGGACGGCTAGACCATATTAATCTTGCTTTACGCTTGTACTTACAGTCTTGCTCTGTTCTCATAATGTATGTTCATTCTTACGCTGTATATTCATGGTTTATGCCATATGCACAACATGCATTCTAAGTTTTGTTCTATACTAAGCTTTACTCTTCAAGGAATGCCATTTTATTCAATGTCGATTATATACACAGTTTCTTGTATAATCAGTGTTGCTCATTCGGCTGCATGCACCGAATCCGCATATGGGTATTAATAAACCCTTTCACAGTTATTTGCAATAGGTTATTTAAACGACTGTATTCCTTCGTTATGACTCCATGCACAGCTATATATATGATTTACATCCGTATCACAGATTTATGCATGGTTGTAGAAATAACATAATGCTCTCATCGTTTCTTATATGCTCAGTACTTTATAAAGATCATGAATATTTCTTTCTGTATAATTTCATGGACCAGCTACCACTACCAAATCCACAAATGGTTTAACCTTTGTTCACGGTCAAGGGTATTGACTGGTTCTTGTTTCAGATAAATAACTTATCTACAGACTTTAATAATCTAAAGCATATGCATGTTTATTTCCACGACATTCCCTCACCCGGTACCCGTAGGGTTTGAGATTCTTATATCGATGATATCTACCAATTACTGACGGTGCCGCTGCACCTGGTTTCAGAGGTTCTAACCCTCGTATTTGGTCAATCTATTATTGTAAGGTTTTGTTTCCTTTCAAGCATTTAGTATTATGATTACTGTTAACAGAGTTTTCGTATTTCAACCTGTGAGAGTATTTCGACTCCGTCACCCAATACCGAACCTTGATAGTTTCTCTCTCGTTCTATTACTCTCATGTATTGGGTTATTTTGTAGCTACTCTCGTTTGTTAATGACAGTCTACCATACAGATAAGAACTGCATCTGCATATTCACATTAAAGCTACAGCTTCTAAGGAAATGTAATGCGTATTTCCTATTTGATTTTCTTAGTATTTATTGCATATATATTTGCTGTTCAGAGGCTTTACAGTTTTGAGACCGTACCTGGTTCGCCAGAATTGGGAATGGTTCTCAAACAAATAAGTCACCTGAACTTTAGTTCTGCTCGTCCACCCAGCCATGAGACCCATCACTCAGATGGAGTTCTCCCCCCGAGCCATCCTGCAGGCCTCCAGCCCTCAACAGGTTTTGCGCACACTTTGTGCCAGGTTATCTGGTCCTCACCAGACTTAACCTTCCTTTTCTTTCCTTTTTCCTGTTCTTGGAAAAGATTTTCCTCTTTCTTCTGTCTGTCTCTACATCACCGCATTCTCCATCCACCTTCTCTTTTCCCCTGTTAGGGTGCTCGCTGATCCATTTAACCAATGCCAAGAATTAGTTGTAACCGATATGTAATTTAAAATTACTTTTACGCAGGTTTGATTAACTGATTGGTAATTTAAAATTACTTTACGTGGGGTTAATCACAATAGGTATATTACATACTCCCCCCCTTAACAGGAACACCGTCCTCGGTGTTCATCTTTCGTCGGAACTTGATATTTTACTCGTGGTATTACCATCTAATCCACACAAAATGTGATCCTTTCTCTTTGAAATCAACGACTTCATTCCAAGAAAAGACGACAAACAAAATAGTAATGATATAGTCATAAGAAATATCATTAGTTATAAGCATCAATAGTCATAATCATTCGTAATTTGCAAAAATATGCAACTTCTAATCGCCACCACCTGGCCCTTATCCATTCATAATAAACAATTCTCTGTGTCAACTTACCATAACTTACCATCTTATGCTTGAAAATCATGAATACTTTCATGTAAGCCTGTTAATAGAGGTTGGACAATTCTTCAACTTTCCATGGTAAGTAGTTCCTGCAATATATGACTAACAAATTCAACCCCATTAGTCACTATATTTTGAGTCAAATGAGACACTTTGACTAGCAATCAATTGTGCAATGTTAGATGCTTTCTAAATCACAGTACTTTTACAAGTACTTAAAGAGCACTAACACTAATCATCAAATGATAAATCACTGCTCACGTGCACACTGAACGAATTCTCACTAAAGACATCCGTAAAGTACTTCAAGAAGTACCAAAAGAGCACCTAGCTCGCTAATCATCAAAACAGTCAATCACTGCATCAAGCAAGAATTGTCTTAGCTCCCACTAAGATGTTCACAACATTAATAACACAATAAAGGAATTAGAATTTCCATTTATTCTTTGTTGAGCACTAAGCTCATTTCTTATTAAATGTGCATAACATATTTTACACAACTATATGTAAAATTCATTTTTAACATAACATATGGCTGATTAGTTAATTCCTTTAGCCATGAGTCCACAATGGACTAAAGAATTTCCAACCCATGGAAACTGGTTCTCACAACCAAATCGAGTCATTTTCACATCCAGACAGTTTCTTTGATAGAGACCTTACCAGGTCTAATATGGAATTCCACTGGCCAGCCAGCTCAAGAATTCCAGGGAGAGGAAATCTGGGCAGACAAGTACAATCAACCCCTCCGGCAGGTAGCTGCCATCAACCCAACTCCGGGCAGACAAGTACCATCAACCCCTCTGGGCAGGTAACTATCATCAACCCAAGGCATTCCAGCCTTTCACAATCCGGGCAGACAAGTACCATCAACCCAACTCCGGGTAGGTAACTGTCATCAACCCAAGTATCCACAACTGTCTATCATGTTAAATTTCTCTTTTATTACTCTTTCTCATAGTAATTTACACAATGAACCATATGAACACTATCATTAGCATCACAAACATGCATGTATACCATGCATTTACACTTAACCCCCAACATGGGTCCACAACATCAAGTTTGATGGGAAACATATCCATCATACACGTTGTATGCATGCAAATTTTCCACATAACATAATTCATGCATATCATATAACATCATTCTTTCTCATTTATAATTGCATTTCACATTGCAGCAATTTATGTGATGAGTTTTCTTGTTGCCATTAAGCTACCACTACTTAATCCCATCAGCAACGTTAGTTATAAATATGCATCAGTTAACACGTATTCCATTTCCCATAATGTTCATGCATACAGTATTGTCATGTATAAAAACATATGCAAATACTCATTAATGTATAAATATCAACAACAGTTGAGTTAATACTCTCAACATTCCCAATTTTGCCATAGTCTGTTGTTCCAATTCAAATCATCATTAATGGAGTATTATCGTACGTTTACTATGGCTAGCTTTAGTCATGCATCGTTAGTGTAATTAAACATAATTTCTCTAACATACAAGAACATAACTCTTATGTCACAATGACTAATCTTTGTGCATACTATTGCTAATCATATAAGCCCTTCTTTAATGTATGCAACACTTATTCCCTTCACTAGAAGACCACCATCATTTCATACGACAAACCACATACCTCTTTCTTAAAGGAAGTCATTTTAATCCTCATTTCTCTATCTTCCGGTGTGAGGATTTCTCAAGATTACCTTTCAAGAAATTATTAAAGAGGTCTATCTTTCGACATAAAAACCAAGATACAAAAACAAGGTTTACTTATCCTTTATGCATCAAATCAAGCAGTCAACACAGCTCTTCCAACAAGACAATCTCTCCAAGAGAATATTATTTTCAAGGAAGCTATCATAACCACTTCCTCTAAGTACGCACAGTCTCATAATTCCAATGTCAAAATAGCTACCAATATGCAACATGTGTTCTCCTAACACAATTACTTTACTTTAATGCACATAGTTCTTCTCATGAAACAAGTAAGGATTTTGGTTCTTGTATGAACACTATTCTAATGTGTCTTTAAAGGAAAGAACCTCTATTTCCATTTTCAAGAACTCTCATAAAATCCTTTATCTTCATACACGAAGTATGCATACTCTTAGGATGAGACTATATTTATGTATATATGTAATATACTCTTTCCTCAAGAAATTAGGGATAAATATCTATGTGCCTAGAAGCACATCCTTAGTTATCTTTTATCATGCATGTAATGCACAATCATTCCACTAGAATTTAGAGACTAACTAGAATCATAATGCAATTAGCATATATATATATATATATTTTCAAGAAGCTTTTATCACATAAAGATACATATTTTAATTCAAGCAAACTTGGCCACCTTCCATGCTATGTTCTCAGGACATTTATATACCTCATCCTCTTTCTCAAGAAGATACTTGGCCATATTTAACAAGGATTTTATAGACCAGAGACAAGCATTTCACACACACAAGACTCACGTGGAGTCTTTCTAATAGAAACTACCTATTTTCTTTACCAAGAAAACATACAAGATAATCAATCTTTAACTGCATGCCTTAACACATTTTCTTTACCAAGAAAATCTATAAAAGAACCATTCTTTTATTGCATGCATTCAAATACTCTCTCTACTAAGAAATCATGTAAAACATTCATACGTGTTCTTCAAGTAAGTGAACAAGACACTTATCTTATCCTTGGATCAACATGCATAACTAACAAGTTAAACCACCCCTACTGGAAGCAATTGCTCTACTTATGCAATCAGAAGCATAATCTCCTAAGTGTCACACATGCACTAGAGCTACCATTTGGTGCTATATGCAACAACTATCATAACACTACTATGTGACCATTTCAGAATAATGAGTTCAAGGAGACATTATGAAAATCATTAACATCAACACTCTATAGTTATCATTTCCCAACTCCTTAAGCATGGTCAAAGGAATACTCACATGCACATCGAGCGCTTATCTAGTCATCCCAAGACATAGAGTCTTCCGCAAGATTCTAACACTCAAGCTTGCTTTATCTGGTCATCACCAAACTTAGCGAGTTCTTTTCCCATCTCCGTTTGTCTCTACAGCACGGTCTTCTTCCTTCTCCTTGCTCCCTTTTCCTTTGGAAGCATCTATGGTTGGGGAAGGTAATTAGAGTTTGCTGACAACTGTATTAACACAGGTAGTCTATTTATGAATAATTATCACATGTAATTATACCATGAATGGGTCCTAGAAATGTTACCCACTGAACATGCCTCTACCCTTAACTTCACACTGGAATGCAATATGCATAAGAAATCCATCATTCCCATGGTAGAGATAAATTCAACCATCATTTAATCGAGGCTCCAATGGTTTTTATCTCCCAACAAGTAATGATTAACATCAGCACATACCATGCTAATGGATTTTAGTTAATTAGAAGGTAATCATCATTAAAACTATTATGACATAAGCATATACTATTCATCATGCATTGTCATGGTGAATAAAATTAAGACTCTTCTCATAAACAACTAGAACTATAGCACAGAGAGAGTAGAATCTTCACACACACATTCCATGCATGTGTCATCAATCAACTTTACTTGTTTACGAATTGTAGCAATCTTAGTCCAATTCAATTAATGCATATAAATTCTATGGGTTAGTCATACAACACTAACCAATCTCAACTACCAATCATCTTCATGCATCCATGACAAGGCTAAATCAAAAGTTAGTTATGACACTCAAGTCTCGCTGCTTGACCCATTGCATGTTTTTTCAATATCTAAAGGGGTTCTTCTAATGTCTTTTTTTTTAAACCAATTTTTTTTTTCATCCTATTCAAGGATGTTCCCCCTGATTTATATTCATGCATTGGTCTATTAAGTTTCGTTCATTGTAATTTCAATCTAGTTCAATATATGCATTGTTGTTATTGCCATATGTGCAAATCAAAAGTTGGTAGTTGATAGTCACCTCCTCAATGAGTGTTCAATATTGTTCTTAAGTGCGACAAAAGTTTCATTGTCTTTTATCCTCGTCAGGAATCCAACGTTATGAACGTAGTTATGCAACAACTTATTACCTACTTCTCAAAGAAGTTATAAACATGAATCACACCTGTCATGCCAAAAGTAGTGTACGACATAAATGAATATGCGAATGATTAAACTCATACCTGAGTTAATGCCTACTGATGGCGTACTTCGATATCCTTTCCGCTTACCAATTCCCAAAGGCGCCAGTATTGCAACCTTTAGCTCTGATACCAATTTGTCACACCTCTATTACCATGTACATAAAATTTTTTTTACCACATGTCAACCCACCTTATCATTAAACACATTATGGTTCTATCATATATTAAATTCACCATATCATTGAACACATTATGGTTTTTCGGGTTTTGAATCTGCACATTGTATTTGAAAGTCGTTTACACCCAACCCACCATATGTTATCAATGTTTAGTCAACCATATTTGCTATGATTTCAACGCATCAACACTATGTATAAGGTAATGCCTACCTGCGGGTTTTATTAAACGTAGGCTTATATGTATTATAGTCATGCCACGGTTTTATCAGCGGACATGTGCATTAACAAGGCGTGGCCTGTGATGATCCGGCCACAGCGCTCACAACCACCACTTCACTTTTTGCCTTTAAGACACCAGTCCGGAAAGGGCTATGTGGCGTGCCCTGGCTCCTCCGGCCATGTGATACCTTGGGAGCAGGGATCTCGGACTTGACAATTTCATTTCCCGCCTTGACTCCACGGTTCAGATTACATCCCGCAATCGAACGGCTGTTATATGGTCAAGGGTTTATGGGGATACTTATACCCCTTCCCACGCTTCCGGGTTCATTTACCTGTTCACTTCTATTCTGCTCCGGCTCTGTATACCAGCTTGGGGTTTCGCTTACCAGCAGCACTACTTTGCTCTGCAACCGCTCAGGAGTTAGTCGAACCCGTCCTACGACCATTACAGGTATGGGTCTCGGCCTGTAATTGCATTGAGCTAACAATTTACCATATCTATTTCAGTTACAGAGGTTATCGGATTGTGTCATTAACTCCTGGTCTTTTTGTTGCTATGAGGTTCAGTTGGCGCGTGCATACCCTTCCATAGAGAAAAGCTGGCCACCCACGACGGCTCAGCCTTCTTGGCTACAGGTAAGTAAAGCTTATACCGTTGCTTGTTCCTTAATATCTGAGATTTCATCAATTTAAGACATGGTATTCGATTTGCTGTAGGCCGCCGCTCCAACGCGGCCTCCTTGTGTTATTTGCCGAGGTACTCTCTGTCGAGAATCCTCACAGCTGCCCCCCTCATGTTCTTAGGTTCTTACTGTAACTGAGGTTATATATGTTTGACCCGTAAGGGCTTGGTTTCTGTATCAATGTTCATGGTTAAAAGTTACAGTGTTTATGATCTCTGTCTCGGCTTACCGAGTCTACAGATACATATATTTTCCTAAGCTTAGGCTGCGGGTTGAGCCTCCGCGCTCAAACCCTGCAGCAGATACTTTGCCATAATTTTCGTTATTTTCCTTTCAGGGTTATCTCCCCATGATATTAGTATTTTACTCTTATGGTTGAAAAGAGGATCAAATTTTCAATCGAGCTATGTATAGACAGAGTATTGAAAACTGTATAATATTTATAGCAATTTGCTTTGGTAATGAATATTACTCTGTTCTCGAGGTTCATTCATATCTATACTGAACATAGGATTTACCAGTTATGGCTTTGATTTCATGTTGTTTTTTGTTTAAAGGACGGCTAGACCATATTAATCTTGCTTTACGCTTGTACTTACAGTCTTGCTCTGTTCTCATAATGTATGTTCATTCTTACGCTGTATATTCATGGTTTATGCCGTATGCACAGCATGCATTCTAAGTTTTGTTCTATACTAAGCTTTACTCTTCAAGGAATGCCGTTTTATTCAATGTCGATTATATACACAGTTTCTTGTATAATCAGTGTTGCTCATTCGGCTGCATGCACCGAATCCGCATATGGGTATTAATAAACCCTTTCACAGTTATTTGCAATAGGTTATTTAAACGACTGTATTCCTTCGTTATGACTCCATGCACAGCTATATATATGATTTACATCCGTATCACAGATTTATGCATGGTTGTAGAAATAACATAATGCTCTCATCGTTTCTTATATGCTCAGTACTTTATAAAGATCATGAATATTTCTTTCTGTATAATTTCATGGACCAGCTACCACTACCAAATCCACAAATGGTTTAACCTTTGTTCACGGTCAAGGGTATTGACTGGTTCTTGTTTCAGATAAATAACTTATCTACAGACTTTAATAATCTAAAGCATATGCATGTTTATTTCCACGACATTCCCTCACCCGGTACCCGTAGGGTTTGAGATTCTTATATCGATGATATCTACCAATTACTGACGGTGCCGCTGCACCTGGTTTCAGAGGTTCTAACCCTCGTATTTGGTCAATCTATTATTGTAAGGTTTTGTTTCCTTTCAAGCATTTAGTATTATGATTACTGTTAACAGAGTTTTCGTATTTCAACCCGTGAGAGTATTTCGACTCCGTCACCCAATACCGAACCTTGATAGTTTCTCTCTCGTTCTATTACTCTCATGTATTGGGTTATTCTGTAGCTACTCTCGTTTGTTAATGACAGTCTACCATACAGATAAGAACTGCATCTGCATATTCACATTAAAGCTACAGCTTCTAAGGAAATGTAATGCGTATTTCCTATTTGATTTTCTTAGTATTTATTGCATATATATTTGCTGTTCAGAGGCTTTACAGTTTTGAGACCGTACCTGGTTCGCCAGAATTGGGAATGGTTCTCAAACAAATAAGTCACCTGAACTTTAGTTCTGCTCGTCCACCCAGCCATGAGACCCATCACTCAGATGGAGTTCTCCCCCCGAGCCATCCTGCAGGCCTCCAGCCCTCAACAGGTTTTGCGCACACTTTGTGCCAGGTTATCTGGTCCTCACCAGACTTAACCTTCCTTTTCTTTCCTTTTTCCTGTTCTTGGAAAAGATTTTCCTCTTTCTTCTGTCTGTCTCTACAGCACCCATTCTCCATCCACCTTCTCTTTTCCCCTGTTAGGGTGCTCGCTGATCCATTTAACCAATGCCAAGAATTAGTTGTAACTGATATGTAATTTAAAATTACTTTTACGCAGGTTTGATTAACTGATTGGTAATTTAAAATTACTTTACGTGGGGTTAATCACAATAGGTATATTACATACTCCCCCCCTTAACAGGAACACCGTCCTCGGTGTTCATCTTTCGTCGGAACTTGATATTTTACTCGTGGTATTACCATCTAATCCACACAAAATGTGATCCTTTCTCTTTGAAATCAACGACTTCATTCCAAGAAAAGACGACAAACAAAATAGTAATGATATAGTCATAAGAAATATCATTAGTTATAAGCATCAATAGTCATAATCATTCGTAATTTGCAAAAATATGCAACTTCTAATCGCCACCACCTGGCCCTTATCCATTCATAATAAACAATTCTCTGTGTCAACTTACCATAACTTACCATCTTATGCTTGAAAATCATGAATACTTTCATGTAAGCCTGTTAATAGAGGTTGGACAATTCTTCAACCTTCCATGGTAAGTAGTTCCTGCAATATATGACTAACAAATTCAACCCCATTAGTCACTATATTTTGAGTCAAATGAGACACTTTGACTAGCAATCAATTGTGCAATGTTAGATGCTTTCTAAATCACAGTACTTTTACAAGTACTTAAAGAGCACTAACACTAATCATCAAATGATAAATCACTGCTCACGTGCACACTGAACGAATTCTCACTGAAGACATCCGTAAAGTACTTCAAGAAGTACCAAAAGAGCACCTAGCTCGCTAATCATCAAAACAGTCAATCACTGCATCAAGCAAGAATTGTCTTAGCTCCCACTAAGATGTTCACAACATTAATAACACAATAAAGGAATTAGAATTTCCATTTATTCTTTATTGAGCACTAAGCTCATTTCTTATTAAATGTGCATAACATATTTTACACAACTATATGTAAAATTCATTTTTAACATAACATATGGCTGATTAGTTAATTCCTTTAGCCATGAGTCCACAATGGACTAAAGAATTTCCAACCCATGGAAACTGGTTCTCCCAACCAAATCGAGTCATTTTCACATCCAGACAGTTTCTTTGATAGAGACCTTACCAGGTCTAATATGGAATTCCACTGGCCAGCCAGCTCAAGAATTCCAGGGAGAGGAAATCTGGGCAGACAAGTACAATCAACCCCTCCGGCAGGTAGCTGCCATCAACCCAACTCCGGGCAGACAAGTACCATCAACCCCTCTGGGCAGGTAACTATCATCAACCCAAGGCATTCCAGCCTTTCACAATCCGGGCAGACAAGTACCATCAACCCAACTCCGGGTAGGTAACTGTCATCAACCCAAGTATCCACAACTGTCTGTCATGTTAAATTTCTCTTTTATTACTCTTTCTCATAGTAATTTACACAATGAACCATATGAACACTATCATTAGCATCACAAACATGCATGTATACCATGCATTTACACTTAACCCCCGACATGGGTCCACAACATCAAGTTTGATGGGAAACATATCCATCATACACGTTGTATGCATGCAAATTTTCCACATAACATAATTCATGCATATCATATAACATCATTCTTTCTCATTTATAATTGCATTTCACATTGCAGCAATTTATGTGATGAGTTTTCTTGTTGCCATTAAGCTACCACTACTTAATCCCATCAGCAACGTTAGTTATAAATATGCATCAGTTAACACGTATTCCATTTCCCATAATGTTCATGCATACAGTATTGTCATGTATAAAAACATATGCAAATACTCATTAATGTATAAATATCAACAACAGTTGAGTTAATACTCTCAACATTCCCAATTTTGCCATAGTCTGTTGTTCCAATTCAAATCATCATTAATGGAGTATTATCGTACGTTTACTATGGCTAGCTTTAGTCATGCATCGTTAGTGTAATTAAACATAATTTCTCTAACATACAAGAACATAACTCTTATGTCACAATGACTAATCTTTGTGCATACTATTGCTAATCATATAAGCCCTTCTTTAATGTATGCAACACTTATTCCCTTCACTAGAAGACCACCATCATTTCATACGACAAACCACATACCTCTTTCTTAAAGGAAGTCATTTTAATCCTCATTTCTCTATCTTCCGGTGTGAGGATTTCTCAAGATTACCTTTCAAGAAATTATTACAGAGGTCTATCTTTCGGCATAAAAACCAAGATACAAAAACAAGGTTTACTTATCCTTTATGCATCAAATCAAGCAGTCAACACAGCTCTTCCAACAAGACAATCTCTCCAAGAGATTATTATTTTCAAGGAAGCTATCATAACCACTTCCTCTAAGTACGCACAGTCTCATAATTCCAACGTCAAAATAGCTACCAATATGCAACATGTGTTCTCCTAACACAATTACTTTACTTTAATGCACATAGTTCTTCTCATGAAACAAGTAAGGATTTTGGTTCTTGTATGAACACTATTCTAATGTGTCTTTAAAGGAAAGAACCTCTATTTCCATTTTCAAGAACTCTCATAAAATCCTTTATCTTCATACACGAAGTATGCATACTCTTAGGATGAGACTATATTTATGTATATATGTAATATACTCTTTCCTCAAGAAATTAGGGATAAATATCTATGTGCCTAGAAGCACATCCTTAGTTATCTTTTATCATGCATGTAATGCACAATCATTTCACTAGAATTTAGAGACTAACTAGAATCATAATGCAATTAGCATATATATATATATATATTTCAAGAAGCTTTTATCACATAAACATACATATTTTAATTCAAGCAAACTTGGCCACCTTCCATGCTATGTTCTCAGGACATTTATATACCTCATCCTCTTTCTCAAGAAGATACTTGGCCATATTTAACAAGGATTTTATAGACCAGAGACAAGCATTTCACACACACAAGACTCACGTGGAGTCTTTCTAATAGAAACTACCTATTTTCTTTACCAAGAAAACATACAAGATAATCAATCTTTAACTGCATGCCTTAACACATTTTCTTTACCAAGAAAATCTATAAAAGAACCATTCTTTTATTGCATGCATTCAAATACTCTCTCTACTAAGAAATCATGTAAAACATTCATACGTGTTCTTCAAGTAAGTGAACAAGACACTTATCTTATCCTTGGATCAACATGCATAACTAACAAGTTAAACCACCCCTACCGGAAGCAATTGCTCTACTTATGCAATCAGAAGCATAATCTCCTAAGTGTCACACATGCACTAGAGCTACCATTTGGTGCTATATGCAACAACTATCATAACACTACTATGTGACCATTTCAGAATAACGAGTTCAAGGAGACATTATGAAAATCACTAACATCAACACTCTATAGTTATCATTTCCCAACTCCTTAAGCATGGTCAAAGGAATACTCACATGCACATCGAGCGCTTATCCAGTCATCCCAAGACTTAGAGTCTTCCGCAAGATTCTAACACTCAAGCTTGCTTTATCTGGTCATCACCAAACTTAGCGAGTTCTTTTCCCATCTCCGTCTGTCTCTACAGCACGGTCTTCTTCCTTCTCCTTGCTCCCTTTTCCTTTGGAAGCATCTATGGTTGGGGAAGGTAATTAGAGTTTGCTGACAACTGTATTAACACAGGTAGTCTATTTATGAATAATTATCACATGTAATTATACCATGAATGGGTCCTAGAAATGTTACCCACTAAACATGCCTCTACCCTTAACTTCACACTGGAATGCAATATGCATAAGAAATCCATCATTCCCATGGTAGAGATAAATTCAACCATCATTTAATCGAGGCTCCAATGGTTTTTATCTCCCAACAAGTAATGATTAACATCAGCACATACCATGCTAATGGATTTTAGTTAATTAGAAGGTAATCATCATTAAAACTATTATGGCATAAGCATATACTATTCATCATGCATTGTCATGGTGAATAAAATTAAGACTCTTCTCATAAACAACTAGAACTATAGCACAGAGAGAGTAGAATCTTCACACACACATTCCATGCATGTGTCATCAATCAACTTTACTTGTTTACGAATTGTAGCAATCTTAGTCCAATTCAATTAATGCATATAAATTCTATGGGTTAGTCATACAACACTAACCAATCTCAACTACCAATCATCTTCATGCATCCATGACAAGGCTAAATCAAAAGTTAGTTATGACACTCAAGTCTCGCTGCTTGACCCATTGCATGTTTTTTCAATATCTAAAGGGGTTCTTCTAATGTCTTTTTTTTTAAACCAATTTTTTTTTTCATCCTATTCAAGGATGTTCCCCCTGATTTATATTCATGCATTGGTCTATTAAGTTTCGCTCATTGTAATTTCAATCTAGTTCAATATATGCATTGTTGTTATTGCCATATGTGCAAATCAAAAGTTGGTAGTTGATCGTCACCTCCTCAATGAGTGTTCAATATTGTTCTTAAGTGCGACAAAAGTTTCATTGTCTTTTATCCTCATCAGGAATCCAACGTTATGAACGTAGTTATGCAACAACTTATTACCTACTTCTCAAAGAAGTTATAAACATGAATCACACCTGTCATGCCAAAAGTAGTGTACGACATAAATGAATATGCGAATGATTAAACTCATACCTGAGTTAATGCCTACTGATGGCGTACTTCGATATCCTTTCCGCTTACCAATTCCCAAAGGCGCCAGTATTGCAACCTTTAGCTCTGATACCAATTTGTCACACCTCTATTACCATGTACATAAAAAAAAATTTACCACATGTCAACCCACCTTATCATTAAACACATTATGGTTCTATCATATATTAAATTCACCATATCATTGAACACATTATGGTTTTTCGGGTTTTGAATCTGCACATTGTATTTGAAAGTCGTTTACACCCAACCCACCATATGTTATCAATGTTTAGTCAACCATATTTGCTATGATTTCAATGCATCAACACTATGTACAAGGTAATGCCTACCCGCGGGTTTTATTAAACGTAGGCTTATATGTATTATAGTCATGCCACGGTTTTATCAGCGGACATGTGCATTAACAAGGCGTGGCCTGTGATGATCCGGCCACAGCGCTCACAACCACCACTTCACTTTTTGCCTTTAAGACACCAGTCCGGAAAGGGCTATGTGGCGTGCCCTGGCTCCTCCGGCCATGTGATACCTTGGGAGCAGGGATCTCGGACTTGACAATTTCATTTCCCGCCTTGACTCCACGGTTCAGATTACATCCCGCAATCGAACGGCTGTTATATGGTCAAGGGTTTATGGGGATACTTATACCCCTTCCCACGCTTCCGGGTTCATTTACCTGTTCACTTCTATTCTACTCCGGCTCTGTATACCAGCTTGGGGTTTCGCTTACCAGCAGCACTACTTTGCTCTGCAACCGCTCAGGAGTTAGTCGAACCCGTCCTACGACCATTACAGGTATGGGTCTCGGCCTGTAATTGCATTGAGCTAACAATTTACCATATCTATTTCAGTTACAGAGGTTATCAGATTGTGTCATTAACTCCTGGTCTTTTTGTTGCTATGAGGTTCAGTTGGCGCGTGCATACCCTTCCATAGAGCAAAGCTGGCCACCCACGACGGCTCAGCCTTCTTGGCTACAGGTAAGTAAAGCTTATACCGTTGCTTGTTCCTTAATATCTGAGATTTCATCAATTTAAGACATGGTATTCGATTTGCTGTAGGCCGCCGCTCCAACGCGGGCCTCCTTGTGTTATTTGCCGAGGTACTCTCTGTCGAGAATCCTCACAGCTACCCCCCTCATGTTCTTAGGTTCTTACTGTAACTGAGGTTATATATGTTTGACCCGTAAGGGCTTGGTTTCTGTATCAATGTTCATGGTTAAAAGTTACAGTGTTTATGATCTCTGTCTCGGCTTACCGAGTCTACAGATACATATATTTTCCTAAGCTTAGGCTGCAGGTTGAGCCTCCGCGCTCAAACCCTGCAGCAGATACTTTGCCATAATTTTCGTTATTTTCCTTTCAGGGTTATCTCCCCATGATATTAGTATTTTACTCTTATGGTTGAAAAGAGGATCAAATTTTCAATCGAGCTATGTATAGACAGAGTATTGAAAACTGTATAATCTTTATAGCAATTTGCTTTGGTAATGAATATTACTCTGTTCTCGAGGTTCATTAATATCTATACTGAACATAGGATTTACCAGTTATGGCTTTGATTTCATGTTGCTTTTTGTTTAAAGGACGGCTAGACCATATTAATCTTGCTTTACACTTGTACTTACAGTGTGGCTCTGTTCTCATAATGTATGTTCATTCTTACGCTGTATATTCATGGTTTATGCCGTATGCACAGCATGCATTCTAAGTTTTGTTCTATACTAAGCTTTACTCTTCAAGGAATGCCGTTTTATTCAATGTCGATTATATACACAGTTTCTTGTATAATCAGTGTTGCTCATTCGGCTGCATGCACCGAATCCGCATATGGGTATTAATAAACCCTTTCACAGTTATTTGCAATAGGTTATTTAAACGACTGTATTCCTTCGTTATGACTCCATGCACAGCTATATATATGATTTACATCCGTATCACAGATTTATGCATGGTTGTAGAAATAACATAATGCTCTCATCGTTTCTTATATGCTCAGTACTTTATAAAGATCATGAATATTTCTTTCTGTATAATTTCATGGACCAGCTACCACTACCAAATCCACAAATGGTTTAACCTTTGTTCACGGTCAAGGGTATTGACTGGTTCTTGTTTCAGATAAATAACTTATCTACAGACTTTAATAATCTAAAGCATATGCATGTTTATTTCCACGACATTCCCTCACCCGGTACCCGTAGGGTTTGAGATTCTTATATCGATGATATCTACCAATTACTGACGGTGCCGCTGCACCTGGTTTCAGAGGTTCTAACCCTCGTATTTGGTCAATCTATTATTGTAAGGTTTTGTTTCCTTTCAAGCATTTAGTATTATGATTACTGTTAACAGAGTTTTCGTATTTCAACCCGTGAGAGTATTTCGACTCCGTCACCCAATACCGAACCTTGATAGTTTCTCTCTCGTTCTATTACTCTCATGTATTGGGTTATTCTGTAGCTACTCTCGTTTGTTAATGACAGTCTACCATACAGATAAGAACTGCATCTGCGTATTCACATTAAAGCTACAGCTTCTAAGGAAATGTAATGCGTATTTCCTATTTGATTTTCTTAGTATTTATTGCATATATATTTGCTGTTCAGAGGCTTTACAGTTTTGAGACCGTACCTGGTTCGCCAGAATTGGGAATGGTTCTCAAACAAATAAGTCACCTGAACTTTAGTTCTGCTCGTCCACCCAGCCATGAGACCCATCACTCAGATGGAGTTCTCCCCCCGAGCCATCCTGCAGGCCTCTAGCCCTCAACAGGTTTTGCGCACACTTTGTGCCAGGTTATCTGGTCCTCACCAGACTTAACCTTCCTTTTCTTTCCTTTTTCCTGTTCTTGGAAAAGATTTTCCTCTTTCTTCTGTCTGTCTCTACAGCACCGCATTCTCCATCCACCTTCTCTTTTCCCCTGTTAGGGTGCTCGCTGATCCATTTAACCAATGCCAAGAATTAGTTGTAACTGATATGTAATTTAAAATTACTTTTACGCAGGTTTGATTAACTGATTGGTAATTTAAAATTACTTTACGTGGGGTTAATCACAATAGGTATATTACAAGAGGAGGAATCATGGCGCCTCAAGAGCAGAGCCATCTGGCTCAAAGCAGGAGACAGGAACACAAAATTTTTTCACAAGTTTGCCAATGCGAGAAGAGAAAAAAACTCTATCTGGAGAATCAGAGATGATCGGGGAAACAATCTTTTATCACAGGACCAAATCACGGCGGAGGCAGTTCGATTCTTCCAAAACCAGTACAGAAGAAGGGAGATTGCTCTCCAGGACGCCATGTGGAGTATTGAGAATATGCCAGATATGTTTAACAATGCTGCAAATGAAGACTTCATAAGGCCCATCTCTGAAGATGAACTTCTAAAGGCCATGAAATCCTTCAAGAAGGATAAAAGCCCGGGGCCTGACGGCTGGCCAATAGAATTCTTCCTTCATTATTTTGATCTCTTCAAACGGGATTTGCTGGGTATGGTGGATGCTTCCCGGATGGCTGGGAATATACACTCTGCAACTACATCTACATTCATAGCGCTTATTCCAAAAAAACATAGCGCTGATACCTTTCAGGACTTTCGGCCAATCTCATTATGTAATATCACGTTCAAAATCATCTCCAAAATTGTTGCAGAACGTATGAAGCCTCTTCTATCCTCCTATATTTCCAGAGAACAGCACGCTTTTTTAAAGGGCAGAGTAATCTTGGATGCGGTTGCCATGACCCAAGAAAGCCTCTTTAAAATTATATCGAAGAATATGGACGCTGCAATCCTCAAAATCGACTTGCAAAAGGCTTATGATTGTGTCGATTGGGGTTTTTTGAGAATCCTGTTAGCAAAAATTGGACTTAAATCCCAAGGGGTCAATTGGGTCATGTCTTGTGTGGAGAATGTTAAATACTCGGTGATTGTGAATGGCATTCCTTCTATTTTTTTTCAAGCTGAGAGGGGTCTTCGCCAGGGATGTCCCCTTTCTCCACTGCTGTTCATTCTGGTGATGAATTCTCTTAGTAGTCAGATCAACAAAGCTGTTGCGGAGAAGAGATGCCTTCCAGTTAAAATCTGCAAGAACATCTCCATCTCTCATAGTCTGTTCGTTGATGATATTCTCATCCTTGCTATGCTCTGTAGGGCTTCCTGGACCTGCATAAACGACATTCTCTCAAGATTTCAGAGAGCCACCGGCCTGATCATTAACAAGGAAAAATCCTTCCTTCTCCATAATGATGTGAAGTTGGATACTGTCAAATGGATTTCGGACCTGTTGGGTATTGCCCCAAATTCGCTACAACACGGATTCAAATACCTGGGTTTTCCATTAAAGGCTAAAGGACATACTATCAGGGACTGGCAATGGCTACTGGACAGATTCTACAAGAGAATTGCCCAATGGGAATACAAATTTCTCTCACTTGCTGGCAGGCTTATATTAGCACAGTCAGTCCTCTGTCAACTGTCAGTCTATTGGGCTCATATTTTCTATCTTCCTAGCAGTATTATTAAGCAGATGAACAGGTTGATTGCTAACTTTCTTTGGGGAGGTCATGCAAATCAGAGTAAAATCCATCTCGTTAAGATAGCGTCCATCGCTGCTCCAAAATGTAGGGGTGGATGGGGCCTGAAGAACATTCGCTCCTTTGGAAACGCACTGCTCTGCAAATCTCTTCACAGAGGCGTATTTGGGGACGGGCCGTGGAGTAATCTCATAAAGACAAAATACCTCAAAGGAAAACCTGTAGAATTCTGGTACAGAAAGCGGTCCTTGGGAACCAGAAATGGCTCGCTGATATGGAAAAGCTTACGCAAAGTTCAACCTTTTTTCATGAGAAAATTCTGCTGGACTCTATATTCTGGATCCAACATTTTTATTGCCTTCGACTCCATTTTATCTGGCAAGGGTTTCTCATTTCCTCATCCGTTGCTGCATGAATTTCATAGGCTGGGGATCTTTACGTGGGACAAACTGATTAAGGGGTGGTCAGGTGCCTCACCAATCTGGAAGGAAGGCGAGGAGCTTCATCTGCCTCGACAGAAGCTTCCTTTATGGCTGTCGGCAAAGGAGCGACTTATATGCTTGGGGGTCTCCAGGACAGGCGCTCATGATAGCCTGGTATGGTCCATCCATAAGCCGGTCAGCGTTAAGAACATTTATGAAGACATGTTTTCTGTTGTTTCAGGGAATCCACATCCTTTTTTTCCTACGTGCTTTTGGAAAGCTGCTTGTCCGATGAAGATGGTTATCTTCTCCTGGTTGTTATTCTGGAATAAAAACCTCACATGGGAGACATTGCAAAGGAGATGCTGGCAGGGACCTAGCAGATGCTCGATGTGCCTGAAAGCTTCGGAAACAAACCTACATATGTTCTTCCACTGCCCATCGTCCCTTAAAATCTGGTATGATTTGTCTATGCATTTTGTTTTCCCTCTCATCCGTTTCTCTTCTGTTCAGGAAGGCTTTCTTTGGTGGAGTGGGCAACCCCCCTCTAGGAGATCGCTGTTCATAATCACCTGCTGGCATCTATGGATCTGGAGGAATGCGCACACTTTCCAAGACTCTAAGGAGCCTATCCAGGCTATCTTCCAGCGTATTCTGGCCTGTCATGAGTCCCTCCATTAACAACTTTTTGTATAAATATGTTTCTCTTTTGATGTCGTCATTTTAGATCTGCAAGCGGACTCTGTATGTCACATGCTCTTTTTGAACATGGTTCCTCTTTTCAGCAGGCTGGGCGCAACTGTTTCATCCATATGTCCTTGATGGTTTGCTTTTTTGGTATAGTTTGTAAAGTTTTGGTCTGGGAGAAGTTTTAGGCTCTTCCCATATTCTCTTATGTCGCTCTCCTGATCCGGGTCTTTCTGATAAGGATGGTTAGGCATTAGTCTTGCCGGTATAGAATTGTCATACAGCAATATGAATGAGGTCTGGGCATCCAGCCGTATCAGTCTTTCTCAGTTTTTGTATTCTAGACCTTTATATATCCTTAATATAAAGCTATGACGGTTTTTTTTCTTCTGAAAAAAAAATAGTGCCTACTAATTTTCACTGTATTTGACCGGCAGGATTGATGGGCGAATCAATCGATTACAACAATTTACCCCTCAAATTCTATGCCAGCCATCGATTGGATGAAGATGACGGAAATTTTGGGAGCCTCCGTAGTGAATGCAAATCCCCATAGGAAAACCACGCGTATTCTGCCAATCACTCTCGTATTATGATATTAATATAATCGTGGTGGAAATTTGGTTTCGAACACAAATTTAGAGTGGAAATGGAAAAAAAAAATTAAAAGAATCTAGTTGTGGGAATGCTTAAATAGTTTTTGGGCTAACAAAAATAGATTCAGCCCCATTAATAATTTAGGGTATCTAAAATTATAAAAATAATTATTATATGGTTTATTTTAATAATAAATAATAAAATATTTATTTAAATAAATGAAAAAATTTAATATTAATATTTTAAATTAAATAGTGTGTTTGGAAACATTTTCATGTGAAGAAAAATAATAAGGGATAATCATAAAAATTAAGATTAAAAATTTAGAAAGTTTCTTTAAAAATTGTTCCTAATTTTTGTTAGTGTATTATTATAAATTGAATAGTCTTTTGAAATAATTTGGTTTATATTTATATTCATATTGATGTTTAGTTGTGTGGTGTCTTTTATAATGTGTTATAAAGGAAATGTGCAATTTTTTTAGTATTTAATTTGGATAGTTACAAGGGGAAAAAGGTGAAAGCCTCCTATGATAGTTCAGTGATGATGAGATGAATATTAGTATAAGTACTGCGACAACGGAAAAGTGTTGGCATGTGTTGCAAAGAGTGTGGCCGTAATTTTTTCTTTGGTGTTTAGAGATTCCAAGCTGCTAGTATATTTTTGATAATGGGGTGGTTTAGTTTTGGTTTACCCCATATTTGCACCACATACTAGTGGTTGGGTGTTTGACTTCTGCGACAATGGGAAAGTGTTTACACGTGTTGCAAAGACTGTGGTCGTAATTTCTTCTTTGGTATCTAGAGATTCCAAGCTACTGGTATATTTTTGATAATGGGGTGGTTTAGTTTTGGTTTGCCCCATATTTGCACCACGACTGTTGGTTGGGTGTTTGATTTGGTGTTTTTTGGGCAGTTTCTCACCCGATTTTGTGTGAGTGTTGGGAGGTGTCGAGGGTGGCTTGTGGTTTCATTAGGCCTGGAACTATTAGGAATGCTTCGTTTTCTTATTCTGGAAGTGATACGCATCATATTGTTGTTTCTTTGTGCAATATATATCCTCATTCTCATTTGGGTGGAACATTCGCATTCTCCTCATCGAAATACCAATGCACGTCTCGAGAAATATTCTTAACGGGGATTTGGTGGGGAATGATATTGAGGTTATGGTACAACAGGAGCACAAGAGTTTTCAGAATTTGTGGAAGAAGTGGATAAATCCTTTTATCATCTTGCGGCTCTTTAAGAACATAAGTTTTAGGCATTGTCGTCGGTGGTGGAGGATCTTGGGTTGTTGGTGTTGTTGTTGTTGTTAGTAACATCTGCATTTGTTGCATCATCGAGGGTTTTCTGTGACTCGTTTGTGGTTTCAGTTTTTTTGGCCATTTTAGTGGGGCGTCACTAAGTTGTGGCTCTAGGACGGTGGCACTGGGGTGGCAAATTTTCGCGGCCACCTTTTTCTAGGGGTAAGCAATAAAAATGTTTGGAGGTTAAGGGGGTTGTTGCTGGATAACTCCAGGTGTGCCATTTGCAGGTGGTACTATTCTGGTGTATTAAATTCCTACGGTGCGCAAATTTGGTAAATTGGCCGATTGTTCCATATTAATGGTCGATGTTACGAGTGTCGGTGATGGGCATCTCAAGTTCGTAAATATATGGTGGTGCTATCTACAAGTGTCAACACTTTCCACATTTCTCAAGGATTTTGGGCTCATCACATTTCGGTTGAGATTTTGGTGGGATCTTGCGCGTTGGGGATCTGGGCTGGTGGGTGTCCCCGTCATTTTCAGGGAGATAAATTCTCCGATTATCTGATATGTCCATTACAATTTTGTTATTTTATTCTGGGTGGAGGCGGTGGCTCTCTACGTGTATACTTATCGTGGGTCTTTCACATTTATTTGGGGTTCTTCGTACCTTTCGTGAATTTCATTCTTTTGACATCCCTTGGCTAACATACATTCTTGGCACGGGTTCTTTTAATTCCATAAATGGGCCTTCCAAGATTTGGTGGGTACCACATATTGTCACATTTAAGGGGTTTCTTGGATGGTGGACTTGTTTGATGCTGCCTAAGTAGTTCAGGTGTGGTGTTGGTTTCTCTCTGATAACTTAGGGGCTGGGTACCTACATCCTTGTGTCACTTCGATTTGTCATCCTTGGTGGCAGTTGATGGAGGGATTTATCAAATCACTCAATGCGAACATATCCGCTCAGGAGGCATTTGTGTGTGCCACGTTGGACGTGGAACAATATTACAGGAAATGGGCCCATTCCCGGGGTACTGACTCACCCACTATGCATGGTGGGCACATGTTGTAGTTGGATCTGCATCCACTTGCATGTCCCCTCCCTGAGGTGGATCCCCAATTTCGACATCAGCTTCTTGGACCTTCGGATCATCGTAAAAGGCGGAACAAAAACATCAAATGCACTATGGAACTAAAATTCTTGAGTTTTGGACATGATGTCCTATGGGATCGGGTGGTAAGTTTACAGAACTGAGCATTGGTTGGTCGGTGGTTCTTCGCCGGTACACAGGACATGGACATGGCTGGGTGGGTATCGGCTCAGCAGACGCCTATCCTGGGGTACACCCCAAATGTGAGTAGATTATTAAATCAGTGGTATAGCTTTCATTTCTTGCATAAGGAGAATTTAGAGCGGATTTTATTGATCCCGTGGGTTCGGGGTCAGAGTTTCCTGCAGCTTAGTAGATGGTACATCGGGTTTAACCTACTCCTGGACACTCCAAAGAATAACTACATTTGGGTTAAACTCCTTGGTTTACTGCTGGAGTTTTGGACCAAGCATGCTCTAGTGGAGATCGGGAATGCGGTGGGGTGTTTTGTTTATAGGGATTCTCGGGTATTAGGTGCTTGTGACAAAAGGGTGGCCTAGATATTGGTTGAGGTAGATTATATGGGGGGTCTATTGGGGAGCATTAATTTGGAATGGGACACTTTGCGTATCAGCCATAGGATTGACCACTGGGGCATTCTGTTTTGTTGTTTGTTATGCCACCACACCATGCATTTATTGGAGAGATGCCCTACAGGTTTTCATGGAAATGGTGTTTCGCGCCGGAACGGTCTTCAACCTTCTTAAGAGCGCAGTCAGAGATCTTCTCGGCCTTTGTCGGAGACCAATAAAGGTACCACCACATCCTCTGATGAGCCCTCTATACTTGGAAATAATCACGTTTTTGTTACTACTTTTGAGTCTCTTGTATCTTCGTACAAAAATAAGTCGGACTCCTGTCCAGGGGTGGGGGGTTCCCAAAATCCATATACTATGAACCTGTATTTGCCTTTGGTGGTGCTTTCTTACAGGCCGAGATTGATCCATTGATTTGCTAGATCCATAAGCCAGGTTCTACAGGCTATTAGTGCCTTGTAAATCTTCTCACCAATCTAATAAAATCTATATTTTGGCCTTTGCACATATCTGTTGCATGAGTTTGTTATTTCACCTTCAAAAATGTTTGACCAAATATTTGTGCGCCAAGTGTTCGAAGAAAGTTGTTATAGAAATTTTTTAAATGTTGTTGCACTGGTACATTTTAGTTCTAGTATATTACAAAGAGGTATGGTTTTAACAAAAACCTAATGTGCTTGTGGGTAGCTATGACCCTTGAGGAATGTTCCTCTCACCAGTGAGTACATGTTTAAAAGTAATGTGCTTGTGGGTAGTTATGACCATTGAGGAATGTTACTCTCACCTGAGGAATGTTACTCTCACCAATGAGTACATGTTTAAAAGTAATGTGCTTGTGGGTAGTTATGACCATTGAGGAATGTTACTCTCACTGGTGAGTACATGGTTTTGAATAAGTTTAAAAAATCAATAAGATGGTCTTTATTATTTGGAATAAAATGACAAAAATGTTTAAATGTGAAATTATTATTTTTATAACAAAAACCTTATCTAACCTTGCCTAATTTTAGAATATAATATGTAATTTGATAATTATATAAGGAAGAACCCAACATAACCTAGCCTAGTTTCACCTTCAATAGGGATCCATTACAAAAATGGAAACGGTACATGGTTGGTATGGTTATATTAAAGTGTTCCTATCCCTTGGCATTGATTTTGGATTATGACAATTTCTTATATGTAAATAAATAATTAATAACCATTGCAAAAATAGAAAAATACATAGTTGGTGTGGTTATATTGAAGTGTTCCAATTCCTTAACATTGATAGTATAGATTTTTGGATTATGAAAATTTCTTATATATGAATAAATAACTAATATCAAATTTTAAACAATAAAATTAAAATTTATTTTTTACTAAAATTTAATAATACATTTATGGATAAACTTACAATTATATATATGGATAAACTTACCATTATATATATTTAAATTCCACTATTGAATACACAAATAAATTCAAAACAATTAGAATGTATAAAATCAATAACTCAACTATCCAATTTCAATACATTTTAACCTAATTTCTAACCAAATTGATTATAAAATATATTGAAAAAGTCTAAATGCAAAACTTTTAAAATACACTATTTAAACTTTCTTTATCAAACATAAAAATATCATATATCCAACACAACGTAACATCACCATGCATTTGAGAATCAGTGACAACGTAACATCACCTTGCATTTGAGAACCAGTGAAATAATGCCAGTTGGCACACAAACGTTGATGTCCACACCATCCACAGAACAAAGTTGGTAGGTACACAAGGGTGGATCAACTACGAAGGCATCAAGGCATATACGACAAGGGGCTCAATTTTTAATTAGTCCACAATGATCCTCCCTTGTCATCACTGTTAACGACATGGAAAATAATTTAACACATGTTTATAGTCGTAGTGTATTCCAAATCCAACAATAAATAAATGAAGTTAGATATACTAAACTTTTAGTGGGAGGCGTTTTGAATTGTGTGTCAAACAACGTTAAGGGATGGCAGGGAGGGGTAAACGTAGAAGAAGAAAAGTCCATTTAGAGATGGTGTCACGTGCAATCATAACTAGTTTGACCTGACCTGTGCAAGTATTGTGCTGCAAAAATGAAAAAAGACCGTGGTTATATTGATCGTTATATATAAAATTTTAAACAATTAATGCTACCCATGCTTTGTTTGAGACTCCATTGGTGCGTGTTTTGAATGAACCATAGGTATGACATCTTCATGTCATAATACCAACTATATACGCGTGGTGGCTCTCGGGAGAGGTACCTCTATGGTGTTTTAAACCATAGTTACAACATTTATTAATTTATTAGGAAGTGTATATTAATAACCCACTATGAAATAATGTGGGAACGAAAAACTCACGACATTAATACCTAGACGTGTGGTTGATAATGTAATGATGGAAAAGTCAATGAGGTGTTTGAATTACCATGAGTTAATATCATGGTTTATTATTACACGTCTAAAAAATCATTATTTATTTTGTATGACATTTTTACGACAAGAGATGCTCTCGAGCTTATGACATAAATGTTGGTAACATCATGTTTAACTTTAAAAATAAAATAAAAATAATTTTATGGTATTCATTTATGGAATTGACTCATGGGTTCATGTGGAAGATAGCTTATTTAAAGGGTGAAATTAAACTAGTCTAGATCCATCTTAACTTTAAATCTACCAAGCTCATAGAGGGATCAAAACTCTTGAGGTGTAAACCTCTTTTAGAGTGGAAAGAGATTTGATCCCTCTCGGCCCTTAATAGATCTAAAGTTAAGTTGTATCTAGGCTAGTTTTTAATTATCAATTTAATTAAAAAAAAAAAACATAACTATTTTGGAGATAAAATCTCAACCTTTAATTTGTTTATACTACGATTGATATTCTAAGATATTCCATGGATTTTAGATCCCTACCATCCACCTAATAATTATTGATAATTAAATTAAAATTTTAAATCTTTATTTCAAAATATATATGCCTATCATCATAATTGTCACATACCCGCACACACATAATTTTTTTTTTTAATATTACCGACCTACTCTTACCATTCGATAATATATTTACATTGATCTCACTTACCATGCAATAATATAGTTTACATTATCACGGATTTCATTTGGTTTACATATGTGTTGAATGGATATGATGCGGCGAGTGATATCAATATGGTTTATGGCATTCTCTGTTTCCGGCCATCGTGCATGGACTTCGGCTTACGTTTGGGGTTGGCGCCTTGCATATTTCCGTTACCGGAATTAGCAACCCGAGGCCGTCCTGCCCTGATGCTGTGCTGGCGCCTTTAGCTATAACCATTTGGGTGCTGCATTTACTATCGTCGGCCCGATCACGTGATGGGAGGGTGTCAAAGTTTGCCGCCTAAGTTTTACCGCTCAGATCAATGGTTTGGATGCTTTGGTATGCATCCGAGGGTAGGAGGCCCTCCGGCTCCAATCTCGATGATGGCCCCTTCTCGATCGTTCGGAACTGGTAAAACTCGGCGTCCCGACGTTCACGGCCCCATTCGCTGCTGCCCGAGTTTGGTTCAGTCCCCCTCCGCCGAGTGATCTCCTTCTCCGCCGAGCTAGCACAGATCCGCCGAGCGTCCATACTACAGGATATATTTACCTTTCACTACAGAGCCCGGGTAAGGTTACTGTCTTGGCGCCTTCTACTTATATTGAGTTTTTGGGTTAATTCTGTTATGCCTTTCGTGTTACAGTTTTCTTAAGGCGGCATTGTTTGTGGTTGCAGCTGGGCTTGTTCCCGAGTTCGGCCAGGAGATGCAGGGTCTCCTTCCAGCACCAGAGTGACTCGGCCATCCCTCAGGTACGTCCCTCCATCGTTTATGTATTACGCCGATCTGGTTAACCGTTCTTCTCTCGAGTCTAGCCGTGGCGACCTTATTGTTTTGTTTATGGTTGGTCGCAGAAGGTACTGGCTTGCCACAGTCCGCTCATTACCTATTTCTCCCGACTACGGGATATGGGTTCCGGTGGAACCCTAAGGTTCCCAGAAGTTCTGCGTTGGAAAGTTACTTAAGTTGCCGACTGTAAATGAATGTTGATATATCTGTGAACTGGATTGTTACATTAATTGTATACATTTAGAACCGGTTTCTGGCTTAAAGCCTGTGGTTACTGTTGTCTGGGCCGGACCCAGTTTTTATTTCTCCTGAACAGTTAATGTAGACTCGCGGCCATGGCTTAATATTTATGAATCTCTATTTTTTTGCTACCGCATTGGTTATTGAATATTTTTTTTTTTTTTTGAAGAAAGGTTATGGATCATATCGACCCAGGTACTGCAAGATTTGGCCGTTCACTTGCGGCTCGGTAACATATTGTTTGCCCTTGGTGTTTGTAACTTTCAAGTTTACATATATATGCATGTCCGTGTTATCATGGTTCTTGTTACCGTTAATGGAATTCATTTATAATTTCTCGTCTGATAAGTCCACTGTCTCGGTTGTATTCCCGACTTCTCCTTGTTTTATTTTCATAGTTTAAATATCGTCTGGCAAGTCACAAGCCAAAAATATTCTTCAATGTTTTGCTATACGGTACGTTCCGTCTTCGGTAAGGATTATGATGTCTATTATTAGCTGAGATTTGCTCAGTTTGATTCCGAGGTTTCCTTTGAATAATGTATTTCAATTTATAGCTCCATTTCGTTCCATAGTTGTCTGCAGACATTCACAACTTTTGTTGGTAATTGGTTCAGTTATTGTGGCGGCAGGGTCCTGTGCCGCGGCTTTCATCCAGCCCTAAGGATTACATTTTTCCTCTAAATCCCCATTCATCGACCCTTTGGGGTTTTACCACCTACGGCTACAGGCTGCCATCCTCTCCATGATTATTCTTAGAGCCAGAGCCCGCTGCAATCTCCGGGTCTATTTTGGTCTTTTTACGCACTAGGCTGGCTATAATTCTTTTAGGCTATTCCACTAAGTTCATGTCTATAACCTCCCTTTGCCCTGTCGAAGACCCACTCCCAGGTTACACAGGTATACAGTTCGAGAATTAAGTTACAGCCAGAATAGTTCTACAGTCTAATATTTTGTTTTTATCTGCGGTGATAACAGGGAGACTGTACACTTACAGCTCGAGTCCCTTTCCGCACCGTCTCTTACCCTGGCCCCCTACCCGGGTACAAGGAACACAGTTCCCGATTCGGTTTCCATGTATGCAGTCCTTCTCTTACAATCTTATTAGGGTCTTTGCGACCTTTCTAGTGACTAGTTAATTCAGATCACTTGCAGACAGCTTACAGATACTTGTAAACAATTCCGGATAATCTTGCAATTAATTACAGTTAACTTGCAAACGATTACAAATAACCTTACAATAAGTAAAGATATCTTGCAGTCATATTTTTACTGAGGTCAAGGGTTCCAGTCTACTTACCTGGTCGCTCCTAGCCTTTTAGTCGCCTCAGTAAATCATCCGCAGAATCTGTGCAGATCCATTTTACCACCCATCCATGAGACTCGTCCTTCGGGACCAAAGTCTCCCCCCAAGCTTTCCCTTGCCGGATCACTATCCTCAGCAAGACTGCACCTTTGTGCTCGACTATCTGGTCCTTACCAGACTTAGTCTTTTCTTTTTGCTTCTTTTTCTGCCTGTCTCTACAGCACAGATTTTTGCCATTTCCCCCCCCTTTTCCCTGGAAACTTTTCCAGTTAGGGAAGGTGGTTAAAGTCAGTTTCAATAACTGACTTCCTTTGCCAACTCCCTCCCGGTAGTTGCCAATACTCTCATGAGTATTCCTTGTTAAGACATTTTAATGCACATGTAAAATTAAAAGAATACTCTTAAAAGAAAAGAAGTCTTCCAATGTCATTTTAATTCAGTCTTTTACCGTAGTAACTTTAAATAATTACATTTTCCCGGGGTCATCACATCTCCCCCTCCTGAGATTGGACATCGTCCCGATGTCTAGTGTCCCCAAACAGCTCCGGATAAGCTTTCTTAAAAAGCTCTTCATCTTCCCAAGTGGCCTCATCAGGCCCATAGTGCTGCCACTGCACTTTAATTTGGGTAATAACCCGCTTCCGCAGCTGTACTTCTCTCCGGTCGAGAATGCTCAGCGGCTCGACCAGGACCTCTCCTTCCGGTTCGACCTGCAACCATCAACAGTATCAGTCATTTATCTGCAAGTACATTTCCAACTAGTTCAATTGAAATCAATTCTTACCCGTATATCTTGCCACTTGATCACATGCTTAGGGTCATAAATGTACTTTTTAAGCATGGAAACATGGAAGACATTGTGGATTCTAATGTGGCTTGGTAGAGCAAGCTGGTAGGCTACTGGCCCAACTCTTGCCAAGACCTGAAAAGGTCCAAAATAGCGAGGTGCAAGTTTAGTGCAACTGCTCCATTGCAGGGTACTTTTCCTGGCTTGTATTCTTACATAAACATGGTCGCCAACCTGATACTCCTTGAACCTTCTTTTCCGATCTGCAAAATTCTTTTGCCAATCTTGAGCGGCCTTTAAATTAGCCCACACCCTTTTTACCATGTCTTCCATCTCCTTGAGAATTTATGGACCCAACCTTAGTTTGTCCTCAGGGCCACTCCAGCTTGAGGGCGTACGACATTTTCGTCCGTACAAGACTTCAAATGGAGACATTTGGATCGATGTGTGGTATCCATTGTTATAGGCGAATTCCACCAAGTGTAAATAGTCTTCCCATTGTGTCGGTTTTTGCATTACACATGCTCTCAACATGTCCTCCACAATCTGATTTACTCGTTCCGTCTGTCCATCAGTCTGGGGATGGTAAGCTGTACTAAAATTCAGCTGTGTACCCAGTTCTGCAAACAGTGCTTTCCAGAAGGCGGATGTAAACTTTACATCTTGGTCTGATATTATCGTCTTCGGAAGCCCATGCAGCTTGAACACGTTCTGCATAAAAATGTGTGCAATCTGTACTGCCCTGTAGGTAGATTGCACTGGTATGAAGTGTGCTGCCTTACTCAGCTTGTCTACTACCACCATAATAGAGTCATTGTTCTTCTTTGTTCTAGGCAGCCCAGTTATGAAATCCATAGATATGATCTCCCATTTCCATTCTGGAATGGGCAAGGGTTGCAATAACCCTGCCGGATGCAGGTGCTCTGCCTTGATCTGCTGACACTCCAAACATCGCGCTAAATATTCAGCCACATGCTTTTTCATTCCAGGCCAGTAGTATTCCCCTCGAAGTGCAGTAAGCATCTTCTGGTATCCGGGATGACCTGCGTAGTGGCTGGTATGAAATTCGTCCAAAATCAGATTTTTAAGACTGTTGTCGTTAGGTACCAACAACCTTTTTTTGTAAAGCAGCATTCCATCCCCACTTACTTCATACCCCTGCTGACCTTCCTTGCTGGAAAGTGGTATTTGCTGCTTCATTTGCTGATATTCTGCATCTTGGTCTGCTACTGTTTTTATCATTTCTTGCAAGGGATTCTTCCATTTACTGAGCGTAACTTCATATAAACATTGTACCTTTCGACTCAGTGCGTCAGCCACGCGGTTCTCCTTTCCTTTCAGATGTTTAATGTCGAAATCGAATCCACTTAAGAAATCCGCCCAACGGGCTTGCCTTGCATTCAGGGTGGGCTGACTGAAATAGTTTGTCAAGCTGTGATGGTCTGTCAACAACAGAAATTTCCTTCCCAGAAGATAGTGCCGCCACATTTTGAGTGCATGTATGACGACTGCCAATTCCAAGTCGTAGGCAGAATACTTCTGCTCATGTTCCTTCAACTTTCTCGACTCATAGGCGATCACTTTCCCCTCTTGCATTAACACACCGCCCACGCCTTCTCGACTTGCATCGGTACATACCACATAATCCTTATCAGGATCAGCTATACTCAAGATGGGAGCAGAAGTGAGCAAATGCTTAAGTCGTTCAAAGCTTTGCTGACATTCCGAATTCCATTTGAATGTCCTTCCCTTCTTCTGCAAGGATGTGATAGGGTATGCCACCCTTGAGAAGCCTTCCACAAATCTTCTATAATAACCAGCCAATCCCATGAAAGACCTGATATCCGCCACATCCTTAGGTACGGGCCAATCCATTATGGTCTTTATTTTCTCAGGGTCCACTGCAATCCCTTCCTTTGTGATCACATGGCCTAAATACTGGATCTCCTCTTTGTAGAAATCGCACTTGCTGAGTTTAGCATACAACTGATGCTCTCGAAGAGTTTGCAGTACCAATCGGAGGTGTTCCTCGTGCTCCTCCTTGGTACGAGAATAAATCAAAATATCATCGATGAATATCAGTACAAATTTGTCCAAAAATCGATGGAACACGCTGTTCATTAAGCACATGAAAGTAGCGGGTGCATTAGTCAATCCGAAAGGTAGCACTACAAATTCGTAGTGTCCATACCGGGTTCTGAAAGCTGTTTTAGCAATGTCCTCTTCCTTAATTCTGATTTGATGGTAACCAGATCGCAGATCAATCTTAGAAAACACTGTCGCCCCCTTGACTTGATCAAAAAGCTCATCGATCCGAGGTAAGGGATATTTGTTTTTGATTGTGAGCTTGTTCAGCTGTCGGTAATCGATACACATTCGGAGGGTTCCGTCTTTCTTCCTGACGAATAGCACCGGAGCTCCCCATGGAGATACACTGGGACGGATATAATTTTTATCTAGCAATTCTTGTAATTGCATTTTCAACTCGGTTAGCTCGGGTACACTCATTCTGTAAGGTGCCCGCGAAACTGGGGCAGCCCCTGGTAGTAATTCAATGGTGAAGTCAATATCCCTTTTTGGGGGTAACCCAGGGATTTCTTCCGGAAACACATCCGCGAATTCTTTTATTACCGGAAGGTGGTCCAGCGCGGCCGTTTTATCCTTGGTTTCTGCATAACCCACCTGAATAGCATATATTTGGCATCTTTTCCTGATGCATTTCGCTAGCTGGGATGCAGTGATTGGTCGGACTTGCACTGGTCGTTTAATCCCTTGCATCTCTTGTTCCTTTCCAGAATCATCCTTGTATCGTATGATTTTCGTCTTGCAGTTCACTAACGCCCAATGCTTTTCTAGCCAATCCATCCTGATTAGGACGTCATAGGATCCAAGTGGAAGCATATTCAGATCTGCTACCACTGGCTGTCCTGCTATTACTATGGGGCAGTTATTAATTTTCGCCATTACTCGCCTTTTAGCCCCTGTAGCTAGCTGTACCAGCCAAGGGTTCCTGAATTTTTCAGGTTGTAATTTACACTGTTCAACTATCTTTGGGCTAATATAACTTAAAGTAGCTCCTGGATCAATTAGAACAGTGATAGAAAAGTCTAAAATTTTACCTTCAAATTCTACCATGGTGGGCTGGTACTCTGCCTGGCGATCGTCCAGGGCTGCGTTAATCCTTGGCACACTTCGTCCCACATCGCCAACGGTTGATGCCTCATGAATCTGGGATATCTGATCAGTTCCCTTCCGTTGCAGACAGTTCTTGACGTAGTGCGGTCCGCCACAACCCCAGCACTGCACTGGGGGTCTGGTTATTCCTTCGTTGTTCAGCTTGTCAGATTGTTCGCCCAGTCTGGTTCCACTGATTGTCTTGGATCTGAACGAACCTTTCGGTGCTGTTCTACTGTTCTGCCCTTTACTGCTTCCTTTAACTCCACCGCCCCGGCCTCCTTTACTGTTTCCAGCAGCTTTACTATTTTTCTCACTCCATTTTCTATTGGAAACGTCCCCTTTCTGTTTGTTTTGCTGATAACAGATTCTGGCCTTGCGAATAGCTTCATCCATGGTTCTAGGATTGTCAAATTCAATCCTTTCTCTCATATACATGGGTAAACTACTAACAAATCTTTGCACCTTGGCTTTTTCTTCCTTAAGGTAGGGCACATAACGGAGCAAGGAGGTGAAACGATTAATAAACTCATCTATAGTCTGTTGTCCCAATCGCAGGTCGTGGAATTCCTTTGCCTTTTCATCATAAAAGCGTTCTGTCAAATATCTCTCTTTAAAATATTTCTGGAATTTTTCCCACGTTATGGTTCGTTCGCTTACCCCTTTGACGATTTTAACCTCCTCCCACCACAGGGTTGCTTTTCCTTGCAACTGAAAGATAGCCAATCGTGCCTTCAAGTTATGGTCATACTCATATAGCTGAAAATATTTGTTCATATTAATTAGTCATGCTTCAGCCGCTTCCTCTTGTTCCCCATCGTAGTGTGGGGGTTTAATTTTCCGAAATTCTCCCTGTAATTCCACCCTTTGACGTTTTGAGGTCTGCTGTTCGGATGCATTATCGGATTTATCCTCTCATTCTTCCGATTTTTCGGGTTCTGCTTGGTAATGTTGCTCCTCCGTCATTCTCTGTTGTTCTGTGCTGGGATTGGCTAGGGCCGGGTTCTGTCTGTCAGACAAACTTTTTGAAATCCTTTCTTGCTCCATTGTCAATCGTGCATTATCCTCCCGCAACCGAGCCATCTCATTTTTCAGTTCCTGGACTGTTTCTAGTATGGCCAGGTTCGTGCTACGTGTCTCCTCACCAAGCTGTACCCACAACTCTGGGTTGTCTCTAGGATTTGTTGCAGGTCCCTGATCTGCTGTGGACCTGTGCGGTGCGCTGCTAGCTCTCTGCATGTTGACTGTTACTATTTAGTGCCTTCTGTTGCTCTTTTCTTCTCCTTTTGTCTGGTCTGGTCTAAAATCAGGGAACATTTGACACTGTGAGTTACCTTGCACAATTTTGTTACTTAAAGAAAAGAGAAAAAAAAAATCAATACTATGATTGCCTTCCAAATTTTAACATGTTAATCACGTCCCAGAGGTCACAGTATGGGTACCTCTGCTCTGATACCAATTTGTCACATACCCGCACACACATAAAAAAAAAATTTAATATTACCGACCTACTCTTACCATTCGATAATATATTTACATTGATCTCACTTACCATGCGATAATATAGTTTACATTATCACGGATTTCATTTGGTTTACATATGTTTTGAATGGATATGATGCGGCGAGTGATATCCATATGGTTTATGGCATTCTCTGTTTCCGGCCATCGTGCATGGACTTCGGCTTACGTTTGGGGTTGGTGCCTTGCATATTTCCGTTACCGGAATTAGCAACCCGAGGCCGTCCTGCCCTGATGCTGTGCTGGCGCCTTTAGCTGTAACCATTTGGGCGCTGCATTTACTATCGTCGGCCCGATCACGTGATGGGAGGGTGTCAAAGTTTGCCGCCTAAGTTTTACCGCTCAGATCAATGGTTTGGATGCTTTGGTATGCATCCGAGGGTAGGAGGCCCTCCGGCTCCAATCTCGATGATGGCCCCTTCTCGATCGTTCGGAACTGGTAAAACTCGGCGTCCCGACGTTCACGACCCCATTCGCCGCTGCCCGAGTTTGGTTCAGTCCCCCTCCGCCGAGTGATCTCCTTCTCCGCCGAGCTAGCACAGATCCGCCGAGCGTCCATACTACAGGCTATATTTACCTTTCGCTACAGAGCCCGGGTAAGGTTACAGTCTCGGCGCCTTCTACTTATATTGAGTTTTTGGGTTAATTCTGTTATGCCTTTCGTGTTACAGTTTTCTTAAGGCGGTATTGTTTGTGGTTGCAGCTGGGCTTGTTCCTGAGTTCGGCCAGGAGATGCAGGGTCTCCTTCCAGCACCAGAGTGACTCGGCCATCCCTCAGGTACGTCCCTCCATCGTTTATGTATTACGTCGATCTGGTTAACCGTTCTTCTCTCGAGTCTAGCCGTGGCGACCTTATTGTTTTGTTTATGGTTGGTCGTAGAAGGTACTGGCTCGCCACAGTCCGCTCATTACCTATTTCTCCCGACTACGGGATATGGGTTCCGGTGGAACCCTAAGGTTCCCAGAAATTCTGCGTTGGAAAGTTACTTAAGTTGTCGACTGTAAATGAATGTTGATATATCTGTGAACTGGATTGTTACATTAATTGTATACATTTAGAACCGGTTTCTGGCTTAAAGCCTGTGGTTACTGTTGTCTGGGCCGGACCCAGTTTTTATTTCTCCTTAACAGTTAATGTAGACTCGCGGCCATGGCTTAATATTTATGAATCTCTATTTTTTTGCTACCCCATTGGTTATTGAATATTTTTTTTTTTTGAAGAAAGGTTATGGATCATATCGACCCAGGTACTGCAAGATTTGGTCGTTCACTTGCGGCTCGGTAACATATTGTTTGCCCTTGGTGTTTGTAACTTTCAAGTTTACATATATATGCATGCCCGTGTTATCATGGTTCTTGTTACCGTTAATGGAATTCATTTATAATTTCTCGTCTGATAAGTCCACTGTCTCGGTTGTATTCCCGACTTCTCCTTGTTTTATTTTCATAGTTTAAATATCGTCTGGCAAGTCACAGGCCAGAAATATTCTTCAATGTTTTGCTATACGGTACGTTCCGTCTTCGGTAAGGATTATGATGTCTGTTATTAGCTGAGATTTGCTCAGTTTGATTCCGAGGTTTCCTTTGAATAATGTATTTCAATTTATAGCTCCATTTCGTTCCATAGTTGTCTGTAGACATTCACAACTTTTGTTGGTAATTGGTTCAGTTATTGTGGCGGCAGGGTCCTGTGCCGCGGCTTTCATCCAGCCCTAAGGATTACATTTTTCCTCTAAATCCCCATTCATCGACCCTTTGGGGTTTTACCACCTACGGCTACAGGCTGCCATCCTCTCCATGATTATTCTTAGAGCCAGAGCTCGCTGCAATCTCCGGGTCTATTTTGGTCTTTTTACGCACTAGGCTGGCTATAATTCTTTTAGGCTATTCCACTAAGTTCATGTCTATAACCTCCCTTTGCCCTGTCGAAGACCCACTCCCAGGTTACACAGGTATATAGTTCGAGAATTAAGTTACAGCCAGAATAGTTCTACAGTCTAATATTTTGTTTTATCTGCGGTGATAACAGGGAGACTGTACACTTACAGCTCGAGTCCCTTTCCGCACCGTCTCTTACCCTGGCCCCTACCCGGGTACAAGGAACACAGTTCCCCATTCAGTTTCCATGTATGCAGTCCTTCTCTTACAATCTTATTAGGGTCTTTGTGACCCTTCTAGTGACTATTTAATTCAGATCACTTGCAGACAGCTTACAGATACTTGTAAACAATTCCGGATAATCTTGCAATTAATTACAGTTAACTTGCAAACGATTACAAATAACCTTATAATAAGTAAAGATATCTTGCAGTCATATTTTTACTGAGATCAAGGGTTCCAGTCTACTTACCTGGTCGCTCCTAGCCTTTTAGTCGCCTCAGTAAATCATCCGCAAAATCTGTGCAGATCCATTTTACCACCCATCCATGAGACTCGTCCTTCGGGACCAAAGTCTCCCCCCAAGCTTTCCCTTGCCGGATCACTATCCTCAGCAAGACTGCACCTTGTGCTCGACTATCTGGTCCTTACCAGACTTAGTCTTTTCTTTTTGCTTCTTTTTCTGCCTGTCTCTACAGCACAGATTTTTGCCATTCCCCCCCCTTTTCCCTAGAAACTTTTCCAATGAGGGAAGGTGGTTAAATTCAGTTTCAATAACTGACTTCCTTTGCCAACTCCCTCCCGGTAGTTGCCAATACTCTCATGAGTATTCCTTGTTAAGACATTTTAATGCACATATAAAATTAAAAGAATACTGTTAAAAGAAAAGAAGTCTTCCAGTGTCATTTTAATTCAGTCTTTTACCGTAGTAACTTTAAATAATTACATTTTCCCGGGGTCATCACAATAATTAGATAAATCTTCCATATTAATCATTAAAGATTATTGATTATTATCATTAAAAAAATTATAATGAAAAAAAATTTGAAAAAAAAAACTTATAAATATAAATAACAAAAATCTAAAAAAAATAAAAAATAAAAATAAACTGATAATAATTAAAAAAACATCTTACCCAAAGTTCACTTCGCAAGCCATGAAAATATAGAGTAAATATTATAAAATTCCATGCTCAAATGTCTTGTTACTTACGGGTGATAATGTACTGACTGGTAGTGGGTTGTTACATCATATTATTAAAAAATAGTAATTTTATAATATTATATTATATTATTATAAAAATAATAATTTTATAAAAAAATTATATATATTTTATAATTAGTTTTTTTAATAATAATAGAAAGAATATAATAAAATTATAAATATAATAAAATATAAATATGTTTAAAAATAAAATTCTAACAACATCGACTTAATTGATATTGTTGAAGGTGTTTTTCAATATTATTTTTGTTTTGTTAATATTAACCAAAACTCTAATATTTCCATACATAGTGATATTTTATTTTGTTAAAAAATCAACTAATATTAAAAAAACTCGTAATAAATAGAATTATGTAATTTAATGAACACTAAGTTTGGTTAATATAGGTTTTTTTAACCTAAAACGTTATAAACCTATTTTGTTTGGTTTTGGATCAATAAAATCTTTAACAAATTTCACAAAATTCATTTTATTTTAAAGGGTTTAAATGACAACCTAATATTTTTGTTGCTAATTTTTTTAACAATGGCATCTATTAAAGAAAACATTTTCGACATGTTTTTAGTCCTTATTACAATGTTCTTAAAAGCATTCTAAAAGTTCCACCAATCTGAGTATATGAAAGCATGCAAATGGACCAATAGAATTAGAATGCCACTACTGTCAAAGTCCTATTTGATATGCACGAGAGACTGTTGGTTGAAATTAATGGGCAACCATCGCCCCTTGTCATAACTACGAATGTTTATAATTGTTTTGCGTTCCACGTCCGCTCCAGTAATAAATAAATTCAAGGTTTTGTTTAGCATCTTCCACTCTCGTGCGTCAATGGGAGAGTGGGTTTTGTAATGGCATGTTTTGTTTTTTTAAAGAGGCTATTCCAGTACGCTAATAGATAACTTTCCGAGGCTATCCAGGTTAGACTTTTTTTTTAAACACACATGGACAGCACAAAAGATATGAAGGATAAATCATGCAATGCAATTTTTATGAACAATTGATTTACATTTATAGTACAATATCTGACTCTTGGGTTTCAGATCCCAAGGTCTCTTGGACTGCTTAGTCTTTTCGGCTTCCACACTAACCCTTTAGGATTAGGTGTCCAACATTCCCCCCCTTAATCCGAAGGGTTATGTATGAGTCCAAGAAGAGCGCTGTAATACAAAATGTGCAAAAATGCATGGCAGCACTAGGCTGAATGTGCTCTATGAAATGTTGGTAAAAAAAGGGCGGTGGTTTAAGGATGACCACCAACACTGGAACGCTTAGTGCAGTTCCCAGAACTCTTCCAAAACTGGCAAGAAACTAAAGTTTTTTGCTAGAGGAAGTGTTCTCAATCTGTGATGGTTTAAGGATGACCAACAACTCTGGAATGCTTAATGCAATTCCTGGAACTCTTCCAAAACTGGCAAGAAACTGAAGTTTTCTGCTAGAGGAAGTGTTCTCAATCTGTGATGGTTTAAGGATGACCAACAACTCTGGAATGCTTAATGCAATTCCTGGAACTCTTCCAAAACTGGCAAGAAGCTGGTGTCTTCTGCTAGAGGAAGTGTTCTCAATCTGTTCCTGGAATGCTTCCGAAACTGGCAAGAAGCTGAAGTCTTCTGCTAGAGGAAGTCCCAGATTGCCAACTGAAGGCATGTTCAGGCATCTTGTCTCTGACTACAACTCTGAAACTGGTGTGGCAGGTTGTGGCTCAGGCTCGCTTGATGTGGCTTTGAAGCTTGTAGATGACCATCATTTCCCCCCTGTCAGATACAAGGTGAGATGATGGAGAAAACTCAGCTGCAAGACTGTTCAATACTCTGGAACAAGTTCTAACATGTGTTTGGAATATCTTCTTGGCTGTTGATGCCCATTACCAAGAAGCGATCCATCCAAGATGAATCTTTGTTCTTGCAGGACGTTTGTTTCTGAAGCATCTGTGTGAAGAATGGCTGGTTTTATGACAGTGCTCACATGGATGAAGATCAAAACAGTGATCTTTCAGATGGCCAACTCGATCACAGTGTTGGCATTTCACGATCTGTTGTTTTTGTTGTTGTTGTTGTTGCTGTAGAAGAGGGGAAGAGTCTGGAACAACTGAAGCTGAACTGTCATGAAGAGCAGGTGAACTGCCAAGAATGAATCCAGCACTCTGAAACTGAATGGACTTGGCATAGTCTGGAATATGAAAGGACAAGTCATTGTCATATCCAAGACCAGTTCTGTGCTTGTTGTGGACAAGCTGTTCCCAAGGTCTGATGATGGGCTTGGGAAGTGCAGACTGAGTTTCTGCATCTGCATGTACAACTGCTGCTTTATGGGGTATTAAATCTGAATGAATTGTAACATTATTTTTTTGCTGTTTATGGGAATCTGATTCAATCTTCTGAACAGAAACAGGTTCAGAATGATGACTCCACTGCTGTAATTCTTCCTGCTGTAGCTTTGTCTCAAGCTGCAAAAACTCAATATCTTCTTGTACATTATACAAACAGGTTCTAATATCAACCAGAGAAACTTTGCTTATTCTCACTGTATCATGATCTGAGGAATGTATGAGAGTTTTTAAGAACTCTAATATTTCAGTAATTTGAGTCATTTCTTGATATCTTTACTAAACAGAAAAAATATATCTAGATGCAAAAGTTCAGCAAATCTCTCTCTAAAAATTAGCCCAAGCAGAACACAAGCTTCTTCCTTCCCTTCAAATTTACAAAATCAATAGGTTTTCTCTGTCAACAGCAAAACTCTTCTCATGGCAGCCAAAGTTTAACCCATCCGCTCTCAGTTCAAAAATGCAGAACAAGCCCTGAATAAATCTTCGTCTAAGCGTTTTCGGAATCCGAATATTGAGGTAAGACTTGCAATAGGAATTCCCGATTGCCTTCCTTCAGCTTCTCCTTCCAGACCGAATACTCAGCCACTGTTATCAGGTGTCCAACAGACTGTCATATTAAATGCCAACCACAGGGTCGAAGATTTCTCCTTAGATTTGGGCCACAAAATTGCTTCAGACTGTGTCAATGTGTCTCTGAAATGGGAGGCAAATGATGTCTCTGACCTTAATCACCCACAATATGTTTCTGAAATGAAGGACCGAAAGCCGCTTGAGTTTTTTTTTCTTTTAATCACAGATACCTTAGTCAATGCCTCAGACCTAGAACGTGGCCCTGGGGGATGAGATCCACAGATGAGAAGATCGATTCGCTTGAGAGGAACACACTCGCATATGTTTCAGACATATGTAGCCAAATAACCTCAGAAATTTTCAGAGAAACCCACTGTCCGAAACACCAGATCTTACAAGTTCCATATCACACCCATGTGCAAGAAGGATCGACATTGAGGTACATATCTGGGAGAAGAAAACCAGCCTCAGGATCACATTTTCAAAAGGCCAAATGACCACCTCGGATTAATCACATCCTGCACGTCTTTAGCAACACCAGCAGGAAAACCTTTCCAGATTTCTTGAAACGAGACCCCAGAAGGCTACCTCCTTTTTCTTCAGGCCTGCCCGGACGTCATGCCCACCTGTAAAACGATTAATGATTTACCTGCCACACATCTAAAATTTGAGGTCGCACTATAACTTATAAAATAGCCCCAAATTTCATCAATTTGTCGGGAATTTCAACAGTCGAACCCAAACTCACTGAAAAGAAGCTAAGTTTTCCAACTCCAGGGGCAGGTAGTAATGCGGTTTTTGTAAAGGGAGAATCTCGTTTCTCAATCAAAATTTTGACAGGGCTTGCTATATGTTCAAAACAATGCTGGTTTGTGATGCTTGATGTAGCTGTCGCTATTTTCCTCTGCTGCGTTTTCTCTTAATGAAATATCGATAGAGGGTAGAAGCGAGGAGATACGCTGGATCACAATACACTGGAGCATATGCAATAGCCCGCAAGCACACTCCTGGAATGTTTACAAATCAGATGCAGATTTCATTTAACGAACCTCGTTTGTTGATCCTCACTGCCAACAACAAGGGAAGACATAGCATTGGATGCTTGTTTTGGATGCTTGCAAGAGTGGTTTTGCAGATGCGAGGAACCATCCTTCCTGGTCATAAATGGGACATCATGGTTGATTTGTTCTTCTATAGAGAGGTCGACGAAGCTAAGCTGTGATTTTCAAATGGAGCGTTATGTGTACAAGAGGCGTTCTGACGGGATATTCATCATCAATTTAGGTAAGATATGGAGGTCGACTGTGTATGGAGGGAGAAGATAGTGTGCAGAGGGAGCAGCATTTTGACTAGACAGAGAGCGGTATTACAATGGGCGTGGTTTTGAATATTGATTCAAATAACAGTTTGTGGAGGCATATACCACAACAGATTCACAAGCAATGTAAAAACACATCATATTACCAAACAGTGATATATATGGTATGCAGGTGGATGCACAATGTATACCATGCATAATTCGCCTTCTCTGATACAATCGCTGAGATTTTCCTTCCGACGTCTTCGATTCCTCACGTTTGCGCCGCGAAAATAAAAACGCTCGGAGCACATTCCATAGGCGAATTCGACCCGCAAATCCGAAGCAAACCACAAGCTTCCAAGCTCTTCAAATGGGGAAAGAACAAAATGCGGAACAAGAGATGGAACCTAGACCGTATTTAGCTCGAAAACCGTCCCCTGAATCGCCAAATCACGACGCAGCCGCCAATAATCGAAGCGCTTTGTTTCTGGCGACGAAATCCTCCATTAATTTTCCTGCGATTTTGCCGGAATGCCGAGTTCCCCTTGATTCTTCTACTAAGTTTAGCAGTAATAATTCTGCCAGAATACACAGCGAAACCGCTTCTTTCACGAGGCTAAAGCGGAGTCCAATTCCAGCGAAGCCAGAAATAATGGCAGACGATCAGCGGGTTTATCCATCCGCTGCCTCCTCATTCAGCGATGCATTACAATAGACTGGAGCAAAAGGAATAATGGCAGAAGCGTTTCAATGGAATGAAGAGAGCAGCACAGGTTTCAGCGTTTCAGTCATGTTAGAACAGCGCACAGTAATGTTAATAATGAGGTGTAGTAAAAATGGAATGCGCAGAGGTCGACAGGCCTTTCTGATGCAGAGACGGAATTTAATTATTCAAACTGACAGATAGGGCGAGCCAATAGACAGGACAGCACTAAATTACCTGGAAACGCTTATGGACAGAGGTGCAGGACTGACATAACAGGCCACAGAAAAACAAGCGGCTCTGATACCATGTTAAACACACATGGACAGCACAAAAGATATGAAGGATAAATCATGCAATGCAATTTTTATTAACAATTGATTTACATTTATAGTACAATATCTGACTCTTGGGTTTCAGATCCCAAGGTCTCTTGGACTGCTTAGTCTTTTCGGCTTCCACACTAACCCTTTAGGATTAGGTGTCCAACAAATCCCAAGGTCTCTTGGACTGCTTAGTCTTTTCGGCTTCCACACTAACCCTTTTGGATCAATAAAATCTTTAACAAATTTCACAAAATTCATTTTATTGTTTAAATGACAACCTAATATTTTTGTTGCTAAATTTTTTAACAATGGCATCTATTAAAGAAAACATTTTCGACATGTTTTTAGTCCTTATTACAATGTTCTTAAAAGCATTCTAAAAGTTCCACCAATCTGAGTATATGAAAGCATGCAAATGGACCAATAGAACTAGAATGCCACTACTGTCAAAGTCCTATTTGATATGCACGAGAGACTGTTGGTTGAAATTAATGGGCAACCATCGCCCCTTGTCATAACTACGAATGTTTATAATTGTTTTGCGTTCCACGTCCGGTCCAGTAATAAATAAATTCAAGGTTTTGTTTAGCATCTTCCACTCTCGTGCGTCAATGGGAGAGTGGGTTTTGTAATGGCATGTTTTCTTTTTTTAAAGAGGCTATTCCAGTACGCTAATAGATAACTTTCCGAGGCTATCCAGCTTAGACTTTTTAAAAGGCATCCCGGAAAATTGTGGAGATAATTACTAATTTATAGGCTAAGCCACCCTAATTAGTTTTACAACCTTAGTAGAAGTGCTAGTTTAGCTTAAATTTTAAAATGTTATTTAGATTCATAATATATTAATAAAATAAAATTATTGAAATTTTATTAAAATAAAGTTTCGAGTTTTTAAGAAACTCTTGATATAGGGTATCGCTGAAGCCCTTGAAAATTTGAATAAAACTCATAAATTTTTTCCAAAAGTGAAATTTAAATGATCGCAAAATTTAAATTTGTATTAAAGATTTAGAAAACATGGTCAAAAATAAAAATAGTTAAGATAATTTCAAATTGAATTTATTATAATCAATTCAATTAATTTAATGAATAAATTGTTTATTTTTACTTATTAATTTATTTTATTTAATTTTAATTTTTTATTAAAAAGAAAAATTTAATTTGACATTTTTTGTGAAATGAACCTCTATATAAATGTTTTGTACTACTTACTAAGATCTATTATGATGAAAAAATTCACTGAATATTTTTATAAATTCTTTTTAATAAATATAAAAAAAAAAAAATATTCAAACAAAAATAAAGAGAAAAATAAGACTCAAAAAATAATAATTAAAATAATATTTAAAAAAAAAAATAATAATATTCTCAAATTTAGAAATAAAAAATCATAAACATTAAATTATTATTAATTAATTTAAAATGATAATAACTTAAATAATAAAAAATAACAATAATAATTATACATATTAAATATCAACCCCTTACAATTACATAATTATTTAGACTATATTATAATTATTTAGATTATAAATAATATAAAAAATGTATTAAAAATAAAATTAATACATAATTATTTAGACTATATTTAATTATTTAGATTATAAATAATATAAAAAATTTATTAAAAGTAAAATTAATGTAAAGATTGTATTTATAATATTATATTATTTTGAAGATAATATATAATAAAATTAATATAAATTAAAGATGATAATAACAATAATAATATTAAGATTATGAAATAATAGTAATAATAAAATTATAAGCCCACGGGGCTTTGGATTGACGGTGAATGGGTGCCTTGTTAAGGCACTCCTTGCGATAGGTCACCGGTTCAAATCCCCCGTGGGTACTTAGATTAGTTTTAACTTAGAAAAAAAAAAATAATAAAATTATAAGAGAGATTATAGAATTAGAGTAGATTGAAGAGTTAAGAATCTAAAATCATAACCAAAAAAATATCATGCCTTATTAAAATATCAATTTTATTACGTTACATAAAAAAATCTTTACTGTGACGTTTACCTTAATTTTATTATGATTTATTTGAGTGTGTAACACGTTTCTCGATTTTGATATTTTAGAATTATCAATTTTATAAAAAAAACATAAAACCAATATCACAATATAACCAATATGTGGCTATAGAAGTCAATTAACAGCGCTAATACAAAATAAATTTTGATATAAATAAAAGACCTGTTATTTAACTTTACAAAATGAATTTTGATATAAATGAGAGACTTATTATTCAACTTTACAAAATAAATTGATAAAGTAGGTTATAAGCCCAAAAAAAAATACATCGAGCGGATCCCGAGTAAGCCTCCAATAAAGACAAAATCCCAAATCATGTGCGAGGACGATTTAATCTGAAAGGAAATATCATGCGGAGGGAGCTTTTAAGTCTAATTAATCTAGCCATCTAAGGGTTATCATCAGGAGGGAGCTTTTAAGTCTAATTAATCTAGCTATCAAAGGGTAATGAAAGTTCGTGATCACTTGTTATCATAAATGTGTCCCCAAGTCCCACATAAATTAAGTTCAAATTTGGTAGATAAATGTGTCCCCAAGTCCCACATAAATTAAGTTCAAATTTGGTAGTTCCGTTGGTTAATTGAAGCGGTTTGGAATTGCAATGATACTTTAAAGCCTATGTTTATACTATAAGTGAACAAGATTATGGTTAATTGAAGCGGTTTGGAATTGCAATGATACTTTAAAGCCTATGTTTATACTATAAGTGAACAAGATTATGTAGCTTTAGCTTTGATTTTTAAAGAAATCCTAAAATGCGATGAAAATATTTAGCAATCTACAAACTAAGTGACCTAGTTAGGTCTACATATATGTCTACGACCTAATTAGATGATGATTACAGTACATTGGTTTAAGCCGTAATCCTCGTCCACTCTACCAAGTTACTCATATTGTAATATAAGAGAATTTTTTTAATAAAAACAAAGGTTTTCAATTAAAAAATCTTTAAAAAGGCTTTAAGTTTCATCATAATGGCCAAATCTTTATAATTGTATTGTATTTTATATCATCTTCCACTCTCGAATTTCAATGCCAATGGGAGATGTCAATGTCAATGGGAGATGTTTGGAATTGCATTTGTTTTGGGAGTCTATTGGAATTGATAATAAATGTACTATAATCCACCAATTTAGAGTAGGTATGTAATATAATTGGTTATAAATAAATTTATAATAAATGTAATATAATTCACCAATTTAGCATGGGTGTTTTATTTTTTTCTATTCAAAATTTATTATTTAGAAAATAAAAGAGAAACCTACATTTGTATCTTATCAAGAGTCATTTAATGTAAAAAATGAAAAGTAAACTTACCTGTTTATCTGGAATATAATGAAAAATTAGATTTTCCACTTCTTCTTTTAACACATTTAATAATAACCATTCTATTTTCTGATAATTTGAAAATTCTTAAATATCACATAAACCTATTAAAAATAAAACACAAATTTAAATAGATCTAATAAATCCACGGAAAAGGAAAAATTATATAACTAAAAAACATACAACAAATCTATGAGGAAATAAAAAACCAAAACTGAGATGAAACCAAATTAAAAAACATCCCCGAATCAATTTAGCGACTGAGTTACATCCTTATGTTGTTCAAACGATTAAACAAATAGTTATATATACCACAGATCTAATTGCTTCGAAGTGCACATATGCCTACTCTCTACGTTCGTTATTTGGGTGGGTTCGAATCCTGAGTCCATATCATCTTCCTTTTATTTCGAGATAAGTACACCAATCAACTTCTGCTTTCAGCGAAAGGACGGTGTTGATCACGTGGAGAGGGATCACACGACAAGGTACGCAAATCAACCCAAAGCATTATAACATAAAATAGGTACTGATATGAATGAGAGACTTATTTTCAATTGTAATTGCTTGGTATTTTTAGGTTTAACCATAAATAAGTAGTTACTGAATATCTATCACTCCTGTTGGTCAATGGACTGGATTTGGAATTGCATATATCCTTTAGAACCAATGACCATATGCTAAAATGATGATTTGTGGACAAGAGTCTCCGGATAAAATGAGTTCCTAATGCGATGGAGACGGTCAACCTACAGGTTACCCTATCCGGTCTACAATTTACTTAAAAGTTAGAAGTTGCACAATAGATTATACGGTCAACCTACAGGTTACCCTAGCAGGTCTACGACTTAAAAGTTAGAAGCTGCACAATAGATTATACGGTCAACCTACAGGTTACCCTAGCAGGTCTACGACTTAAAAGTTAGAAGTTGCACAATAGATTATATTAGGCTTTTGCTGTCGTTGATTTTTAATGCTTACCAAGTTATTGCGTCTCTACTCGTATTCAAAATTTAACACAGGGATGCCCATGCGAAAATAGTATTTGCTTAACTTTAGTAGTTTCCAAGAGAGAGGAAACTATTAAAATTGTTACAGACAATTAATATAACTACTAAACTTGTTACAGACAATCAATATGATTTACTCTACCAATTGTTACAGACCATCAATATAATTTACTCTATCAATTGGAGATTTATTTATTTATTTCTATTTCATTCGACTTTAACTATTTTGGAAAAAGACACGGACATACGTTTCTATCTTATCCAACATTAATTATTTTAGAAAAACAAATAGAGAATAATTGAATTGAGCCTGATTTTTTTTTTTGTTCTTTTTCCGCCCATATTATGTATCTACACCAGTAACCACTACTTTTCACTTCCAAAAATTAATTATCAGAAACTTATCTGACAATGGAAGAATATCCAGCGTGGCGTCATGCCCAATTAAAAATAAAGGAAGACAAGAAAAAAAAACAGATGTAGCTGATCCATAAGTGAAAAAGAAAAGTTATAAATCTGATGGGCACTTCGAACCCTAATTACTTGCAAAGCTGAAGTAGATGCCTAATCCATGCGTTCTGCATCGGGGATTTGAGCAGGTTTAACTCTGAAGAGATACATCTCATATCAAACCAGATTTGATATGAAACCTTATTGCTAATAGCTTTTGTGATATGTATTTTCTGTCTAAGGAGGGGAAAACTGTGAAGGTTTTTACAAACAATGAATCATCCTAATCTAATCTACCAATTCTGGACTGATTATTCATCTATATCCTTGGCTATGTATTTTCTGTCTGAGCAGGAAAACTTTAAGGGCTCTTACAAATAATCAATCATCGTAATCTAATCTATCAATTCTGGATTGATTATTAATTTATATCTTAGCCGTAATTAATTATTTTAGAAAAAAGACAGAGAAGCCTACCTGTTCATCAAGAAGAAATGACCGAGTTGGATTCTTGTCCTTTTCTTCCGCCATGTTTGATACACCCACGCACTGGTAACCATTCTTCCGCCATGTTTGATACACCGAGGCACTGGTAACCATTCGTCCTCCATGTTTGGTACACCCAGGTAACCATTCTGTTTGCTGATGCCAAATGGAGGAATAACAAATATTGCATCAAATTCAGTGAAAAAGGGAAGAGAAGGAAACAAATAGATTTAGCGGATCCATGGGTGAAAAAGAAAAGTTAAGAAGACAACACATACCGCAGATTTTGATGGGCAAGCCTCAGATAAATGGGCATTTCCGGATCTGAGGACAGAGATCTCATATCACATTAAATTCAAGACAAAACCAAATTAAAAAACATCCTGATGCCATTAACAGATTTATCTACAACCCTCCCTCCGTTAAACAAGAAACAAATAGTTATATATGAAAAACTTACTGCAGATTTTGATGGACGCTCTAAATGGTAAGCGAGTTCAAATCCTGAGAAAGTAAGTCAAGGAACTCTTCCTTCCTTTCCTTGACTCTACCCATCCAAGTATAAATATACCTTCATTCCCACACCCCTGCTCATCTCTCTCTCACTGTGCACAAACATAACACAAAAAGCACCCGCACAGAGACACACAAACATATACACATACAGAGAGGACAGAGACACAATGATACACAGAATGACAAAAACACAAACATACACAGAGGAAAAACAACTCCACAGAACGCTCCACAGCACTGCGAAAAGAGAAATAACAGAGGGCATATAGTAGATGTTGAGAACCAAAACAATTACCCGTAACATTTCTTGTCAATCTGGCATTCAATTTATAGATGGAATATTGTGCTACACCTTGGATTCCATTTGTCTACTCACATGACCGTTTGAATAAAAGCACAAAAGCAAGCGTCTAAAAATTAGGTTAAATAAAAGCACAAAAACAAGCATCTGTAAAAATTATATTAAATAAAAGCACAAAAGCGGCTGTAAAAATTACATTAAATAAAGGCACAAAAGCAAGCGGCCGTAGAAATTACATTAAATTCAATTTTAATGTAACTTAGTTTTGGATAAAAGCATTGATCCAATCCAAACGGCTATAAAGATTACATTTACGTTTTATTCAAAAGGTTTGGTCATTTCTTCCAATATGGAAATCTCATTCTTGATTTGGCTTAAGTTTGGGAAATTTTACAGAAATTTTGTTAAATATTATTTATATTATTTTTCTTTTACATGGAGTAAGTAGAAATTATTAAAAAATAAAAAAATAAATATTTATATTAATAATTTATTTAAATTAAATATATTTTATATTATAATTTCATTATCTTAAATTAAATATATTATATTATAATTTCATTATTTTAAATTAAATATATCTTATATGGTTAATGATCGATACTGATTTACAAATTAAATAAAATATTTTATTTAATTATTTATCTATATTATTATTATTTTAAAATTAAATAAAATTATGATTAACTATAACGTATTACAAAATGAAAAATAAATTAATTTAAAAGAAAAATAATAAAGTGAAAGCACTTTGGATAAGTGCTAATAGTTTAAATTAAAAAGTAAGGTAGTGAAAGCATTTTGGATAATGCAAAATGATATTTATTAAAGTAGTATTTGTTATATTCCTTTTGCTTTAATGTTTTTAATAATAATAATAATAATAATAATAATAATATAATTTTATTTTGTTAAATAAATAAATATAAATTATAAAATATTTAACCATTTAATATAAAATATAATATAAATTAATTAAAATATTAAAATATAAATTAATTTAAAATAATCATTAAAGATGTTAGCCAAATTGATTAAAATAAATAATTAAAGCACTTACACATAGCGAATATATATATAATTAAAAACTTTTAAGAAAACTGGAAAGAAATGGTTACAAATCTTTAAAAAAACCTTTAACAAATCTTTACCATATTCATTTAAGCCTATGAAAAGAATGGTAACCTTAGACTTGCTAATCGTCATTTACGCCAACTTCGAGGAAAGTTATCGGTATAGGTAAGGATCGACACCGGGACACCGACGCATATCAAGAAGACGGGCAAGTGGGTTCCTTTCCTAATGTGTTTTCACCGCGTGGTGGGTGGCAACTCTGGATTCGATGTGTTCTCTTAGGCGGTTCACGCAGTAGTTGTTCTAGATCTCCTCTTTTCTAAAGAGAAAAAACACAATTTTCTTTGAAAAGATAATTCCCAAACCAAAATATAGGACTGAATATTTCATGAGAAAAAGTTATTAAAATTTTATGAAGAACCCTCATCTTCATTCATTCTTGGAATGGAAAGCAACGGAAAGGACAGGGAAAAGGAACTAAGGGCTCCATCAATTTATTAAAAAAATTGCAATTCATAAAAAATATATATATATATATTAAACTTGATTAAGAAATTTTTTTATCATAAATATAATTAATATGTATTAATTAGATCTATATGATAGGGTCTTGGAAATAGCATCCAATAATATCTCCATAAACAACATAATCCACTGAGCCTTCGAGATATCTGACACCATCACGACCAACCTCTAGAACGCTGAGATGTAGACCTTTGCACTACTTGTTTGCCTTAAGTGGGCCAACTCCCTTAAATGTAGCTCAGGGTCCTTACTCTCTAACCTCTTAATTAGTCCCTCGGCGAACTCGGTATAAGAGATAATGTGAATGTACCATAATGTAATCAACTCATGGTACCACTACTCGTGTGCATCTCCCTCTAGATGTAGTGTAGCAAACTGGATCACATTCATCTCTCGCATGGGGTTTAGGTGGAAGTAAATATCTAGCTTCTGAACCCATTCCCTGGCTGAACTCTTGGCCGACCCATCATAGTTGGGGAGTGTGACCTTCCCTGCTACCTTCTGCACCTCCTGATTATATTGTCCTCCTCTACAGTTACAACCCTAGTGGTATGCCTTTCCTTGAGGTGAATGTATTCCCTAAAGGACATCACTCACCTGATCCTCGGGTCTAGTCCCTCATACTCATCGATACCTGATACAACCGAGTTGACCAAATTGCAACTGGGTCAGGTTCCTTCTCCTGCTTTAGATCATCCACAAAATGAGGCATTGTAGGACGGCATATTTGGCCACGCAAAGGGGTGTGAGTGGGATGATATGTACGACTTCCCCCCTGCTTTGGAACCCCCATCACCTTTGGGTTCTTCCTCTGGCCTCCCATTTACCTACAAGCCCATCACTTGCTGCATCATATCCATCATAAGCTGACCCTGCCTCAACATCTGTTGGTTTGTCCTCAGCATCTCCTCTAGGACCTAGTTTTGTCCTCCTTGTCTGGGCTATTTAGCGCCCTCTAAGTTCTACTGGATCTCCATGTGCCCTCTTATGTAACAAAAAATGGTTCTGGTGCTCCCTCTCTACCTTGGCCCCTACGCCTTCCTCTTCCACGACCTCTTTGGAAAACAACTCCCTAGTATCTGGGTGGCATCACCTCCTCTTGTTCCCAATGCTAGCCAGGAACATGCTCTGATATCACTGTAGTACTCCTAATAGAAGTTTACAGTAGAATACCAAAGAAATGCACTAGCTATAGGATAAGAACAATCATAAAATTATGAAATAACACATGCAGCAACAGATTAAAACTCCATATCGAAGCAACAAGAATTCTAAGCCATTTTATTAAGAAAGCATGGAATCTGAGTACAATGGAGAATGGAAAGTGTGCACCTGGGTTTGCTCTGAAAGAAAGCAAATACCCAGGTGAGAATAACTGGAAATCCCCACATAAATGGCTCCACCAGGCTGTACGTTCCACCTAGAAAATTTCTGCACTACTGCTATAGGTGAACTGAGATTTGAGGGCCCAAAACACTTCCAAAAATTCTATAAAATTAGGATTGTACTCCTTTAGTCAAGTCTAGCAAAATCTAGAAGGTAATTGGGCTAATTCTAACCTCCCGAAATTACAAAATTTGGTGCTACTCCCTCCTTCAAAGAAACTACGCCCCAACTGTTGAATATGTCACTTATCCCTCCTCAATATGCTATCGAACTACCTTGAAAATTTCCTCTAAAATAAGTGAGTGAAATTCCTTCCAAAACTCAACACCAGTGTGATCAATCCAGCCCTAAAAATTCTACCCAGTGACACTTTTGCACAGGCCATAAAATAGTGAGTTTGGATCTCACAAAAGCAACAACTTCCAGCCCTGAAATTCTCCGCAAATGCTGGACCAACCTTAGTGAAATTTCCCCTAAACTCTCTAACCAAAACACCCCTTAAATCTCCCTCAACTCAGTGGTACAACTTTGGTTGTTGTGTCCCCCTAGAAGTTTGAATTGACTGGGAAAAGAGTTGGTAGGTACCACAAACTCTAGCAAATTAACCTCCCACTAAGTTCAGAAATTCCTCCTTAGGGTGGCACTCGAAGTCCACCAAAAGAGATGCTCGAATTTCCCCTTGGAAATTCTTGTGCTCAAAGCAAAGTTGACTTGGCTATCAGCAAAAGCAAACTCTCAAGTTATATGAATGAACAAGGAAACCCAAAAATGAGTTTTCCTTTTCTTTTTGTAGTTTCCCTCCTCTTCCCCTTGTGGTCCCCACCAAATCGAGCCCCCTTTGAGTGTTTTCCCTCCATGTGGGTCAAATTCCTCCTAAGGGTTCGATTTGCCTCTTTGTGTGGCCCCACAACTCACCCTCTTAATTTTTGACCCACATTTCCTAAGTTGCCTTCTTTCCTTTTGCAAAATTTTAATTCCTAGTCTTCTAACCCAAACTCCTAAGTCCAAGTGCCAAAATGTTTTAGTAGGTAACAAAACTGCAAAATTGGGAATGCTCCTTAGACAGATTTAATTATTGGGAATATAACAATATAGGTGGAATTTCCATAAACGATTTCTGGGTTTTGGAGATCTCATGTGTTTTAGCTTCTCCACGAAGTCTGAGACTAGAAAACCATTTCATTCTACAAAAACTAACACTCCCTCTTAGCGAGGAAGGCGTTCTCCCAATATCCATAACATTCCCCATAGACATTGCTGATGATTGACATCTATGACAACCTACCACTGCCCACCAACTACTACGCAACTCTGGATTTGTGCTACTGTTGACACTGCACTATACAACTGTACTACTGCCAACTATGCCACTCCATTGCAACTGATATCATGATCTTGTTATTGTTGCAATTACTGAAACTGAAATCCCAATTTTGAATCAATTGTGTCCTCATGATGCAACTGTCTCCTGAGTCCCTAACTGCTACTAGTCATTGCATTGCCTACTGAGTTGTCTACACTGCAACTGCATTGAACCCCTTGATACCTAACTACCACTAGTACTAAAAATGTCCCTCAATAAATGACTACATCAAGCTAACACTAATCCATCTACTACTGAAATGGGTTCTCCACTATACCCACATGTTATTTGAAATAAACGAACTTAGCTCTCCCTACAACTTTCCTGAGTATATCTGCAACCTGCTCTTCTATGGGAACATACTGTAGCTGGATTGCTCCACAGTAACACAATCTCTAATGAAACGACATCAAATATCTATGTGTTTTGACCTGTCATGGAACACTGAATTTTCAAAGAGATTGATGCAACTCTGATTATCACGGTAGACACTGGTCGCTTCCATCCTCTCCTTGAAAAAGCTTACTAGCAGCTTCCAAAACCATATAGCTTGACATGTAGTTGTGCTAGCTACCATATACTCTGCCTCTATAGAGCTCAGCGCTACTGACTTCTACATCCTGCTGCACTAAGAAACCATCCCTGATTCAATGTTGAAGTAGTACCAAGAGGTACTCTTTTTGTCTACTGAATTGCCTACCCAATTTGCATCTGTGAATCCACATAGCCTGACATCATCACCTCGAGTATACCTCAATCCATACTCTATTGTTCTGCACAAATATCTCAAAATGTGCGTCACAGTTGTCCAATGCACTCCCTTCGGCTCCACCACAAGCTGACTCAGAGTGTTGACCACGGAGTAGATCTTTGGCCAAGTGTTGACCAGATACATGAGAGAAATGATAATATGTCTACACAAGGTGGGGTCAACATCCTTGTCTTCTGATGCATCTGTCCTCCTCTAGTTTGTGATCATGGTCATAGACATGGGCCTACAATCCTACGTTATGAACCTCTTCAAAATCTCTTTAATATATCTTTGAAGTAAAAAACTTCTGACACGCAGAAAATATGTATAAATATTTTATTAAAAGATGAATTGACAGATGATGATTGATTACAATGGGGTTCCTGGCTTATATACCGCCATGGACACCCTTTGGGAAAGGGCATGATCTTATGATCGTGCCCTTTTGTCTAACTAAACCTAAAATTAAATAATAACCTAAAATTGACTAATTTTTTACATAACATTGCCTTCCTCTCGAAAGAATGCTTTGTCCTCAAAGCATAAGTAACAACAGATGTTGTTGAAGAATGATTCATTCTCCCAGAAAGCATCTTCTTCGGGGAAGTCCTTCCTCTTGATTGATATTCCAAGATGACCAAGGTCCCACATTTTAAAAGGTCTTGGATTAATCTTGTAATTTTGGTTTTTTGATGATGTGGATATTGGTACATCTTGATGTTTACGGGGTCTAATCTTGCCTTGACATCTATTGTATGCTCAATTCCCTTATTAGGCGACATCTTCATAGGTAGGTCTTGAATTACTTTTTCATGCTTCCGAATCAAATCTTGTATCTCTGGTGACTCTTCTTTGGTCATATTTGTAGAGAACATTTCTAATTGGTGACATTGTACTACATAAGCATGTGCTCCTTTCCGACTTAGCGTCATCATCTGGGATGATGATACAACTTGATTTTCTAGTGCTTGGAATCCATGTAGTTTGTACTTTTGACCTCCCCATTTGAATTTTATAAATTGTACTTGATGGTTGGCGGCATAAGTACCTAAAGTTCGTAGCCATTGAATACCTAAGACTACATCTACTCCTCCTAACGGTACTGTGAAGAACGGAGACTCTAAATTAAAGTCTTGAATCTGCAAATTGACCTTATGGCATTTCCCCACCTTTTCAATCTTCTTACCATTAGCTACCATCAATTTCATGTTTGGCAAGGGAAATGAAAAGACATTGAGTCTCTTTGCCACGCATCTACAAAATTGTGTGTGCTACCTGAGTCGATGAGAACCACTACGTTGTTCTTCTTTATGTGTCCTTTTAACTTTAGAGTCTGAGGTTGTGATATACCTGTCATAGCTGATAATGACACTTGCCGAATACTTCTGTCATCTAATTCTGGTGAGAATTCTGGGGCGTCTTCTGTGTCTTCTATATCATAATCTTCAATATTTGAATCATTGGTTGCTTCACAATTATATAGGTTCTTTGGTTCTTTTCCTTTAGCACATCTATGTTTGGGGTCCCACTTCTCACCACAACGTTTACATTTACCCTCTTTTATCCTTTGCATTTCCACATTAGATTTTTCATCTTCACGACGATGTGGTGGAACATATCTTGTATTATTTGACTCCACATACTGGGGTATCCTTCGTCTTGCATAAGTTTTTTCTACTTTTGACCAAAATATTGGTTCGGATTTCTTTTTGGCTGTTTTTGCTTTTCGTCTTGCTACTTCTATAGATGTAATATCATGCATCTCAAGTTCTGCTTGTAAATGGGTTTTGAGTCCCGAGATGTATGACTGAATTAGACAAGATTCTGATAACCCAGGTACTCGTGTTACTAAGGTCTCCCATTCTTGAGTGTATTCGTCCACACTTCCTTTTTGTCGTAATTTGATGAGTTTTGAAAAGAACTCTTCTTCCTTTACACCTTGGAATATTTTGAAGAATGCATCTTTAAATTTCCTCCAGCTAATGACGTATGTTATCTTTTTCCACCACATATACCAGTTATATGCTTTTCTCTCCATTTTCATGGATGGATTCCTGAGCTTTTCGTCATCGTCATTGATGTCATATATCTCAAAGTATTCTTCTGCTTTATTTATCCATGCAACATTGTTTTTTTCGTTTCCATCGAATTTAGGCATCTCAACTTTGGCCCTTCGCTGGTATGTTGCTAATGGTTGAGCGAAAGAAGGGTGTTGATTGGCAAAGTTATCCCAAAGTTGCTTGTTTGTAAAGGCTATGTTACTCGCTTCTTGGTGGGGTGTCGCTGATTTTTTTGGGGATTCAACTTTTTCATGAGAGTCTATTGACTTTGTTGAATCTGACGAGATGTGTTCTTGATTCTCTTCACCTTCTTTTAGTAGTTGTTCGGGTGTACAATTCGACATTTTACACAAAATTTTCAGCATTGTTAAGACCTCCCTGATGCCTGCTTCTGTCTGACATGGTAATTTTCCATCTTTATTTCTATTCGATTTGTCGTATCGTGAAGATTTTTGATTTCATCAGCTTGCTCCCCAAGCTTGATCTGGAGTTCATTTAATCTTTTACTGACCTCGTCGTGGTTGCTATTTATCTTATGCTCCGCGTCCAACAATTTTTTTTGGAAATCCGCCATTGTCATTGTCGACATTGAGCGGGTTTGCGGGGGCGTGTATTTATTTGCCAGCGAAAATATTTTTCCTCCCTTTTTCTTTTTTCTTTTTTTAATTAGCTAAAATAAATTTTATACATATAAATTTTAATTAATTAAAATAAATTTAATTAATTAAATTAACACACACACACACATATATATATAACTTTTAATTAATTAAATTATATATATATATATATATATATATATATATACTTTTTAATTAATTAAAATAATTTTAATTAATTAAATTAACTTTTTATATATATATAAAACTTAATAACTAAATTAAATTATGTATTATATATAACATAAAATATAATTATATATATATGTTATATATAATATATATAAATTAACGTTATATAAATGTTATGCATTTTTCACGTTATATGTCACGTTATTCACGTTAATAAACGGTTAGGTACGAAAAATCACGTTCAAATGTATGAATAGTGATGTCAATTAAAGTCACCTTATTGTTGACCGCACGACCATCGGCCCTTGTGCGGATATCACTGCAGAGCCCACCACAGGTCAGCGGAGATGGTCACGACGGCAGAAGTCCTCCGCTGATGGTTCGATTTATCACCGAGCGTATCACCTCCCGATGTTGCGGTGTGGTTAGCTGGTGTGAAATTGTCCGTACGCGGTTAGCTGTGCGCCCTGTAAAAAAACCTGCGTTTGGCTATTGTTTAGCCGCAAAGCCTATAACAACCACACTCCAGACAGAGCACGAATAGCCCACATGCACTGTTATTTTATGAAAAACTCGTAGGGCCTGATGGCCAGTAGAATTTGTGGGTGTCACGAGTCTCGTGTTGGCTCCAATGCCAGATGAAGTAAAAAACTTCTGATACGCAGAAAATATGTATAAATATTTTATTAAAAGATGAATTGACAGATGATGATTGATTACAATGGGGTTCCTGGCTTATATACCGCCATGGACACCCTTTGGGAAAGGGCATGATCTTATGATCATGCCCTTTCGTCTAACTAAACCTAAAATTAAATAATAACCTAAAATTAACTAATTTTTTACATAACAATCTCCTTTGAACAAGGAAGATATCCCCATTCTTATTCCACACTTCTAAGCCTAGGAAGCAATGCATCAACCCCAAGTCCTTCATGTCAAACTCTGCTTCCAGGTTCCTCTTACATTCCTCTATGAGCCCCAATGACCTTGTCAAGAGGAGGTCATCCACATACAACACTAGGATGAGTGGCTCATCCTTTACCATCAAGTAGTAACGGTTGGGATCCATGTCACTCTTGGTGAATCCCATCTGCTACATGTAGCTTTCAATCTGATCATACCATGCCCTGGGAGCCTACTTGAGCATATATAACAATTTCTTCAGCCTGCACACATGTATGTGCCTCTCATGAGTCTCAAAGCCCTCTAGTTGTTCTATGTATACTTCCTCCTCTATCACCTCATTCAAGAAGGTTGTCTTGACGTCCATCTGGTGAATCTTCCATCCCATTTGTGTTGATAGGGATATAACTGACTGTATAGAAGTATATATGGAAACCGGGGCAAAGGAATTCTCACAATCTATCCCTTCTTTCTGTGCATACCCATTTTCCACAAACCTAGCATTGTACTTCTCCATGTTTCTGCACCCGACATACTTGATCTTGTAGATCCATCGAGAGCCCGCAACTGACCTATCCACAAACCTTGGCACCACCTCCCAAAAATCTTTCGTCATAATAGAACTATACTTCTCTACCATGGCATCTATCCACACCTAATGCTAAGCAGCCTCCTAATAGTTGGAAGGTTCTTCAACCTGTTCCACCAATGCTTGGTACTTGTCTGGTTGTCTGCGTTCTATATTGTTTGTCCTAGGAGCTCCAACTAAATCCTCTATATCTTTCAATGTCTGACGAACTTCCCTGCTAGTTCGACCACTAGTGGTGGGAGGTTCAACTAGCTCCTCATCCCGCCTATGTGGCTCCGTCTGCTATGAACTCATTAGATCTCCTGCACCTGATCATATGATGGTACTGGTAACTATACTCAATCCGTGTGGCTATCCAATTGGCAGTCCCACATGCTGCTCTTGTGGATGCCCCTATTGTTGAAAATGGAATTTTCCACTCCATCCCAATGCCTTCCTTCACATAGAAACCTGTGAAGTCACTATCTGTGTACTCACCTCCATTATCTGAGCAAAGTATCTTGATCTTCTTCTCTACTACATTCTCCACCAGAGCTTTAAAATCCTTGAAGCGATCGAAGACCTCATCCTTGGTCTTCAATAAGTAGATCCAGGTTTTCCCGGAATGGTCATCAACGATGGTAACAAACTATTTGTACCCTCCTAGAGATCTAGTAGACATATAACCACAAATGTCTGAGTGTATAACCTGTAACACGTTATCTACCATGTTGTCACTCCTTGGTAATGCTTCCTTAGCATATTTCCCAAGAACGCACCCCTTGCACACATCGTCGTAATTTGTGCCTAATTCTGGAACACCTGTCACTATCTCCTTGAGCATATTAAGTTCTCCATGGTGCAAATGTCCCATCCTCCTATGCCATAACTCATTCAGGGCCATCCCACTACTACAACTACTGTCAACTAATGCCATTGATGAGTTAAATTGAAACCTATATAGTTTGTTACTACATACCCCAATATATTTCACCTTCTTCCAGTTTTGGTGTTTGATAAACACCTTCTTCACTACAAAGTGGAAATCATATCCCTTATCCTATAACAAGGATACTGAGATCAGGTTCATACCCAATCTTGGCACATGCAATACATCTGTAACACTGGTGCTTTCTCCTGACTCCCTCTCTACATCAATGGTACCTCTCTCAACTGTAGTGTGTTTTGTTTCCATTGTTATCGGGAAGTCCATTTTCTCCCCAGTGTAGCTAGATAAATATTCACTAACTCCAGTCATATGAGCTGACTCTTCATTGTCTATATACCAAAGTCCCTATGAAGATGAGCTAGTTAAGAAAGAAAATTTGTCCTCCAATCTGGAAGACAATTCTGAGGCTCCTTGAATATCAAATCTGTCCATGGCCATACTAAAGAATTCTATAGAATTTACTGAAGATATCCTGAGTATAATTTTGTGTGCTATTTCTCTTCCACCCAACACTTTGAATCTGCTACTGCAAATCCTCTATGCCCAGATCAAGAGTCTGCTCCGTGAAAATACTAAGTTTCTATTCCCTCTACCTATTGGAATCACTTCCCAGATGGAAAATCGACCATTGTCCAACAATTCACACTACCTCGCTAGGCACTCCGCAACCTCTGGAAAATGCAGGGTTGGTAGCAGTACAGGTCGTACAATGCAGTGCCAGCAACAACATAGACGCAACATGGTTCAGTTATAGCTAGTAGTAGATGAATGAAAGTTATCACAATAGTTGATGGATAGTGGTAGGCAACTACAGTGGTCGAACATAAACAACATGTTTGAGAGGATGATGAAAAGACAAGGTGTTGTAGCAGCAGTGCAACACTAGAGAACACCATCCTCACTAAGAGGGAGAGTTATTTTTTGTAGCATCGAATGGTGTTATAGTCTTAAAACTTTTGCGGAGAGGCTAAAACACATGAGTTCTCCAAAACCCAGAAATCGTTTATGGAAATTCCACCTAGAGATAGCTCAATTAAATTAATTGACCATCGTTTAATTTTTTTCCTAAGTGTAACTTAGGAGAAATGGTTAATTAATAGTAATTAATCGAGAAAGGTGAGAATTCTCTAGAAGCTCACACAGATCAACTTGGATATGATCTCAGGCATCAATTAAGTTTTAATATTGGTCGTTGGAGTCCCAACTAGAGATTATAAGAAGTGGTCGATGGGTAGATGGAGAAACACACAAGAGATAGCCAATAGTGCGAGTTGCTTGGGTAGTTTGAGCTAGCTAGCAACAGAGTTTGAGCCAGAGAGGAGGCACATAGCTAGAGAGGCACAAAAACAGTGATCCAGAGGAAAGTTTCTAGTTCCAGAGAGGCAAGAGAGAAGGCCAAATTTATTTCTCAAGGAGGCAGTGTAGGGATTGCGCAGAGTCTCAAAGAGGTAGTTTGATTTAGCTGAGCTAGAGGTGGATTCAATTTCCCGTGGCCAGGAAGAGTTCCATAAGGCCAAGAGAATCGTTTCTAGAGTAGCGGTAGACAGGACGGCTTGAGTAGTATTTTTTCTGGGTTGAGTGTGTGATAGGTTGCGCAAAGGGTTTGGATGGCTTGCTTGGAGTTGTCATTTTGTACCGAGATCGCTTGGAGAAGAGGGTAATTTCCCTGAGTTGTTTTTTCCAGTATTTCTCTTAGTTTGGATAACCATTTTGGCATCTGAATTTTTGTACTCAAAATTTCACTATTGTATAATAATAAAACTCTCAGCTGCACCAATTTTCCCACATTGGATTTTCCAGGGACATTGTCCAAAAATAATAGTCATTTTTATGTGTGTGTGCTAGCATTTCTGAGTTCCTATTTTTGCTTCCGCAATAATTTTTATGGTGAAGAAATTGAAGTTTGAATAATTCATTGTTTGTTGTAGAAAATAAATTATTAAATAATTAACTAGTTAGAAGAATTAATTCCAGTTACTAATTTCAAAGAAGTTTCACATGGCCCACCCCAAAGAATGTAACTGAACTGAAGAGCTTCCTAGGCCTTTGTACATACTACAAGAAGTTTGTTAAGGGGTTTTCATAGTTGACAACACCTCTTACAGACATCACCAAAATGAGGGCCTTCAACTGGTCTGATGAAGCATATGAAACCTTTGAAAAGATGAAGCAAGTGATGTGTTCATGCCCAAGTGATTTGAAATAAGATATTTTAAATTTATTTTTTAATTGAAAATCTAGATAATTAATATAACGAACTAGACAATAATAAAAAAAATTAATTATGAATTATAATGATTAAATGGAACACAATTATATGAAAATTAAACCTAGATAGATTGATGATAAACATGGCCATCTAAATCAACTATTAGATCTTCAAATTTAAGGATTGGTTGAGTTGGGTCAACATTAAGAGGAAAGGGTACTATTATGGTGAAGGGGATTTCATAACACCAACAAAAACTTTCTTAAAATTTAAGGATTGGTTGTGTTGGGTCAACATTAAGTGAAAGGGGGACTATTATGGTGAAGGGGATTTAATAACACCAACAATAACTTTCTTATTATAAAGTCAATGGTTAACAATCTGACTAGGCAAATAAAGAGGTTTAGGATTAAAGTGACAAATACAATAATAAAGGATTTAAGGAGAAATGATTAAAGTCAACTAAGATGCTTAGAGATTAAAGCATATAAATAAAAGGATTAATGTCTAATAAGATGTTTAGAATTAAAGCGAAAAATAAAAAGATGTAAGGATTAATATAAAATAAGGTGAAGAATATATGTAATGATTGATATTAGATCAAAGTCAAAGATTCTATAGGATGACCACAAATTTTGATTTAAGATGAAATGAAGGATAAAGAGGGGGGTTGGGGGTGGGGTTAAGTTTAAACATGGCACTTGGAAGGGGGGAGACAAAGATCTTGGGATGGGTTAAGAGTCATTGGGTGAGATTGTGGATTGCGGTTTCCAAGATTGACTCAAATCACTCATTTTTCATAATATCAAATTAAGTTCTTCATCATATTCAAAATTAAAAGAAATTATTCGAAAATTTATCATAAATTTTATTGAATTAAGTTATTTATAATATTCAAAAGCGTAGTTGAAGAACGAGATTATAAATATACATTTTGATTTATTTATTTTTTTTGCTTTTGTAATATAATTACTATTTTTTTGTGAGTTTTGGTTTAAAAAATTTAATGATAGAATGTATTTAATGTAACAATATTTTAGTTGGAATATGGTGGAAAGCATGTAATAAATATATTTAGAATAAGTTAGGAAATACAAGAAGTTCACATGTGCGGGGCCAAAATTTTCCATTGCACATAAGTATTTTCCTTTACGCTACAGTGGAAAGAGTTTTTGGGGCAGACTTTAAATATGACTTGAGCCTTGGGCTAACCTATTGATGAAGCCTTAAATTTTGAGGATGTCCGACTTAATGTAAATACACACACAAAGTTTTTAGAGAACTCACTTGTTGTAATGTCTTGTAGTTAACTTGCTTAATAATTTGTCCATCGTCTCCCCGATGGGGGTGTGATCCTGTGCTTTCTTGGAAGGCGCAATAGGTGTACATGTGTCCTTGATTGGTCATGGAATGGCACAAAGGAGGTGGGTGGACTTAGATTTTATGCTTGATGTCCCTTGAATTTAAATGCATGCGAGTGGACTTGGGGTCTTGGAGGTACGTTGTGTATTGCAGTGGAGGTGAGGTGAAATCCTCACCCTCCCACTTATGGTTTCATGATGCAATGAATTTCATACGCTCTACATCGTCGTTTACTTGTTTTAGGTTGTTGATCAAGGTATTAGGTTTTGGTGGTCAAACAAATTCATTATTTGAGATTAGCTTCATGGTGGTGAGCTTGGAGGGTCAATGTTTTTTGTTTTATATTTGCATAAACCAGTGCAAGGGCTTGTCTTTGAGTTGGTGGTGATTTATTCCAATTCACCCCTCTTGGATAGTGATTTCACAGGTATTTCTTATCCCTGTCTAGTGTTGGTTTGTGGTAGTTGGTATCCAGGTCATTTTTTTGTGTGGCTTTAAACTAGAGAATTTCCTGCTTGTATGGTTGGAGTTTCGATATGTGTTTTGGGTCCTGAGTAACTCTCTCTCTTGAATTCAACTCTATTGCTTCTAGTGTTGGTGAATTGGGCTTTTATTTACTTAATTGTGACACTCACTTGTCTAATTAAGTTGGGTGCTTCAAATTTTCTGCAATCTTGGGTCTATAGATTTGGGTCTATGCATATAACTTGTTTGGGTTGTCTCAGTTTCCAAGTGGTGTCCTATTGGTGGTGGGGTTCTCTATATTTTATGCCTTTATTGTGCAAAGAATTGCAAGCGGTCCTTGAACTAGGACTCTTGCTATGCAATTTGGGGGATGAAATTGTTGTATTCTGCTCGGGTGTCGAAAGGTCAGTGGTTCGTCCCTCTGCTTGTTTTGTCAGTCGTGGTTCTTTAGTTGATTGTCTACATTGTTCTTTTGCTTTAGCTACCATGCCTCCCTGTCATCGAATGGCATGTAGAAGAGGTGGCACTGGTCATGTAGGGGTCAAATGGGGTCGCACATTTGCATGGGATTCTCTGGCATCTTATTTTGATTCAGTCTCGTTGGAAGTGCATAGGTAAATTTTACTGTTGGAATAAAAAGAGTTTGGTGAGCGTCTTTATTTTTCTGATTCAAAAGTTGGAAGAGGTGGTCTAAAATGGGTTCAAGACCCACAAAGATGTAGAAAAAAAGAGATTATATTTCTCGCATTCTTTGTCTATGCACCAATAGATGGATACTTTTTTATGTCTGGTATTCAAGGACAAGAAATTCGATAGCTATAATGTTTTTTCTAGACTGGAGGACATTAAGCGTATTTTAAGGAATATCAGATTTTTCCTCAATGATATAGATTCTTGCCTGAGTCCTATGGAGAACTATGTGATATTAGATTCTACCTCAGGGGACCTGATTGATCCACTGGTTGATAGTACTCTAGATCTTATGTTTATCTCGTTGGATGAGATTTGACATATGGCTTTATAGTTTTGTTTGCTTTTGGTTATGACATTGTTCATCTACTTATGGTTATCCTCTAAGCAAATGATATGCAACAATATAGTTGATTTGGAGGTGTTTTATTTTATGGGAACATACTTGGTTGGTATACGCAAAGATTTGCGGTGCATTTTTTTCTTGTTATCATTGTTAGATCATTGTTCTATGTTGTTGGTCCAGAATATTACTTCTTGTTCCTTCTCTCGTGGGAAGTCTTTTCGGTGTTTGGTCCAACAAAATGGGCACACGGGAGTCTCTCATGTGGGACTGTAAGAAGTTTGGCGCATGCAATTGGGTTTCTATGGTCATAACAATTGTTTCCTTTTGTTTTTTGGAAGGAAATACTTGTTTTTTCCTGATATGGCTCTCTTTGTTGGCGTTAGCAGCGGGCTTCAACTGTGTGGATATCTAATGTTTCATCTGAATGTATTTTTTGTTGTGATTCCCTTTGGATATGTTTAAGTGTATGTAGAGTGATGCTATTATGATATTTTTTTCACTCTGGTTATGGCAATGCTTGGGCCTATTATCAATGTAAATCTAGTTTTTGTAATGAAATATATTGCTTTTTATTTTAAAAAATGATTTGTCCACCATATTTAAAGAGTTGTTGACATAACAGATTTGTTACTAAACAATTTGATTGCACACTAGAACCCACATACATACCCATATGTTTTTGGGGTAAATTTAGAGAGGAACCCTTCATTTGTGTTAATATGATGACTTAGAGTTGAAGCATGTACTTTGGAGCCTACTTGTTCACATTTGAGGGGATTAGGGGCTAGTGAATGACACATTTAAAGATTGTACATTGTTGAGACTGCCTTTTTAGGTAGGATGTTGCACCAAGAACCACTTGTCCCCATTAATTTTGGAGAAGGCTCACTTTTTTGAGAGCTCTGTGCCCCAATACTTTGTACATGTGGCATTAAAAGCCCATTTTGGATTTTTTTAGAGTAATTAATTGTTGAAGATGCCATTTTCCCCTCCATACACTAGGTTAGGATATTTTAGATTAGAAAATGTTATTTTATAGGAATAACGAGTTGAGGTTCTCTCCTATAAATAGAGAGAGATATCACCTCATTTTCTTGTGGAGTTTTGGGGGAGAAATTACATATGTTGTATGATTTTTTTTGCGATTTATCTCTTGTAAATTGGTTGTGGATATTTCAATTTGAGCAAAATTTATTGGGGAGGTTGTGTTGATTGGATGTTTATCTCTCTTGGATGATTATTGGTAATTAATTGATTGTACATTCCAATGTATTATAAGTATTGTCTTCCATTGTGTGCTTGTTGAATAACTAGTGTTTAATGAAATCCTCACCAAAATTTTGCTAATGTTTTATGGCTCTAACATCTCCTTGAACACGATTCTCATCAAGTTTCTCTTGAGGAACTGTTGACAGTGCTGGACCCACCAACATGTCAGGGGATCTCCCTGGTAAGAAGTCCCAATTAGACCTCAAACCGTTTGGTGGAGGAGTCCCAACAGTGGATCGTATGGTATTGCCTTGACCACGGTTTCGCACAGAGGAAAATAAGATGTCCGTGTTAGTAGCAAGGGTGTGACATATGCAACAAGTCAAGGAAGTTGCATGAGCAGTTCTAACACACAGAGGGTGAGGTGAGTGCATGCTTTGGAAACCTGTGAAAGCATGTAGTTAAGAAGGGAACACACGAGCAAAGATGCATCACAACATGGAAGGAAAGTAAGCTAGCAATCCAAAGTGATGGTTAAACCAACAACACATTTCAGTAAGATTCATACATACATGTACAGAAAACAGCTACACATGCATGCATAAGCAAACATATACATATATCACTTAGAGTAAACAAGATAGCTGAAATACAATACGACATATGCATGAAACATGTTGGCTCTGTTATATTAAGAAGTGTAAGTTTGAGTCATACAATACATCCATGACCAACCACTAGTTTCGAGAGCGGAACGTTACAGTCATTGCCGCCTACTCCTCCAAAAAGATATACTAGCTTTGCACAGTGGAGAAGCCAAGGCTCGTTACAATACTATCCAAGCTTTCTTTAAGATACTCCTATTGGAAGCTTGGTTGACAAAAAGGCTCTACAATGAGTTATGAGGGGCTATTTATAGCAAAGGGTGGGGTGACCCTTAACATTCCCCTTTGTCATGATCGTTCATCTACCCTCATGACTCTTCAACTACTCTATGACTGTTACATTCAGCTGTCGACACTTGAACTTCCACTTGACAAGACATTACATACAATTTGCACATGTACCCATGTGAGACAAAATGGCTTGAGCAAGCCATGCAAGACATCACTAATACTTGGACCGTTGTGGTGAGACCAACTCTTTGACATCCTTGTGATGGTCGATGGTGGCAAAATTATGCCAAGCTTGGTCGCCCATGATGGTGTCTATGCGCTCAATGGTGACATCCTGCTGAAAGCAAACTCTTTCCTCTGCTGCAGCCGGGTACACTAATATGGCTCCTTTGTCTAACTCATCTGATAGCATGCACATGGTCATCCTCGGTGCGGCGACTGGACCGACAACATGCTATTGCATAGTGTCTACGCTGATCTCCAAGCATGTGCTGGTGGTTGTGCACATCAACTTGTCGGAATACATGTTCAACTCCAGTTAGACTAGCTTCTTGTCTTGCCTCAGTGATTGTGCCAAATGGGTGGGATCTCATGCGTGCGCACAATGACGTGGATGCTGTTGAATTCCCTTGCATGCGATCAACAACATTGCTCACCTTTTCTGCTTAGTGCCAGCTATTGGGATGGATCTATAACTTGTACGGGTGCAGTTTCATCAATTTGTGCATGTTGCGCCTCCTATTGTGCTTGTTCCTATTGTAACTCATTCTCTCGTCTGTGCAACTCATGTTCTTCCTTGAGTTGCTGCTTCAGCACATGCAACTCCTTCTTTGTTTCTCTCTCTACCTTCGCATGATCTTCGTGTCGCGCCGTCACCTCATAGCCTCAATCTCGAAATTTGCTTTCATCATGAGTGGATCTGCTTTGAACTTGCAGATTTGTTCCGCCTCTATGTTGTCAACAACCTTCCTCTTGCATTCATTGTGTGCAGGTGTCCCGCCTTCTGCTGCTGTTGATGGTGCTGCTCACTATGATTTCATTTCCATTCATCTTGATATCCTTTTCCATGAACAACTTAATGTCATCGTGGATAGGAAAGTTCATAGACACTTGATCAACTGCATCCCCAGTTGCGCTCTTAATGGTGTCTTTGATTCTGCTCTCCTGGAAGCCATTGTACCTGTGCTGTTGGGAGTTGGACAACACCTGTGATACCTGGAGACATAACAACACTCATGGAAAGAAATCTGTCAGTTGAAAACCAAAAAAAACTGGAGGACTGACATGCAACATACCTGTGTGATTGTCCGTGAAGATTGCACAATTTTCACCTGGAGGCTGGGAGATTGATTGCCAAAACTGTGCAAGGCACATTCCAGGCTGTCAGAGGCTAACTGACTGCGGGACATTGCCTCAAAGAATTATGCAATGAAAGCATAGAGGTCAGTGATGGTCCAGACTTGCGTAATTTTTGGAGGGAAGGCAGAGAATTCTCTTCCGGAAAAGCATAGTGCTAGTCGGGCAAGGCGCGGTCTAAGCCAAAAGCATCCCAGACCGGCCGACAGGTGACTGAAAATATGGGAAGTCTGAATGCATGATGAGATGAGTGCAAACAAGAGTGAATGATCATACATGAAAACAACAAGTGTTGGATTTAGAAAATGTGAAAGCATGCATGTGTGTGAAGCGAGTCGCTGCAACGACGACCGTCCGTGCAAAAACAATGTCATGCATGCGAAAGCAGTGAGATGCGTGCGAAAACTAAAACGGTGCTTCTACAAGTTAATATATATCAATACAACAACAAGTGTTCATTGAAATCAAGAAGAAAACACTCACACAAAGTGAAACACAAAAAGCGAGAGAAACGTCGCACAAGACATGAAAAGTGGGCTTACCCCGAAACAATTGAGATGAATGTGCCAATGACTCCTATATGCAATGTGGGGTGTCAAAGCTGCAAGGTAGATGTGAGGAATGAGCTCTGCAACGCCTAGTTAATGAGTTTTGATAACATTGAGGTTGTGACACGCATGCCACAAATCTAGGAAAAGTGACACTTGGCAGGAGGTTTCTGAAATGATCCTTTCATGTAACCTCCAACTGCTAAAAATAGATCCTTGAATCAAGGGATGGATTTTCATGCTGCCTTGGGAAATGCAGTCCATGATTGCAAATCAATTTTGCTTGGTCCTGGAGGGAACCGGTCAACTTGAAGGCAAATGCATTGGTCTGCGAACCTGGGATGAAAAACTGTGCAGTTTATGGGTTGAGCAGAGATGGCAGTCCCAGAGGGATTGTGCAATTTCTGGGAGGAACAGGTGACTGTCACCCAGGATTGCATAATTTTTTGGGTTGAGTAGCTGTCTCGGGTCAGACCTCGCAATTTTCTCAAGGAAGCCTGTCTGACTGCATTGCGCAATTTCTGAGCCCAGCAGGCTACCTGACTAGATTTGCGCAATTTCTGCCAGCTGCTAGGGTGGTTGTCCTAGAGGGATTGTGCAATTTCTGGGGGAAACAAGTGACTGCTACCCAAAATTGTGCAATTTCTGGGTTGAGCAGCTGTCCTGGGATGAATTGTGCAATTTTTGATAGGAAGGCTATTAAGAAGAATTGCGCAATTCTGGAGCCCAGCTAGGTTTGCGCAATTTCTGGAGGGAAGGCTGGTTCCCCTCCAGAATTGCGCAATTCCCAGAGGGAGTTGCTCAACCAGCAACTGACACTAAGTCCAAAAATCAGCCTGTGAAGGAGGTGGAACAAACATTCATGCACAGGCTGACAAGACTCTATGAAATAGCTGAAGCTGATGTGCTTGACAGTGCAAGACATGCTACTAACGATGGTTGGTAGGGAGGCTCCAAAACAAAGCTAACAAATTTTTTTTGAGGGTGGTTGCAGCCGCTACAACACTTGGCGACACACTGGTAGAACTCCAGCTCTCTGAATGGACCTGGTTCGTGAAAAACAAGCCCAACACCTTTGGAAGTATTGTTTAGTTCTCTGTTCGTCTTGGTTTCCACACTTGCTTGATTGTAAGATGTAGGATCTACCAAGCCCTTGGTCGGTTGATACACATTCCAAGCCAAGCCAAAACAGTTGTTTCGATTGGGGATGAGGGGTATACTGGTGCACAAGCCTTATGGTCATCAGAGTTTAAGTTTTCATCTCTAGTGTTGCTCTATTGCCAGCAGGCCTGGATAGTACCCCGACGAAGTCACGTAGGAACACAAGCATTGCTTCGCTACCAATGAGTTTGGCCAGTACCCCGACGGAGTCACGTAGGAACACAAGCATCGCTCCGCTGCCAACGATCTTGGCCAGTACCCTGGCGAAGTTACTTGTATCACCCCTTTGCGCGGGAAGCCTGTTAAGCTCCTATACTACTAGTGTAACCCCTTATTGTTATTAGTACAACCCCCTTATTATATTGATGTACCTATGTAGTGCCCATATTGTTACTATTGTGCCCCATAGAAGCCCACTATTGTTATTATTGTGCCCTTACATTATTATTGTTATGTCGGCTCTGATTATATTATGACCCCTTAGACTCCTATATATAGAAAGGAGGTCTTTTCATTTGTATCATCCAAGAATTGTTCATTTATGTAATGTAAAGGAGGTTGCTCCCTCGAAGAGGCTGAATTCTAAGGCGTTCAACTATCTTTTCTATCTTTTTGTGAGCTGGTTTCATAACATTTGGTATCAGAGCTTTGGATTCTAGGGTTTCGCTGCTCCAAATAGGTCACCATGGAATTTTCGCTATAATTTTTTTCCTGCAACATTTTAGAAGCGAAAAAAAAGCCCATTTGAGACGAAATCACACTGAACCTTGGGTCTGAATTTTAGAGCTTTTCGCGCTACATTTGCGGAGATATGATTTGAGGAAGTTGGTCTTTTTGCAGACTCCTAAATTACATTCCAAACAGGTGACCTGGGGAAAATAGTCATAACTTTCTCTCTCAGCATCGGATCAAAATTTCATAAGAAGGTACAAAAAGAGGACAAATTGTAGTTTCCTGTGTATATTTTTCAGATCCTAAGGTTGAAACAGTTACACGTGGCACTTCCTACATGTTCGCTCTTCTGAAAATCTATATAATCAGGTCATCTTGGGAGATTGTGCATAACTCTTTCTTGGAGAATCTAAATTCGATCAGACTGATGGCATTGGAAAGAGGACAAAGAGGGCTACTACAGGTCGCAATTTTAGATATGGAAGAGCTGAAATTACAAAGTTATAGTCATTTCAATATCGAGCTCCTAAAATCAAGAAAAGGAGATATGAGGAAGTTTGATGGCAAGGATCCGGTAAATTGGATACTTCAGATGGAGCAATATTTTGATTTACATGGTGTACCATTGTTACAAAAGGTATGTATTGCATCTTCATATTTAGAACTGGATCAATTTTTATGGTATAAAGAGCTTTGTTCTCGTAAACAACTTGTTACGTGGTCAATTTTCACGGAGGAAATGATAGCACATTATGAAGATACAAAGAGAAACACCTTCTTTAGAGCAACACCACAACAATTGGAAAGAGTAAAAGGGCTTTGTTACATAGTGGAAAGTAAAATTATGGCAACAAGGAAGTCTACCCCTCACAACTATAAATATGGAAGTGTTGTTTCTCCTAGCCTTCCACAACCTACAAGGGTTACACCACAACAATTGGAAGAAAAAAGAGAAAAAGGGCTTTGTTACAATTGTGATAGAAAATGCACTAAAGGTCATAAGTGTGCTGAGAAGAACTTATTTTACATAGAGTATGAATAGGAGGAAGAAAAGGATCAAGAAACATCAAAAGAAGAGGATATACGCCAGGACCCAACCCCAGAGAAAGAAGAAATGAATCAGACCATATCTTGTAAAGCATTGGCAAGAATTACCACTCCTCAAACTCTCAAGGTAGAAGGACATATAAAGAAGAAAAAGGTGCAAGAAGTGAAAGATCATATCGAGAAAGAAGAAATGAATCTAACCATATCTTGTAATTCATTGGTCGGGATTACCACTCCTCAAAATATCAAGATAGAAGGACATATCAAGAAGAAAAATGTTCAAGAAGTGAAAGATCACATCGAGCATCAAGAAATGAATCCGACCATATCTTGTAAAGGATTTGAAGAAATTACCACTCCTCAAACTCTAAATATAGAAGGACATATCAAGAAGAAAAAGGTTCAAGTAGTGAAAGATCACATCGAGCATCAACAACAAGTTCTCCAACTTTTAAAGGATAACGCCACTTTGGTGCAAAATCGAATGAAACAATAGGTAGATCAACATCATAGTGAAAAATGTTTTGATGTAGGTGATTGGGTATTTTTACTGCTACATCTCAAGCAAGCTATTTATGAGAAGGAAATGTTGGCAATACTACATGCACTTAAGAAATGGCGACTTTACCGAATGGGAAGACACTTCAAGGTAAAAATGGATCATGATAGTCTTAAATACTTTTTAGAACAACTATTATCTTTAGAAGAACAGAAAAAATGTGTCACAAATATGTTGGTTATGACTTTGACATCATCTGTAGAAAATGGAAGCAAAATTGCAGATGCACTCTCAAGAAAGGATGAAGATGTGGAAGCATTGTTTTGTGCTATTTCTATTATCCAACCAGATTGGATAAACAAAGCAAGGGATGAATGGAAGAAGGACGAAGAAGTATGGTCACTTGTTCAAAAGTTGCAAAAGATCCCAATTCAAATAATATTGCCAGAAATTGAAGAGGAAGGAAAAATCATATTGGAACCTGGAGCAGTCACAGAAGCAAGAACCCGATAGCTACTAAATCGATCAATTTCAGAGTATCTCATCAAGTGGAAGAACTTACCCACTAAAGATTCCACATGGGAGGACAAGAATTTTATACAAAAGCATCAAGAACTACTCAAGCGTTGAGGACAACACTTTTTGAAGGAGAGGGGCATGTTAAGCCCCTATACTACTAGTGTAACCCCTTATTGTTATTAGTACAACCCCCTTATTATATTGATGTACCCATGTAGTGCCCATATTTTTATTATTGTGCCCCATAGAAGCCCATTATTGTTATTATTGTGCCCTTACATTATTATTGTTATGTCAGCTCTAATTATATTATGACCCCTTAGACTCCTATATATAGAAAGAAGGTCTTTTCATTTGTATCATCCAAAAATTGTTCATTTATGTAATGTAAAGGAGGTTGCCCCCTCAAATAGGCTGAATTCTAATGCGTTCAACTATCTTTTCTATCTTTTTGTGAGTTGGTTTCATAACAAAGCCTTTCTCTTCTTTCGCCTTATTCATTTTTCATTTTTTTCAAACCTTTTTCACATTTTCATTTTTTCATAACTATGCATAGCACTTATTCATTTCAAAGGCGGAAGAGGGATCCCGACTTATTGAGAGCAGAAGAGGTTGTTCCTTCAAAGAATTAGTTTATATATACCTCTGAGGTGCTTGTTAAGGTTTCCCCCCTCACCTTACTCTACTTGACTGAGCTGACAAGTATTAACCCAAAAATAACCGACTAGAGTAGGTGATACTTGTTCACGTGCAAGCGTTGTGTTTTCACCAAGCTTCACTTCGAAGAGTACATATTTTCCATTGATGTATCAGGGATTGAAGACAACAAGTTCTTACATAAGAGGTAGGATGACAAATAACCAAGTGTTGATAGCTATACAAGTCATCTTACACTTTACCCAGCTTGTTTCAAGAGTCGCACATGGTCCATGCAAAACTAACCTATGGACATAAACAAGCAAACAAGCCAAAAAGAAAAGAAAGAAGTAGAAGAAAATGCATAAGCAAAGCAAATGAGCAAACAAAAAGGCAAGCAAACAAACACCTAAAGAAAGAAGTAAACATGCATGCAAGCAAACAACTCAAAAAACAAATACTACTCCTACTCCTAAGCTAACAGTGCATGGGTCATCTCACGTGAAGTGATACTTCGAATGCAACCACTAACGCATTGGTTGAACCATGTTGGTGAAGGCATGGTTCATGAACAACACAACTGTGCGAACCAGCAGACGTGAAAGATACAACAATGAAGACATACACACTCCAAGCTTAAATGCGTCCACATAATAAAAATGAGTGGAAGTGCATGACCTGCAGTCCATGGACATACCATGATGTTGTGTGACACTACGTGTAGATGTTGAGCACACAGATACTCTTGACTGTGACATGCAAGCACACTTGATGAAGGTAGATCACTTACGTTGTGCAAGTGTGCTTGCTAAGTAAGGTTCCTCCAATGCATGAGCGATGGGATCGTGTAGTTCGAGTGGAGGAAATGAAATATGAGTGTTGGATTGTTCTTGAGTGCATAGAGATGAATGATGAGGAGCCTTGGGTGTTTGAACAATTTCCTGATCAAAAGTGAAACCAACCTTAGGACAGCAAGGGCTTGACATAACCTTCAACTCAGGCTGAAGTGCCTCGACAGTCTCGGGGGTTTTGACTTCGTTGACAGATGGATCATCGTAGACCAGTGGATTAGACAGATTAGCAACGAGTGAATCAACATCGTGATCGGATGATGAGGTAAAGAGATCACGACAACTAAGATCATAAAATTCAGGATGTTGGTCGGCATCCTCATGATTCGATGAATTGCACAGAGGGGTAGATGAGAAGCAAGAATGTTCATCCTCTGCATTTCTGGAAAAGATAGATGAAAAATCAAGTGGATGTTTAAAGAATGATTGGTCCTCTCCATTGTTGGATGATGAACTAACATCTGTGTTTCTAGCGAATGATGAACAATGGGTGCATCCATGGATGGTGATACACATGAAAAATTAGGGATGGCAGGATTACCAAGGATGTCAAGAACAAACAGAGGAGGTATGGAAAGATAGGGATGGTCTTGTGTTGCCGGTGAATGTTCAATCTCCTAGTCATACTCTTCATGAATGTTAGCGCATGTTGGTTGTGCAACACCAACTCCGTCGATAGATCAAACCTCGTTCAAAACAAGTGTAGAGTCCGGAATGGAAGAACACAAGACAATGCAATTCGAAAGATGATCAGAATACGAGGACAGAGGTTGAGGTACAAAATACATGTGATAACCCATGGTTCCCAACCAATTCTACACAAAAATAGGAAGGATCGATGTTGGGAGGACGTGTCGGCTCAAGAAATGTGTGTGCATGTTGTCCCACATCACTCTGCGCTGCTGCAGCTGTTTGATGAGGGGACAATGGACAATCACTTGTGACAGTGACCATGTCCATCTGTGATTGCAAAACTCCATCACCGAAGTATGCTGAGCGGGGATTAAGCTTGAACTTCTTCTTGGGATTGACAAATTTGATAAGACAATATTTGTATCTATCAATGAGATACTAGAATTTCATCTGGCTTTTCGGAGCTTGAAACTGCAAAACATGGAAGCGTTGCCAAAAATCATCAGGTGATTCTTGCAGAGCCTTTCGTTGCTCTAATAGTTTTTTGTCAAGAGGTTTTGGATCAAAATGATGGAAAGTAGATTCAATGAGATCACATAACTGTTCAAGTGAGTGCACGCTGTCAGTCGGTAGGCTGCAGCACCACTGTAGTGGGGATTTCTTAAGTGTGTATGCAAGCGGAAGACTGACCTCTTCTGCATAGAACTCGTTTGAATTCTCAAGGAATGCATAGAAGTCTTCTAAGTACATAGGCCAGGCCACTTCGCCTTCACCATCATACGTGAACTCAGACAAGAGATAAAAAACTCCCTCGTGATGTTGAGAAGTTCGGCATGCAAAAAACATCGTGGAGGGGTGATTATAAAAGAATTCATGATAGATGTACAAAGGTTCAGGACAGGAGGAGAGGACACAACTTGTCATCTGGTCCTCCTTCTAACGCCAGAAATGTTGACGGTGTTGGGCCGCCAACATGTCAGGGGATCTCCCCAGTAAGAAGTCCCAATTAGACCTCAAACCATTTGGTGTAGGAGTCCGATCAGTGGGTCATACGGTATTGCCTTGACAGCGGTTTCGCACAGAGGCAAGTAAGATGTCCCTGTTGGTAGCAAGGGTGTGACATATGCATCAAGTCAAGGAAGGTGAATGAGCAGTTCTAACACATGGAGGGTGAGGTGAGTGCGCCCCTTGGAAACTTGTGAAAGCACATAGTTAAGAAGGGAACACATGAGCAAAGATGCATCACAACATGGAAGGAAAGTAAGCTAGCAATCCAAAGTGATGGTTAAACCAACAACACATTTCAGTAAGATTCATACATACATATACAAAAAATAGCTACACATGCATGCATAAGAAAACAAATACATATATCATTCAGAGTAGACAAGATAGATGAAATACAATACGACATATGCATGAAATGTGCTAGCTTTGTTATATTAAGAAGTGTAAGTTTGAGTCATACAATACATCCATGACCAACCACTAGTTCTGACAATGGAATGTTACAGTCATTGTCGCCTGCTCCTCCAAAGAGATATACTAGCTCTGCACAGTGGAGAAGCCAAGGCTCATTACAATATTGTCCAAGCTTTCTCTAAGATACTCCTATTGAAATCTTGGCTGACCAAAAGCCTCTACAATGAGTTATGAGGGACTATTTATAGCAAAGGGTGGGGTGACCCTTGACATTCCCCTTTGTGGCTATTCATCTACCCTCATGACTCTTCAACTACTCTATGACTGTTTCATTCAATTATCAACACTTGAACTTCCACTTGACAAGACGTTACATACAATCTGCACATGTACCCATGTGAGACAAAATAACTTGAGCAAGCCATGCAAGACATCACTAACACTCGGACCATTGTGGTGAGACCAAATCTTTGACATCCTTGTGATGGTCGATGGTGGCAAACTGATGCCAAGCTTGGTTGTCCATGATGATGTCCGTGCACTCAATGGTGACATCCTTTTGAAAGCGAACTCTTACCTCTGTTGCATCCAGGTACACTAATATGGCTCCTCCATCCAACTCATCTGATAGCATGCACATGATCATCCTAGGTTCGACCGGACCAGTAGCATGTTGTTTCATAGTGTCTGCGTTGATCTCCAAGCATGTGCTAGTGGCCGTGCGTATCAACTTGTTGGAATACATGTTCAACTCCAGTCATATTTACTTCTTGTCTTCGCCTCGATGAGTGTGCTAAATAGGTGGGATCACATGCGTGCGCATAATGACATTCATGATGCTAAATTCCCTTGCTTTTGATCAACATCACTGCTCACCTTGTCTGCTCCATTCCAGCTACTGGGATGGATCTATAACTTGTACGGGCACAGTTTCATCAGTCTGTGCATGTTGCGCCTCCTGCTGTAACTCATTCTCTCGTCTATGTAACTCATGTTCTTCCTTGAGTTGCTGCTTCAGCACATGCAACTCCTTCTCTGTTTCTCTCTCTTCCTTCGCGCAATCTTCGTGTCGCGCCGTCACCTCATAGCCTCAATCTCCAAAGCTACTTTCGTCATGAGTAGATCTACTTTGAACTAGTAGCTTTGTTTCTCCTCTATGCTGTCAACAACCTTCCTCTTGCATTCGTCGCGTTTAGGTGTGATGCCTTCTGCTGCTGCTGACGATGTTGCTCGTTGTGATGTCGTTGCCATTCATATTGATATCCTTGTCCATGAACAACTTGATGTCTTCGTGGATTAGGCAAGCTCATAGACACTTGATCGACTGCATCCCCAGTGCACTCTTAACGATGTCTTTGACTCTGCTCTCCTGGAAGCCATTGTATCTGTGCAACTGGGAGGTGGACGACACATGTGATACCTGGAGACATAGCAATACTCATGGCAAGCAATCGATCAGTTGAAAACCAAAACAAAGTGGAGGACTAACATGCAACATACCTGTGTGACTATCTGTGAATATTGCGCAATTTTCACAGAGAGGTTGGGAGACTGACTGCCAAAACAATGCAAGGCATAGTCTGGGCTATCAGAGGCTGACTGACTGTTGGAACTCCACAATGCATAATCTAGCCTGGCCTGCTGAGGACTAAAACTGTGCAATACACAATTTCAGTCAGCGATGACATGCAACCAGCACACTGCATTGCTCAGTTTCTGGGGTCAATGGGACACTGCCTCCAAGAATTGCACAATGCAAGCCTAGAGGTCAATTTTGGGCTAGACTTGCACAATTTATGGAGGGAAGGCAGAGCCTTCTCTTCCAGAGATGCGCAGTGCTAGCCGGGCAAGGCACGTTCTGGGCCAAGGCAGCCCAGACTGGCCGATGGGCGACTGAAAACATGAAAAGTTTGAATGCATGATGAGATGAGTGCAAACAAGAGTGAATGATCATACATGAAAACAACAACTGTTGGATTCAGAAAATGGGAAAGCATGCATGTGTGTGAAGTGAGTCACCGCAACGACGACCGTTCGTGCAAAAATAATGTCATGCATGCGACAACAGTGAGATGCGAGCGAAAACTGAAACGGTGCTTCTAAAAGCTAACATACATCAAGACGACAACAAGCGCTAATGAAATCAAGAAGACAACACTCACACAAAGCGAAACACCAAAAGCAACAAAAACGTAGCGCAAGACATGAAAAGAGGGCTTACCCTGAAACAACTGAGTTGAATGTGCCGATGACTCCTAGATGCAATGTGGGATGTCAGAGCTACAAGGTCGATGTGAGGAATGAGCTCTGCAGTGTCCAGTTGATGAGTTTTGATAAAATCGAGGTTGTGACGCACATGCCACAAACGTAGGAAAAGCGACACTTGGCAAGAGGTTTCTGAAATGATCCTTGCATGTAACCTCCAACTGCTAAAAATAGATCCCTGAATCAAGGGATGCATTTGCATGTTGCCTTGGGAAAAGCAGTACATGCATGCAAATCAGTTTTGCTCGGTCTCAGAGGGAACCGATCAACTTGAAGGCACATGCATCGGCCTGCGACCCTGGGATGAAAATATGCGCAGTTTCTGGGCTGTGCAACTGTCCTTGGTCGGACCTTGCAATTTTCTCAAGGAAACCTGTCTGACTGCATTGCACAATTTCTGAGCCCAGCAGGCTTCCTAGCTGGATTTGTGCAATTTCTACTAGCTGCTGGGTTGGTTGTCCCAAAGGGTTTGCGCAATTTCTGGGAGTCGCAGGTGACTGCTACCCAGAATTGCGCAATTTTTGGGTTGAGCAGCTGTCCTGGGATGAATTGCGCAATTTTTAAGAGGAATATTGTCAGTAAGAATTGCACAATTCTGGAGCCCAGCTGGGTTTCCAGCTGGGTTTATGCAATTTCTGGAAGGAAGGTTGGTTCCCCTTTAGAATTGTGTAATTCCCAGAGGGATCTACTCAACCAGCAACTGAAACTAAGTCCAGAAATCAGCATGTGAAGGAGGTGGAACAATCTTGCATGCACAGGCTGACAAGACTCTATGAAACAACTGAAGCTGATGTGTTTGACAGTGCAAGACATGATGCTGAGGATGGTTGGTAGGGAAGCTCCAAAACGAAGCTAAGGTAAAATTTTGGAGGGTGGTTGTAGCCGCTACAACAGGAACCTAAGTGTATCTTACCCCCTTTCAATCTCTAAATAAGATAGAAGGACACTAGTGTTTAAGGAATTGATGAACCTAACTGTAACTTCCTCTCTTTCCTTAAAATCACTTCCATCGGTCATATTTCATAGATATATTCCTTGATTAACTCCATATTCCCAAAAATCCATTGAAATGCCAAATCAATGATCCTTCATTCTCCATCACTCTGTGCCTTTTGTATGTCATTAAACATTTTTTCTAGACTTCCACTCTCAAGGAAATTTCATATTTAGGGATATTCCCTTTGAACTATAACTCTGGTTAGCCTAAAGTAAACTGGAAATTTTATGTTCCACTTAACCTTAATTAGTCAAATCATTTGATTGGTGGTGTGTGAAGTAGAAAATTTGAAGAGATCTTGACTTGGTTGGACTGGACCATTTGATCTCTAAGATCTATAGGGAAAAACCCACTGTGAGCCAAAGGAAAGTAGCTAGAAGTGAGAAGAGGGTTTTTAAGGTGACATTATCCCCCTTTGAGGTGTAGTGGGTCTCAAACATTGAACTTTGGGCTTTATCTCAAGAAGTGTGAGATTATTTTGTAATGGAACCCCAATAGGTCACCCACTATCATGTCAAAAACCTACCTTTTCCTCTTTAGGCCGACTCTCCTCTAGCTTTAAGGTTTATCTTTTAGAAATCATAAGGGCATAAGGAATAAGTAGCAAGGTGATATCACAAGTAACCCCAATGATCAAGATGGGTGTAGGATAAAAAATAAAATATTGGAGATGGAGGGATGAGAAGATCAATTCCAATATTTAAGTGCAACAAAGTCAAGGGAATATTAATTTTGAGAGGATATCAAGAAGAAAGACCCTCCTTAGGTCGAGTACCCAAAATAATGGTTTGGGGGGAGGAGGACTAATATTAAAGCATGGGTAGTCTCTTGACCAGCCAAGGTCAATTGCAAAGTCGAAAAACCACTAGAATATATTCCTCAATAGGAATTCTCTCAGCCCAAGGATCAATTATGGCATAAGAAAAACCAAGTGTTTTATAAGGGAACCCCCTAAAGGGTCTACCTAGAACACACCATCAAAAGGATCAGATGAGGTTTAACATGCTGATCTCTCCTTTCACATGATTCCTTGCCCACAGTGGATTGATCAAACTAGCATTATGGTGATCTTGAATCACTTAAAATTTTCAACCCTTTAAAATTCTACATACATAGCCAAGAAAGGAAATCCTCCCGAGTCGAAACATATATTATGTAATAAACCTAAATCCCTAATAAACACCAATAAATGTTTTGATTAATCCCTAGGGAGGGAAATTATCCCACTATCCAACCATGAATTAGAAATTAGCAATTCCTTCCTTTATGCAAGAGGAGAGAAACTTCCTTTACCTTAAAATAACATTATTTTGGAAATTTCCTTAGATTTAGCAATGAATTCTAGATCTATTCTAGTTATAGAAAGTAAAAATTAATAAAATAAGGTGGTTAAATCCACATGTACTCTGCCATATCATATTTTTAAAAGTGGCATGCTAGTAGATAACAATAACCCCAACTGCACATTTTGTCATTTAATGCATGCATGGTCTCAAAAAGGCTCAACAGACTTCCAAGATGTATTGGTGCTAGGTCACCCATTTTTACCTTATAAGGGTGATGTAGGGAACCTTGGTGATGAAATCATGGTTTTGGAGGCCCTTTTGAAGCCATACCCATGGACTTTAAGTATTTCTTGAAATATGGAGCACTCAAGACCCTTTGACGACTTGCTCATGGAATTCTGAGTAGCCTTGGAGGATGATACCATTGTGGTGAAGCCTATTTATCCACATGTGTGGACTATTTTGGCATTATTTGTTATGGGTTATATGCATGAAGATGGGTTACACTTTTGCACCAAATATAGCCATGAAATTTCAAAATTTTACTCTTTTATCGAATTGAAGCCCTCAAAAATCATATAAGCATTGTAAATTTTGATTAAGAGTAAAAAGAGAATTTGTGGAGAATTATGATGTTGTCCTAATGATATTTTTTTTGCAAAAAAAATTAATGTCATATAATCTGTCAATTTTCCAATAAATGAAATGCTTGTCCTTGCAAATTTTTGCACATTTTAACAGGTATGTGTGTGTTCACACGTAATAACTTAGTCTAAAATGTATAATTATTAAAAATATATATGATAATTATCTACATTAAGAGAAGTAAGTTATGTATATTAAAACATTATTTTTTTATGCAAAATTATATTTTTTTTATTAATTTTCAAAGTTGGTGAATAAATATTTGAATTGCATTTTTCAGGCGCATGTGTTCACGTACAAATTTTTTATACTATTTAAATAAATTTTAAAAGTAAGAGTACCATTTTGAAGAGGACTCCTAATGAAGATAATGATATTTTTCGAAAATTTTTCATTTTGTATATTTTATGTTATTGATTTTCATTTAGCTCCTTTGATATTGTCCAAAAAAAATTCAAGCATAACGTTTAAAAGAAATGAGATGAAAAATATCATATGAATTCAAAAATATCAAAATCATATGTCATTGGATAGAGGATTCCTTCACGAATATAACATCATCAACTCTGTCACCTAAGGACAAATACTGCCGTAAGTCCCCCAGGCTACAAAATGGTCTTGTCGAGAAATCTGCAGAAGGGGAGCTAAAACTCTGTTTTTTAGGCCCTCAACAACTTGATCGAGCACTTAAAAATCTTGATTGAGAACTTAAGGTAAAATTTCAATAACTCAATCAAGTGTTTAAGAAACCCTTGATTGATCTCTTGACATGGTTAAACAAAGGTTTGATCGAGCTATAGCTCGATCAATCCCTTCTAACCATAATCCACCCCCAACCAAACAACCAACTATATTGATGGTATTGATTAGGAGTCTACATACTTATGAGATTAATCGAGCTTCTATTGCCACCCCAAAAAAATAAAAATAAAATAGAGTCAATTGTTCATTCTTAGAAAAATAACATAGAATGTTCATCCACAGAAAAATAACACAACGTGGAATTTACACAAAAGATGACAACAAACATGGGAAATTGGAGAATTAGATCTTAAAAAGGAGAGGAAGTTCCAAGCACATAGGAAGTGTGAGAAAAAGCTAGAGATGGGATGAGCAAAAGACAATCAAGATAGAGAGAACAAGAAGTTTATCCTATTCAACAAATTCATGCAAATACAGGTAATTCTTTGTCTCACTTGTCATATTTTTTGCCCCATATTGAATATATTGGGAAATGTGATTCAAGAAAAGAAAAAAATGGAGAATGGAACATTAGAGCTAAGATAAAAGTGGGATAAAATAAGTAGTGAAAGTAATACCATGTAGTCAAAAATTGAGATGCAACAACAACTAAAGGAAAATCAATTGGTGTGATTAATGGTTCATTTCAAATCGGAAACCACTTGAATTCATGCAAATTGTGAACCATCTTTGAATTGTAATGGTTCAGGGTAACCCACAAAAACTAAGGATGTGATTTAACCAAAGAAAATAGTTACATTTCCATACATTATTTACATGAATTACAATGCATGGAAATATTTACAAGAGGGATTAGCAAAAGGAGTTGTCACATAGGTGCTCCAAAACCTATAAACATTAGCTTGATTGAAGCTCGATATCCTTGCAGGAGTTAACAGAGAGAAAAGGTGTCAAGATCTAGAAGGAGCAAGATTATTCATCCTTCCATGTGCATGTTGAGAAGACATTCTTTATTGAAAATATAACAACATTAAATATGTGTGACATCCATCATCATAACATAATGGTTTTTTGAATCCTATTTGATGATCCCTACCTTTGAAAACCTCACAAGTTTCTTCTTTCAATCCTCATGATGGTTATGAAAATTTGTTAGAGAGCGTGTTTTTAAAAGACATACAAAGTGTAGTGTAGATAAATGTTTGCACAATAAGGAGTCTATTATTTCATATCATTATAATGCTCCACGAAAGTCTCATGATTAATCAATATTAACTTCATATATTATAAATGAAAAAGAAATAATTAACATAAATGTATTGATGATATGTTAAATGTTTACAATGTTAATATTCTTAGACCGTGGAAATCTAATGTTGATTTTAGTCTAGTTGTTTCTCAACATGTAATAGTGAAATATATTGCAAAGTATACTTCAAAAGTAGAAAAGAGGTTAAAGTTGTTAGGATTTTATGAAGATAATTGAAAACATAAAATACATTGGATATCCCTTTTTGTGTACATAAAAAAGGTTTCTTGTATAAACATATAGTTTTTTAAATCCTCTTACCCCTATTTGTGCACTACTTGATTGTTGTGCTGAAATTTCCATGTACATTCTCCCAAAAAAGCACTCAAAAAAATCACTTGTTCCCCTCTTCACCACAAATGATAACAATGTACACCCATTGTTGATAAGACCTTGAAGCATATTCCTTGTTCTCTAGATCCACTAAAACCTCTATATCTTGATTAATTTTTGTTTCCTTACCAACAATTTCCTTGGTCTTTTAATATTTCTAATCCCACACTTCATCCACTTTTTGTTTGGAATTGTGAATTTTTCTGTAGTTATGATAAGTTCTTCCTTTAAGAAAGTACTTCTTACTATTGTTTTATGGTAATTTTAGTTACATGTTTTAAAACGCTAAATGATGTGGTGCTTCTAATGAAGAATTTCTTTTCCAACAAATTTGATCTTCCATAGTGATTTTAAAGTATAAACATAAAAAATTTGTTGAATAGGTTCCTTCTTGTATGGAATGTGTATTTATGAATTATATTTTTTTTAGTCACAAATAATTATCTTATATATATATATATATATATATATATATATATATATATATATATATATATATATATATACATACATATACATATACATATACATATACATATATATTTTCTCTCTTGAAATCAACTTGGACCTTCAATTTGATAATCATTGACTTGATTTTTCAAGAATCTCCATTTCTCTCAAATTCAAAATATTCTCCATATCATTAAATTAGTAATAATTACCTCAATATGTATTTAGACTTCCTATATAAGAATACAATTTAATTTCTATTAGGCATTAATTCAACAACCCTGCAAATTATTATACAATATCTTCTTCATCAACTTTGTTATCTTCACCCTCTTCTCATTTTTGAGCTACTCTCTTTGGCTTCCTTAGGCTTTTATTTAGTCCCCAATTCTTCTAATTTTATTCCTAACACCTATTATTTTTTAATCACTTTTTTGTTGATTCCTTCTCTTCTCACAATCCATGTTACTTAGCATTGGATTTTAACTGAAATGTTTGGTGAATGAGATATATGAACAAGAATATAATATCATCCTTTTTGTAGGGATCACTTTTAGTTTGGGATATATATAGTCTTTTGAAGAAATGAAAAATTGTTGCTAAGAAGAAATAATTTTGAAAAAAGTCAAATGCTTCACTTGGTAAATGTGACTTGTTTTGAAACCAAACAAAACTTCAAACCTATTCACTAGCAAAATTTTGGGGTTATATAACAATAGATCACCTTTATCACACACCCTTCAATCCTATGCCCAAATGGTTAAGTTTTTTCATTTCTTAAACATGTGTTGGGGGGAGAGTGAAGAGAGATTATTTCTTGTGGAACTAGATTACTTAGGAAATAGGTATATTGACTTTGCAACTATTTTACAAATTGCATACCTTCAACTAGTTTGCAAATTTATTATCCTTTACATAAAGTTGGATTACAAACAAATATTAAGTAAATATTTTATAACTTTCAAACGAACTTTATAACCTAGCTAAAATGATTATACACTTTTCATGATGATAACTTGAATGACATACAATACAAAAATACTATTGAACAATGATTTTATCGTTATAGAAACATTTCAAATTTTGAGGAAAAATTACCTATACAAATTATAAGACTTTAATCCCTTTAATATACTTTTAGTTTCTAATAACCTTTTGCAAAATGATTTTTACCTTTTCATAAAAATGTTTGACAACTTTGGACATAATTTTGTATCCAAAATACTTTATTATCATTCTTGAAATATTATAATTTTCCACTAGCCAAATACGTCAATCCATAGTAGCCAATTCATTTTTAGAAATATTTGGATGGTAGTTATAAAGAAAGGCATCAAACCATTTTTCGGATGTTAGCTATAAGGAAAGGCATTGAGCCCATATCTTGAATGATACAACACTCATTCTATCCATGTGTGTGCTCCTCTATTGGGCGTTCTCAATTGTGGCATCCGTTGAAATCAAATCATGATTTATGCATAAGAAACAAATTTGAGCTATTTCAATGGATTGGATTGATGAAATTTATTTGTTCATATGCTTAATTTATATTGGTTTCGTCCGATTTTGATTTGTTCCAAGAATCAAGAAGTCTAAGTTGAGTAAATATTAAGAAAATGCATATTAAAATGTAAGTATATAGATATTGGAATGCTCCCTGTAGAATATTTAATTATCAAGTTAATTTAATTTAGTTGTAATAGAAATATAATGTTTCCAAAAACACTAATTTTCCATCTCCCTATATTCTCACATAGAATAATTAGGAAAAGTAGGTGGCCCATTATCCACATATATTTTCTTTTACAAGGAATAAACATCACATAGTTTAATTATGGGTATTGTAAAGTATCATTGCATATCCACATACTTACAATTCAAACACTTTGTATGTCCACTACTCACCTTGCATACACCATCACTACACACACTAGATTCACTTAAATTTTGTGCAAATTGTATCCTCTTTTGGAATCTTTGTACTTTAAATTTTATTTCGAGTTTACATTTTGGCACTCCTTAAGCAAAGAAAATACTATTTTAAAATCAACCCTAACTTGAACCAACTAAATTCCCCACAGGGGCCACAAAATAATTTAATAGTTTTGGGTAGCACCATAGGGCTAGGCATCCCATAATTCGTCGTGGTTGTTTTTCATACGAAAACATAGAAGTTGCTTTTAAGGTTGCTTTCAAATCTTGCAACATCTAGTGACAAAACTGGTAATGAGAAGAAACTCGTGAAGGGGGAAAGGCTTAGAAAACATATTATTACTGGCCTCCTTGTTGTCTCTTGACACTTGGAAGGGGTTCTGTATCCAAAGTTGATACCCAAAAGCTAAGATTCACGCATTCCCACTGGACCCAGGTAACTTAGTGGCCAAATATTAGGGAATCTTTCCCTAAGGTAGCGGATGTGGGAGCACTCCACCTAAGGTGATTTTGATCAAGATACTGGAAGCATCGCTAGCTCTTTTACGACATAATCCTAGTACCCCCCACTATAACCCTCTCCATGCCTTGGTTAGTTTTTGGTTGTTGGAAGCATTGCCAGTACTTTCGTATGTCGCCAAAATATCCTACTATAAAATATTCATAAGGCCCATTTACTACTTAAGCAGAAGGATGTTAAGCCTTTTTAGTATTTTTTTCTAATCCGCAAAACTTCACAAAACCTTTTTTATTGATCGTTTCACAAATTAAAATTAAAGGGAAAATTAACCATTTATTTTTTGCTTTGTCATATGTATGTGATTCATTTGATTTTCTAAAAGAAAATATCCCTCACCATATTTTCCCACACACTTACTAGGGAACCATAGGGGAACCAAGGTTTACCTATCACTCTAGGCACCTACAAGATCTCCCACCATTACTAGGAGGAGTGTCTAGTCTCTCACCATTATAACGTAAAATATAGGACCAAGCCACCTTGTTTGGCACATCCATTCATGGAGCCACCTTATTGGGATCTAATTCATCTCAATGCACTCCCACCAACAACCCTTTGGGAAATACAAACAATACCCTGTAGGGTACTCCAACCAATACTCCCCCGTGTTGGAAAATGTAACTAGGTTTGGTCTTCATAATGACATGTGTAATTGTGATTTTATGTAATTGATGTAAAGAAGAAAATAATTTTTTTTTTTTGCAGTACTTGAATCATGGAGAATTTTAAGGATGGAAAAGTATCTTGAAGTTTAAAAACATTGGCAAATATCACAAATACCTAATATGCAAACTATAAAATGCTTATTGTTATATTTGTAAAATTATTCAAATTTATAATGATTTTATATATACTCTCTATATAATGTTGGCGATTTTTAAGGTAAAATAATTTTATATTGTAAAATTTGGGTAAAACGTTTTTATAAAAAATGGAAATTGGCGAATCTTCCTTTTTGGAAAACTCGTGGAAAATTAGCCCATCTGCGAATATTAACCCCTAAAATTTCCATGAATTGAATCATGGGTTTCATGATCAAGGAATTTTATTTTAGTAAAGGTTCCCATTGTGAGCCTTTAGGTTTTTTCATCAAGTCATAAAATTCAAATTGAGTCAATGTCATGTATGAAGGACCCTTCTTGGGCATGTTACATATTTGTATGAGTCATTAAAAGAATAAAAATGCCCTCCAAGACAAAGCAAAAGCTTCTCCATGAAGTCGGCTTCAAGAAGGAGTAATGGAGCCTCACCAAAGACATGTAAGCCTAGATCTCTGTCAAGTTGGATTATATACATAGGTTAATCACTATAAATAGGAAGCTCGACTCTCATTTGGAGACAAGCAATTTGATCAAGAACAAGTCTAAAACAATAAGTGCGAAGATCACTTGGGAAGAAGCGTCATCACTAGAGAAGAGAGAAAAATGAAGAGCGAAGTCTTTAGCATCGATTTTGGATCTATTTAGGGCCATTTTGATATTACAGGTGCGAAGAAGAGAGGGATCATTTGCTGTAGAAGAAGCCGAGAAGAATTGCAGTCCTCTTGGGTAACTGAGTTTGGAGAAGGACAAGTTAAAAGAGAAGAAAAATTAAGCTAGAAGGAGACTATATCCTAAGCGAAGGAATCAAGGGAATTATCTAGAAGGTGACACTTTCCAAGAATTTGTAACCATGGTTTTTGAATTAGGGACGAAAGTTGCAGACCTAAATCAAGCTGCCGAAATTCTGAAAGGTAGCCGAGAAGGAGGAAGAAATAAGAAGGCTGACTATCATTGACTCAAAGGAACTCATCAAGGAAGCTTTGTGACTTGGTCTTGGAGAGGAAAATAGGTCAAGGGTATTGGTCTTGGTGTTCGTCAATTGAAGTCTCTATAAGAATAAAAATTCGTTTGGTTTTTCCTCTCAAGTGGGAGAGGTTTTGGCCCTGGATAATAGCCTACATTTTGTGTCTCTTGTCTCTTTATCTTTTATGCTTTGATAGTTGTTTTATGAAGAAAAACACTATAATAATCTAACTAAAGAGAATATCCTAATATAGTGAAGTAAACAACATTCACAAGAAGTTATCATTAATAGAGAAATCACCTAATCTTGATGCCCTAGATTTCTCAACATGGTATGGGAGCTAAGGTGACAAAGTCAAGGAAGGGCATCTAATCAAGAGACACTCAAGGACCAAATATCAAGAAAGACATCAAAGAAAATCTAAGAAGACTATCAACAAAGTCAAATATCTATAAGGAAGTGACAAAACCCTAGATCGAAGAAAAGGTTTACATCAAAAGGAAGCCTTGGGAACCCCTAGTCATCATCAAAAGACCTCAAAGAAGACCCTTGTCAAGTTGAATAGATATAAAAATCAAGTTTCTTACTAGAAATTTTGAAATTTCAATGTGAATGTTGAATGTTCAATGATGTGCATGTTTAAATCTTTAAAGTCTAAATCATATATATATATATATATATATATATATATATATATATATATATATATATATATATATATATATTCTTGTTTAAATTTGAAAAATATACAATTTCATATATATTATAATTTACAAAATATAATATTTATATATTATATATATAAGTTATGATATACCCTCGAAGAACCCATGCACCTTGTTTCAAAAAATGACATACATGTACCAGTCCTCGTCCCTAAACCCATGTTTCCTGGCAACATAGGTTCAAACATGAGATTAATGTCTTCACAACAAAGGCTCCAACGAACTTTGCCAACACATCACTTTAGATGTGATGTGTTGGCCTCGAGCTACAACTTTTGAGGAATGATTTGTCACTCAATCCACGCACAATCTAGAATAGGATGAAAAGCGTCATAAGCTTTCCCCTATTATTTGAGTTAGAAACATTCAAATGTGTAATGAATGTTTTTAAAACAAAATCCCCTACCAACTCCACTGAAACATCAATGGCTTGGTGGTAATTGCCTACAATCATTGAGGAACAATCTATCTCTTAGTGGACACATGGTCTAAACAAGGTTATAATAGTGACAAGTTCACCCATAATATCTATGACAAATAGGCTTGAAGAGAAGATCAATGTTTTGACAATAGAGTCAAAAATATATGCATGGTCTAGAATGGGTTTAGAAGCATCTCACACTTACCACCATTTTTTTAGGGTGGAGAAATTCAATAAGATCAATGTTTCTAAAACAAGCATCCCCACTAACTTTGCTAACACACAACTTTAAAAGTGGCATGCTATCATTCTACTACAACCATCGAGGAATGGTATGTCATTCGACACACACATGGACTAGAATGGGATTAGAAGCACCGCAATATTTCCTCAATTACATGGGGTAGAGATAGTGGAATGTGAGTTCAATGAATCTACAACAAAGGCCCCAACCAACTCTACAAACAATCGAGGAATCATCTATGGCTCAAGGTACTCATGATCTAGAACAACCTCCAAACAAAAACATGATTTCCTAAGATATTATGTGAGGCAAATAGGTTCAAACATGAGATTAATGTTTTCACAACAAAGGCCCCAACAAACTTTGTCAACACATCACTTTAAAGGTGATGTGTTGGCCTCCGGATACAACTCTTTAGGAGCGATTTGTCACTCGATCCATGCATGATTTAGAGCATGCCCAAAAGAGCTACAAGCTTGCCCCTAGTATCAAGTTAGAGACATTCAAATGTGCAATGAATGTTTTTAAATCAAAGGTCCCAATCAATTCCAGTGAAACATCATTTTAACAATGACTTGCTGGTAGTTGTCTACAATTCTTGAGGAACAATCTATTTCTTAATGGACACATGGAATGAAAAAGCTTAGAATAGTGATATTTTTTTCCATATTAGCTAGGACAAAGAGGTTTCAAACAAAGAACACATATTTCATTAAATTTGGAAATCTTTTATTACAAGGACAATGACTAGAATTGAGTTTTCTGGTTATTTTGAAATTCTAGATCCACCATTTAATTCCAAATTTAATGAAATATCTGTTAAAGATCAATACTTTGACAACAAAGGCCAAAACATATGCACAGTCTAGAATGGGCTTAGGAGGGTCTCATCCTTACCATCATTATTTGGAGTGGATAAATTAAAAAATATCAATGTTTCTAAAACAAAGGTCCCCACTAACTTTTCTAACACACAAAACTTTAAAAGTGGTATGCTATCATTCTGCTACAAACCTTGAGGAATGGTATGTCAGTCAATAGACACATGGAATAGAATGGGATTAGAAGCAACACAAGATTTCCCTAATTATATGGGTGGAGATCGTGGAATGTGAGTTCAATGAATTTACAACAAAGACCCCAACCAACTCTACCAATGGTTGAGGAATGTTCTATGACTCGAGGCACTCATGATCTAGAACAGGCTCCAAAGTGTATCATGATTTCCTAAGTTATTATTTGAGGAAAATAGGTTAAAACACAAAATTGATTAATGTTTTCACAACAAATGCCCCAACCAACTTCATCAACACATCACTTTAAACGTGATGTGTTGGCCTCCAACTACAACCCTTGAGGAATGATTAGCCACTCAATCCATGCACAATCTACGAACACGCTCAAAAGAGCCACAATCTTGCTCCTATTATTCAAGTTAGAGACATCCAAATGTGTAATGAATATTTTTAAAACAAAGGCCCCAACAGACTCTACCAAACCATCACTTTAAAAGTGTTGTGATACTGACCTACTATAATCCTTAGGGAATTATAGTATGTGACTCAACATATGCACAATCTAGAACAAGCATAGAAGAGCCAAAAAATTGCCATAATAATCCATTGTGAAGAGGTTCAAACATGAGTTCAATGTTTTTACAACAAAGGCTCCAACCAATTTTGCCAACACATCACTTTAAAAGTAATGAGTTAGCGATCAACGACAACCTTTGAGGAATTGTCTATCATTCAATGCATGCGTGGGCTTAGAAGATATGTAAGCTTGGTCCTATGATTCAAGGTGGAGAGGTGGAGAGGCTTTTACAACCAAGGCCACAAGAAACTTTGCCAATACATTAATTTAAAAGTGATGTGCTAGCCATTGACAATATCCCTAAAGGAATCATTTTTCATTCAAAATAAACACACTTTATGGTAGGATCAAAAGCAATACAAACTCTATTGTATTATTTGGGGTAGAGAGATTCAATCATGAGATCAATTCTTTTACAATAAAGGTTTAAACCAACTCAACTAGCACATTGCTTTAAAAGTGACTCAACTGCAACCCTTAATGGAATGATGCGTCACTCAAGGTATGCATGCTCTAGAAGGGGTTTTGGAGAGGCACAAGCTAGCACCAATTAGTATGGGTGGAAATGTTCAAACATAATATTTATGTTTTTGAGATAAACACCCCTGCCAATTCCACTAAAGTATTACTTTGAAAGTGGTGTGCCAATGGCTACCTACAACCATTGAGGAACAATTTTTCACTCAACATACCCAAGCTCTAGAATGGGATGAGAAGTTTAGAAGCTTAGCTTTAGTGTAACCAAACTCTAGAATGGGTTGTGAATATTTGTAAGCTTAGCTTGCCCTTATTATTTGTAGTGAATATGTTCAAACATGGAATCAATGCTTTTACAACAAAGGCCCAAATCTACTCCATCGATATGTCACTTTAAAAGTGATGCGTTGGTGGGCACCACAAACCTTGAGGAATGATTTCACTCAACACACACAGTGTGAAACAAGCTTAGAAGAGTTGTAAGCTTGCCTCTATTAATTTGGGTGAAGAGTGTAATGTCACTTATTTCTTGAGCACAAAGGTAACATTCTCACTTTCCTAATTGTCTCCTTTAGGTTAGAAAGAAAAAGGGAAATTGTTAAGGGGACTAAGGAGTTTGCCCAGTTTCTTGATATTATTATTATTAATAATAAAGAGGCAAAATTATTATTATTATAAACAAAGGACAAAAGTAATTTATCAATAAAATAATAAAAATGGAGAAATCTAGAAGGTTGAAAAATCTTATAAAATGAGAAAGGAATTCATTTTCTCATCGTTCTATCTTGTGGTCTCTTGTTGTGATTGGTTTGGAGCTCAAGCTAATTTAGCTCCAGGGTTTCACGAACTACTTTCTGTGATCTTCTATAATCATCTTAGCTAATACTCTGTCAATTTCAGTAATTCTCCATAGCCACCCTAGTTGGCTTGTTATTGTGTTAATCACAAGTGATCTTCTAAAGTTTTTGCAGGTGGACGAGTTATTGTTGATGGTTGAGCATTGTTCAAGAGGTAGAGCTTTATTATTGAATCTGTAGGGCCAAATCCATATCTGAGGGTGAAATTGTCCATCTATCAGAAGCTCAATTTCATTATTTGAAGGTCGAAATTCATCTTCTACTGAGGCTGAGTTTGTCGTTACTGAAGGGCTGAGTTGCATTGGTTTTGAGGGTCGAATTGCTTGTGTCTGGAGGCTGAGTTTCCTTTTTTGTTTGGAGGCCGAATTCCATTTGGCTTAGCAGGACAGGTTTCCCTTTTGTCAGATCTGGTCCATCATCTTTGGGAGGATAGAAACTCATTATTGATTTCAGGTGGACGAGCTTATTGATTGAGGGACGCATTATACATTTGGTGGCCAACACTTGGAATAGATTTCTGCCCTCGTTTTAATCATCTGGAGGTTATACCTTTGACCTGTAACACTTAGGAAAATATTTATGTCATCGTTTTCCTCATCTGGAGGTTATGACATTGACCTATAACAAGAGGACGAAATTCCTGAGTCAACACTCTATCTAGAGATCCATTTCTCTCTGTCAGCCTAACCATTCCTAAGGTTGTATTCACATTCCAGAAAGGGGCCAAGATTGCTGAAGAATCAAGTACCAAGGAGGTCGAAATTAATCTTCTATCGGAGGTCGTATTCTATCCATATTGACATATCATACCTGTGTTTTCTGATGGGGTCGAGAACCTATCTCCTTGAAGGCAGAGGACACTTTCTTGGAGAACCCATAGCACTTGTTGAGAGGCCAAGATCGTAAAGGTTGGGGTACGAAATTTGTTTATCTTTTTTGAATCGTTTGAGGATAGATTTATCTACTGAAGGGTAGAGTTCACCAAGGATTAGCCATATTTTGAAGAGACTGATTTAATCTTAAAAGAGCCGAATTGTTTAAGTGGGACGAGTTTATCAATTTCTGAAGGTTATTTGCTGAAGATTCCAAAGTCTCTATTTGGGCTGAGATCATTGATCCATTGATTTTCCATCTCACTTTGCCTAATTTTATTTTAAAATATAATATGTAATTTGATAACCCATTTAACTCTGTTTAATTTTAGAATATAATATGTAATTTGATAATTATATCAGTGTATATTTATTTTAAGTGTTGATCTAACATGAATTTAAAAGAATCAATTTTCTTCACTTGCAAACTTCTTTAAAATACAAAATACAATGTATTAATTTTCATTGGTTAAATTATATTTTTCAATGTTAAATAAAGTATATATATGACCAAATAAACATTTTAACCATAAAAACTTAATTTTTCCATGATATATACATAAATTTTTTAAAATAGTATATAATATATATGAATTTTATATAAATGGTTTTTTATTATTAATATATTTTGAAATATATCGATATTAATTCTTATTAAAATATTTTATTTTTACAATTTTTTCTATATATAGATATATATGAAGTTAACATCCATATAAATTGGTTAACATAGATCTTCAAATAGCTTATTTAAATTTTTGATTAAAATATTCCCGATACTAAATATTGAATTTAAACAATAAAATTAAACTGTATTTTCTACTAAAATTTAGCGATACATTTATGAGTGAAATTGCAATTTCATTTTGTTTAAATTCCACTATTAAATATATAAATAAATTCAAAACTTTAAAAACCTTTTAAAATTTAACAATATATTTATACATGTTTAAATTCTACTATTATATATATAAATAAATTCAAAACTTTGAAAACCCCAACAGTGAGTAAAATCAATAACTCAGATATCTAATTTCAATACATTCTAACTTAATTTCAAACTAAATCGATTATAGAACCTTTAAACTACACTATTTAAACTTTCTTTATCAAACATAGAAATATCATATATCCAAGACAAGGTAACAACACGAGAAACAATGACAGCTTAACATCACCCTGCATTTGAGAACCAGTGAAATAGTGGCAATTGGCACACAAATGTTGATCTCCACACCATACATAAAACAAAGTTGGTTGCGTACACAAGAGTGGATAGTTGAAGGCGTCAATGCATATACTATAAGGGGCTCAATTTTTAAATTAGTCCACAATGATCCTCCCTTGTCATCGCTGGTGACTAGGAAAATAATTTAACCATGTTTGTAGTTGTAGTGTATTCCAAATCCAACTATAAATAAATGAAGTTAGATATACTGGAAGTTTGATATACTAAACTTTTAGTGCGAGGGGTTTTAAATTGTGTGTCAACGTTAAGGGACGGGAGGTAGGGGTAAGTGTAGTTGATGAAATAATAAGTTTTGAATTTCTCTAATTTTTTTGGGAAGCAAAGTACATTTAGGGATGGTGTCACATGCCATCATAACTAGTTTGACCCGACCTGTGTAAGTAATATGCTGCAAAAATGAAAAATGACTGCGGTTATATTGATGGTTATATATAAAATTTTAAAGAGTTAATCTTACCAATGCTTTGTTTGAAACTACATTGGTGGGTGTTTTGAATTATAGGTATGACATCTTAATGTCATCATACTAACTATATACATGTGGTTGTTAGTATATACACGCGGTGGTTTTTATGGTGTTTTAAATTAGAAATACCAACATTTATAAAAATTAATGTTGTTTTTGAATTGTCATGAGTTAATACGATGGCTCAATATCATATGTTTCAAAAATTAATATTTATTTTATATGACACTTAGTATGATATTTTTATGATAAGAGACGCTTCTTAATTTAGTATGATAGAGATATTGTAATGTAATGTTTAACTTTAAAAATAAAAATAACCCTATGTAACATTTTTACTCAATTAAAAAAATAATGTTAAAATAAATATAACTTTATGTTATTGACCCATGATATTCATGTGGAATATAATCTATTTAAAAGGTGAAATAAAACTAGCCTAGATCCATCTTAACTTTGAATCTACCAAAGCTCATAGTGAGATCAAAACTCTTGAGATGCAAACCTCTTTTAGAGTGAAAAGATATTTGATCTTGCTCGTGGGAGTTAAGCTATATCTAAGCTAGTTTTTAATTATCAATTTAATTAAAAGAAAAAAAGGGCATAACTACTTTGGAGATAAATCTACATCTTTGATTTGTTTATACTACTATTAATATTCCAAAATATTCCATGGAAGTTAAATCCCTACCATCCCCTAATAATTATCGATAATTAAATTAAAATTTTAAAAGCTTTATTTCAAAATAGATATGCCTATCATCATAATTAGATAAATCTTCCATATTAATCATTAAAATTTATTGTTTATCATCATTAAAAAAAAGTGTGGCAAGGCAAAAAATATATATAAACGAGAAAAATCTAAGAAAATAAAAATATAAAAATAACTTTGATAAAAATATATAAACCAGAAAAATCCAAGAAATAAAAATATAAAAATAACTTGATAAAAATAAAAAGAAGGCTATACTTCAAGTTCACTTGGCCGGCCATGGAAATGTAAAGTAAATAAGAAAAGAAGGTTTCATGCTCAAATCTCTTGCTTACTGTTGGTAGTGTGCTAGGTGGCAGTGGGGTTGTTATATCCTATTATCAAAAGATAATAATTTTATATTATTATAAGATTAATAATTTTATAATATAATATAATATTATTATATAAATAAAAATAGAAATTTTATAATTAAAATTATAATAATAATATAAGGATAAAAAAATATAATAATGTTAAAAATAAAATTATAAATATGGTAAGATATCTTAAAAAAATAAGATTTTTAATATTATTAATGCATATTATATTATTGATATGTTATTCAATCTTATTTTTATTTTGTTAATATTATTCAAAATTTCAATATTTATATAGATATAATATTTTATTTTTTAAAAAAATTAATTAATATTAAAAAACAATATCCATTATTATTTAACTCTGCCATAGAAAATTTTAGGGGCGAATGTTCGCCTTTTGGGGGAATTAAGGGGTTCTAAATTTTTAGTGGGCGAATATTTTGTATTATAGTACATTTTTACAAATCACCTCAAATAGCCCACCTTATTTTAAGGGAGAGGGTAAAAAAGGTAAATTTAGCCCTTGAAATTAGGAGTTACAACCTTCCATTCGCCCATTTTCAAGAATAGGTTTTATTTAAGTGAATCCTATGGGCCAAAGTCCCAAATACCATATTTATAAAAGAGGTATGGTAAATTAATAAAAATATAAATAAATGAGAGATATGGTAAATAAATAAAACATTTTTTATATTTACTCCATAAGTCACCTTATATACATGCAAAAGTGTAAACAAATAAAAATATAAGTAAAGTGGAGGTATGGTAAATAAATAAAACGTCTTTTTATACTTACTCAAAAGGTATGATAAATAAATAAAAATATAAATAAAAAATATAAATAAACTAGACGCATGGTAAATAAATAAAACCTCCTTTTATATTTAGTCCATAACCCTCATTCTATTTATGAAGGCTCAAGAAAGAGGTTTTATTTAAGTGAATCCTATGTGCCAAATACCATATTTGTAAAAGAGGTATGGTAAATTAATAAAAATATAAATAAACGAGAGGTATGGTAAACAAATAAAACATTTTTTAATGTGTTATATTTAGGTGAAACCTATGGGCAAAATACTATGGGACAAATACCATGGACTAGATTGTTATTAAAAAAACATTATTAATAATATTAGTATTAATAAAAATAAAAATGGCACATGGTATTGACCCATGGTATTCACCTGGAATGTAGCCCTATTTAAATGGGGCAATTAAACCAGCATAGATTCATCTTTACTCTGGATCTACTAACCCCCGAGAGGTATCAAATATCGTGATATGCAAACTAGCATAGAGTGAAAAAATATTTGATCCGATCAAGAGTAAAAATGGATGTTGTAATTTAATGTATGTTAAACATTTTAGCTTGTTAAAATAAAAAATAAAATAAAAATCAACTATTAATTTTATTAATTTTTATAAATTACTAATAGTAATTTTTAAGCTCTAGGTTTATGATAACCCATGGTATTGACCCATGGTAATACCATTTACCATGGTATTCATGTGAGGATAGACTATTTAAAGGGGAAATTCTATCATCTTAGATCCATCTTAATTCTGGGTCTACCAAGTGCTCAGAGGGATAAATAGATTTCATCCCCCTAAGAGTGGTAGATGTGGAGTTAAGATGGATATAGGTTGGTTTTTATGATAATGAAGATATTAAATAGAATTAGGAAATTATATTGTAAAAACATCTTAAGGTGAATGGTTAAAGCATAGACATTGGACAAGTATATTTGTATACTTCTGTTTTAAACTAAAACAAATCCAAGGCTAAAAGGAATGGATTGATTTCACTAGTCATCCTTCTATAACTTTCCAACATATGCTGGAGTAAACAGATTGTAATTTGGGTAATTTTTCTAATTGCAAACAGGAACATACTTGTGTATTAGCAAGGTGGTTACGAGGTCCCTAGAAGTGATGAATTTGAATTTTTCTTGGTTTTATATAGAGTATTAGGTTTTTTCTCATGCTTTCTGTGAATGGCACAGGTGAATTTTATCCTACACCCACTAGGTTATCGATATGTAATTTGGGTAATTTTGATTTCAAAAGATATTTTAAAGAAATGTAATAATTTCATTTGTGTATTCAATAAACACAAGATTTTATAATTGAGTAAAATATTCGCCATGCCTGGTGAGAGATTCGCCAAAAAATTATATATACATATCATATTATTGATAAAATCGCCTTCCATTTTTCCTATATACCATGAAGATTCACCCATTTATTATACATGTAAATTTAGGAAGGGTTCTTAAAATTTTCCCTGAACTCTGCAATATGTTATAGAATTATAGTAACTTTTATTAATATAAACCTTTTTAAACATAAAGCATTATAAACCTATTTTGTTTCGTTTTCGATCAATAAAATCTTTAACGAATTTCACAAAATTCTTTATTATTTTTAAAGGTTTAAATGTAAACCTAATATATTTGTTTCTAAACATTTTAAGGATGGCATCAATTAAAAAAATAAAAAATTCAACATGTTTTTTATTCTTATTACAATGTTCTTGAAAGCATTCTAAAAGGCCTTTCACCAATATGAGTATATGAAAGCATGCAAATGGACCAATAGAACTAGAATGCCAGTACTGCCAAAGACCTATTTGATATGCACCAGAGTGTTGTTGTTGAAATTAATGGGCAACCATCGCGCCTTGTCATAACTACGAATTTATGACATGTTTTCGACATGTTTTAAGTTTAGTCCTTGTTACAATGTTCTCCGGAAGCATTCTAAAAGGCCTTCCACGGATATGAGTATATGAAAGCATGCAAATGGACCAATAGAACTAGAATGGCAGTACTGCCAAATTCCTATTTGATATGCACGAGAGACTTAATGGGCAACTATCACGCCTTATCATAACTGCGAATGTTTATTATTGTTTTTGTGTTTCCAGGTCCGCTCTAGTAATAAATAAATTCAGGGTTTTGTTATCATCTTCCACTATCGTGCGTCAGTGGGAGGGTGGGTTTTGTAATTGCATGTCTTTTTTTAAAGGGCCTATTCCAATACCCTAATAGATAATTTTCCCGGACTATCCAGCTTCCATTTTTAGTCCTTGCCCAAAGGGCCGGCAGGGACTATAGTAATCGGTTTTCCGGATATGCATTAGTACGACACTGAAACCAACGACTTTTTTTCCCTTTTAACCAAAGTTTGTTTATATTATTGAAATTCTTTTTTCTTCTGACCAATTATTGTACTTAAATCTTTTATTTTAACCAATCAACGGAATCATAGTCTTATTTGGCCTCAAATCGAGGCATTCTTCATTTTAAAGCTTAGAGTAATAAGTAAACGCGTCATATAAATGAACGTTGGTTTAATGCTAGCATTAATTTATAGACATTAAATGTCTATAGTGATATGTCTGTTACTATATATCATGTATGAGAAACAAGCTAGAATGTTTGACATGTCATTGCAGCTTCCGTGTCAAATTTGCAGCTTGCATGAGAACCCAATGGTGCATGCTTGACAGTTGTTGTTCGCTTGAGAATCTGATCTGGCCGTGGTCTTCCTTGTTTTAAACCTGACCTCCCTTTGCTGGCCTCCCTTTGTTTCACCTTCCTGGTCACCTAGTAAATGTTGTTGTTCCGCTGGCTTCGTTCGTTGGTTGCTTGTAGGTTTGTTCCGCTGGCTTCGTTCGTTGGTTTCTTGTAGGTCACCTGGTAAATGTTGTTGTTCCGCTACATTCGTTGGTTGGTTGCTTGTTACTTACAGATTAATGTAACAGATTAATGTTGTTGTTCAGGCGGCTTCGTGTTCGGCCTGGCATCCTCTAGAGATGGAAGAAGCAGAGGTTATACCTGGTCGCAACCTGGGACAAGGTTTCGTAAGATATTCATACGATCGCTGATTTTCTTCCTCCTAACCTGCATTTGATGAGGATTTAATAGAAATAAACTTCTCTGTATTATTAGATATGGAAAGAGTAAATACTAGTGTTATTTACTTAGTTTTACCCTTTCTGCAAGGCTATGACTATCGGTAGCCTGTACTCTTCCTTCTCTTACGTATATGCAGTCATTTCCAGACTTTGCACTTGGTTCCTTCGCCACAATATTGGGCAGCAATCCCGGAGTGACCTGCCTGGTAACATCTATGTCAGTGCTCGATTTCTTCTGAAATCACAAGTCAAGAATAATGCACCTTGTCCTTGTTATTCTAAAAACAAGATGACTGTCAACGTAAAGGAATAAAATATGATTGTACGGAAAAATGTAATCACTTAGTGACAAGCCAAGAAGTTCCATTGTACAATTTTAAGCACGTCACCTATAAATTCATTATATGGAAGTTAACTTGGCATGCATCCTACAGGCATTTCATGGTGATTTGAAAATGTAGTTGATATATTCTTGGATTTAATTGTAATCCACATTGTGTTGAGTGGAGAAAATAGTAAATACTGCCCAAACACACTGCATTTGGCAGACAAGAAAACGCACTACCACTTTAACTCGACAGAGTTGCCTGAGAAGAGGAAGTGGGAAGAGCGGAACTTGACAGATCTCGCAGCTTATTCTCGCAGCTACTAAGCTAACGGGCAGCTTTGAAAAATGGCTACGGCATCTGCGCTATGCTAAGATTTGGTGCGGAACTAAAAGCATATATTCAGAATAGGATAGCTTACCCAATTCCATGGATATTTCATCTTTTGGAAGAGGGCTTCCTAGAATGGCTGAGTTTGTATCATTGTAATAACAATCTTCTCGGCATATGTATTTGTACATATGAATACGAGCACAAACCGTAATAGCAGCTGCAATTTGTACAACATATATCTTAGGAGGATTCCAATCCAGGTCTGAAACATGTGAAGCATTGCAAAGGTAACAGTAAGTATGGAATGAACTCGGCAAGGAGAGGATTATATTTCTCACACACGCGAATTACAGAAAACAGAAAAGGATTATATTTCACACACATGCGAATTACATTCATTTCTTACAGATCCAAAGGCATCCGCCCTAACCAACATCCATAACCCGAAATCATAGCTAGGAACAGAAAAATACGCAGTTGGAACCTGGGTCTGTGAAGGCTAGGAACTCCAGCTTGGTGAGTACCAAATTCTGGAGAAGTCGAGCAGCAATAGCGTGAAGTGAACAACTATGTGAAACCCGCCTGTAACGAAGCCAAGAAAATCGATTACCATCGTTTTCAAACATAAGGAATTTTAAAAACCCTAACGAATTAACTGAGATATCAGTTTCCTTTCTGTGCTTGAGGAGTATACCTGGAAGTGGTCACCAATAAGCCGCTAGCCGCACTGGTAGCCTGGCCTAGCAGAGGATTTATCCCCTGGAAACTTGTAGTGCTGCCTGGCATTTATGCCCTTCCTCCTAAGTACACGAAAACCCTGAGTAAACAGTAAGACTAGATTCTTATTATTTGTAGCATGGTTCTGGCAGTGTGTTGCAGGTCTGGAGAGCCATGGTTCTGGCACAAGTGTTGCAGCTCTGGAGAGCCATGGTGGTTCTGGCAGTGTGTTGCGGGTCCAGAGAGCCATGGTTGACCCTCCTTCATAGATCAATTTTCAAAAGCGTTCATCCCTTACTTGGCCTTGTTTCCCACGTTCCGTACAAACACGTCGCTGCGTACAAACACGTTGCTGCATGCATGTTGATCACATGTCTCCTGTGTAACGTGTCGCCTCGTCGTGAAAGTTATTGGATTTCACTTGGGTAGAATATTGTTGTTATAAAAATGTGTGAACTATCTAAGACTTCTGTTAACGGAAATTAGTGTTATTAAAATGTCTAAATTAATCTTCAAGTTCCCAGTAAAAGGTTTCAAGGGCACTACCATACTACCATCCATAAACCTATATTTTCTAACGCATTCTAATCAAATTTATATAAAATAAATGACTTTGAATATTCCTATCAAATCTCCTACTTTTTTCAATCGGTTTTTGGAAGAATCTGTATCTTCGGCCCTTAACAAAACATAAATGCGGCCAATACTGGGCTGTCCACGCAATATTTTCTCCAAGAAAACTGCACCAAACAAATAGCAATTAAATTCATTATCATGAAACCCAAATGTACGTAAATATCAATTTAACATTCATAACGCCTGAAATACTTTTGCCAAGGAAGCCGGTCGATCCAGTCACTAATATGTTCTTGTCCTTGAGAAATCCTAGAACCTTGGACGCCATCTCTTACTTAACACTAGACAAATCTGGAGCTCCCGCTGAAAGTATCAAAAGCAGATAGGTGCATCTGATAGATATTGTTCGTGAGCATTGAGGAGTTTTTTTATATGTTTAATTTAAAATAAAACAGAAATTCACTCCTTCGCGTTCAAATCTTATTTTCTCCAAAATAAGAAGTCTACGCAAAATATTGTTCCCACAATCGAGGCAGCTACGATACATGCGACCTGCACTCAATTGCTTAATTTTCATCATTGAGAAGATCGTGCGAAGTTGAATATTGTTTGTAATGACATAATGATATATAATGACTATAAAGTAGAAAATTGGGACTGAATACGTGGGCAATTTGTGTCGTGACTGCTGCCATTTTCAGGCCATTTCTTGGTAGACTTTGTTGGAAAATCCCTAATGCCACACCTTCCAGAACTTTGGATCCTGCTCCAGCGTCAATTGGATAATTTTCACAACAATGGAGGAAAGCAAATCATAAAATTCACCTACTGTTCACAAATAATACACGAATGGAATCTCAGTCAACATAGCAGTAAAGGAAAACGCATTCTGAAAATCATAAATCTCACCCACTTAATCTTAGTCAATCTGGCATAATACAGTGTCCGCACTCCAAGAAGAAAAGGGTATATATATATATATATATTATAGAGAGGAATATGCTTATTATATGTTTTTTTTAAATATGATTCTATATATGATTGTATCTGGCTAAATACAATGAGAATGCAAAGAAATTTTCCGTATTACATCTGCTTGAACACATGCAATTAGAAATTTTCCCTATTACATCTGCTTGAACACATGCAATTACTAATGCAAGGTCAAAAGACTATGCAAGTGGATCATGTAGACACTATGCGTGGCGTACCTTTCTTCCCTATTACATCTACTTGAACACATGCAATTACTAATGCAAGTTCAAAAGACTATGCAAGTGGATCATGTAGACACTATGCATGGCGTACCTTTCATTCCCACCAGATTCGGCTGCTTCTGTTTTAATTGCTTCTATTTTCTCTTCAGTTAGCGGTAGAGACTTGCTGCTTTGCAACCTCCCTTGTTTAAAAGACATCCTGGAATATTGTGGAGATAATTAGCAATTTTAATTTAAATTTTAAAAGGTTATTTAAATTCATAATATAGTGATAAAATAAAACCATTGAAATATTAAAATAAAGTTTGGAGTTGTTTTTAAGAAACTCTTGATGTAGTGGATTGATGAAGCATTTATAAAATTGTTAAAAAATTCGAACAAAACTCATACAAGTTTTTAAGTGTGTAATCTAAACTATTATAAAACTCTAATTTGTATTAAAGATTAAAAAATATTGTCAAAATAAAAATAGTTAAGAAGACTTTAAATTGAATTTATTGTAATTAATTCAATTCAATTAATTTAATGACTTAATTGTTTATTTATTTTATCAATTTATTTAATTTATTTTTACATTTTTAATCTTTTTAGATTTGACACTTTTGTGAAAATGAATATTTATATAAATGTTTTGTATTAATTACGGAGCTTCATTATTATGAAGAAATTGACTAAAATTTTTAAATAAAAATTATAAATGTAAAAAAAACCAATAAATAATAATTAAAATAATATAATTAAAAAAATATTCTCAAATTTAAAAATATAAAGATTATAAACCTCACATTTTTACTAATTAATTTAAAATAATAACAACTTTAATTATAAAAAATTATATATAATTATAAATATTAAATATTAACAAGTTACCATTATATAATTATTTACATTATAAATAATATAAAGATAAATTTTAATATAAAAATTGTATTTATAGTATTACATTATTTTGAAGATAATATATAATAAAATTTATATAAAATTTATAATCAAAATATTATAATAATATAAAGATTAAAGATAATAATAATATTAAGATTAAGATTATAGATATAATAGTAATAATAAAGTTATAAGGGATTATAAAATTAGAGTAGGTCGAAGAGTTAAGAGTTTAACACACGCTTTGACATATCAGGTGAATTCATAGCATATTAAACAATACCTTTAATTTCTCTACATATTGGAAAATACCTCTAAAAATAACATTATTTAACCCCCTAACATCACAACTTCCCAATTTAAAAAAACCCCTACTTTCACTAAATATTGTAGGTATTCATTTTTTCATTAACATTTTTTATACCCCTTTATATTTTTTCATTAACTTTGAGCTCCATTTTTTATATTTCCCAATATAAATACCCTTTAGCCCTATATATCCTCCAATATATTATGTCATTTTTTCCTCAATATGATATCGTTCCCCTAGTAAAGCCCCTATAGTTTAACACCACAATATGGTGTTCAATTCTGTTTAATTGGAATGATTAACAAAAAAAACTATGATGATTTATTAAAACATTAACTCTATTATGATTGATTTAAATGTATAAATGTGTTTTAACTTTTATATTTACATTTCTTTTAATTTTGATATTTTAGAATTATCATTAAAAAAACCAATATCACAATATCTAACTATAAAAATCAATATAAAAGTCAATTGATAACAAGAAACTTTTTATTTAGCCGTAGACAATAAATTGATAAATATGTTACAAGCACAAAAAAAACAAAACATCGAGCGGAAACCCCACATATCATCACGATTTAATCTAAAAGGAAATATCATCCAAAATGAGCTTTTAAGTCTAATTGATCTACCTATTAAAAGGTAACGAAAGTTCGTGATGACTCGTTAACATAAATGTGTCCCTGAGTCCCATATAAATGAAGTTCGAGTTTTTGTAGTTCCGTTGGCCAATTGAAGCGGTCTGGAATTGCAATGTTACCTTAGAGCTATGCTTATACGATAAGTGGATTGGACAAGACTTTGTGGCTTGGATCTTTAAAAGAAATCCTAAAATATTAGGTGGCTTACTTAGTTCTACATCTAGATCTACAACCTACTTAGATGATGATTACAGTATATTGGTTTAAGCCATAATTGCCGTCCACTCGTACCAAGTTACGATATAGTGTAATGTAAGGAATTTTTTTTTAATAAAAACAGACGTTTTCAATTAAAAGATCTTTAGAAAGGTTTTAAGTTTCATGAAAGGTTATAATTGTATTGTGTTTTATATCATTTTCCACTCTTCAATGTCAATGGGAGATGTTTGGCATTGCATATTTTTTTTTTTGGGAGCCTATTGCTATCACTAATACGATGATCCGTGGGAGATGTTTGGGATTGCATATTTTTTTTCGAGCCTATTGCCATCACTAATACGATGATCCGTGGGTAAAGATCCGTGGGTAAAGACTTTTTGGATTCGATTTTTTAAAAGTATATTTGTATACAGTGATTATATTTTTTTAAAGGTATATTGTAAAGTTTTATTTACAAAATCTATATGGTTAAACACTTATTTTGTGAAGTAAGAAGTATAGTTTTATGCATGTATATGGTATGTAAAATAGAAATAATAATCATAAAAAAGAATAAATAAGAAGATGTCTTCTATGTCTTCTATTTTAGGTTTAATTTAGGATTTAAGTTAAAAAATTTAGGAATAAATATATATATTTATTTTAATTTTGATTATTAAAATTTAGACAAGTGTACATATTTATTTTATTGTGGATTTAAATCTATGGTCTTTTAAGAGGAAACACATGTTCTTAATCATTAGATCAACTCGAAATAAAATTATACTTGTTTTATTTAAAGTGGATATTGAAATATTTTATTCAATATTATATTTCTTTAACTATTGCGCTAACTTGAAATTGAGTACAATTTTTTACACATCTTCTTAGTCAAAACCAAGCTCTTTCGAAAAGCTATTAAATTCATGACACAATGATAAGAAAAATGATTGACAATTCCCTTAAATAAAATTTTAGAATTTGAGATCTTAATCGTCCTTATACCATGATTTTTTTATGTTTAATTTTGGTAAATGCTTGGGGCTAAGTTGGAAGCACTGACCTTATACTCTTGAACCTAACACAACCATCTACAAACCACAGTGAGTGGGTTAAACAAGTTTAGAAAGTGGTCACAAACAATTTCCAATGTGAGACATCCATGGTTGGATGTAGCCCGATGGGTTCATTGTTGTAAGTTAGTGTTATGTAGGGATGAGACTCTTGGTTGAGCATAAATGCCTTTTGGGATAATTTGTTTTCCACACAAGTAATCCCCACTCTTCTCCATAAAATTTAAAATTAAAACATGATAAAAAGTGTTTTTTTATTAGTTTAATTTATGGGGATTTAAACTTTGAATGTCATAATTTAGAGAGTATTTCATAACATAGCGATCAATAATTTTTCCGGTCTAATTTCTCTTAAATCTGGCAAGAATTCATTGAAATCACAAGATTAATGGGTAAACCCTGCACAAGAAAAGTGCATTGAGAGTTTTTCATGGTGCGGAATCCATATATACAACCAAAAAATAGTTTAAATAACACAAATTAAGATTTCACATCAAAATTTTCACGAGATTCCAAAAAATCACACTATAAATAACTCAATTAATTACCTACACTATAAATGATATTGTATGTATACCATTAAATAAAATAGATTACACCTTATATGATATTAATTTATTTATTATTAAGTGCATATTAATAAAGCACTATTGGAACAATGCAGGAAACGGAAACTCAACGCTACTCTTCTTAGCCTCCTAGACGTGGTCATCTTATGGAGATTCATGTTCAGAATTGGGAGACTGTCGAATCGACGACTCTCTTTCCCGACTGTCATTTCGTCCCATCGACAGCTACGTCTGTACGACACTAACGTGTATTTGTTGACACCTAATCCGAAACGAATGGGTGAACTGGACAGTCATCTAGAAGATGAACTGATCCGTTTTATTTTTGTATATAAACATGAGTTAGCTAATGAATAATATCAATCAGTTTTCTCTCTCGCTCATTCTGGAGTTACCCTGGCATGACATGGTATCAAAGCACAGGTCCCAGAAATAGTTGTAACTCCTGTTGTCCTGAGAGCTGCTCAGTCCTGAGCGCTACTCTGACATTGATTGTCTTCCTGAAACGTTAGTCTCTCTGTGCATATCCCTGAACGTTTGCAGTCTCCTGAGCGCTGCCTTTGTCCATAACTGCGCCCTAACGCTTGTCTCAGGTCTGCTCCTTTCTGCATTAAGAAATTCACAACGTCTAAACGATTTTCTGAGATTGCTGCATGGAGAGCAGTTACGCCATATTTATTAGGAGCATTTATATCTGCACCATATTTTAACAAAGCCCGTAATAATTCAATATCTGATCTCTGTGCAGCCACGCACAGAAATCTGCCCTCGTCCGCTGCACAAAAATCTGCCCTCGTCTCCATTGTTCAGACGTGCCCCTTTATCCCATAGAACCTGAGCAATACCATCGCTCCTTCCGCGTATCGCTTCCCACAACGGAACTCTTCCCTCTAGATCTCTGTTGTTCACGTTCGCTCCATGCTCCAATAATGTCTCTACACATTTAGTATAGCCCTCCGCTGCTGCGATGTGCAATGCAGTTCGACCGTTGTTATCTGGTTCATTTGGATTCCTTCCAGACTCAAGTAAATACTTCATGAGTTTCTCGTTTCCCTTCACGGCAACATAAGGAAGAGTTGCATTTTTTTTCATGGACAGTGCAATTGATGGAATTGTGATCTGTCGCTGGCGTTGTGAAAGAGCATAGAAGCACCGGTTGGAGACCAGCGATTGTTTGAAGGCATTCTTCGCACCTGATAGCTCGTATTGTTGCCGCAGGAACACCTGTCGCCTATCTGACTGGTCATATGGTGGGTACCGCCATTTTGTAGGTACTTGCAAACGTAATAGACTGTGGGTGTGGGTGTCGTGTCTTCCAACTGTATTCGAAGGATTTTGTTGGAAAGGTTAGGTATAACCTTCGGCTCTAGTAAGTTAGATTTCTTGGAAATCATAAACACAGTCTGCAGCTTGTCTACACTATTGTAAAGATTAGTGAGGCAATCAATTCTCTTTGCTTGTTTCAACACTGAAAGCAATTTGAGAATAGAACCCGTTGGTAACGTGAGAAAGCTGAAGAGAATATCGACAAAACGGTTGCGGCTCTTGCAATTTACCTGACCGCGTTATGTTTTTTCTATTGTCCTATGTCCAATGCACTAATTTTGACTGAATTTGAAGGTATCCTCACAGCTAGTTTTGCAAAGAGTTCGGTGAAACAGTACCGAAATTTAATGTTGAGACAACTTGCTATTCGAAACCTAAAGCTAATTCTTGGACCATTTCGTGCCCGAATGAGTTTGGAGTTTCATGCAGGGCCATTGCGGTTTGTTTTATCCATTTTGTGCCGAAGGATGCAATGATTCATCTCAACGTGGAGAGGTATTCTTTTTCAAAACTTGTATTCATTGGTCAGTGAAAGGAAGATCGATTCATATCTTCACGTCAGTTTCAAATTAGAATTCATTCAAACCAAGGAGATTCATTTCAATAGAGAGATGGTTTTAATGGCGGTTCTGGTATAATGTTGTGCTTTCAATACATATTTATGATGGCAGTTTTGAGTATTGTATTGTAAGCATTTTTCAAAGGGCTTATGTAAGCAGTTTTCAAAAGGGTGTATTTATCATTCTGAATATTGCGTTGTTCTTCAAAGAATTTATATATATCAATCAAAGTGTTTGATATTACGCAATTTATTACACAATTTTCTTTTTGAATGATAATTCTGCATTGAAAAGTTATCATTTCAATGCTAATGCTTCTAGCAAACATTAGAGGGATTTGAAGGCTGTAACGTAAGGAAAGTTTTTTTTTTTTTCAGCAGAGATATTTTGTTACAGTATGCATTCAAGGGAAAGAAGAAGATATTTCAGAGGCAGGGGGGGCAGACACCCTCAAGAAGAAAAGGCAGACTTACATTGCATTCGCTGCAAACGAAATGGATCACATGATGCTTCTACATGCAAGCTACCATGGGACAAGATTGAGCAGAGAAGAAATCAGCAAAAAGGTAAAACTGATGACACAGACAAAGGTAAAGCACCTGAATCTGCTCACTATATTGAGGCACAATGTAACATTGGAGTAAATGAAGATCTGTTTAATGCTTCACTTACTTCTTCGAAAAATGACTGGTTGCTTGATTCAGGAGAAACCTGTCATATGACTCATAGGAAAGATTTTTTTGAAGATTTCACTGATAATGTTGATGGAGCAGTATACTTTGCAGATCAGTCAAAAATCAAGCCATCAGGGCTTGGCACAATCAAGCTTAAACTGCCTGGTCTTCCAGACTTTCTTCTGGATCATGTTCTATATCTCCCACAGCTCAAGAGAAACTTGTTGTCCCTGGTCCACATCCGCCAGCAAGGTCACTCCATTCATATGTTTGATGGAAAGCTTGAGGTAAGAAAGGCATCTCACCATTCACTTGTCATGAGGGGTATAGAAGAAGAAAGACTTCTTAAACTGCAAGGAACCTCTGCTCATGCACAACATTTTTCATATATTTCTCATCATGAAGAAGGTACACTTCCATCAAGTTTATTATGGCATGCTAGATTTGGACATTTAAACTATGATAGTCTCCGCTTGTTGAAGAAAAATGGTGTTGCTGGTTTGCCTACAATTCCTAGAAAACATAAACAATGTGATGCTTGCATTCTAGGAAAGCATAGCAAACAGTCTTTTCACGATTCACATTCAAGAGCACATAGGAAGCTTGAACTCATTCATTCAGATTTATGTGGTCCAATGCCTGTTCCTTCTGCAAATGGAAATAAATATATCATGACAGTATTATGTGGTTGAAACAAACCCGAACTTAAACCAAGTTATCCGCGTGGATATGTTTTGCAGGTGCGAGTCAGATATTTTAAATCCATTGTTTTTCCACGTGTATATCGTTTTCTCAAGTTGATTCATAATCTAAATTTTAGATTTATAATTTAATATAAATTATAAAAATTAAATATAAATTTAAGTATAAATCAAATTTTTGCCATATAATTTTTATTTTTGTTTAATTTTAAATTTAAGTTAAATTCTATATATATATATATATAGTAAATTGTGTACTAAAATAATATTTTGAAATTTTAAATATTATTTAAATAATCCATCATGATTATAATCTAATAAAATCAAATGTATATTTGACATTTTATTTGAATGATTTGTAGGTTGAATATCAAACAATTATAATTAATTGAATTAAATTTATTTAACTTATTAATTTATTATATATATATATATATATAATTTTCAAAATTTAATTATAAAGTATAAAAAGAAAATCTAAATTTTAATTATATAAATGGTTTAGATTAGTAATTAACATTTATCATAAAAAATTATAAAATAAAACTTATAAACATAAAAATTATAAGATAAAACTTATAAATATAAATTTGTGAATAAATAAAAAATTAAAATTAATAAATGATATTTAAAATAATAATAAAGAAGAAACTCTAAAAAAAAATAATGAGATTTAAAATATACACATCAAATTTATTCCTAAATTGAATTATATAATAATATTTTTAATTACTAAAACTAAACTGGGCTCATGCAGAGCAAGGACGTCTTCCATTTAAATAAATAATTAATACTAAAAATTTATTACCAATTTCATTTATATAAATTTTTTTATTGTTTATGAAATTTTAAATATAAATTTAATTTTTTCACTTATAAAAAAGTGTTGAGGTCAACTATTTTGAAATTTTTTATTATTATAATGTTTTAAGAAAGTTTTGCTCTATAATCTGAAATGGCTATAATCTCAAATGAGTATTTACTTATTATTGTTCTTTAAACTTAGCGACCAAGTGTTGATATTTGTATATTTGTAATTGTACGGTGTTTCAACATTCCAAGTCTAACCTTAAACAAATAAAATTATGGTTTTGTTATCATAAATGGAAGGGTTTGGAATTGCATTGTTACTTTACAGCTTACGTTTATGGACTAATAGTATGATTTGTGGCCCGAAATTTCCGGCTTGGACCTTTCTAAAGTACCATAGAATGCAGTGAAGACTAATTAGAATGCAGGGAAGACTAATTAGCAGCCTACAGGCTACCCTGGCTAGGTTTATAATTTATGCAAAAGTTGATGAAGTTGGACGAGAGATTATTTAATAAGTTATTGTAAATTGTGGGAAGTCTAAAATAACATAATTCTTTCTTTATTAATTTTACAAATAAATTTATCATAAATGTAATATAATCGACCAATTCAAAATGAATGTTTTATTTTTTTCTATTCAAAATTTATTATTTAAAAAATGAAAGAAAAATGTAATTTATTATTTAGAAAATGAAAAAAAAATCTACATATGTATCGTATTAAAAGCTAACTAATTTTAAAAATTGAAAAATAAAACTTATCTGTTTATCTAAAATACGATGAAGGATTGGATTTTCCACTTCTTCTTTTAGCCGATTTGATACACCTCAGTAACCATTCCATTTTCTGAAAATTTGAAAATTCGAAAATATTACATCAAACCCAATTACAAAGGAACCCCGATTTGATACACATCAGTAACCATTCCATTTTCTGAAATTTGAAAATTCAAAAATATTACATCAAACCCAATTAAAAAGGAACCCAAAATTTAAATAGATCTAGTAGATCTACCGGGAAAAGGAAAAGTTATATAACTTAAAAAAACCAATTAAAAAGGAATACAAATTTAAATAAATCTAGTAGATCAACGGGGAAAAGGAAAAGTTATATAACTAAAAACATACAGCAGATCTATAGGGAAATAAAAAACCAAAACTGAGATGAAATCAAATTAGAAAGCATTCCCAGGCAATTTAGCGTCTGAGTTACATCCTTCTGTCGTTCAAACGATGAAACAAATAGTTATATATACCACAGATCTAATTGTTTGCCAGTGCACATATGCACTCTTTACGTTCATTATTTGGTTGGGTTCGAACCCTGAGGCCATAAAAAAAAACTAATTCAAAAGCTCGTTTTCTTCCTTTTATTTGGAGATAAGTACACCAATCAATTTCTGTTTTCAACGAAAGGACGGTGTTGATCACATGGAGAGGGATCACACAACCAGGCATGCAAATCAACACATAGCATTATAACATAAAATAGGTAGTGGCCCAGACCGAGTTGATATGAATGAGAGACTTATTTTCAAGTGTTGTGTAATTGTATGGCATTTTCAGGTTTAAAAATAAATAAATAGTTACGGAAATTTGGGCATTAAGGTTTTGATGTTATCTCTCACTCCTGTTGGTCAATGGGATGGATTTGGAATTGCATATGTACTTTAGAACCAATGACCATATGCTAAAATGATGATTTGTGGACAAGACTCTACGGATCAAATGAGGTAAACCTACAAGTTACCGTAGCTAGGTCTACAACTTACTTAAAAGTTAGGTCTACAACTTACTTAAAAGTTAGAAGCCGCAGTACAATATATTATATTAGGCTTTGGCAGTCTTTGATTTTTAATGCTCATCACGTTATTGTATTTCTACTTGCATTCAAGATTTCCCACTGGGATGCCCCTGCAAAAATAGTATTGCTTAACCTTATTACGGATTTTGTGATATGTATGTTTTTTGGTCCAAGAGCGAGGAAACTACTAAAGTTGTTATACAGACAATTAATATAACTATTAAACCTCTTACACAATTAATATAACTATTAAACCTCACGGATACATTTAGGGAAAAAACCACCTACATAGAGAAGAATTGAATTGAGCCTGATTTTTATTTTTTTCTTTATTCCACCCATATTACGTATCCACACCAGTAACCACTACTTTTCGCCTGCCAAAACTAATTATCAGAAATCTATCTTATAATGGAAGAATGGTTAGCATGGCGTCATACCCCATTAAAAATAAAGTAAGACAAGGAAAAAAACAGATCTAGCAGATCCATGAGCGAAAAAACAAGTTATAAATCTGATGGGCATCGAACCCTAATTACTTGCAAAGCAGAAGTAGATGCCTAATCCATGCGTCCTGCGTCAGGGATTTGGGCAGTTTCTAACTGTGACGAGATACATCTCATGTCAAACCAAATTTGACAATGAAACCTTATTGAGTAATAGTTTGTGTGATATGTATTTTCTGTCTAAGGAGGGGGAGACTGTGACGGTTTTTACAAACAATCAATCATCCTAATCTAATCTACCAATTCTAGACTGATTATTCATCTATATCCTTAGGTATGTGTTTTCTGTTTAAGGAGGACGGAAACTATGAAGGCTCTTGCAAACAATCAATCATCGTCCTCTAATGTACGAATTCTGGATTTATTATTCATTGATATCCTAGCCGTAATTAATTATTTTAGAAAAAGACAGGCCTACCTGTTCATCAAGAAGAAATGACTGAGTTGGATTCTTCTCGTTTTCTTCCACCACGTTTGATACACTCAGGCACTGGTAACCTTTCTGTTTGCTCCTGCCAAAATTAATTAACATCAGAAATCCCTCTGATCAATGGAGGAATAACAAATATTGCATCAAATTCAATGAAAAAGGGAAGAGAAGGAAACAAATAGATCTAACGGATCCATGGTTGACAAAGAAAAGTTAAGAAGACAACACATACCGCATATTTTTACGGGCAACTCTAAGATAAATATTTAATCTCTATGCTCCTGGTAGGCGATTTGGGCATTTTCGAATCTGAAGACATACATATCATAATAAATTCGAAATAAAACCAAATTAAGAAAACATCCTTGTGCCATTTACAGATTTATCTACAACCCTCCCTCCATCAAACAAAAAACAAATGGCTAGATTTGGATGGACGCTCTAGATAGTAAGCAGGTTCAAATAGTGAGAACGTAAATCACATAAAATTCGAATATCAAACCATATCAAGGAACTCTTCCTTCCTTTCCTGGACTCTGCCCATCCAAGTATACATATACCTTCATTCCCACGCCCCTGCTTATCTCTCTCACTGTGTATAAACATGAGACAAGAAGCACCCGCACAGAGACACACAAACATATAGACATACAGACACACAAACATACAGAGAGGACAAAAACACAATCATACACAGAATGGCAAAAAGACAAACATACACAGAGGACAAACAACGCCACAGAAAGCTCCACAGCACTGTGAAGAGAGAAATAGCAGAGGGCATATACTAGATGCTGAGAACCAAAACAAAACAATTACCCGTAACATTTCTTGTCAATGTGGCAATCAATTTATAGATGGAATATTGTGCTACACGTTGGATTCCATTTGTCTACTCACATGACCGTTTGAATAAAAGCACAAAAGCAAGCGGCTGTAAAAATTACAATAAATAAAAGCACAAAAGCACTGATCAACCCAAACGACTATAAAGATTATGTTTACATTTTATTCAAAAGGTTTGGCTAAAATTTTACTGAGAGATTAAATATTATTTATATTATTTTTTTTACATAAAGTAAGTAGAAATTATTTATCTCATTTAATTATTTATTTATATTATTATTATTATTTTTAATTTTATTTTTTAAAATTATATAAAATTATGATTAATTATATTAAATTATATAAAATAATAATAATAATAATAATCACTTTAAATAAATGATAATAATTTAAATTAAAAAGTAATGAAGTGAAAGCATTTTAGATAATGCAAAATGATATTTATTAAAGTAATATTTGTTGTATTCAATTTACTCTATCTAATTTAGTGATGAAATGTTTTGTTTTTTAATAATAATAATATTGTAATTTTGTTTTATTATATAAATAAATAAAAATTATAAAGCATTTAACAATTTAATATAATATATAAATTAATTTAAAATATTAATTAAAATTTAATATCTATAGTTACAAGTGATCACTTCAATTCGAGAAAAATAAATAATTAAAACACTTCCAAATAACCAAAACATATATAGATATATTATTAAAAACTTTTACAAAAAACTGGAAAGAAATGGTTGCAGATCTTTAAAAAAAATGGAAAGCCTATGAAAAGAATGGTAAGCTTAGATGTGCCAATCGTCATTTACGCGAACTTCGAGGAAAGTTACCGAATGGTAAGCTTAGACTTGCCAATAGGCACCGCGACATATGAAGAAGAGGGGCAAGTGGGTTCCTTTCCTAATGTTTTTTCGCATTACCTAACCACGTGGTGGCTGGCAACTCTGGTTTCGATGTAGTTGTTCTCGATCTCCTCTGTTCTAAAGAGAAAAAACACACTTTTCTTTGAAAAGATAATTCCCAATCTAAACTATGGGACTGAATATTTCATAAGAGAAAGTTATTAAAACCTTATGAAGAACCCTATCTTCGTTCATTCTTGGAATGGAAAGCAAAGGAAAGGATAGGAAATAAAATTATATAACTTATTTTTTTATTAAATTATATAATTTAACTTATATTAACAATAATATATATATATATATAATAATTTTATTTTATTCTGTTTTTTTAACATATTTTATAATTTTAGTTTATTTAATATAATATTATACAAGTAAATATGACAAATGATTAATAAAAATATATATTAAAAATATTCATTACAGTTAAATAACATGAATATAATTTAAAATGTGTTTTACAAATCTATTAAATTGGAAGTGATTTGATTAAAAATAAAATAAAATTGAGACACTTATTTGATAATTAAAAGTCCAAAAAAATGTTGAACATTTTTCATGATATCAAATTAAGTTTTTCATTATATTCAAAATTAAAAGAAATTATTGAAAATTATTATAAATTTTATTGAATTAAGTTATTTATTATATTCAAAAGTGTAGTTGAAGAACAAGATTATAAATATACATTTTGATTTTGATTTTGATTTTTTACTTTTATAATATAATTACTATTTTATTTTTATTTTCTTTGAGTTTTGGCTTAAAAAATCTAATGAGAGAATGTGATTAATGTAATGAAATCTTTGTTGGGATATGGTATAAAATATGTACGAAGAATGTTTAGAACAAGTTAGGAAAAACAAGATGTTCACATGTGCGGGACCCAAATTTTCCATTGCACATAAGTATTTTCTTTCAGGCTGTGGTGGAAAGAGTTTTGGGGGCGAACTTTAAACATGACTTGAGCCTTGGGCTAACCTATTGATGAAGTCTTTTTTAGGATGCCCAACTTAAGGTAAATACACATACAAAGTTTCCATATAACTCACTTGTTGCAACGTCTTGTAGTTAACTTTTTTAATAATTTATCCACCCTCTCCCCGATGGGGGTGTGATCTTGTGCGTTCTTAGAAGGCACAATGGTTGTACACTTGTCCTTGATTGGTCTTGGCGTGGCTAGGAGGTGGTGGGTGGACTTAGGTTTTACACTCAATGTCCCTTCAATTTAAATGCATGCGAGTGGACTTGGGGTGGTGGAGGTATATTGTATATTGCAATGGAGGTGAGGTGAAATCCTCACCCTCTCACTTCTCATTTTATGGTGAAGTGAGTTTCATATGCTCTAAACTGTCGTTTACTTGTTCCGGGTTCTTGATCAAGGTACTAGGTCCTGGTGGTCAAACAAATCATTATTTGAGATTAGCTTCATGGAAGTGAGCGCGGAGGGTCAATGTTTTTTGTCTTATATTTGCATAACACAGTGCAAGGGTCTGTCTTTGAGTTGGTGGTGGTTTATTTCAATTCGCCGCTCTTGGATAGTGATTTCACAGATATTTCTTATCCTTGTCCATCGTTGGTTTGTGGTTGTTGGTATCCTGGTCATTTTTTTGTGTGGCTTTAAACCAGAAAATTTCCTGCTTGCATGGTTGGAGTTTCGATATGTATTTTGGGTTCTGAGCAACTCTCTCTTAAATTCAACTTTGTTGCTTCTAGTGTTGGTGAAATGGGATTTTATTTACGTAATTGTAACCCTCACTTGTCTCCTTAAGTTGGGTGTTTTGGATTTTTTTTCAATTTTGGGTCTGGAGATTTAGGTATATGCATATAGCTTGTTTGGGTTGTCTCAGCTACCAAGTGGTGTCTTGTTAGTGGTGGGGTTCTCTGTATTTTATGCCTTTATTGTGTAGAGAATTACAAGCAGTTCTTGAACTATGACTTCTGCTATGGATTTTGGGGGATGACATTATTGTATTCTGGTTGGGTGTCGAAGGGTCAGTGGTTCATCCCTTTGCTTGTTTTTTCGGTCGTGGTTCTTTAGTTGGTTGTCTGCATTGTTCTTTTGTTTTAGCCATCATTCCTCCCCGTCAGCGAATGGAGTGTACAAGAGGTGACGTTGGTCATGTAGGGGTCAAACAGGGTCACAGAAGAGATGATCTGAAATGGGTTCAAGTCCCACGAAGATGTAGAAAAAAGAGATTATATTTCTTGCATTCTATGTCTATGCACCAATAGATGAATACTCTATTATGCCTGGTATTCAAGGGCACACAAGTTGAGAGCTATAATTGTTTTTCTAGACTGGAGGACATTAAGCATATTTTAAGGAATATCAGATTTTGCCTCAATGATATAGATTCTCTCCTAAGTCGTGTGGAGAACTACGCGGTGTCACATTATGCCTTAGGGGATCTGATTGATCCTCCTAGAGACCCAACTAGTCCACTAGTTGATAGTACTCTAGATCTTATGTTTATCTCATCGGATGGGAATTGACATATGGATTTATAGTTTTGTTTACTTTTGGTTATGGAATTTATAATCTACTTATGTTTACCCTCTAAGCAAATGATATGGACTAAGATTACTGATTTGGAGGTGTTTTATTTTATGGGAACACACTTGGTTGGTATAAGCAAAGCTTTTTGGTGCATTTTTTTCTTGTTATCGTTATATGCTCGTTGTTTTATGTCATTGGTCCAAAATATTACTTCTTTCTCCTCTTGCGGGAAGTATTTTCGGTGTTTGGTCCAAGAAAATGGGCACAACAGTGTCTCTCTTGTGGGACTATAAGAAGTTTGGCACATGCAACTGAGTTTCTATGGTCATAACAATTGTTTCCTTTTGTTTTTTGGAAGGAAATGTTTGTTTTTTCCTAATATGGCTCTCTTTGTTGGTGTTAGTAGCAGGCTTCAACCATGTGGATGTCTGATGTTTCATCTTAATGTATTTTTTGTTATGATTCCCTCTGGATATGTTTGTGTATGGGCAATGATGTTATTATGATATTTTTTGCACTCTAGTTATGGCCATGCTTAGGCCTGTTATCAATGTAAATATGGTTTTTGTAATGAAATATATTGTTTTTTATTTAAAACAAATGATTTGTCCACCATCTTTAAAGAGTTGTTGACATAACGAGTTTGCTACTAAAAATTTGATTGCACACTAGAACCCACATACATACCCATATGTTGTGGGGGTAAATTTAGAGCGGAACCCTTCATTTGTGTTAATATGATGACTTAGAGTTGAAGCATGTGCCTTGGAGCCTACTTGTCCACGTTTGAGGGGATTGGGGGCTGGTGAATGACACGTTTAAAGGTAAATTTTTTAGAGCGCCTTTGGAGGTAGGATGTTGCACCAAGAGCCACTTGTCCCCATTCATTTTGGAGAAGCCTCACCTTTTGAGAGCTTTGTGCCCCAAAATTTTGTACATGTGGCATTAAAAGGCCATTTTGGATTATTTTAGGATAATTAATTATTGAAGATGCCATTTTTCACCTCCATACACTAGTTTAGGATATTTTAGCTTAGACAATGTTATTTTATAGGAATAATGAGTTTATGTTCTCTCCTATAAATAGAGAGATATATCACCTCATTTTCTTGTGGAGTTTTGGGGGAGAAATTAGATAGGTTGTATGGATTTTTTTGCGATTTCTCTCTTGTAAATTGGTTGTGGATATTTCAAGTTGAGTGAAATTTATTGAGGAGGTTGTGTTGATTGGATGGTTATCTCTCTTGGATGATTATTTGCAATTATTTGATTGTATAATCCAATGTATTTTAAGTATTGTCTTCCATCTTCTAATTGTTGAATAACTAGTCTTTAATGAAATCCTCACCAAAATTTTGCTAATGTTTTATGGCTCTAACATCCCCTTGAACACGATTCTCATCAAGTTTTTCTTGAGGAACCTAAATGTATCTTCCCCCCTTTCAATATCCAAAGAAGATAAAAGGATGCTATTGTTTAAGGAATTGATGAACCTAAGTATAACTTCATCTCTTTCCTTAAAATCACTTCCATCGATCATATTCCATAGATATACTCCTTGACTAACTCCATATTCATCCATTTGATATGCTAAATCAATGATCCTTCATTATTCATCACTCTATGCCTTTTATATGTCTTTAAACATTTTTTCTAGGGTTCCACTCTCTAGGTAATTTCATGTTTAGGGATATTCCCTTTGAACTATAACTTTGGTTAGCCTAAAGTAAATTGGAAATCATATCTTCCACCTAATCCTAATGAGTAAAATAATTTGATTGGTGGTGTGTGAAGTAGAAGATTTGGAGAGCTCTTGACTTTGTTGGAATAGACCATTTGATGTCTAAGATCTATAGGGAAAACCCATTTTGATCCAAAGGAAAGTAGCTAGAAGTGAGAAGATGGTTCGTAAGGTGACATTAGCCCCCATTGAGGTGTAGTGGGTTTGAAACATCAAAATTTAGGCTTTGTCTCAAGAAGTGTGATATTATTTTGTAATGGAAACTTGATAGGTCACCCACTGTCATGTCAACAACCTACCTTTTCCTCTTTAGGCCAACTATCCTTTAACTTTAAGGGTTATCCTTTAGAAATCATAAGGGCATAAGGAATAAGTAGAAAGGTGATATCACAAGTAACCCCAATGATCGAGTTGGGTATAGGAAAAAAATAAAATATTAGCGATGGAGGGATGGGAAGATCAATGTCAATATTCAAGGGCAACATAGTTAAGGGAATATTAATTTTGAAAGGATATCAAGAAGAAAGACCCTCCTTAGGTCGGGTACCCAAAATAATGGCTTGGGTGGGGGGTAATATGTAAGCATGGGTATTCTCTTGGCCAATCAAGGTAATTTCAAAGTCGAAAAACCGCTAGACTTGATTCCTTAATAGGATTTCCCTCGACCCAAGGATCGACTATGGCATAAAATAAACCAAGTTTTTTTTAAGGGAACCACCTCAAGGGTCTACCTCAAAAAGATGATCAATGTTTACTTCACACTAACAAAAGGGTCACATGAGGTTTAGCACCCTAATCTCTCCTTTCACTTGCTTCCTTGCTCATAGTGGATTGATCAAACTAGCATTGTGGTGATATTGAATCACTTACAATTTTAAACCCTTTAAAATACTACATACATAACCAAGAAAGGAAATCCTCCTCAGTCAAAACATACATTACATAATAAAACTAAAACCATAATAAACACCAATAAATGTTTTGATTAAGCTCGAGGGAGAGAAATACTCCCACTATCCCACCATGAATTAGATATTAGCAAGTCCTTCCTATGTATGCAAGAGGAGAGAAACTTCCTTTACATTAAAATAACATTATTTGGGAAATTTCCTTAGATTTAGCAAGGAAATTCTAGATCTAGTCTGATCCAAAATGGATCCTAAAACCTCTAAGTCTTCATGCATATTAACTATTGGAAACACTATCGCGAGCGAAAACAATGAAAGAATGGCAGAAAACAGAGTTCAACGGAGAATGCACAGGGGTCGTTGGATCAAACAGATCAACAATCTAGATTGAATTGGGATATCGCAATCGGAGTAGGCCAGCGAAACGTATCGGAGGCAGCCCATTGGGAAATGTGATCAGCGATCCAACGATTTAATGAGAGTCGTCGGATCGGGCGCGCAGATCCAACGGTGTAGATCACATAATCGCATCGCAAATATTACCAAAGGCAACACTTACCCGCAGGCCCAAAGTCTATGCGATATGCGATTTTCGCTTTATCGCATCGCTATAACACAAAGGAGGACTTACCAAGGGCTTGGGGCTTAAGTGATATGCGATTGCGATTTATCGCATCGCAACAACACAAGGGGTGATACCAATGGACCCGCAACCCCGCGATATGCGATACGCCAATATTAGCGATCGGTGATCGGCGATCGGGTAATACAAAGGGCCGTTGACATGCGATATGCGATTGCGATCAAGCTGGACCCAATAGGAATTATAGATGCGGCTCTATAATATTTGAGTTCCGATATAAAAGCATTTGTCGGGTTTTTCAGTGTTTTAATGTATTTTGCATATTTCTATTATAAACCCAAATACAAAGGAAACCATGGCATATGGGCGCTTGCGACTTGCGATAGCGATGCAACAACAGACCCGATAGGATTATAGGTCAGATTCAATATCATTTGAAGTCTGACTTGGCAGAGTTTTCCACTGTTTTTAGAGTATTCCTGTGTATTTCTCTGTGTAAACATAGAAGCAATTCTTTGGGATTTTCACCCGTGCTGGCCATTTCTGTTTGAAAACAGGTGGCCACCATACCTTAGAGCGTTTTGCAATGATTGTTTAACACTCAAAAGGGATTTGAACGGACAGCGGCCTAGAGCTTGAAAGCCTGAAAAGGAATGCAAATCGATAGAGTCGATAGGCTTAAAAGCAACTCTATGGCAGCATAAAAAGACAGAGAAGAGGTCAGTGGAAGACAACCATAGAGAGATAGTCAAAGAAAGAAGTCAGATTGAGGCAGATTGAATAGAGGAACAAGATAGAGGGAGAGTCTGTGCACTCTTTTAGACTCGAGGTTTTCAAGCAGATCCCTCTTTGATGTCACTATTGGTTGAGACTCTATTTTGAGCTCACCCTTGTAATAATCTATTCTTAAAGACTTAATATAGAGGTCGACACTGAAAATTGGACTAGGAGATGTAGCCAGGAAGTCTGGTGAACTCCTTTTGGTTGTGTTGATGTGTTGATGTGTGTGTCTGTTATGTTTTCTAACTGCTCATTGTCTGTATTATTCGCAATCTTTTTGATCCGTTTCACTAAGTAATATAGGCATTCCTGCACATGAGTATGTAATACGTTAATATTGATTTAAGTTCTCGTTTTCAGATCAAGTGGTATAAGAGCTTTTGGTTTTCAATTTGTTAAGGTTAGACAAGATTGTGTTGGATTTTGAATGCTAACTAGATTAAAGCTCAGACTAGGAGAAGGAGAACTTGTTGAGGCTAATCTAGAGTATGGAAGAGTCTATTCTCAAAGGAGAATGGTAGAAGAAACTCCACTAGGATCAGAATCTCAGATTATGGACAGTCTTATGGCCATGCGATCCATGGTGGAAGAGATGTATCTATAGTTTAAGAAGGGTCGAGGTGAAAGCATTTCAATACCCAAACCAGACAAAGGAGCAAAGGAACCTTTTCTAGTTGCCCCTTCAGAAGGCAAAGGAAAAGGAGAAATGCCTTCTCCACCATCTCCTCCATCATCACCTTCATCATCCTCATCATCTTCTTCACATAAAACTAGCCCTGATAAGAAAAAGAAGAAAACTTCTTTGATTAAATTAGATGTGAAGTTTGATTTTCCAATTTATGATGGAGAACTAAATGCGGAGAAGCTACATAATTGGATACGACAGATTGATGTATATTGCAGGGTGCAGAACATTGATTCAGATAGGAGGAAGATTCAGTTGGCTAGCCTTCGACTTGGAGGAACTGCACTAGTATGGTGGGAAGGCAAGACACAAGATGATCTGCAAAAACATGGTAAAATAATTTCTACCTGGAATGAATTTGTTTTTGCTATCAAAAAGCAATTATATCCTTTAGCTTACATGCAACAGGCAATGATGAGTTGGCAAACTCTTCGTGAGTTGAAGGGTCAGATTGTACAAAGTTATACTCAGGAATTAGGGAAAAGAGCTTTAACTCTAGGTATATCCTTGGACTCACCTGAGACTTTATTGAAGTATACAGGTGGTCTGCATGGTTATTTAAAGCATACTATTCTCATGTTTAATCCCACAAGCTTAGATGATGTATCAGTTCAAGCCACACATCTAGAAGCTAGAGGTAAGAATGTAAACCCAGAGGTCGGGGGATCATCTAAATATTATGTAAGCAATAGTAAGGAAAAGAAGAAACTAAAATGGAAGGAGAGGAAAGAAAACATTGTACAGAAGGATAAACCTTCATGCACTCATTGCAAGAAAGAAGGACACGATGAGGCACACTGCTGGATTTTGCATCCAGAATAGATACCTAAGAAGTTCGGTGGAAGGAAGAAAAAGAATGTTGCAGCTATTCAGCAGGACTTGGGATCAGATTCAGGCAATGAAACAACAGTTACAGCCATAGGTATTAAAGGTTGCCAGCTTTAGAGAATGCAGAGATAAAGAAGCAGGTACAAGAGTTGCTCGATGAAGGGTTTATATGACCAAGCACATCACCATGTGGATCTCCAATCGTGCTGGTGAGAAAGAAAGATGGTTCATGGAGAATGTGCATTGATTAAAGAGCACTAAATAAAATAACAATCAAGAATCATTATCCTCTTCCTCATATTGATGATTTATTAGATCAGTTGAAGGAAGCCGTTTACTTTTCTAAGTTAGACTTGTGAAGTGGTTTTCATCAGGTCAAAGTTGCAGAACAAGATGCATGGAAGACTGCTTCCAAGACAAAGAAAGGACTTTATGAATGGTTGGTTATGCCTTTTGGCTTAACTAATGCTCCTGCTACATTTATGAGAGTTATGAATGATGTACTCAGACCATTTATTGATGAATTTGTAATTGTATATTTAGATGACATTCTTGTTTTTAGTAAGACATGGGAAGACCATGTAAAGCATGTAAAGCAGACTTTAGATGTTTTAAAAAGAGAAAATCTCTATGTAAAACTATCAAAATGTGAATTTGGAAGAACATCTTTAAATTATTTGGGTCATATTGTAGGGGGTGGTGAATTGAAGATAGATCCCTCTAAGGTTGAAGTCATTTTGAACTAGCCTAAACCCAAATCTACTACAAAGGTTAGGATTTTCCTAGGGGCAGCACAATACTAGAGAAAGTTTATTGCTAACTTTTCTTTGATTGCAGCTCCATTACATGCTTTAACAAGATTGAAATAGGTGTTTAAGTGGGGAGGAAAACAACAGAAAGCCTTCGACACCTTAAAAGAGAAAATCAGTATAGCACTAGTACTAGCACTACCAGATCTTCAACATCCATTTGAAATTGAGATAGATGCCAGTGATTATACCATGGGAGCAGTGTTGAAGCAACACGGTAAACCCATATGCTATCATTCTGAGACATTTACTTCTGCAGTAGTTAATTATCCCACATATGATAAAGAATTGTATGCATTAGTACAAAGTGTGAAAAAGTAGAAACATTACCTAATGGGTAAAGAAACGATCATACATACAGATCATCTACCACTTCAATATTTGCACTCACAAACTAAATTGCAGCAATCAAGACATTATAGGTGGATGGGTTTTCCACAACAATTTCATCTTGTCATCAGATATAAGAAGGGCATACACAATAAGGTTGCAGACATGTTATCAAGACCAATCATAAATGCATCTACTATACTTAAGCATAACTCAGTAATGCATGAAAGTTACATTGAACAATATGCTCAAGGTATAGATTTTAAAGATGTATATGCAACATTAAGTCATGGCAAGCAAGTAGAAGAATTGGATTATTATGTAAAGGACCAACTCTTATATCATTTGGGAAAGTTATGCATTCCACAAACTGAAAGAGTTAACATAATTCGAGAAGCACATAATTCTCTTATATCAAGTCATTTTGGTGTAAGTAAAACAGTTGCACAATTGCAAAGGTTCTGTTATTGGCCAATAATGCATGAGACAGTTTCTAGATATATCAAAGGGTGTACTATGTGTGCTACAAGCAAGCCCAGTAATAGAAAATTAGGCTTGTACACTCCACTTCCAATTCCTTCTCATCCTTGGGAAAGTGTTTCCATGGATTTTGTTGGGGGATTTCCAAAATCTAGAAAAGGTAATGATTATTTATATGTTGTTGTGGATAGGTTCAGTAAAATGTGTAGTTTGATACCTTGTAACAAGAAGGTTACAGCTGAACAAACAACAAAGTTGTTCTTTCAGAATGTATGGGTTCATTTTGGGTTACCCACTTCTATTGTACCCGATCGAGATTCTCAATTTATTGGGAAGTTTTGGTCAAATCTATAGGAGTTGATGGACACTAGGTTGAAGAAGAGCACAACATTTCATCCACAAACAGATGGTCAGATAGAGGTGGTCAACAGGATAGTGATCTAGTTGCCCAGAGGCTATTGTAGTAAGCATCCCAAGCTTTGGGATGAGCATTTGTGCTATGTGCAACATGCTTACAACCGTGCCAAGCACACTTCTACTCAGAGATCTCCTTTTGAGACTTGTTTTGGTTTTGTACCAAAGTCTCCCTTGGCTTTTGTCTTTGGTAAAGACATAGTAGTTGATGGACACAATGATGTGGACAAAACAACCAAGTTCATTGAACAAATCCAAGAAATTCACCAGGCAGTACAGGAACAACTGAAAAGAAGTCAAGCCAAGTACAAGGCAAGACATGACAAGCATCGAGTTGAGCATAGTTTTCAAGTTGGTGATCAAGTCTAGATGTACATCAGCAAAGAAATAATTCAAGGTGAAGGTAAGAAGCTAAAACCAATAAGGTATGGACCTTTCAAGATACTTGATAAAATTGGTGAAAATGATTTTCACCTTGATTTTCCAGCTTATATGCAGATCTATTCAGTCGTTAATGCAGAAAACTTGAGATTGTATGAACCATCAATGATTCAAGATCTTGAAGAGCAGAGTCAGTTGCCTTCTATTGAGGATTTGTTGCCTGAATATCTCAATGAGTTACAGGATGACACAGTTCTGGACAGGAACGTAAGAACTACGCATCAAGGGGATGTTGAGTACCTAAGAGTAGGACTCAAAGGTTCAAAACCAAGTAGAGCATGATGGATAGAAATTGGACAAGTGAGGGAGCTATATCCTCACTTGATCAATGCCTAAAAACCAACTTTTGGTGGTCCAAAAGCTTTTCAGTGGGAAGGTTTGATCCAAAATGGATCCTTAAACCTCTAAGTCTTCCTGTATATTAACTATCCGAAACACTGTCGCAAGGGAAAACAGTGAAAGAATGGCTGAAAATAGAGTTTAGCAGAGAATGCACAGGAGCCGTTGGATCAGACAGATCAATGGTCCAGATTTAATCGGGATATCGCAATTGGAGCAGGCCAGCGGAACGTATCGGAGGTAGCCCATTGGGAAATGTGATCAGCAATCTAGCAATTTAATGAGAGCCGTCAGATCGGGCGCACAGATCCAACGGTGGAGATCACATAATCACATCGCAAATATTACCAAAGGCAGCACTTACCCGCAGGCCCAAAGTCTATGCGATATGCGATTTTCACTTTATCGCATCGCTATAACATAAAGGAGGACTTACCGAGGGCTTGGGGCTTAAGCGATATGCGATTGTGATTTATCGCATCGCAATATCGCATTTCAACAACACAAGGGATGATACCAATAGACCCACGACCCCGTGATATACGATATGCCGATATCGGCGATCGGGTAATACAAAGGGCCGTTGACATGCGATATGTGATTGCGATCAAGCCATACCCGATAGGAATTATGGATGTGGCTCTATAATATTTGAGTTCTTATATAAAAGCATTTGTCAGGTTTTTCAGTGTTTTAATGTATTTTGCGTATTTCCATTATAAACCCAATTACAAAGGAAACCATGGAATATGGGCGCTTGCAACGCAACAATGGATCCGATAGGATTATAGGTCGGATTAAATATCATTTGAAGTCCGACTTGGTGGATTTTTCCACTGTTTTTAGAGTATTCTTGTGTATTTCTCTGTGTGAACAGAGAAGCGATTCTTTGGGATTTTCACCCGTGCTGGTCCTTTCCGTTTGAAAACAAGTGGCCACCATACCTTAGAGTGTTTTGCAATGATTGCTTAATGCTCAAAAGGGATTTGAACAGACAACGGCCGGGAGCCTGAAAGCCCGAAAAGGAATGCAAACCGACAACGCCGATAGGCTTAAAAGCAACTCTATGGCAGCAGAAAAACACAGAGAAGAGGTCAGTGGAAGACAGTCACAGAGAGACAGTTAGAGAAAGAAGTCAGATTGAGGTAGATTGAATAGAGGAACAGGATAGAGGAAGAGTCTATGCACTCTTTTAGACTCGAGGTTTTCGAGCAGATCCCTCTTTGATGTCACTGTTGGTTGAGACTCTGTTTTGATCTCACCCTTGTAATAATATGTTCTTAAAGACTTAATATAGAGGTCGACACTGAAAGCTGGACCAGGAGACGTAGCCAGGAATTCTGGTGAACTCCTTTATTATTTTGGCAGTGTTGATGTGTGTGTCTATTATGTTTTCTAACTGCTCATTGTCTGTATTGTTTGCAATCTTTTCGATCCGTTGCACTAAGTAATATAGGCATTCCTGCACATGAGTCTGTAAAACCTTAATATTGATTTAAGATCTCGTTTTCAGATCATAGTCACTCTACTTATAGAAACTAAAAATTAATAAAATAAGGTGGTTAAAGCCACATGTACTCTGCCAAATCATCTTTACAAGTGGCATGCTAGTAGCTAACAACAACCCCGATGGCACATTTTGTCATTCAATGCATGCATTATCTCAAAAAGGCTCAAAAGACTTCCAAGATTGTCACTATTATCCAAGGTAGAGAAGTTTAAATGCGAGATCAATGTTTTTAAGCAAAGGCCATGTTACACCTCATATAACATGAGCTTTTTCCGAATTTGAATACCCTACCTAGGAAAGTTGTTTTTGGAGGCTCTTGGCTTTGGAGCTAAGGTGTTGGTGCCTTGATGCATGTTGGTTGGCAAATTATCCTTTTTGTTTTCCTCAACATTCCATATTTTGGATGCTTGCAGGTTGATCTTGATTAAGCATTATACTTGGTTAGGGAATTGCATTCATGTTCACTCAATTTACCCCTAGCACACACATGGACAAGGAAACATATAAACTAAGGGCTTCCCTAAGTATTATGGATTATTATGTGATTGGATGCTCCTTGAGGAAGTGCATTAGTTACCTTAAAATATTGTGCATTTACATGGGTTCTTATACATGTTGGAGGGGAATACCTGTCAACATTTGGGTTCCTGGGTTTTCAGTATGATCATTTCATATTTTATATCCTTTGACACTCTTTTCTATAAATTACTTTGGGATTATTACCCACTAGAAAGTGGGTAAACCATAGGAGAATTTTATTCCTCCATGGATAGTCGGCCAACCAACAACAATATTTTATCAACACATAACATGATCTTGAGAGGTTTTTATGAGGTGGTATTGCCACAAAATAAGAGGCCTCTTGAGAGATGATTTTCATCCATGTAAACAACATTCTAGAGGTCGTTTTACCTAGTCTAAATAGCATATATGACCTTGTTGATCTAACATTGCCCACCTAATGAAGAGTGTTGGGATATGAGATGGTTCCACATGGTACTTGACACTCTTGAGTATCCACAAATGATGAAACATTTGAAGCCACTAATGTCTGGTGTTGGATTTGTCAATGAAGTTCTCAAATGGACCTGGGAAATAATTAGACTAGTCTTGGGACAATTTGAAGGGTGTTTCTTATTCTAGAGCTTAGATGGTGATGGTTATCCTTGTGATGAAAGGGGAATTGTTCCACATCATTGATGGACCCCAACGCTTAAGCATATTGGTGCTAGGTCAACCCTTTTCTCCTTAGAAGGGCGATGCAGGGAACCTTGGTGATGACATCATGGTTTTGGAGGCACTTTTGAAGCCATACCCATGGACTTTGAGCTATTTCTTGAAATATGGAGCACTCAAGTCACTCTTTCCACTTGCTAATGGAATTTTGAGCAGCCTTGGAGATTGTGTTGGAGCCTATTTTTCGACATGTGTGGAATATTTTCGCATTATTTGTTATGGTTTATATGAATAAAGATGGGTTACACTTTTGCACCAAATGTGGCGATGGAATTTCAAAATTTTACTCTTTTATCGAATTGAAGCCCTCAAAATTCATATAAGGGTTGTGAATTTTGATTCGGAGTAAATCGACAATTTGTGGAGAATTATGATGTTTTCTTAAAGATATTTTTTGCAAAAAAAGTTACTTTCATATAGTTTGTCAATTTTCCATTAAATTAAATGCTTGTCCTTGCAATTTTTGCACATTTTAATAGGTATGTGTGTATTCACGTGCAATAACTTAGTCTAAAATGTATAATTTTAAAAAAATATATAAATGATCATGGTCTTCACTGAGAGAAGTACATTATCTATATTAAAACTTTAATTTTTTAATGCAAAAATATATATTTGTATTAATTCTGAAGTTGGTGAATTAATATTTGAATTGCATTTTTCAGACACGTGTGTTCATGTACACATTTTTTCTACTATTTAAATAAATTCAAAAGGTAAGAGTACAATTTTGAAGAGGACTCCTAATGAAGATGATGGCATTTTTCGAAAAAATTTCATTTTGTGTATTTTATGTTATTGATTTTTCATTTAGCCCCTTTTAAATTGTCCAAAAAAAATTCAAGCATAACGTTTAAAAGAAATTAAATGAAAAATATCATATGAATTCGAAAATATCAAACTCATATGCCATTGGATAGAGGATTCCTTTATGAATCTAACATGATCAAATCTGCCACCTAAGGACAAATACTGCCTTAAGTGTCCCAAGCTACAAAATGGTATTGTAGAGAAATTTGTAGAAGGGGAGCTAAAACTTTGTTTTTCAAGTCCTCAACAGCTCGATTGAGCACTTAAAAAGCTTAAATGAAGTCTCAATTGAGGGTTCAAGAAACCCTTGATCGAGCTCTTGACATGGTTAAACAAAGGCTTGATCAAGCTATAACTCGATCAATCCCTTCCAACCATAATTCACCACAAATCGAACAATCAACTTGATGGCATTGATTGGGTGTCTACATACCTATGAACTTGATCGAGCTCCTACTGCCACCCAAAAAAATAAAAAATAAAAACAGAGTTGAATATTCGTTCTTAGAAAAATAACATGTGGAAATTACACAAAAAATGACAACAAACATGGGAAACTAGAGAATTTAATCTAAAAAAGGAGAGCAAGTTCCAAGAATAGAGGAAGTGCCGAAAAAAGATAGAGATGGGATGAGGAAAAGACAACAGAGATAGAGAGAACAATAAGGTTATCCAATTCAACAAATTCATGCAAATACAGGTAATTCTTTATCTCACTTCTCATATTACCTGCTCCATATTGAATGAATTAGGAAATATGATTCAAGAAAAGAAAAAATTGGAGAATGAAACAATAGAACTAAGATAAAAGTGAGATAAAATAAGCAATGAAAGTAATACCATGTAGTTAAAAATTGAGATGCAACAACAACTAAAGAAAAATCAATTGGTGTGAATAATGGTTCATTGCAAATTGGAAACTACTCGAATTCATGCAAATTGTGAACCATCTTCGAATTGTAATGGTTGAGGGTAACCCACCAAAAATAAGCATGTGATTTAACCAAAGAAAATCGTTACATTTCCATATATTATTTACATGAATTACAATACATGGCAATATTTACAAGGGGGATTAACAAAAAGAGTTGTCACATAAGTGCTCCAAAACGTATAAACATTAGTTTGATTGAAGCTTGATATCCTTGCAAGAGTTAAAAGAGAGAAAATGTGTCAAGATCTAGAAGGAGCAAGAGTATTCATCCTTCCAATGTGCATGTTGAGAAGACATTATTTGTTGAACATATAACAACATTAAATATGTGCGACATCCATCATCATAACATAATGGTTCCTTGAATCCTATATGTTGATCCCTACCTTTGAAAACCTCAAAAGTTTCTTCTTTCAATTGTCATGAAGGTTATAAAAATTTGTTAGAGAGCATGTTTTTAAAAGAAATACAAACATGCTTGCACAATAAGGAGTCTATAATTGCATATCACTACAATGCTCGATGGAAGTCTCATGATTAATCAATATTAAATTCATATATTGTAAATGCAAAGGAAATAAATTAACATGCACATATTGATGATATGCTAAACGTTTACAATGTTAATCTTCTTAGGTTGTGGCCATCTAATGACGAGTTTCATCTAGTTGTTTCTCAACATGTAATCGTGAAATATATTGCAAAGTATGCTATGGCACCTTTCCCTGAAGTCTTTTCCATTCGGAAACCACTATTTTCACACACACCTATGGATTTATGGGATAACCTGGCACATGTCACTTCTCCTTTGGGGCTAGAAACACCTTATTGGGTTATTCACCTAGCTATCTTTAATATAGGAAGGTAGCTTATTTACAAGATTTGATCGAGTTAAACATTTGAAAGTGAGCTTTGTGTGAAGTATTCTTATGTCCCTAACAATAGGTATGGTCCACTATGGTGCATTATTGGTTATCATCCCTAATGATTGTTGATTTCACTTCATCTTGAAGGTTTAAGTCAAGTGGTATTGTCACAAAAGAAAATGCCTCTTGAGAGATGATTCTCATCCCTTTCAACAAAATTCTAGAGGTCATTTTACCTAGTCTAAAGAGCATATATGACCTTGTTGATCTAGCATTGCAGACCTAATGAAGTGTGTTGGGATATGAGATGGTTCCACATGGTACTTGACACTCTTGAGTATCCACAAATGATGAAACATTGGTCCACTAATGCCAAGTGTTAGATTTGTCGATGACGTTCACAAATGCACCTAGGAAATCATTAGGCTAGTCTTGGCACAATTTGAAGGGTGTTTCTTATCCTAGAGCTTAAATGGTGATGGTTATCCTTGAGATGAGAGGGGAATTGTTGCACATCGTTGATGGACCCCAACGCTTAAGCATATTGGTGCTAGGTCACCATTTTTCTCCTTAGAAGGGGGATGTAGGGAACCCTTGTGATGAAATCATGGTTTTGGAAATACTTTTGAAGCCATACCCATGGACTTTGAGCTTTTTATTGAAATATGGAGCACTCAAGACCCTTTTTGCACTTGCTTGTGGAATTTTGAGCAGCCTTGGAGGATGAACCCATTGTGTTGGAGCCTATTTTTCGACATGTGTGGACTATTTTTGCATTATTTGTTATGGGTTATATGCATGAATATGGGTTACACTTTTGCACCAAATGTGGCGATGAAATTTCAAAATTTCTCTTTTATCAAATTGAAGCCCTCAAAATTCATATAAATGTTCTGAATTTTGATTCGAAGTAAAAAAACAATTTGTGGAGAATTATGATGTTTTCCTAATGATATTTTTTGCAAGAAAATTTAGTCTCATATAGTTTTTCAATTTTCCATTAAATGAAATCCTTTTCCTTGCAAATTTGTGTACTTTTTAACAAGTACGTTCCCCCTATGATCCAAAGATACATTACAACAGATACCAAGTTCATCCCTGAACTTAGTAAATTTTATTCTGCCAAGTGGTTTCGTGAAAATGTCGGAGATCTGATCTTCGGAAGGACAATAAACTGGCTTGAGGACATCTTTGGCATTGAGAGATCTGATATGATGATACTTGGTGTCCACATGCTTTGTGTTTGAATGAAAAACTGGGTTCTTAGCAAGTTTGATGGTTGACTGGCTGTCAATGAATAATGATGTAGCTTCTGCCTGAGAAATTCCCAAGTCCTGCAAAATTCTGCGCAACCAAACAATTTCACATGTTGCTTCCCATGCTGAAATGTACTCTGCTTTTGCTGAAGAAGTGGCCACTGTAGCTTGTTTCTTACAACTCCAAGATACTGCTGCTGACCCCATGTTCATTAAATAACTTGATGTTGATGCTCGATCATCAATACTTCCAGCAAAGTCGGCATCAGAATATCCACCAAGTACAAAGTTTTTAGTCTTTGTGTAAAGAAGACCAAAATCTTTTGTTCCTTGGATATATCGAAGAACTCTTTTGGCTGCATTCCAGTGGCTGTCTCGTGGTTCCTGCATAAAACGTGAAAGAATACTGACTGCATAAGATAGATCAGGGCGAGTATTTGTCAAATAAATCAAGCTGCCAATCAACTGTCTGTAAGTAGTACTGTCCACCTTTCCCCCCCTTCAAATTTTTAAAGTTTCAAGTTTTGCTCCATGGGGGTGAGAACGGTCTTGCAATCCTGCATGCCAAATCGCTGAAGAACCTCTACTGCATACTTACTCTGAGAAATGAAAATATGATGTGGATGTTGGAAGACTTCAACTCCAAGATAGTAGTGAAGTAATCCCAAATCTGTGATCTTAAAACCTGCATGTAACTCCTTTTTCACCTGTGCAATATGATCATCATGGTTTCCAATGATGATCAAATCATCTACATACATAACAAGAATTACCAGATATTTTCCCTGTTGTCGCACATACAAAGTAGCATCAGATTCACTTCGTTGAAAACCAACTTTCTTAAGGTATTCATCCATCTTTGCATACCAAGCTCGGGGAGCTTGTTTTAATCCATATAAAGCCTTGATCAATTTGCAGACTTTATGTTCTTGACCTTCAATTTCAAAACCTGGCGGTTGGGTAATATACACTTCCTCTTGTAAATCCCCGTTGAGAAAAGCACTTTTCACATCCATTTGATGAACTTTCCATCCTTTTTGAGCGGCCAATGCAAGTGTTAATCGGATGGTGTTCCATTTAGTTGTAGGAGCAAAAGTTTCCTCATAATCAATGCCTTCCTGCTGGGCAAAACCTTTTACGACAAGTCGTGCTTTATACTTTTCAAGTTCTCCCTTTTGATTATACTTAATTCTGTAAACCCATTTGCATCCTATGGGTTTAACATTTGATGGACAATCAACAAGTTTCCAAGTGTTGTTATCAATTACTGCTTGATATTCTTCAACCATAGCCTGTTGCCATTATTTATGTTTTACTACTTCTTTGTATGTGGAAGGTTCAGTAAAATCATTTGCTAACAAGGCAAAATTGCCTTCACTTCTATGTGCCCTTCTGGTGCCAATTTTATTCTGCTCATCAGGCTTTACATCTTTCAAAAGTTGAACTGCCCATTTTGGTAATTGGTGCTCACTTGTTTGCGCTTCTGTAAAATCTCCATCATTGTAAAGAGGATTAATATAAACTGATGTTCTTCGTTCAGGTGAAGAGTCTAGAGAATCACTGCCAGAAGAAATGATGCTGCTTGGAGATGCGGATGAACTGCTAGAAGACCCAGATGATGTTGTTGATGTAGATGGACTGGATGACTCATCTTCAGAGGAAGGAAAATCAAGTTCATACCAATTTGGTGAAGTTGGTTGACATTGCATTTTTCCATTTCTTTTACTTCCCTTAGTTTCTAACTTGTGAAGAAGATTTTTGATTTCTTCAGCACTCTTACTCTCAGTTTCATCAAAGATGACATCCCTGCTCACAATGAATTTTCCATTGGTCAAAATTCGATACCCTTTCTTCTCATCAGAATAACCAATCATTGTGCATTTTAAACTTCTTGAGTCAAGCTTAGTTCGTTTTTCTTTCGGAACTAAGGCATAACATACTGATCCAAAAACTCTAAGATGTTTAACTCGAGGTTTGAAACCAAACCAAGCTTCATAAGGTGTGATTCCGTCTAAAGAAGCAGTTGGAGATATGTTTCTTAAGTAGATAGTTGTATGTATTGCTTCTGCCCAATATGTTGGACTTAACCTCTTGAAAGTTAACATGGATCTCGCCATTCCTAACAAGGTGCGATTCATTCTTTCAACTACTCCATTTTTCTGTGGAGTGTAAACATTAGTAAGATGCCGTCTTATGCCATTTTCACTGCAATAAGTTTTGAATTCATTTGAAGTGAATTCTCCCCCATTATCTGTCCTGAGAGTACCTATCTTTTCTTTGACTTCATTTTCAACAAGTTGGCGAAAAATTTTAAACTTATCAAATGCTTCTAACTTGTTCTTCAAGAAGTAAACCCAAGTCATTCTGCTGAAATCATCAATGAATAGTAAGAAATATTTGCAACCACCAAATGAAGTTTGTAGTGGTCCACAAACATCACTATGAACTAGTTGTAGCCGCCTGTTTGCACGCCATGAACTTGTTTGAAAACTTTCTCGACTTTGTTTTCCATAAATGCAAGCTTCACATTTTGCATTTTCCCTTTTGAAAGTGGGAAGTCCTTTAACCATTCCTTGTTTCTGCGATTGAGAAAGAATCTCAAAATTTAAATGTCCATATCTTACATGCCATAGTCTTACAGGTGAAATACCTGTAGTCACTGTCCCTGCAAAATCAGAATGCCTTGGAATAACTGTCCCTTTCATCCGTAACAGTTTTCCATTTTCATAACCTGTCATTACAATTTTCAAGCTCTGTTTGACTGGATTAATCTTGACTAAACCATCTTCCATAATCACCTGATGTCCTGCTTGTCGAATTGTGAGTAAAGAGAGAAAAGTTTTCTTAAAACTTGGTACATACCATACATTGGAAATCATTTTTTCTCCAATGCCAGGGAGAAAAACTTTAACTGCTCCTTTTCCATAAGGAGTATGTTTTGTATCATCAGCAAGAAAAATGGAATTAAGTTGGCAATCTTGAAAATTCCAAAAAAAAAATCACGTCGACAAGTCATGTGCTGAGTTGCCCCGGAATCCAAGATCCAGACATCTTCATAATCACTTCTAAGATGGGTTGAAAGTTGTGATGCCGGCGAGGAAGTAAAAACATATTCTGAGTTATCATCATCTTGATCATTTGCAAATTGCGTTGAGTGCTGCTGAAACTTGGGAATTTTATTAAGAGATGTTCGACAATCTTCAGCATAATGTCCAATTTTGTTACATCTTTGACACACAATTTGAATTAAGTCTCTTCCTCTTCCTGAAGATTGTCCTCTGCCTCTGCTTTGACTTCTATGTTGAGATTGTCCTCTACCTTGATTATTATTTCCTTGTCCTTGAAAATTGCCTCTTCCTTGGTTGTTTCCTCTACCTTGAAAATTACTCCTTCCTGAACTGTTGCCTCTATTAAAGTTGTTTCCTCTGCTTTGGCTTCGACCTCGACTTTGTGCTGCTTGATTCTGATTGCCTCTGCCTTTGCCTCGAGAACTGTCTGTTGATGATTTACTAGTGCTGGCCTCTGTGAGAAAAACATCTTCACCAAATTTCTTCTTCTTCCCAAAGGTTTTATCATGTTGAGTCAACATTTCACAGAGCTCATCAAACTTTAGTTTCTCTAATTTCCCAGTTAATTGTAGAGTCTCCAAAAAATGCATGTAGGAAGAAGGAAGTCCAGCAATTACAATTGTTACCATAAAACTATCATCTATTGCTGGAAAACCAGCATTAATGATTTCCTGCCTAATATTCTTAAGTCTTGAGATATATTCAAGAACATCACCTCCTTCAGTCAATTTTTGTTGTAACAATTTTAATTGTAGATCAACTTTCTTTGATTCAGGCTAAGTATCAAAGAGGTCTTTAAAAGTTTTCAAAGCAGACCATGCATCTGTAGCATTTTCTATATGGACATACATTTCATCATTCACAGAAGATTTAATAAGAGCTAAGGCTTTGGCATTCTTAACTTCCCATTTTGCTAGAGCAGCTGCATCTATGGGTTTATTCGGCTTAATATCTCCATCACATATACCCTGCCATAATTTATTGTAAATGAGAGTGCTTTCGATGAGATGGTGCCATGTTTTATAAGATTTTGTGCCTTCGAGTTTGTTGGAATCAGAAAACAAATTAATCAACTTTGACATTGTAGCGTTGAAGCTTCGCACCAAGAATCAAAAAAATGTCAAGATGCGCAACACAACAGGCAACACACCATGCAAAAAAAACGATCTATCGGGGCTTGGCCTTGACCCTCGTATAGTCGTTGAAGTAGGAGAAAAATGACTAAGCTTTGCACTTGGCTCTAGTAAATTTCTCAAAAAATTACAAGATAACTTTCAAAATTTGACTTTTATAATGATGTTCTTGCAAAACTTGGTAAAAAAAGAAAAGTTACCCCCCCCCCCAAAGTAAAATTACTTTGATTTACAATGCCACACTTATCTCTCCAAATAAAAATTACAAATAAAACTCCTGAATGCTCCAAAAAAACAGATCACCTTATTACTCTACAAATATTACAAAACCCTTATTACTCCTGTTAGATAACTATACCAATAGGTTTCATATTTCATGATTGGCAAAGAAAGTTCCAAATATGCTCTGCTTTGGTGATGCAAAGATCCCATATTTCCAAGAGAATGAAATATGTGTACATAGCTTGATGTTGACTGAATTTTGGATGGATGGTCCAACAGCCTAATCTGGATCATGCCATGTTTCAATTTCTTGTCATAAGAATAGAGAAAGAAGCCTGTCCAAGCTGCTTAATCTTGGCAGGCCAGTAGTTAGGTAGAGAATTAAGGTTCCCAACTGTTTAATCTGGGGCCTTGGAGGTAATAAGGTTAGTTGTAGATAGAAAAGCAAAGAAAAAAGCAAAAAGAAAAGAAAAGAACAATTGAGGGTTTGCTAGTCCAAGTGCACCCTCTATGAAGAAACAAAAAATGCTAGGCAAGTAGATGGGTAGGTAGATGGGGTTGCAGAAGTGTCAACTCTTTTCAATTTTGTTGGTCTAAAGCAAGAAAACTTCATTGGATAGAGAAGCTCCTCTTCTCTATCATTTTTGCAGCATCACCATGGAGCATGTCTAATTTCCCAAGTTTCCCTATCTGAAAATCTTGCTAACATCCTATGTTTACTTGTATATATGCCATTTCCACATTTCTTGTGCAAAAATCTTTTCATTTTGATCTACTCTCTGAACTAAATTAATTTCATCTGAAGCTTAGTGTTTTACCCCCCTCATCCACCTTTTCCACTCATACTAACTACTAATCTATCACTATTTAACTCCCTATACCCCCTATTCCCCCTATTACTATGTAAATTATGCAAAAAACCCAAAAAATCTACATATTCCCTTCCCCGAGCATTATAGCTCTATGATTGGCTTTAAATGTTTTCAAGCGCTAAAACATTGAGCGCGACCCAAAGAGCGCTGAAAAATTAATCTTGGGATTAATCCGAGATCTGCTTGGATTAATAACCTAAACCCACTTTGTAAATAAACCTGTGCAAAATCCCTTTTTAACACGTAACTCTGCAAAAACCATAAAAACCCACTTTTTATAATATTCCGCCGGGCACATATTTCAAAAAATAATATTATTTTATTATCCCCGCCCTTCCGTATCATCCGGCTAACTCTGCCTCCCGCCAGCCGTTGGATCTGGGCTTTCCCATCTGACGGCCCTTATCAATTTCAGCGCGGCCCCGATGTACTGTCGTTAGCTTCCGAAAAATGACATCCACTGACGTACACACGGGGGCACGCGTCGCCATATTACTGGATCGGGCCAGCCTTTGACAATCCTGCTTCCGTATGAATAGCGGTGCGATATGAAACTGCTTACCACTCCCGGTTTTCCGCTGACCGGTCATGCCAACGTCACGCCACCTCACCGCCGCATCAGCGCCCCCGCCCGCCATCGCTCCGAGCTGTCACGCCACCTATGCAGTCCCCGTGGACCACTCACAGGCCGCCACGTCACCCGATGACATCATGCTGACGTCACCCAAATTTTCGCGCCAACGCCAAAAAGTCCATATTTGGCCGAATTTTGCCATTTTTGCGCATTTTTCTGTGTTTTTCTGCTCTGCCTCCTGCATGTATTTTCACGTCCTTTGCTGCCGCACCTTGCCAAGACCATTCAGAGCTGCTGCCGCCCAGAATTCGACTGCAACCAAGCTCAAATACCGCCATTAAACCAGGTATTTGTCAATTCCCCAACTGCGCGCTCTGTTTCGTCCTGCATTGTTAAAAAACCATTAAAATTGACCATTTTCCCTGGAGAAATAGGCCTGCTACACCTTAAAACCAATTCCATCAGTTTTTAACCGGCCAATTGTGCCCAATTATACCCCTGTTGCTCTGAAACAGGCTGTAATTCAGCAAATTACTTTACCGCGCAGGACGGTATTTCTCCCAAAAATAGTCAAAATTTAACCCAAATTCGCTTGTAAAACATGGATACACCAGTAGCACCTGTTGCCCTAAATATTGCTCCATTGAATGCCCCTCAGAGAGAGTTGGAGTGGCAACCATTAGCAGATAAAGATTACCAAATATCAGAGGAAATGCTAATGAATAGCAAGTATCACATTCACTTGCTAAATGAATTGAAAATTAAGCATAATAGTGGAATTGATATATTGGGCATTTGGGACTCTTTCCTCCCCATCTTCAAGCTCCCTCAGGTCAATGTGTTTCCTGACCTAATCCATCGGTGTGCTGCCTGCTATGACCCCACTCAGAGGGCTGTGCTTGACCCTTCAGGCTCAGTTGTTTTTTATGTCACCCCTGCAGCCATTAGAGAGATGCTAAACTTGAAAACTGCTAAGAAATTAGTTCCTTTATCAATGATGGATCTGATAAAACAAGGAGTTAAACTGACAGATGCTCAAATCACCAAGATAAATCAATTGTTCATTAATTCAACCTCTGAGACCATGAAGTACCCTCCCATCCATCATGTATACCTAAATCAATTGGGCACAGACCTTGCAGACATGATTAGTCCCATATTGGGCTATAATTCAATAGAAATTGTTGATGAAACTGTGCTGGTGATAATGGCCATGTTTTCCCCTGGTAAGCCCCCAATCTGTTGTGACTATGCCACTTACATCTCCAATAAAATACATGAGCAATTGATAGACTTGGAAAGAGAAAGGGTGTTCAGATACACCTCCTATATCTATCATTTAATCCTATACTATCAGCATGAGAAATTTCCTTTTTCTGTGAAAAGAACGGATGCACAAGGAAATCCAAGGTCAGTGGTCTATTGGTCCTCTGTTTTCCACCATAGGTCTTGTTCCCCTTACACTTATTGTGAGTTTATAGACCTCTTCATCCACCCAGCCATGTCTCTGCTTCTGAGCTCACCTCCTCCAAGACTAACTGATGAGATGCAGAGAATTCTTCAGCTGTCCAAGGTATACAGCATTGGGGATTGGTATTTTTACCAAAACCACACAGTTATCAGAATATATGGGTGTGAGTTGGCCCCATACAGATTGCCCAGATATGTGCCTATGAGATTATTTGCCCTTGAGTATTTCAGGCAATTTGGGAATGCTGATGTACTCCATTTTTCAAGCAAGGGCAAGAAAGCACAGCTTAAAGTCAGAAACCAATTAGGCCCCTTCATATACAATAAAAGGGAGGAAGCTTGGCAAGAGGCAGATAGAATGCTAAATGGCCTTGGCTTACAGACCAGCTTCCTTTGGGCACCATACGACCCCACTCATTTCATAAGCTTAAGAAGGGTTAGATATAGGCTGGCCAGTTATGATCACTTAAGGTTGCCTCACATAGAAAAATATGCAAATCAACTAGAATGGAGGGAAGGCACCTTAGAAGAGGCTACTACACAAGAAGAATTAGCTCAAAGAGGAATAAGAAATCTCCAAAAGTTGGCTGACTTAGAGCTTTGTTCACAGGTATTTTCTCTTCTAGGCACTCAAGTGGGAGCAGCTGCCTCATCATCCACAGCTCCACAAAAGGTAGCCCAAGCCCCAATTATAGCAGAGACTTCAGCGAAGGAAACAGAATAGCAAGAGGCCCCTGAAGAGCAGCAATCAGCCCAAGAAGAACAGCCTGAAAATCATCCTGAACAGCAAGAAGAAATGGCAGAGGCTCCTGGTCCTAATGATGAGCGAATGCAAGAAAAGGAGGCCCCAGTACAGAATGTTACAGTGGAGACTTCGGTGCTCCAAACCCCTATCAATGAAGAGAGGGGTAAGAAGAGAGATAGAGAGGAACAGACTCCCCTTAGTACCGCAACATCACAGCAAGGGGAAAAGAGACAAAGGCTCAATCCTTTTTCAGAGGAGGAGATGCCTTTTGGTCAAACACAGATGGGTCCCCCCAGCACAGAGGTATCAGCTAGCTCATTACAGCAAGAGCAGCAAAGAATACTTGAAGGAGAGGTCAGCTCCTCAGGGCAACAAAGAAAGGGTGAGTCTAGCATAAAGAAACAATTCATAGACATCAAGGCCAAAAATGAGCCAGTGAGGTTACAGCTATACAATCACTTGTTGAAAATGGCTCCTACAAACCAGCAGAGGTTGATGTTTGCATATGATGTGCAAGAGGGCAAAATGATAATGAGCCATTTCATGCCCACAGCGCTGCAACCACAGTCTGCAGCTGATTATATAAGAACAAACTTGGAAATCTTGTCCAAGGACATCCACCCAATGGATCAAATTGAATTGCACAAGCAAACGGGTGAGATGGTGTATGCCACTCTTGCAGATAAAACATTGATAAATTATAGATTGCAGAATTCTTTGAATAATACCACTGCACAATTGGAGTTAGAAAAGGCATCCTCCCAGGCTAAAGACAACAGGATCAGGTCTCTGGAGGAAATAATTATAGAGCTCGGGCATGACCCAAAGGATCCCAAAGTTGTGCAGGCACTGCTGAAAGAAAGAGATGCAGATATTGCAGCTTTGAGAAAGATGGTGAAGATCCCAGCAACCCTTCACCCCCAAACAGAAGAGGTTGCTCAGCAGAGGAAAGACCAGGATACAGCAGCCATGCTGATAACACTACATCAGCAACTGGTCCAAACAGAAGGTAAATTGGTAGAAACAGAGGCTGCACTGTAGGAGGCACTAAAGCAGAAAGAGGGAGGCCAGCCATCTCAACCTCCTCAGCAAGTCATAAACCTTGAGGAGTCCCCTCAAACTACTGCTCCTCCCACAGGGCAGACAGCTCAAACAGCTCCATCACCATCAGCACCAGCAACGGCACCAGAACAGGCTCCAAGCCTAGACATGCAAAAGATGATGAAGGAGATTCAATTCCTAGAAGCCCAGATGGCAGAGCTGAATGAAGCCAAGGAGAAATTGGCCACACTCAATGAGAAACATGATAAATCTAAGCAACAGGTGGCAGAAAAGACAAGGGAAGTAAGGACCTTGGAAAGAAAAATCAAAGAGCTAGAGAAAGAGATGGGCATGGGCAAAGCAATAACGGAGCTCAAGAAAATCATATGGTTAAAGATTGGTCAATCAATCACAGAACAATGGCAATATATAGAGACCATCCATGAGCAAATGGAATTGCTGGGCAGGGCTTATGCAGAAAGTCAAAAAGCCAGAGCTTCTCTAGGAAGTATGCCAGATGTAGCTACTAGAATGATCAATGTGTTGAACAACAGAACTGGCATACAGTTAGCAAACATGGGTATCAGAGATAGAACTGATACAATTTTGCTGATCAAAAGGGTACTCACCCTCAGAAACTATGTACAGTCACTAGAAAGAAAATGTCAGGATATTCAAGCAGAGGTAAATACTTTTGGTGCCATGATCACAACATTATATGACAGGGGACTCCCCATTTTACTAAACAGCGCAGGAAGGCTATCTTCTCATGAGAAATATGCAAAAAGAGTCAACAACTACATCACTGATCAGTTGACTACCTCATCTAGCACTTCGGAAGGAACTGGGCCGCCCACAGAACAAGAGCTGTATGATAAACTAGAAAATATGTTTTATATAGAACATGAAATCAATCATCTGTTTGCAGTCCCCCCTAATTACTACAAATATACAGATGCTGATGAAACATTACACAAGATGGAAAGGCATCAGATGCCCACTAATCAATGGTGGACAGATATGATAAGGACTTTGCTGTGATTTGATAAAATAATTTAATCAAATGCATTTTACAGCAAGCAGAGAATCAATAAAGAAGTCACAGATCAGCAACCACAGGTCAAAGATTACAAGTCAGCATCCCAAAGGCATCAGAGCCACAACGTGTCATCTACAGCAGCCGTCGTCAGCAGGAGCCGTCCAAGAATTAACGCAGCCGGCCCTTGGGCCCAAAAGTCATCATCAACTGACAAACAACAAACAGCTGTTATGTACCTTTACTACAGGCTTTAAATTTTGTAAATAACTTCACTGTACAAAGTTGGTAGAGATAGTTATTGCTCAATAACTATCATTCTAGATATTTTACATGATATTTTTGTATATATTCACCCCCGCGCTGCTCATTTGGGGGTTGTCGTTTTACTTCTGTTGTTCAAGAAAGAGAACTCGGCTGTAATCTCTAGAGAAATAATACAGAAAGGCTTTGGGGTTTGCAGAAGTTGGTCTTACTGATGCTTGCTGTCTTGGAACTACTGAATGCTGCAGGATTCTAGTGTTGTGTCTTGATATAATAAGTTTTCTCTATCTCTTTTCATGTTTATTATCAGTTTAACTCATATCTTTCACATGTTAATCTAAACTTAGGAGGAAAGAAAAAGAATAGCTCAGGATTTGTCCATGGAGACACCCTGATTTCAATCTGTCTTTGCTATAAATGTTTTCTATAGGCTCAGCTGTTTAATTGGAATTCTTAATTGCTCCAATAAACCCTGAATCTTTCACAGTTTCTATTTAGTAATTCATGTATGCTACTAAGTAGAAATTGCTGTTCAATTTGTTATCACACTGTCTGTAATTCCATCTCCCACTGTTTCACTCACTAATCAGAATTTATATTAAGAATAGTCATCTAGCCTTGCAGTAAAACTTTCTCCATTACAGGCACCAGGACTGTCCCAAATCTCTGACTCCATATGCCCAATGGACTAACATCTCCCAAACATTTCATGCCCTTCCCACAACAACAATTCGCAGCCAGAACTTTAAACAAAAAACTAAACCCATAACTAGCCCAAAATCTTTACAAAACAAAGCTAAAACTTAAAGAGAGAGCCCTCTCTGATTACAGGTAGGCTAGGACCTATAATCCAAAGCTTGGTTAGTGGTTACCCCGCCCGTATTCCCTTGGGAGTCAAAGGGAACAACCTGGGTGTTAACAACTCCAATAATAAAACTTTACATAAAATTATGTACATTTGGAGCAAAATTTCGTTGTAGCTGTACTGAAAAATCCACAGTTGTTCGCCCACAAAAGAGGCCCTTCAGGAGGCTGGGAATTGGTTCCATCGTGATCCCTTTTCTTGCTTTCTTTAGCCAATCACAATGTAATTTATAAAATCGAATAGTAGCACCAAGGTTCAGTTTAGCAGAGAGCCTAACAGTCTTTACAACTTGCACTCATACAAGTATTCAAATCTGGCGAATGACAAGACCATTTCTATTACACCTGCTGGCGAAGATCTGGCAGTTGCGCTGAACAAGCCTGCGGATTCTGAAGCTGAACAAGTTTGCGGATCCTGAAGCTCTACAAGCCAAACAGCAATAATGGTAGGTAATTGAAGGCTTTGGCGCTTCTTGGGGCAGAGGTGTCTTGCTTATTTAGATTTGCAGGTATAGCAGCTGCTGATGAGGCCGCTTCAACACTGTATTGACCACCAACAACACAAAACCCAATGCACAAAAATTGACTACGCATGGAATTTTAACGCAGTGTTTTAGGGATTACACTCACTATAACTGTGAATCAACGCGGAACAAATACGTTTCAATGCATCATATATAACTAAAAAAAAATTAAGAAGTTTGCACAGAAGCCAGCAATAGAAAAAATTAAGCTCAAATCGAAGTTGAAATCCAAGGTAAGGAAAATTGATCAAAACAAATTGATTTAAGCACATCACCATTCTTCACTTTTAATGTGCATTCTGAAATTCCTGCAGTGGGTTTCTCGGCTCATTTGGCATGTACCAATATGCATCGATAACCTTAACATCGGATGTGATTACCAACAAGATTCCAACGCAGCATCACCAACGTAGACCTCCATATTAAAGCCAGTTGAGCATTGTATAATTCTTTGTAAACATAACTGCAAAACCATGCTGCACAGGTGGTTTTTTTTATGGTGGCTGCCCTCAAACGTTTCACTCAGAGTGCTTATGTACTCAAAACAAAAATAAACACGTTGCAAATGGTATTACGTTGTTGCAAACAATAACCAAAGCACCCAGTTCTGTTACGTTGTTTAATTTACCGAAAGCTCAAGAGGGCCGATAGAAAAAGGAATTCGGCAAGATCGAATCTGGATGCACCAACAAAGATGACGAGCATATTACATGCATCAGCTGGCATATCAATTAGATGCTCGTTTCTGCAAGATTATCAATCAGATGTTTGTTTTTGCAAGATGGAGATTTGGCCAAACGGTTGCCAAATTTTATATTCATATGTCTCAGAATTCGTGGCAGCATAGATTCAGCGTTCAAATTATTACCTTCTCATTATTTAAATAAATAAATGCCACAGAATAATTCAAACAAATCGAAACTTCAGATCCAAGAACCCACGCAAGATTTTAAATCCTCCATCGCCAGGCCAGAAATCGCAGTACAAAACTTTTATTTCTTCTGAAGGGGCTGTTCAATCATTAATAAAATTTCTGTTTCTTTTAAACAAAAAAAAAATAAAATTGGACAAATGCCATACCAATCATTTGCTGATCAATTCAATGGAGTTTTCCACAAACTTGTAGAGCTGGAATCTCCTCTTCACATCCACTGCAGCATTACTGGAGATACGATATCACAATAATGGCAGAAGTGTCCTCGACACGTAATTTTATTAATCAGAAAAAATAATTACATATTTGATTTTGCAAGAGTTTACACCCGAACAACCAAACACTCTTGCAATGAGCTATTTATAAGCTCCATGTCCTAACTACCTCTAATTATGGATCACTTATTAAATAACAAGTGTCCATTTACAATAAATGTTATTCAAACCAACTAGCTAACAAATCTCCTAAAATAGAGCCTCAGATACGACACTTTTGGAGAGTCATATCTTGTTACAACAATATACTAATTCTAAATAAATGAACATTCTATAATAATAATTATTAATTTAATATCTTAAATTAATAATTATTTTATTATAATTTTATAACCTATGATAAGATTGTATTTTTGGATCATCTAACATACGTGTGTGTTCGCATGTAATAATTTAGTCTAAAATCTACAATTTTTAAAAAATATATAAATGATCATGATCTACACATAGAGAATTAAGTTATGTATATTAAAACTTTATTTTTTTTAATGCAAAATTATAATTTTTTTTTATTAATTTTCGAAGTTGGTGAATTAATATTTGAATTGCATTTTTCAGACACGTGTGTTCACGTACAAATTTTTTATACTATTTAAATAAATTCAAAAAGTAAGAGTATAATTTTGAAGAGGACTCCTAATGAAGATGATGGTATTTTTTTTTTTTTTAAATCATTTTTGTATATTTTATGTTATTGATTTTTCATTTAGCCCCATTGAAATTGTCCAAAAAAATTCAAGCACAACGTTTAAAAGAAATTAAATGAAAAATATCATATGAATTCGGAAATATCAAACTCATATGCCATTGGATAGAGGATTCCTTCACGAATCTAACATGATCAACTCTTCGACCTAAGGGCAAATACTACCTTAAGTCTCCTAGGCTACAAAATGGTATTGTAGAGAAAGCTGCAGAAGGGGAGCTAAAACTTTGCTTTTTAGGCCCTTAACAGCTCGATCGAGAACTTAAAAAGATTAAATGAAGCCTCAATCGAGTGTTTAAGAAACCCTTGATCGAGCTCTTGACATGGTTAAACAAAGGCTTGATTGAGCTATAGCTCGATCAATCCCTTCCACCCATAATTCACCACCAACCGTACAACCAACTATATTGATGAAATTGATTAGGAGCCTACATACCTATGAGCTTGATCGAGATCCTACTGCCACCCCAAAAAAAAAATAGACTTGAATGTTCATTCTAAGAAAAATAACAGAGAATGTTCATTCACAAAAAAATAACACAATGTGGGAATTACACAAAAAATGACAACAAACATGGGGAATTGGAGAATTCAATCTCAAAAAGGAGAGCAAGTTCCAAGAACAGAGGAAGTGCCAGAAAAAGCTAGAGATGGGATGAGGAAAAAACAACAGAGATAGAGAACAAGAATATTATCCAATTCAACAAATTCATGCAAGTACAAGTAATTCTTTGTCTCACTTCTGATATTACCTGCTCCATATTGAATGCATTAGGAAATATGATTCAAGAAAGGAAAAAAAATGGAGAATGAAACAATAGAACTAATATAAAATGAGATAAAATAAGTAGTGAAAGTAATACCATGTAGTTAAAAATTAAGATGCAACAACAACTAAAGAAAAATCAATTGGTGTGAATAATGGTTCATTGCAAATTGGAAACCACTCGAATTCATGCAAATTGTGAACCATCTTTGAATTGTAATGGTTGAGGGTAACCAACAAAAACTAAAGATGTGATTTAACCAAAGAAAATCATTACATTTCCATATATTATTTACATGAATTACAATACATGGCAATATTTACAAGAGGGATTAACAAAAAGAGTTGTCACATAGGTTCTCTAAAACGTATAAAGATTAGTTTGATTGAAGCTCAATATCCTTGCAAGAGTTAAAAGAGAGAAAAGGTGTCAAGATCGAGAAGGAGCAAGAGTATTCCCCTTTCCAATGTGCATGTTCAGAAGATATTATTTTTTGAACATATAACAACATTAAATATGTGTGACATCCATCATCATAACATAATGGTACCTTGAATCCTATATGGTGATCCCTACCTTTGAAAACCTCACAAGTTTCTTCTTTCAATTCTCATGAAGGTTATGAGAATTTGTTAGAGAGCATGTTTTTAAAATACATACAAAGTGTAGTGTAGATATAGGCTTGCACAATAATGAGTCTATTATTGCATATCACTACAATGCTCCATGGAAGTCCCATGATTAATCAATATTAAATTCATATATTATAAATGCAAAAGAAATAAATTAACATGGACATATTGATGATATGTTAAATGTTTACAATGTTAATCTTCTTAGGTTGTGGAAATCTAGTGTTGATTTTCATCTAGTTGTTTCTCAACATGAAATCGTGAAATATATTGCAAAGTATGCTTCAAAAGTAGAAAATAGGTTATAAAGTTGTCAAGCTTTGATGAAAGGAATTGAAAACAAAAAGGACTTCGATATCTTTTCTTTGTGTACATAAAAAAGGTTCCTTGTATAAACTTATAGTTTTTTAAATCCTCTTACCCCTCTTTGTGCCCTACTTGATTGTTGTGCTAAAATTTCCATGTACATTCTCCCACAAAACCACTCAAATCACTTGTGCTCCTCTTCACCACAAATGATAACAATGTACGTCTATTGTTTATAAGACCTTGAAGCATCTTCCTTGTTCTCTAAATCTATTAAAACCTCTATCTCTTGATTTATTTTTGTTTCCTTATCAACAATTTCATTAGTCTTTTCACACTTCTCATCCCACATTTCTTCCACTTTTTGTTTGGAATTATGAAATTCTCTATAGTTGTGATAAGTTATTCCTTTAAGAAAGTTCTTCTCACTATTGTTTTATGGTAATTTTAGTTACACGTTTTAAAACACTAATGATATGGTGATTCTAATGAAGAATTTTTACCAACTAATTTGGTCTTCAATAGTGATTTTCAAATATAAACATACTTAAAAACTAGTTGAATAGGTTCCTTCTTGTATGGAGTGTGTATTTATGTATTGTATGTTTTTTTAGTCACACATTAACTTATAATTAAATTTGTATAAATATAGATATAATTGTTTTTTCTCTTGGGAAATCAAATTGGCCCTTCAATTTAGTAATCATTGTCTTGAATTTTCAAGAATATCCCATTCTCTCAAATTCAAAATATTCTCCATATCATTAAATTAGTAATAATTCCCTCAATATGTATTTATACTTCCTATATAAGAATAAACTTTAAATTCTATTAGTATTTAGTTCAACAACCTTGCAAATTATTATACAATATCTGCTTCATCAACTTTGTTATCTTCATCCTCTTCTCATTTTTGAGCTACTCTCTTTGGATTCTTTAGGTTTTTGTTTACTCTCTAATTCTTCTAATTTTATTCCTAACACCTATTCTTTTTTAATCACTTTTCTATTTCCTTCTCTTCTCACAATCCATTTTACTTGGCATTGGATTTTAATTGAAATGTTTGGTGAATGAGATATATGAACAAAAATATAATACCATCCTTGTTGTAGGGATCACTTTTAGTTTGGGATTTATATAGTCTTTTGAAGAAATGAAAAAGTGTTGCTAAGAAGAACTAATTTTGAAAAAGTTCAAATGCTTCACTTGGTAAATGTGACTTGTTGTGAAACCAAACAAAGCTTCAAACCTATTCACTAGTAAAATTTTGGGGTTATAGAACAATATATCACCTTTATCACACACCCTTCAATCCTATGCCCAAATGGTTAAGTTTTTTCATTTCTTAAACATGTGTTGGGGGGAGAGTGAAGAGAGATTATTGCTTGTGGGGCTATATTACTTAGGAAATATGTTTATTGACTTTGCAACTATTTTACAAATTGCATACCTTCATCTAGTTTGCAAATTTATTATCCTTTACATAAAGTTGGATTACAAACAAATATTAAGTAAAGCTTTTAAAACTTTCAAACGGACTTTATAACCTAACTAAAATGATTATACACTTTTCATGATGATAACTTGAATGACATACAATAAAAATAAAATATTATTGAACAATGTTTTCATCCTTATAGAAACATTTCAAATTTTGAGGAAAAATTAAAAATTATAAGACTTTAATCACTTTAATATACTTTTAGTCTCTAATAACCTTTTATAAAATAATTTTTATCTTTTCATAAAAATGTTTGACAACTTTGGACATAATTTTGTATCCAAGATACTTGATTACCATTCTTGAAATATTATAATTTTCCACTTGCCAAATGCGTCAATCCATAGTAGCCAATTCATTTAAAAAAATATTTGGATGGTAGTTATAAAGAAAGGGATCAAACCATGTTTTGAATGTTAGCTATAAGGAAAGGCATTGAGCCCATATATGAATGATATGACACTCACTTTATCCATGTGTGTGCTCCTCTATTGGGTGTTCTCAATTTTGGCATCCCTTGAAGTTAAATAATGATTTATGCATAAGCAACAAATTTGAGCTATTTCAATGGCTTGGATTGATGAAATTTATTTGTTCATATGCTTAATCTATAATGGTTTCATGTGACTTTGATTTATTCCAGGGATCAACAAGTCTAAGTTGAGTAAATATTAAGAAAATGCATATTAAGTTGAGTAAATATTAAGAAAATTCATGTTAAAAGGTAAGTATACAAATTTTTGAATGGTTCTTCTCGAACATTTAATTATCAAGTTACTTAATTTAATTTAGTTGTAATTGAAATATAATGTTTCCCAAAACACTAATTTTCCATATCCCTATATGCTCACATAGCATAATTAGGAAAATTAAGTGTCCCATTATCCACGCATCTTTTCTTTTGCAAGGAACAAACATCACATAGTGTAATTAGGGGAATTGTAAAGTACCACCGCATATCTACATACTTGCAATTCAAACACTGTGCATGTCTACTATTCACCTTGCACACACCATCACACACTTAATTCACCTAAATTTTGTGGGAAGGGTTTTGAATTGTGTATCAACGTTAAGGAATGAGAGAACGGTCGTGGTTAGATGGAAAAATTTAAACAATTAATGCTACCAATGCTTTGTTTGAGACTACATTGGTGCGTGTTTTTAACCATAGGTACGACATCTTAATGTCATAATAATAACTATATACATGTGGTGGCTTTGTGGGGAGAGGTACCTCTATGATGTTCTAAACCATACTTAGAACATGTATTAATTTATTAGGAAGTGTATATTAATAACCCACTATGGAAACAATGCGGGAACAAAAAAACCCATAACATTAATTCCTAGAGGTGTTGCTTGACAATGCAATGATGGAGAAACCAACATGGTATTTGAATGACCATGAGTTAATATCATGGTTTATTATCACATGTCCAAAAAATCATGACACTTATTCATATGACATTTTTGTGACAAGAGATGCTCTCTAGCCGAGTGTGGAAACATTTTTAGTAAATAAAAAAAAATGTTAAATAAAAATAACTTCATGGTATTGACCCACGGTAATCATGTGGAATATAACCTATTTAAAGGTTGAAATTAAACTAGCCTAGATCCATCTTAACTCTGAATATCATAGAGGGATCAAATCTCTTGAGATGCAAACCTCTTTTAGAGTGAAAAGAGATTTGATCTCTCTTGACCCTGTAGATCAGGAGTTAAGATGTATCAAGGCTAGTTTTTAATTATCAATTTAATTAAAAGAAAAAATGACATAACTATTTTGGAGATAAATCTCAACCTTTGATTTGTTTATACTACAATTAATATTCTAAAATATTCCATGGAGGTTAAATCCCTACCATCCACCTAATAATGATTGATAATTAAATTAAAATTCTAATTTTTTATTTTATTTTAAAATAGATATACTTATCACCATATTTAGATAAATCTTCTATATTAATCATTAAAATTTATTATTTATCATCATTAAAAAATTTAAGATGAAAGAAAATTTGGAAAAAAAAAACTTATAAATATAAATAAGAACCATCAAAAAAATAAAAATAAAAATAAACTAATAATAAAAAAAATGATGTTACCTTAAATTCACTTAACGATCCATGTAAATGTAAAGTAAATAAGAGAAAGTTCCATGCTCAAATCTCTTGTTGATTAAAGATGATAATATGCTAAATTAAACGGTGGAAATAGTGTTACATCATGTTATTAAATTTGTAATATTATATTATATTATTATAGAAATAATAATTTTATAATAAAAATTATATATATTTTATAGTGAAAAATTCTAATAATAATATAAAGATTAAAAATATAATAATATTGAAAATAAAATTGTAGATATGTTAGACGGTAAAATTCTAACACCGGCAACTTAATTGATATTATGTTAAGGGTGTTTCACAATCTTATTTTTATTTTGTTAATGTTATCTCAATACACATGTAATGTTTTATTTTACGAAAAATCAACCAATATTAAAAAAAATTCAATATTATTTAACCCTGCACTATGTTATAGAATCATGCAATTTCGAATATGCAATTTCGAATATAGGCCTTTTCAAATATAAAACGTTATAAACCTATTTTGTTTTTTTACATAAAACGTTATAAACCTATTTTGTTTATTTTGGATCAATAAATTTTTTAACAAAATTCTCAAAATTCTCTATTATTTTTAAAGGTTTAAACGTGATCCTAATATTTTTGTTGCTAAGTTTTTTTTTTTTTTTTTTTTAAGAAATTCATGATTTAAAAAAAAAACTTTTTGACATGTTTAAGTTTAGTCCTTATTACAATGTTTTTAGGAAGCATTCTAAAAGGCCTTCCACCAATATGAGTATATGAAAGCATGCAAATGGACCAATAGAACTGTAATGTCAGTACTGCCAAAGTCCTATTTGATATGCACCAGAGACTTAATGGGCAACCATCGCGCCTTGTCATAACTGCGAATGTTTATTATTGTAGTATTTCCAGGTCCGGTCCAGTAATAAATACATTTAGGGTTTTCTTATCATCTTCCGCTCTCGTGCGTATTGGGAGGGTGGGTTTTGTAATTGCATGAAAAAATAAAAAAGCCTATTCCAATACGCTAATAGATAATTTTCCCAGACTATCCAGCTTCGATTTTTTTTAAGGAGTCCTGGCATATTGTGGAGATAATTAGCAATTTATGGGCTAAGCTATCTTGATTAGTTTTACAACAAAGTATAAGTAAAAGTGGTTAATTTAAACTTAAATTTTAAAATTGTATTTAAACTCATAATATATTGATAAAATAAAATTGTTAAAATTTTATGTTTTTTTGAAATTTTCTATTTAGTGTATTGTTGTAGCATTTAAATAAAGTTTTAAGTTTTTTTTAAAGAAATTTCTTATGTAGTGTATTGTTGTACATTTATAAGATTGTATAAGATTGGAATATAATTTATACAAGTTTTCAAAAGTGTAATTTAATCTTTCACATAATTTTAATGTGTTTAATATAATATACATGGTGATTTTCTCTCTGAAAAACAAATAATTTTAATGTGTAACAAAGATTGAGAAAATATTGTCAAAAATAAAAAAAAGTTAAGATAATTTTAAATTGAATTTATTATAATCAATTTAGTTAATCTAATGAATAAATTGTTTATTCAACTTATTAATTTATTTCATTTATTTTAAGATTTCTAAATTTTTTGTTTTTTTTTTTTTGTTTTTTTCTTTTTAATTTAATAGATTTGAGACTTTTGTGAAAAGAAATCCTTATATAAATGTTTTGTACTAATTACTAAGATCCATTATCGAATCCCTATATAAATATTTTGTACTAATTACTAAAATCCATTATCAAATCCCTATATAAATGTCATGTCTCCTCTTAATAACATTACAATTTTTTTTATACGTTTATGGACACGAATACAAAGTTTACCACTGTATATATTTAATTCATAACCATTTATTAGCTAGGTACAGATAAGTAATAGCGTTATAATGCCGCTGTTGATAATCTTGATCCTGTTGTTTTGGGTTATGTGTCAATGGTGTTGTTGCATTTATTTCCCATGTGCTGGGCTTTCCCGCCACAGTGGTTGAGGCCGGTCCCATGGCGCTTCAACTCTCTGATCTCTTAAGACTTATAACCTTATGCTTGATGTTTTGGTATTGTGGTTAATTCGGGTTATATATTGAATGCCGACTTCGTTCCCTGTACGTGGCACGACATAGCTGACCTATTACAGCTACCTCCTTGGGATCCTCATTTTATCGACGGTGGTAAATCCTGATGGGCGATCCAACGGCCGGAGTTGTTCTTGGCGACATACACCTCCCTTAGAGTTGAAACGATGTCTCATTTTTCCGGTTCATGGCACCTGCTCCAACTCCTGCTTCCGCTCGCATACTTGCTCGGCTACCATTCCTGAGTTCAGTTGCAGATGGAGAACTCTCAGAACATCAGTTCTTAGTATTACTTCAAGGGACTGCATCCCGAGTGAGTTTAGCAATGGTATTGTGTTTGCAGCATTGTTATACAAATTTTCTAACAGAGGGTCGAGCTATTACAAGCCATTGCATTCTCTAGTTTTTAACTTTATTTGCGGTGGTTTGATTTGTAGGAAAACCACAGGACCCAGGACTATAGTTGCTGCTAGATGGGGTCTGTGGCTATCCTGAACAAGGGTGCCATCCGTGGCTTTCCATCGGGTATGAAGGTCTTCCACCTAGGTTTCATTTGGCATGGGTATATTTGTTTAGATGCTGAAATAGGGTTTCATACTTCCATCGTGAAAAGGGTCTATCCTTTCCTTCTGTGTAAGCTAGCTGTTTATTTGGAGTATGCCCGCAAGGGTTAAGGATTGCTTGTATATGCTTCCATGGAGAGTCCTCAATTCCTCTGGTTAGGGTCCAGAGGCCATGGTCATGGTCATAATTTTATGTTAAACTTATTTATTTGAGGAGGGTTTTACCCCTCTAGGTGAATTGTTGAGCCACTATGGCCATTTTCTAAAAATACAAACTTTGTAAGATTACTTCTCATATTCTAGTCTCGATTCCGATTGAGACATAAACTGGAATTTCTCTTTGGGTATAATTATATGTTTATCTATGTTTGTTGCTCTGCATTTGTTCATAAATTTCATATTCTTGGTTATGTACACCTTAAACGGGTATACAGATTTATTGCGGTGATACCCTAAGTTCTGGTTTTTCGTCTATTATTAATTTAGAGTGGAAATCATCTTTGTTCTTTGCAAATATTATTATTTGGCTCTCTATCGTTCCTCATAGTTGCAAGTTATTTCCATCGATGTAATCTTTATGAGGGTTTTGTTCCCAGTTGGGGTTTAGAGGACCTATTGCCAGGATTATGGGGTTGAATGTAGGGTTACCGAAATGTTATATGAACCCCTCTAGTTGATTCGGTGCTTTGCGGTCCTTCAAGGTTTAGGCCAGAGTCATCAATCTCACGGCCTTGAGCCTCACCATTGTATATGCTGGTATTTTCTTAAAAGAAAAACTTAGTTTAATTTCTCTGTTTGCAGTTGTATTACCATTACTTGATTAATAGAAAATGTTTCTCTGATTCTCCGCCAAGACAACTCTGTTTTTCTTTTAAAAAAAAGGAAATAGACTGTTCTATTTTCTGAATGGTTCTATACAAATTCGTTTTATAGCTAGATTATTTTTTTCTCAGTTTCACGAATGTTTCAAGGCAAAATATTCATGTTCTTTCTTTTTAATATATATATCAGATAGGTTCCTTCTTTAAAATTTCTTTTCAAGATTCGTTTACTCAGGCAAATCTTTCTTACACTAGAATTATTCCATTTGAACAGTTAATAACTACTACTGTAGCAGAGCTATTGATATGAATGACTACCAGTTTAAATTTGACAACATTGGTTGTTCCTCGATATTTATTAAATAGAGTAGAATATTAACTCTATTGTTTGTTTCTTGTTATCTAATGAACAAAATATAGTAATAATTCTGTTGTTTGTTCAAACTCTTAGTACTACTGGTTAATGTATCAACACAGTAAAACGCACTTCCTTTATTTTCTTTGTTAAGGCTTCAGAACGCCTTTTAAGTATTTCCACTTACCTGGAATGTTGTAGTTATAAATCTCTTCAAGGGCCGGGATCACCTCTGTTCTCTGGTTGCTAGTCTACCACCCATCCTTGAGATTCGTCTTTCGGGACCAAAATCTCCCCCCTAGCTCACTTGCAAGACACAGTCCTCAACAAGTTGCTCGCACTTAGTGCATTGCTATCTGGTCATCACCAGACGTAGGCATTTCCCTTTTTCCTGCCTGTCATTACAATGCAGTTTTTCCCTCCCTCCACTTCCTTTTCTTTGGAAGCCTTTTCCAATTAGGGGAGGTAGTTAGGGTTGTATTTCCAGCAACTGCCTTTTCCAACTTCTCTTCCCAGAAGTTACCAGTTCTGCTGATACTTAAATCATTTCTCATTTTCAATAATTAAAAATATTATTTAATTCAAATAGATAATAACACTAAATATTCAGTTTGTTCTTACTGCGGTAAAATAAAATATTTACATTTTCTTGGGGACATTACATCTCCCCCTCTTGAAATCAAACATCGTCCCAATGTTTTCCGGCCATGAACAGTCCTGGATAAGCTTCTCTCATGAGTTGTTCATCCTCCCAGGTGGCCTCATCTGGCCCAAAGTGCTGCCATTGCACTTTAACCTGGGTGATGGCTCGTTTCCACAGCGTTACTACTCTCCTATCGAGTATATTCAACAGCTCGACCAAGATTTCTCCTTCCGACTTGACCTGAAACACACAACATTTTAAGTCAGTTTTTTTTTCTTAGCCACGATCTGATTGGTTTACCAAAGATACTTTTTTACCTGTATGTCCTACCAGCTGATTACATGCTTAGGGTCATAAACATATTTTTTTAATACCAATACATGGAAGACGTTGTGGACCTGTATATGACTTGGCAGAGCGAGCTGGTATGCCACCGGCCCAACTCTCGCTAAGATCTGAAAAGGTCCAAAAAACTGGTGTGCCAGCTTCGCACTCCCACTCCACTGTAACGTGCTCCTCTTAGCTCGAATTCTCACATACACATGATCACCTACTTGATATTCCTTAAAATTCCTCTTTCGGTCAGCAAAGTTTTTTTGCCTATCTTGGGTTGCCTTTAAATTGGACCATACCTTCTTGACCATTTCTTCCATCTCCTTAAGCATTTCGGGACCCAACATCAGCCTATCTTCTGGTCCACCCTAGCTTGAGGGTGTGCGGCATTTTCGTCCGTACAACACTTCAAACGGACTCATTTGCAAGGACGTATGGTAGCCATTGTTGTACGCAAATAATCTTCCCACTTGGATGGTTGTTGCATTACATATGATCTTAACATATCCTCCACAACCTGGTTCACCCGTTCTATTTGTCCGTCGGTCTGAGGATGATAAGCAGTATTGAAATTCAATTGAGTTCCCAATTCTCCAAACAGAGTTCTCCAAAAGACCGATGTAAATTTTACATCACGGTCAGAAATTATTGTTTTTGGTAACCCGTGCAGCCTAAAAATATTTTTCATAAAGATATGGGCAATCTGCACAGCTCTGTAAGTAGATTGCACTGGTATAAAATGAGCTGATTTTCTTAGTTTGTCCACCACCACCATGATGGAATCATTTTTTCTTTTTGACTTGGGTAAACCTGTTATGAAGTCCATAGAGATGGTTTCCAATTTCCACTCCGGAATCAGTAGTGGATGTAATAACCCAGCAGGGTGCTAGTGTTCCGCTTTAACTTGTTGGCATTCCAGGCAATGGGTTAAGTATTCAGCCATGTCTTTCTTCATCCCTGACCAATAATATTCCTTTCAGAGTGTAGTAATCATTTTCTGATACCCCGGGTTCCCAGCATAATGACTTTTATGAAATTCATCTAAAATCAAGTTTTTAATGTTATTTTGGTTGGGCACATACAACCTTTTTTTATAATACAGCATGCCAGCAGCATCCATAACATATCCTTGCTGATTTTATTTGTTGTTTGAATTCTGAACTTGTTGTCCTATTTGCTGATATGTTGCATCTTGTTCTGCTGCTTTTTTAATCATTTCATTGAAGGTACTTCGCCCCTCGCTGCAAGAAATCTCGTAGAGACATTGTATTTTTCGACTTAAAGCATCCACTACCCGGTTCTCTTTCCCTTTCAGATGCTTAATCTCAAAGTCAAAACCACTTAGAAAATCCACCCACCGTGCTTGCCTAGCATTTAAAGTTGGCTGACTAAAATAATTAGTCAAGCTGTGATGGTCTGTCAATAATAGAAACTCTTTACCCATCAAATAGTGACGTCACATTTTTAAGGCATGAATAACAGCTGCTAACTCCAAATCGTAAGCTGAATATTTTTGCTCATGTTCTTTTAATTTCCTAGACTCATAGGTGATTACCTTTCCTTCTTGCATCAGTACCCCTCCTACCCCTTCCTTACTCGCATCAGTACACACCACATAGTCCTTACCCGAATCAGCTATACTTAATATAGGTGTTGTGGTGAGCAGATGCTTGAGTTGCTCAAAACTTCTTTGGCATTCTGCATTCCATTTAAAAGATTTTCCTTTTTTGTGTAAGGAAGTGATAGGGTAAGCCACTCTCGAAAATCCTTCCACAAACCCCCTGTAGTAACCCGCTAATCCCATGAAGGATCTTATGTCCTCCACGTCCCTTGGCATGGGCCATTCCATTATGGTCCTTAGCTTTTCGGGATCTACAGCGATTCCATCCTTAGTGATTATGTGTCCCAAGTATTGTATTTGTTTCTTAAAGAAGTCACGCTTGCTGTATTTGGCATATAATTTGTGCTCTCGGAGAGTTTGCAACACCAATCTGAGATGCTCTTTGTGTTCCTCCATATTCCGGGAATATATCAGTATATCGTCAATAAAAATTAACAAAAACTTGTCTAAATACTAATGAAATATGTTGTTCATTAAGAACATAAAGGTTGTGGGGCCGTTGGTTAACCCAAAGGGTAACACCACAAACTCATAGTGTCCATATCATGTTCTAAAAGCAATTTTGGCTATGTCTTCTTCTTTAATTTTGATTTGGTGGTATCCTGATCATAAATCAATTTTTGAGAATACCATTGCCCCTTTTACCTGATCAAAAAGTTCATCAATACGGGGTAAAGGGTATTTATTCTTAATTGTCAATTTATTCAACTGACGATAGTCCACACACGTAAGAAGGGTCCCATCCTTCTTTTTAACGAACAACATTAGGGCTCCCTAGGGTGACACACTGGGCAGATGTAATTTTTTTCCAACAGCTCCTCCAACTACATTTTTATTTCTGTTAATTCTGGTGTGCTCATTCTATAAGGAGCTCGAGATACCGGGGCTGCCCCTGGCACCAATTCGATAGTGAAGTCTATGTCCCTCTTGGGTGGCAGTCCTGGTATCTCCTCCGGGAACACATCTGCAAAATCTTGTATCACTGGGATACTTTCCAATGCGGCAGTTTTGTCTTTTGAGTTGGCATAACCCACTTGGATGGCATAAATCTGACATCCTTTTCTGATACACTTCACCAACTGAGAAGCGGTTATTGGCCGAATCTGCACTGGCCTCTTAATACCTTGCATTTCCTGCTTTTCTTCAAGCTCATCCCTATAGCAGATAATCTTTGTTTTACAGTTTATAATGGACCAGCGTTTTTCCAACCAGTCCATGCCTATCAACACATCATATGAACCAAGGGGAAGCACATTTAAATCTGCCATCACTGGCTGTCCTGCTATCTTCAAAGGGCAATTATTGACCTTAGCTAGCACACGTCTCTTTGCCCCTGTTGCCAGCTGTACTAGCCAAGGGTCTTTAAATTTAACAGTTTGTAACTTACATTGTTCCACAACCTTAGGACTAACATAGCTTAACGTAGCTCTAGGATCAATTAAAATAGCTACAGTATAATCAAAGATCTTACCTTCAAATTCCACCATGGTCGGCTGGTATTCTGCCTGACGATCTTCTAGAGCGGCATTAATTCTTGGTAAACTCCGTCCCACATCACCAACTGTAGATGCTTCATGGATCTGTGAAACCTGTTCGGTACCCTTTCGATGAGGACAATTTTTAATGTAATGAGGCCCTCCACAGCCCCAACATTGTACTGGAGGCCTTGTTGTCCCTTCATTGTCAATTTTTCCAGATTGTTCGCTGATTCTGGATTCAATGGGTGGCTTTAATCTGAGCGGGTTCTTTTGTATATTTCTGTTGTTTTGCCCTTTGGAAAATCCTTTGTTAACACTACCACGATTTCCTTTAATATTCCCAGCCATCTTATTACTTCTCTTATCAACCCACCTTTTTCCTAGAATTTCTCCCTTCTGCTTACTTTGTTGATAACATATCCTAGCCTTTTGTATCACCTCATCCATCATTTTTGGGTTATCAAACTCAATTCTTTCCCTCATTGCCAAGGGCAAACTACTAATGAACCAATTTACCTTAGCCTTCTCCTCTCGTATGTAGGGCACATAACGGAGTAACAAGGTAAATCGGGTGATAAACTCATCCATTGTCCGTTGTTCAAGTCGCAGGTCATGGAATTCCCTTGCTTTCTCGTCGTAAAATCGCTCAGGCAAGTATATTTCCTTGAAATATTTTTGAGATTTTTCCCAAGTTATATTTTGTTCACTTACCCCTCGTACAATCTTGACCTCTTCCCACCATAGGGTAGCCTTCCCTTACAATTGGAAAATGGCCAACTGCGCCTTGAGGTTGTGATTGTATTCGTATAGTTGAAAATATTTGTTCATATTAATCAACCAAGCCTCGGCTGCCTCTTCCAACTTTCCATCGAAGTGTGGTGGTTTTATTTTCCAGAACTCCCCTAGTAATTCTATCTACTGCCTCTTTGATGTCTGGTGCTCGAAAACATTATCCGACTTTTCTTCTTGATTCTCCTCCCTTCCTTCTGACTCTTCATGTTCTATGTGGTAGCCTTGTTCCTCCGTCACTCATTGCTGCTCAGGGTTGGAATTCAGCGAGCGCTGATTATGCTTGTCAGATAGGCTCTCCATGATCTTTTCCTGTTCCATGGTTAGTCTCGCATTATCCTCCCGCAAGCCGGCCATATCATTCTTTAATTCATGAACTGTCTCTAATATCACAAGGTTCATATTATGGGCCTCCTCTCCTAGTTGTACCCAGATCTCAGGATTAGTTTCAGGGCCTGTGGCAGGTCCCTGACCCGCCACAAACCTCTGCAGAACACTATCTATTCTCCTCATAACGACTGTCATCTGTCTCCTGGACTTAGCACAAGTAGAGAAGCAAAAAAAAGAGTTAATGCATTAACTGTTTTATTTTTTTATTTTTCATTTTTTATTTTTTCTAAAATAAAAATAAAAACACAATATCTGTTTATTCACCATTCACAAATTTACCAGAGGCCACAGTATTTGAATCCTTGGCTCTGATACCACTTGTCATGTCTCCTGTTAATAACATTACATTTTTTTTATACATATATGGATACGAATACAAAGTTTACCACTGTATATATTTAATTCATAACCATTTATTAGCTAGGTACAGATGAGCAATAGCGTTATGATACTGCTGTTGATAATCTCGATCCTGTTGTTTTGGGTTATGTGTCAATGGTGTTGTTGCATTTATTTCCCATGCGCTAGGCTTTCCCGCCACACTTGTTGAAGCCGGTCCCATGGCCGATCCCATGGCGCTTCAACTCTCTGATCTCTTAAGACTTATAACCTTATGCTTGCTATTTTGGTATTGTGGTTAATTCGGGTTATATATTGAATGCCGGCTCCATTCCCTATACTTGGCACGACATATCTGACATGTTGCAGCTACCTCCTTGGGATCCTCATTGTATTGACGGTGGTAAATCCTGATGGGTGATCCAACAGCCGAAGTTGTTCTTGGCGACCTACACCTCCCTTAGAGCTGAAACGATGTCTCATTTTTCCGGTTCATGGCACCTGCTTCTACTCGCATACTTTCTCAGCTACCGTTCCTGAGTTCAGTTGCAGATGGAGAACTCTCAGAACACTGGTTCTTAGTCTTACTTCAGTAGACTGCATCCCGGGTGAGTTTAGCAATGGTATTGTGTTTGCAGCATTGTTATTCAAATTTTCTAACAGAGGGTCAAGCTATTACAGGCCATTGCATTCTCTGGTTTTTAACTTTATTTGCGGTGGTTTGATTTGTAGGAAAACTCACAGGACCCAGGACTGTAGTTGCTGCCAGATGGGGTCCATGGCTATCCTAAACAGGGGTGCCATCCGAGGTTTTCCACTAGGTATGAAGGTCTTCCACCTGGTTTTCATTCGGCATGGGTATATTTGTTTAGATGTTGAACTAGGGTTTCATACTTCCATCGCGAAAAGGATTTATCCTTTCCTTCTGTGTAAGCTAGCTATTTATTTGGAGTATGCCCGCAAGGGTTAAGGATTGCTTGTATATGCTTCCGTGGAGAGTCCTCAATTCCTCTGGTTAGGGTCCAGAGGCCATGGTCATGGTCATAATTTTATGTTAAACTTATTTATTTGAGGAGGGTTTTACCCCTCTAGGTGAACTGTTGAGCCACTATGGCCATTTTCTGAAACTGCAAACTTTGTAAGATTACTTCTCATATTCTAGTCTCAGTTCTGATTGAAACATAAACTGGAATTTATTTTTGGGTATAATTATATGTTTATCTATGTTTTCCGCTCTGCATTTGTTCATAAATCTCATATTCTTGGTTATGTACATCTTAAACGGATATACAGATTTATTGCGATGATACCCTAAGTTCTGGTTTTTCGTCTATTTTCTCTGTTAATCTGGTTACTCTATTATGTATTAATTTAGATTGGAAATCATCTCTGTTCTTTGCAAATATTATTATTTAGCTCTCTGTCGTTCCTCATATTTGCAAGTTATTTCCGTTGATGTAATCTTTATGAGGGTTTTGTTCCCAGTTGGGGTTTAGGGGACCTATTGCCAGGATTATGGGGTTGAACGTAGGGTTACCGAAATGTTATATGAACCCCTCTAGTTGATTTTGTGCTTTGTGGTCCTTCAAGGTTTAGGCCGGAGTCATCAATCTCACGGCCTTGAGCCTCACCACTATATATGCTGGTATTTTCTTAAAAGAAAAACCTAGTTTAATTTCTTTGTTCATAGTTATATTACCATTACTTGATTAATAGAAAATGTTTCTCTGATTCTCCGCCAAGACGACTATGTTTTTCTTTAGAAAAAAAGGCAATAAACCGTTCTATTTTCTGAATGGTTCTGTACAAATTCGTTTTATATCTAGATTGTTTTTTTCTCAGTTTCACGAATGTTTCAGGGAAAAATATTCATGTTCTTTCTTTTTAATATATATATTAGATAGGTTCCTTCTTTAAAATTTATTTTCAAGATTCGTTTACTTAGGAAAATCTTTCTTACACTGGAATTATTCCGTTTTAACAGTTAATAACTACTACTGTAATAGAGCTATTGATACGAATGACTACCAGTTTAAATTTGACAACATTGGTTGTTCCTCGATATTTATTAAATAGAGTAGAATATTAACTCTGTTGTTTGTTTCTTGTTATCTAATGAATAGAATATAGTAATAACTCTGTTGTTTGTTCAAACTCTTAGTACTACTGGTTAATGTATCAACACAGTAAAATGAACTTCCTTTATTTTCTTTGTTAAGGCTTCAAAACGCCTTTTAAGTATTTCCACTTACCTGGAATGTTGTAGTTATAAAGCTCTTCAAGGGCTGAGATCACGTCTGTTCTCTCGCTGCCAATCGACCACCCGTCCTTGAGATTCGTCTTTTAGGACCAAAATCTCCCCCCTAGCTCACTTGCAAGACACAATCCTCAGCAAGTTACTCGCACTTAGTGCATTGCTATCTGGTCATCACTAGATGTAGTCATTCTCCTTTTTCCTACATGTCATTACAGCGCAGTTTTTCCCTCCCTCCACTTCCTTTTCTTTGGAAGCCTTTTCTAGTTAGGGGAGGTAGTTAGGGTTGTATTTCCAACAACTGTCTTTTCCAACTTCCCTTCCCAGAAGTTACCAGTTCTGCTGATACTTAAATCATTTCTCATTTTCAATAATTAAAAATATTATTTAATGCAAATAGATAATAACACTAAATATTCAGTTTGTTCTTACTGCGGTAAAATAAAATATTTACATTTTCCTGGAGACATTACAATATATGTTTGTACTAATTACTAAGATCCCTTATCACGAAGAAATTGTATGAATTTTTTTATAATTAAAATTTAAAAAAAAAATCCAATGAATAATAATTAAAATACTATTTTATTAAAAATAAAATAATATTCTCCAATTTAAAAATTAAAATAATATTTTTTTTAAATAAAATAATATTTTCAAATTTAAAAATATAAAGATCATAAACTTGAAGATTTTATTAATTAATTTAAAATAATAATAATTTTAATTTAGAAAACGAAAATTTAAACATTAAATAATAATTATAAATATTAAATATCACATAATTACAGTTATATAATGGTTTAGATTATAAATAATATAAAAGCTATATTAAAGATAAATTTTAAAAATTATAATGGAAAAATTGTATTTATAGTATTATATGATTTTGAAAATAATATATAATAAAATTAATATAAAAATTATAATAATATAAAAATTAAACAAAATAATGATAGTAATATTAAGGTTATAGATCACCCGGATTCGGGTGATAACAATGGCATTAATGGTGATTAGATGGAAGGATGACGGGAGGCCTAGCCACATGGCCACCCGCATCCCCTCCCAAGCTAGAATGAAGGGAATTCATGACGACTTGTAGGTGCCATTAATTGGGTACTCCAGTTGAGATTTCTTTATCAAGCTCAAGGCAATGGCCTCCACAGACCATTATGCAGTCTTTCCTCCTCTACTCAATAGCACTTGCCCTCCTCAAGCAGCGGAGCCTTGCTCACGCACCATCACTGGAAGCTGCTATTGGCTGCCCGGCTGCGTGGATGTGGGAAATGGGTATCATTTCTCCCAAACCATGCACTGTAATTTGATTCCAGCCCAGAATTCCTCAGCTCTCTCTCTGCATAGCCATTCCTCTGGGTCCCCAACTGATAGCACTGCGACGAACTCCGTCATGGCGCGCATCAGCCACTGCATGCGAAGCAGAAGAGGGGCCAGTTGTGGCAGAAGCATCCGTTCTCCTGCTACGCCCAGCCCTGAATTTGCCTCCCCCTCCCCTTCTCTTGACATCTCAAATCCATACATCACCTTCTCGGGCCGGTATCCTGATACCCGCAGTGGCCGAGGGCAGGCTCAGCTCCATGGTGCCTGCAAGAGGGACATAGCAGTCCATACGGCCAATTTTCCCCTTCCCCCTCACCCCGCTCCTCACACGACTCAATTTCGCTTCCATAGCACTCTTCACAGGCCTATTATCACCGCCACTGTCACCATCACCTTCTCTGAGGAAACTGACCCGCAGGAAGCTCCGCCAAGGAACAATGGTGAGCAGCAGAGGGCCGCTCAACAGAACAGGAGTGCTCGAGACCCAGGCAAGCAGCAGCTGGTTGAGGACTTTGCCACCCCGCATGGAGAGGAGCTGGTTGGCAATCAGCCGATTGCCGAAGGCAGGGCTGGAGACACGAAGGCAACCGGTGGCAGAGAAGGAGACACGTCTGGCCAGCATGCAGCAGAAGGCAGCGCTACTGGCACTCAACCAGCTCATGAAATTCAGTGCGGCACGTCAGCAGAGGAAGAGGAGTGGTACCAGTACGCGTGTCTTATCGAGGAAGAGCCCACCCCAGACGACCTCCAGGAGGTCCATCGCGATTGACACTTGGCAGCCAGGTGTCGCCCTTCTGCCAGCTGACGTTTTCTTATGCTAATTGGATGATTTCTGTCATGTTCTGTTTTGTAAAAACTTTCCTTTTGATTGGCTTTTGCTATGTTTGGTATTTTTTGTCAAAACTTGTAACCCCTGGATGGGTTTTTATCTGCTTTCATGGACTGGTTTCCCCATCGATGGGGCAGTCACGCTTAGACTGTGATATTTTTTGACAAACGTTGTTCAGCACTGCTGAGGCAGAGCCTTGATGTACTTTTATTTTGTTTAATATCAATAGAATAGTATTACATAGAAAAAAAAAATATTAAGGTTATAGATATAATAGTAATAATAAAGTTATAAGAGAGATAATAGAATTAGGGTATGTTGAGGAGTTAGGATTCTAACACGGTGTTCAATTCAGACATAATGTTTATTCAGTTAGAATGAATAGCATATATATATATATATATATATATATATATATATATATATATATATATATATATATATATATATATATATATATATATAATTTATTAAAATATTAATTTTATTATAATTTATATGAGTGAATATGTCTTAATTTTGATATTTACATCAATTTTATTATTTAAATGTGCACTATGTTTTTGATTTTGATATTTTATAATTATCAATTTTATCAACAAAAGCATAAAACCAACGTAATAATATATGGCTATAAAAATCAATAGATAACACTAACCCAAAATAAATTTTGATATAAATAATTTAAATCAGAGACTTGTTTTTTTTTTTTGCTAAAGCAAGTGTGGATCCTTCTATTTCAATAAGCAAAAACTAGTGTACACTTTTTACAAACGTCTACCCGACGCCAAGGACAGAGAAAAGAAAGAAAGCCCTGGACATCAAGGGCAAAACCTTCAAGCATTACAACAAAAAAACTCAAACGCAAGGAATAACCCGCGAACTTCCCGCTACCCCAAACGCGGAAGGTCCGGGCAATCTGGGCCATCCAAAAGAAGCAAGTAGATCAATGGTTGAGGGGAAATCGCTTAGCTCAAAAAGCCCCAGAGATAAGTGACATTGCCCCACCAAGAAGCACGATCAAATCCAACCGTTGATCGCTGTCGACCAAAATCTACGGGTGAGAGTGATATCGCACTGGCCAACTAGAACAGGCGTTAATGTGCGATAAGGGGCGGTTTTCGGTACACTCCCTCTGCCACGTGTTGAAGCTTGACTGGAATCGCTGCGAAATCTCTGAAACCGCTCTCCACATAAAAGCGGTGCGATCAACATAAAACCGCCTGGGAGGTGGTTTCCTGTACTGGGCCCTCAAGTTCAGAACAAACCGGCTGGCAGATAAAACAGGGTTCTTCTTGCACTTGATAATCTCCGTCTCCTGAACCTGGAACCTCGAAAGTTTAGAGGCGTTCCTTCGAACCTGAGTCTGATCCCGAGTTTGATTAGGAAATAAATCCGCCAGGGGGCCACCAAAAACCAGGGAGACCTGGTCGAGAAGATCCAGGAGGAGATGAGTACGAACATGACTATCTGCTTCTCAGGTTCTACCTGCTGGACTGAGAAGGAACCCCCCATCGTCATCCCATCGTGGGATTCCACCCGGCACGATATCGGGCGACCTCCCTGTCCTCCTTAGCTTGTTCTTCCCAGATAGCCTTTGCACGACTTGGAGGAATTTCTTGCCACTTCTTGGCCATTCCACCTTCAGCACTGTTCACACCTTGATTGGCCAGTAAGTCGGCCATTTTATTGGCATCACGTCGAACGTGGTTGAAACTGATGGTTCGAAGGCCCCTTAGATGCATTTGTATTCTTTGATAAACCTAGATAAGTTTCCAATGATTCGAGACTCTATCCGGCTTGGAACCACCACTGATTCTTTTTGTTGCATTGATGGTAATCTCAGAGTCTGCTTCCACAATGACATTTGAGTGATGATTCTGTGATAGAGACTCTAGACCCTGCTCCAACGCCATCACTTCCGCCATGTTATTAGTAGCTCTACCTAAATGGTAGTGGAAGATAAATATAATATTGCCCTCGTCATCCCTTAAAACTCCTCCATAGCCCGCATTTCCCGGATTGCCTTTTGAGGCACCATCAATGTTGTATTTTAGAAAGCCTTTCGGAGGGGGTTGCCAGTAGTCCTTCTCCATAACCATGGTTTTATCCTTTTTGTTTCTACCTTGAGGAGTTATCTCTAGCATTCCCAGTTGCCTGAGAATTCTCTGCTCTTCGTCTGTGGGGGGGTTCGAGGGGATATTGCTTACAGTAGATCTGACTATTTCTCTGATTTGTTTCAAGATAAGGTCAAGAAGGTGTTGTGCTGAGGACTTACCATGCTTGAAAATTCTTTTATTTCTTTCTTTCCAAACGTTCCAGATAATAAAACCGGGTGTGAAGGCCCAGGCCAAATTGAGGGCTTCGTTCTCCTTGAAATTTTTTCTCCAGTGATTTAGGGTATTTGTGATACTTCCTCTATCTCTATCAGACTGCTAGAAAATTGAAGAGAACGACTCCCACAGCCAAGAAGTATAAGAGCAACTATTGAGAATATGTTCCATCGTCTCCTCCTGTTCCTCACAGAGCTGACATCTGGAGGGCCCCATAATTCCCCTTTTTCTAATATTTTCCCAAGTCAATATTTTCTTGTGATGAACCAGCCACATAAAAATCTTGATCTTCATCCATCCTTGCTGCTTCCAAAGATGCTTCCAGGCCTTGTCTGGAACACTGTAATTCAACCCTAGTAGATAACCCTTAGCTTCCTTGAGATTAAAGGCTCCGCGCTTGTTGTTACCCCATCTCAATTGATCATGCCCTTCCGTTTTTAAGATCATCCTTTGCTTGAGCAAGTCCCCAAGAGCCACTGCTTTTATTTTTAGGGGGTTATCCTCTCCACAATCAATGTTTCTCCAGCTTCTCCATTTTTTAGAGGTATGCGTGAGATCCCAAAAATCCTTAACTCTGATTAATCCTTGGGCATCTGTTTCCTGCTTGAGGCATACAAAATTCTCTGTTAACAATGTTGGTTCCTGTTGCCATTTGTCCTCCCAAAAAAGAGCAAGATCTCCTGCTCTAATTTCCCAGAAACTATTATTTTGAACAAGACTTCTGTTCTCCCAGGCTCTATTCCATATGTAGGAACCTTTTATAATTCCAGACATTCTTATGAGGTCATTATTGTGCCACAAGCTGGCATATTTCTCTTTCCATATCCTGGCCCACTGTGCTTTTGGCTCCTGCACCCATCTCCACCAGATTTTGGCTCCTAGAGCTTTACAAAGAATCTCTTGATCATCCAGGCCAAGGCCCCCCTGACTTTTGGGCTTGCATACCTTATCCCAGGAAACCAGGGCCCATTTCTTTCTAGTTTCCTCCTTTCCCCACAGGAAGTCTCTCTGAATGTCTCTGATTTGCTCTAAGACACCTTTTGGGGCTGGGAGAGCTGATAACATATAAACTGGGATGGATTGGAGAACAGCCTTAGTCAGAACTAACCTTCCGGCCAGGTTCAAGGCCCGGAAGGTCCAATTTTTTACTTTATCCTGCATCTTATTAAGGACCGGTTCCCAAATACTCTTATGCATGGGTCTGGTAGTAAGAGGAATTCCTAAATATTTAGAGGGGAGGGAATCACGTTGGAATCCAAGAATTCTTGAGATATTTCTTTGGATAGCAATGTTAGTGCTAAAGAAGAAGATTTTTGATTTAGAGAGGTTGACTTCCATACCTGACGCTAGGGAAAAATCTTTAAGAATTTGTTTGTAGGCCAAAGCTTCTTTGACTGTTGGAACGCCTTGCAGTAAGGTATCATCCACAAATTGTTGATGAGTCAGCACAGAACCATTCTCGGAAATTTGAAGACCCCTAATTTTACCCATATCTTTGGCATGCTTAATGGATCACCCGAGCCCTTCCATCATAAGAATAAAGAGGAAGGGAGAAAGAGGGTCTCCCTGCCTGAGGCCTCTAGAGGGACTGAAGATTTCTGAGGGGGATCCATTGACCAAAATGGAAAAGCTGGAGGAGGACACCAACGCCATAACCCATCTGTGGTCGAACCCAAAGGCGTGGAGAACCTTCTTGATATAATTCCAATTCACCTTGTCATACGCCTTGGCAATGTCCAGTTGCATTAACATCCCTGCCTGTTTTTTGTTGGTAAGCATGTGCACCACCTCATGAGCTTGAATAATGTTATCTAGAATCTGTCTTCCCTCCACATAACCTGACTGTTCCTCAGACACTAGCGAGGGAAGGAGAGGTTTGAGTCTATTAGCCACTACTTTGGATATTATCTTGTAGACCACATTACATAAGGCAATAGGCCTGTACTTATCTGTGGCTTGAGCTCTGTCCTGTTTGGGAATAAGGGAAAGAAAGGAGGTGTTGAGAGCTTTCAGGATAGTCTTACTTCTCCTGGAATCCTCAACAACAGCCACAATGTCCTCTTTAACAATATGCCAACACGCTTTAAAAAAATCAACATTGAAACCATCGGGACCTGGTGCTTTTCCATTCTGCATTTCTTTGAGAACCTCGCTGACCTCCTCCTCCTCAACTGGTTTATTGAGGTTAAAATTGTCCTCTCTGGACACCAGTTTGGGGATATGCCCTGTGATTCCCCTTATGGGCTGATCCCTATCTAGAGTGTTTTCCCTAGTGATATTCCTGAAATGTTGGACCAGCACGGCTTCAATATCTTTATGAGTGGTTTGAATTTCCCCTCTCTCATTTTTAATCATGGAGATTCTGTTGTGAGCTCTGTTGGCCATAGTGGATCTGTGAAAAAATCTGGTGTTCTGTTCTCCTTCCTTGAGCCATTGAATTCTGGATTTCTGTCTCCAAAATATTTCCTCTTGTTTGCATAAATTTTCCCAAACTAGATGGTATTTATCAGCCTGCTCACTTTTGGCTTTGTCAAATCCATTGTTAATCAGAGCCTTGTTGAGTTCTTGGATTTTAATTTCCACCAATTGCTTTTCCTCAAAAATGTTACCAAAATCCTTCCGGTTCCATTCCTTTAGTCTAAACTTAATGTGCCTTAATCTTTTACGAAGAATGTATATCTTAGATCCTTGTATTTGCAAGTCTTCCGCCTACCATTTCTCAATGTTGCTGATGAATTCCGGGTGGGAGAGCCAGATGTTTTCAAATCTGAAGGGTCTATTCCTGGGAGCATCAATACCCTTGATTTCCAACTGAACCGGCCAATGGTCTGAACCTCCAAAAGGAAGCACTCTGGTTGTGAGTTCATTATTTAGAAACATTAAATCCTCCGATATCATGAACCTGTCTAACTTAGACGCTACCAGCGCCTCTCCCCCTCTTTTATTGTTCCATGTAAAAAGGCCTTTGCTTGAATCTGACTCAACCAAATTCATATTGTCTGAAAATGATTGAAACGCTAAGGAGTCTTTATTAAGCACTCTGGTACCTCCTTTTTTTTCTGAGAGAGATTTGATCATGTTAAAATCTCTGCCCAAGATCCAAGGCATTCCATTCTGTCTGCTCCTGAGATCACTAAGGGCTTCTAATAATTTGAGTTTATCCTCTAATTTTTGAGGACCATAAACATTTGTTACCAGAAAGGTTTCCGAAACCCCGACAGGTTGAATGACCACTGATAGATAATTTCTTGATGCCTCTGCATCCATGATGCTAATCCTTTGGGGATTCCAAAGAGTAAGAATACCCCCCGCTGTGTTCTCCGCTTTCACCTCTAGAAACTCGTATCTAATGAGCCATTTACTGTGTATGAGTCTTATTTTCTGAATGGAACATTTCATTTCCTGTATGAAAATCATGTCCGACATTTCTTGTTTCATTCTATGACTAAGCATTCTTTGTTTTCTTCTACTTCCTAGACCTCTGATATTCCAAGATGTAAATTTCATTATTAAAGACTTGTAAAGGAGTAACTGGTTAGGTCTTTCATCTTACCCGAATCTATCATTAGCTTTCTGCATTCCATCAGCAGTTCCTTCTGCTTTTTCCGGCCTCTCTTCTTACCCGTATTTCTAGGAGCTACTCCCAGGGATGGTTTCATTGTTTTCACTCCTTTGTTTTCCAGTTTGTCAGTGGTTGTTCCTGTTTCTAACTCTCCTTCTTGAGTCTTCCATAAAAACAACTGCTGTATTCTGTTGCAGTCCTCTTGGGGTAGTGAATCCAACCCTCCCGTGGTTCCCTGCATCAAGAACCCTTCCAGATCTAGATGTTCCTTTTCTATAATTTCTTGTAATTCATGCTCTTCCAAATCTGTTTCACTTTGGGTCATTTCCAAATCTATTTCCGCGCCAGCCTCACTATTCATGGTTTCTTCCCTGTTACTAGTCTCTTGTGTTATATTGTATTTTTCCTCCATCTCTTTTTCCTTAGGTCCGTCCTCCATTGCTTGGTCTTCACTTGTTGTTTCTTCCTTTTCTTCCAGTATTTGAAACTTGTTCGTGTTGTTCTTCTGCCCATCGTTGCACTGTTGCTTTGATCCTTTTCTGCCCCCTTTTCCTTTATTAACCACTCTTTGAAAGCTTTCAGTATCCTTCACAGTTCTAGGTTCTCCTTTATTGTCTTCTTTACTAAGAGGGCAGTCTCTAATCAGGTGCCCATGTTCGTGGCATCTACGACATTTGAACGGGATGTGCTCATAATCCACCATTTGGACCCATTCCTCATCAAAAACTTCCAGGATTAATTCATCCGGGAGAGTGCTTGATAGATCCATTTCTACACAAATCCTAGCATAGGAAGTATATTTTCCCCTTCTAGTGGCTTCCGAAGCTTTCACAAAGCGCCCTAGCTTATTGCCAATGGCAGCAAGTGACCCATGTTGCCAATAATCGAGAGGTAGGGAATAGAGCCTTACCCATATAGGTACTGAGGTGAATGTCTCCCTTTCTGGAACGAAGTTCATTTTCCACGACCTCATATAGAGGCCTGCTGCTGCAAAGAAGTAGGGTCCTCCTTCGAATATTCTATCTTTATCTTCAATGTTAGTAAATACCACAATAAAAAACCCCTTCGACCCCAGATGGAGTTCAATACTACCTTTGGGTTTCCAGTGGTATTTGATCCATGTCTGTAATGCCTTTTCAGAGGGCCAAATTCCCATGAATTTGCAGATTATGGCGTATGTCCCCATATGGTCCCTGTGCTCCTGCAGAGCAGGATCATTCAACATAACCCTCAGAATAGTCTCCGTTTTAGGTCTGCACTGTCCCTTTTGGTTTTTGTCCCTTGTTCCTGGCTTTTATCTTCTTCCTCTTTGTCCTTTGTGCTACTATTTTCCTTAGACCTGGCCCCATCTGACTCCTTCTCATTATTTTTTTCCCCTTCTTCTCTAGAGCCTCTGACTTTACCCACTGATGCCTTGCCTCTACTGACAGTTGCTTCCTTGTAGGAGGGAGTGGAGCTCCCTCCTCTGCTTCGCTCCATCTGGAGCGACCTTTGCGTTCCTCTGTATCCCTGTTTCGTGCTCATGATATTACTCTCGCCGTTTCACTCCCCCGGAGATTAAATCAGAGACTTGTTATTGAGCCTTAGACAATAAATTAATAAAATATATTATAACCCCAAGAAAAAAAATACACACATTGGATCCCGGCAAGCCCCTAATCAAATCCCATATCATCTGCAAAGGCGATTTATTCTGAAAGGAAGTATCATAAAGAGGAAGCTTTAAAGTCTAATTAATATAGCTATAAAGGGTAATGAAATTCCCTCATCACTCGTTATCATAAATGTTTCCCCAAGTCCAACATAAATGAAGTTCAAATTTGGTAGTTTCGTTAGTCAATTAAAGCAGTTTGGAATTGCAATGTTACTTTAAAACCTATACTTATAAGATAAGTGGACAAGAATCTTTGGCTTGAACTTAAAAAAAAAAAAACTCTTAAAATAAGTGGACAAGAATCTTTGGCTTGAACTTAAAAAAAAAAACTCTTAAAATACCATAAAAACAATTAGCAATCTACAAACTAGGTGGTACTAGTTAGGTCTACATTTAGTTCGACAAGCTACTTAGATAATGATTATAGTACGATTTAAGCCGTAATTATCGTCCACTCGTACCAAGTTACTCACATTGTAATGTAAGGGAATCCTTTTTAATAAAAACAAAGGTTTTCATTTAAAAGATCTTTACAAAGGTTTTAAGTTTCATCATAATGACGTAATGTTTATAATTGTATTGTTTTTTAATTTTCCACTCTCGAATGTCAATGTCAATAAGAGATGTTTGGAATTTTATTTTTCTTTAGAGCCTATTTCCATCACTAATACGATGATTTGTAAGGCTCTCTGGATTGGATTTTTTAAAGTATACTTGAATGCAGTGAAGATAATTAGCAATCGGATTGGGAAATACGATGATTTGTGAGCTAAAGGCTCTCTGGATTGGATTTTTCAAAGTATACTTGAATGCAGTGAAGATAATTAGCAATCGGATTGGATTTTTTAAAGACATTGGAAGGTTTTATTTACAAAATCTATATTGTTGAAAATTTATAGTTTTATTTACAAAATCTATAATGTGGGAAAATTTATTTTATGAAGTAAAATGTAAGTCTTATATCCTATACAAAATAGAAATACTGAAAACAAAGAGGATAAATAAAAAGATATATTATATGGTTTTATTTTTATGTTTAATTTAAGATTTAAGTTTAAAATTTTAGGAATAAATGTATATTTATTTTAATTTTGATTATTAAAATTTAAGGAGGTGTATATATTTTATTTCACTTTACATTTGAACTTATAATTTTTTAAGAGGAAACACATACTTTTAATCATTACACTCATTTAAAATAAAATTAATATAAAATTATTTTATTTAAGGTGGGTGGATATTGAAATATTTTATTCAATATTAGTATTTTTTTAAGTATTTTGCCAACTTTAAATTAAGTACAAATTTTTACACATCTTTCTAGCCACAACCAAGCTCTTTCAAAAAGCTATTAAATTCATGACACATTGATAAGAAAAATTATTGACATTTCCCTTAAATAAAAGTCTTGGGGCTAAGTTGGAAGGACGGACCTTATACTCTTGAACCTAACACAACCATCTACAAACCACAGTGAATGTGTTAAACAAGTTTAGAAAGTGGTCACAAACACTTTCCGATGTGAGACATCCATGGTTGGATGTAGCTTAATGGACTCATTGAGTTGTAAGTTAGTGTCATGTAGGTGTTAGACACTCACTTGAGCATAAATGCCCTTTGGGATATTTTGTTTCCCACAAAAGTAATCAGCACTATAAATCTCTCTCCATAAAATTTAAAATTAAAACAAGATAAAAAAAATATTTTTTTTTGTTGGTTTGACCTGTAAAAATTTGAACTTTGAATTTCATAATTTACATAGTACTTCATAACATAGTCATCAACCATCAAATTATGCAAATTAAAAAACATGATAAAATATTATACCCTACAAACTACGTAATTTATAAATTACGTATTTCTCAGTCAACAAAAATATATATATTTTACAACTTTAACCTTAATTATTTAAACTATATATTACATATCATGTATAACATCAAACAAAATATCCTCAAATTAAATAAAATAGATTACACTGTATGATATTAATTAATTTATTACTAAGTGCATATTAATAAAGGCAACCATTAATCTATTGGAACAATGCAGGAACGGAAACTCAAACGGCATTTTCTTCTTATCGAGATTTACGTTAAGAATTGCGAGCTTGTCGAATCGACGGCTCTCTTTCCTGACTGTCATTTCGTCCCATCGACGGCTCTCTTTCCTGACTGTCATTTCGTCCCATCGACGGCTACATCTGTACGACACTGACGTGTATTATGTGGTTGAAACAAAGCCAGACTTAAACCAAGTTACGGAGTAAACGCAAATCAAATATTTAAAATCCGGGTCAGATATGTTTTCCACGCACGAGTCAGATATTTTAATTCCGTTTTTCCACGTGTATATCGTTTTTTCAAGTTGATTCAGAATCTAAAATCTAGATATATATTTAAATATAAATTTAAGTGTAAATCAAACTTTTGCCTAATTTTTGTTTAATTTTAAATTTAAATTATATTAAAGGGGCTGAGTATCTCATTATAAGAAAATTATTATTTTAATGAAAAAAATAAACACAAGATTTATTAAAATCGTGATAATAATTTTGAAATAAAAAAATTTAAACACAAAATTTATTGAAATCGTGATAACAATTTAATAAAATTATTATTACATCGTAAGGCGTTCCTCTGGGAAGAACTCCCCTCCAGTGCCACTCTGTACCTTCCTGCGCCCTTGATTTCGTTGTTAGATGATGGAATTGATATTAGCCGTTTGATTCGAGGGTTCGATTCATTATCCCTCCCCCTCCCCGCGCATAGCATCTGGCATTTGGCCGCGCATGGCATATGGTATCTGGCAAGCATGCAAATCGCCATATCTCACAGTTGGCAACAGAATCGCCATATCTCACAGTTTAGGGCGATATCATATCTCTGTGTCGGTAAAAGCATATCTGTGTACCTCTTAACCTTTACATTTCTTAATCCCTCGCACGTCTTTGCCTGTATCCTCCTGTTCGTCTCCAGTAAGCTCTGGAACCTACATCTATGTAACCGTTCGATTGGCTTAAATTGGAGGAGGGGCTGCTGCGGCGGATTGCATTTTATACCGATTTGTGGCTGCAGCTTCACTTGGGATTTTTGTGGCAGGACCATTACAGGGCTTCTCGATTTCACACGTTTCATCCTTCGAGGTGAGAAAGAGGGCAACGATGAATGAAAGGTGAGAAGCGCAGCTTCCCTGTCCTGTCTCTGATAAAAGAGGGTAACCATGAAAGAAGTATTTTATGTGTTAAATTTGTACTAGACAGCGATGTTGAGGGCGAATTTCTGATGAGATTTTCCAATGAAGCCTCTGGATGGCCTCCCGACTTCCGGATTTAATTGTGTGGTGGCCTCGCTAACTGGTCTGGTGGTTCGATTCTACCTCTCTTTGCTTCCTCCCATGGTGAAGAAGCTGGCTGGGGTTTTGAATTTTCCACGGGAAATGTAAGAAAATGCCATGTGTGGAGGAGGAATTCATGTCAGATATCCACTGTGAAATCAGAGCGGAAGAATTGAGAAAATATGGAAGGCATTAAGAAGCGATTTCCGAAGCAGAGGAGTTATTTTGACTAAATTCTTTACAATATAATTTGGTGGGGTAAGGGAATGCTTTTTTTCTTCTTGAATGTTGTTTGATGTAATGGAGGAAGCGAGTTGTGCTGTCATTTAATCTAATATTTGCATTTCTTTCTTTTCCATTTCTGCTCCCTTGGTGCTAACATATATGGTATGGTACGGCGATAGATCAATTTTTTTCTATAATTGTATGGTTTATTCTGAAATTTTTAGATTTCTCACTTTAATTAATTATTTATATTAATATGAATTAAGTTAATTAAACTGAATTAAATTTACTGGACGATGGATATCATTTCCTATGTCGATGTTTTTTTATTTAATTTCCTAGAGGTGTAATTTGAATAATTTTAATGTTTTTTCATTTAATTTCTTCACGGTGTAATTTGAATATTTATTGTATTATTACAGGTTATCCGTCTATGGAAAAATAGCATAGGGTGCTAGATTGAGATGGGAAGATTGGAGATCTTTTGGAACTTTTAAGAAAGAAAGTAGTAGGGTTGTTGGAAATGAGAGTAGACTGAGAAGAGATGCGACGGGCATATATACGTCCGTGAACCTACATACAGCTCTGCTTATTCTCCTTCGGCTTCTCTGTCTCTGTTCTGGTTTTTGTGTGTGTTCGTGTGTTCTGGAAGCGCTTCCATTGTGTTGTGTTGTCTCGTTATTTCTCTGTTTCATGTTATATGTCTTATGTGTGTTATATATGTTATGTGTGTTACGTGTGTTGTCTCGTCGTTTCTCTGTTTCATGTTATATGAGGAAAGTAGCAGAGTGCTATGATGAAAGTTGTAGAGGATGGAGGGTGAATGGGTTGGAATCTGTGAAAAAAACGGAGCTTAAGATGCATGCCGTTTTACTGTAGACTATTTAAAGCTTTGTAGTTATTTGATTTTTAAGGTGTACCTCTTTGCATCCAATGTACAATGCTGCAGGTTTTCAGTTTTGTTTAATTTGTTTCCTTTGCTTTGATGCAAGTAAATTGTAATTTATAATTAGATCACTCACGACTTTAAAAATTTGCCAAAAATCACCAGTTCAAATTGAACATCCTTAAATTTGTTACATCCAGAGTACTTGGAACCTAGGTTTTAATTTAGGATGTCTTGAAGCATGCAACATAAGTGGTTCTGAGCATTTCTATAATCTTCATTTACAGTCAAAATGGCAAACAGAAGTTGGCAAGTATTGCAAGAGTCAAATTCTTTTTATTATTTCTTTTGTGAGATTCTGGGTTGTATTGTTTTTATTTTTATCTAATAGCCATTTTATTCTAATTCATTGGTGCTCATTTTTCATGGGCCTTAGATGTTACCAAGAATATAGATGTCCTATTGCTGTTAATGAAGTCTTCATGCCTTCACAAAACTTTGTGCATTTACGGAACTTCCTGGTAATCCATATCCCAAAGCTCCCAGAATTGCCCTAATGGAGTATACATGGCAAACATCCAAAAGGAATCCCTTGAGCAAACAAATATAAAAGGATAAGTCAAAGTCTTCCAGGCTTGAGTAAGAGACAAGCCCAAATTTCTCTAATTGCCAGACCGAGTACCACTCTGAGGAAAGCCAGAATTGCCCAAAAAACACCTTCAAAATCCAAAGTTGAGAATGTAAAACAGCCCACAGAAGCAGACTAACAAAAATCAAAAGGATGTGATACCCAAACTCCCATCTACAAGCCTAAACATAAAGATATGATAGGTCACTAGGTTAGACTTAGGAATATACAGTATTAAATAATTGTTTTTCTGGCTGATGTGTTCTAACTTTTTCTACATGATAATGCAGAACAAATTATAAGGAACCACGAGGTTCCTATAATGTGGTCACCAAATAGAATTGCAGTTTTTAACTTTTATGGCACTGTTGGAGTTTGCATAGCAATAAAGAGTGAGAGAGATTGTTATCATGTGGCATACCAGATTTTGACAGTGTACTAAATCCCCATGGATATGTACTACCTTTCAATGAAGGTTATATAAAGGCAATGTCTATGAGTGTAACAGATGCCCCTGTGTACTTTCCACAAGCTTTCAGTTTTCATACGTACCCAACACATACATTGAAGCAGGGACTTATTAGTCAAAGGAATTGGGACTACATGGTGCCACCAGGAAGTGGTCATCAGAATGTACCTTTTAAACTGCAACCTCAAGGGAATGCCCCGGAACTGCAACTACCCTTCAAACTGCATCCTCAAGGGAATGCCTAGGAACTTCAACTCCAAGATTTTCAGTACTTCGTTGTGATTGATTTTGAGGCAACTTGTGACGTGGGTACACGTCTTAGTCCACAAGAGATAGTGTTTTTTTTTATTTATCTCATATCTGGTTCTTATTTGTGGCGATTTCCTTTCCATTTATGCAGATTATGAACAATGGAAAAGAGGGGTCGCGCCCTCCATTTCCATCCACTTCTTTTCATGATCATTCCAAGATGGAGAAAAAGGAATGTTTTGATAATTGCAAGATCCATTACCGTTGCGAATTTCTGATGAGATTTTCCAATGAAGCCTCTGGATGGCCTCCCGGCTTCCGGATTTAATTGTGTGGTGGTCTCGCTAACTGGTCTGGTGGTTCGATTCTACCTCTCTTTGCTTCCTCCGATGGTGAAGAAACTGGCTGGGGTTTTGAATTTTCCACGGGAAATGTAAGAAAATGCCATGTGTGGAGGAGGAATTCATGTCAGATATCAACTGTGAAATCAGAGCGGAAGAATTGAGAAAATATGGAAGGCATTAAGAAGCGATTTCCGAAGCAGAGGAGTTATTTTGACTAAATTCTTTACAATATAATTTGGTGGGGTAAGGGAATGCTTTTTTTCTTCTTGAATGTTGTTTGATGTAATGGAGGAAGCGAGTTGTGCTGTCATTTAATCTAATATTTGCATTTCTTTCTTTTCCATTTTTGCTCCCTTGGTGCTAACATATATGGTATGGTACGGCGATAGATCAATTTTTTTCTATAATTGTATGGTTTATTCTGAAATTTTTAGATTTCTCACTTTAATTAATTATTTATATTAATATGAATTAAGTTAATTAAACTGAATTAAATTTACTGGACGATGGATATCATTTCCTATGTCGATGTTTTTTTATTTAATTTCCTAGAGGTGTAATTTGAATAATTTTAATGTTTTTTCATTTAATTTCTTCACGGTGTAATTTGAATATTTATTGTATTATTACAGGTTATCCGTCTATGGAAAAATAGCATAGGGTGCTAGATTGAGATGGGAAGATTGGAGATCTTTTGGAACTTTTAAGAAAGAAAGTAGTAGGGTTGTAGGAAATGAGAGTAGACTGAGAAGAGATGCGACGGGCATATATACGTCCGTGAACCTACATACAACTCTGCTTATTCTCCTTCGGCTTCTCTGTCTCTGTTCTGGTTTTTGTGTGTGTTCGTGTGTTCTGGAAGCGCTTCCATTGTGTTGTGTTGTCTCGTTATTTCTCTGTTTCATGTTATATGTCTTATGTGTGTCATATATGTTATGTGTGTTACGTGTGTTGTCTTGTCGTTTCTCTGTTTCATGTTATATGAGGAAAGTAGCAGAGTGCTATGATGAAAGTTGTAGAGGATGGAGGGTGAATGGGTTGGAATCTTTGAAAAAAACGGAGCTTAAGATGCATGCCGTTTTACTGTAGACTATTTAAAGCTTTGTAGTTATTTGATTTTTAAGGTGTACCTCTTTGCATCTAATGTACAATGCTGCAGGTTTTCAGTTTTGTTTAATTTGTTTCCTTTGCTTTGATGCAAGTAAATTCTAATTTATAATTAGATCACTCATGACTTTAAAAATTTGCCAAAAATCACCAGTTCAAATTGAACATCCTTAAATTTGTTACATCCAGAGTACTTGGAGCACTGACTTATCATATGTATGCAGCTTATGGAGGATTTTCTTTGTTAACCTAGGTTTTAATTTAGGATGTCTTGAAGCATGCAACATAAGTGGTTCTGAGCATTTCTATAATCTTCATTTACAGTCAAAATGGCAAACAGAAGTTGGCAAGTATTGCAAGAGTCAAATTCTTTTTATTATTTCTTTTGTGAGATTCTGGGTTGTATTGTTTTTATTTTTATCTAATAGCCATTTTATTCTAATTCATTGGTGCTCATTTTTCATGGGCCTTAGATGTTACCAAGAATATAGATGTCCTATTGCTGTTAATGAAGTCTTCATGCCTTCACAAAACTTTGTGCATTTACGGAACTTCCTGGTAATCCATATCCCAAAGCTCCCAGAATTGCCCTAATGGAGTATACAGGGCAAACATCCAAAAGGAATCCCTTGAGCAAACAAATATAAAAGGATAAGTCAAAGTCTTCCAGGCTTGAGTAAGAGACAAGCCCAAATTTCTCTAATTGCCAGACCGAGTACCACTCTGAGGAAAGCCAGAATTGCCCAAAAAACACCTTCAAAATCCAAAGTTGAGAATGTAAAACAGCCCACAGGAGCAGACTAACAAAAATCAAAAGGATGTGATACCCAAACTCCCATCTACAAGCCTAAACATAAAGATATGATAGGTCACTAGGTTAGACTTAGGAATATACAGTATTAAATAATTGTTTTTCTGGCTGATGTGTTCTAACTTTTTCTACATGATAATGCAGAACAAATTATAAGGAACCACGAGGTTCCTATAATGTGGTCACCAAATAGAATTGCAGGTTTTAACTTTTATGGCACTGTTGGAGTTTGCATAGCAATAAAGAGTGAGAGAGATTTGTTATCATGTGGCATACCAGATTTTGACAGTGTACTAAATCCCCATGGATATGTACTACCTTTCAATGAAGGTTATATAAAGGCAATGTCTATGAGTGTAACAGATGCCCCTGTGTACTTTCCACAAGCTTTCAGTTTTCATACGTACCCAACACATACATTGAAGCAGGGACTTATTAGTCAAAGGAATTGGGACTACATGGTGCCACCAGGAAGTGGTCATCAGAATGTACCTTTTAAACTGCAACCTCAAGGGAATGCCCCGGAACTGCAACTACCCTTCAAACTGCATCCTCAAGGGAATGCCTAGGAACTTCAACCCCAAGATTTTCAGTACTTCGTTGTGATTGATTTTGAGGCAACTTGTGACGTGGGTACACGTCTTAGTCCACAAGAGATAGTGTTTTTTTTTATTTATCTCATATCTGGTTCTTATTTGTGGCGATTTCCTTTCCATTTATGCAGATTATGAACAATGGAAAAGAGGGGTCGCGCCCTCCATTTCCATCCACTTCTTTTCATGATCATTCCATGATGGAGAAAAAGGAATGTTTTGATAATTGCAAGATCCATTACCGTTGCAAATTTCTGATGAGATTTTCCAATGAAGCCTCTGGATGGCCTCCCGGCTTCCGGATTTAATTGTGTGGTGGCCTCGCTAACTGGTCTGGTGGTTCGATTCTACCTCTCTTTGCTTCCTCCCATGGTGAAGAAACTGGCTGGGGTTTTGAATTTTCCACGGGAAATGTAAGAAAATGCCATGTGTGGAGGAGGAATTCATGTCAGATATCAACTGTGAAATCAGAGCGGAAGAATTGAGAAAATATGGAAGGCATTAAGAAGCGATTTCCGAAGCAGAGGAGTTATTTTGACTAAATTCTTTACAATATAATTTGGTGGGGTAAGGGAATGCTTTTTTTCTTCTTGAATGCTGTTTGATGTAATGGAGGAAGCGAGTTGTGCTGTCATTTAATCTAATATTTGCATTTCTTTCTTTTCCATTTCTGCTCCCTTGGTGCTAACATATATGGTATGGTACGGCGATAGATCAATTTTTTTCTATAATTGTATGGTTTATTCTGAAATTTTTAGATTTCTCACTTTAATTAATTATTTATATTAATATGAATTAAGTTAATTAAACTGAATTAAATTTACTGGACGATGGATATCATTTCCTATGTCGATGTTTTTTTATTTAATTTCCTAGAGGTGTAATTTGAATAATTTTAATGTTTTTTCATTTAATTTCTTCACGGTGTAATTTGAATATTTATTGTATTATTACAGGTTATCCGTCTATGGAAAAATAGCATAGGGTGCTAGATTGAGATGGGAAGATTGGAGATCTTTTGGAACTTTTAAGAAAGAAAGTAGTAGGGTTGTTGGAAATGAGAGTAGACTGAGAAGAGATGCGACGGGCATATATACGTCCGTGAACCTACATACAGCTCTGCTTATTCTCCTTCAGCTTCTCTGTCTCTGTTCTGGTTTTTGTGTGTGTTCTGGAAGCGCTTCCATTGTGTTGTGTTGTCTCGTTATTTCTCTGTTTCATGTTATATGTCTTATGTGTGTCATATATGTTATGTGTGTTACGTGTGTTGTCTCGTCGTTTCTCTGTTTCATGTTATATGAGGAAAGTAGCAGAGTGCTATGATGAAAGTTGTAGAGGATGGAGGGTGAATGGGTTGGAATCTTTGAAAAAAACGGAGCTTAAGATGCATGCCGTTTTACTGTAGACTATTTAAAGCTTTGTAGTTATTTGATTTTTAAGGTGTACCTCTTTGCATCTAATGTACAATACTGCAGGTTTTCAGTTTTGTTTAATTTGTTTCCTTTGCTTTGATGCAAGTAAATTCTAATTTATAATTAGATCACTCATGACTTTAAAAATTTGCCAAAAATCACCAGTTCAAATTGAACATCCTTAAATTTGTTACATCCAGAGTACTTGGAGCACTGACTTATCATATGTATGCAGCTTATGGAGGATTTTCTTTGTTAACCTAGGTTTTAATTTAGGATGTCTTGAAGCATGCAACATAAGTGGTTCTGAGCATTTCTATAATCTTCATTTACAGTCAAAATGGCAAACAGAAGTTGGCAAGTATTGCAAGAGTCAAATTCTTTTTATTATTTCTTTTGTGAGATTCTGGGTTGTATTGTTTTTATTTTTATCTAATAGCCATTTTATTCTAATTCATTGGTGCTCATTTTTCATGGGCCTTAGATGTTACCAAGAATATAGATGTCCTATTGCTGTTAATGAAGTCTTCATGCCTTCACAAAACTTTGTGCATTTACGGAACTTCCTGGTAATCCATATCCCAAAGCTCCCAGAATTGCCCTAATGGAGTATACATGGCAAACATCCAAAAGGAATCCCTTGAGCAAACAAATATAAAAGGATAAGTCAAAGTCTTCCAGGCTTGAGTAAGAGACAAGCCCAAATTTCTCTAATTGCCAGACCGAGTACCACTCTGAGGAAAGCCAGAATTGCCCAAAAAACACCTTCAAAATCCAAAGTTGAGAATGTAAAACAGCCCACAGAAGCAGACTAACAAAAATCAAAAGGATGTGATACCCAAACTCCCATCTACAAGCCTAAACATAAAGATATTATAGGTCACTAGGTTAGACTTAGGAATATACAGTATTAAATAAATTTTTTTCTGGCTGATGTGTTCTAACTTTTTCTACATGATAATGCAGAACAAATTATAAGGAACCACGAGGTTCCTATAATGTGGTCACCAAATAGAATTGCAGGTTTTAACTTTTATGGCACTGTTGGAGTTTACATAGCAATAAAGAGTGAGAGAGATTTGTTATCATGTGGCATACCAGATTTTGACAGTGTACTAAATCCCCATGGATATGTACTACCTTTCAATGAAGGTTATATAAAGGCAATGTCTATGAGTGTAACAGATGCCCCTGTGTACTTTCCACAAGCTTTCAGTTTTCATACGTACCCAACACATACATTGAAGCAGGGACTTATTAGTCAAAGGAATTGGGACTACATGGTGCCACCAGGAAGTGGTCATCAGAATGTACCTTTTAAACTGCAACCTCAAGGGAATGCCCCGGAACTGCAACTACCCTTCAAACTGCATCCTCAAGGGAATGCCTAGGAACTTCAACTCCAAGATTTTCAGTACTTCGTTGTGATTGATTTTGAGGCAACTTGTGACGTGGGTACACGTCTTAGTCCACAAGAGATAGTGTTTTTTTTATTTATCTCATATCTGGTTCTTATTTGTGGCGATTTCCTTTCCATTTATGCAGATTATGAACAATGGAAAAGAGGGGTCGCGCCCTCCATTTCCATCCACTTCTTTTCATGATCATTCCAAGATGGAGAAAAAGGAATGTTTTGATAATTGCAAGATCCATTACCGTTGCGAATTTCTGATGAGATTTTCCAATGAAGCCTCTGGATGGCCTCCTGGCTTCCGGATTTAATTGTGTGGTGGCCTCGCTAACTAGTCTGGTGGTTCGATTCTACCTCTCTTTGCTTCCTCCCATGGTGAAGAAACTGGCTGGGGTTTTGAATTTTCCACGGGAAATGTAAGAAAATGCCATGTGTGGAGGAGGAATTCATGTCAGATATCAACTGTGAAATCAGAGCGGAAGAATTGAGAAAATATGGAAGGCATTAAGAAGCGATTTCCGAAGCAGAGGAGTTATTTTGACTAAATTCTTTACAATATAATTTGGTGGGGTAAGGGAATGCTTTTTTTCTTCTTGAATGCTGTTTGATGTAATGGAGGAAGCGAGTTGTGCTGTCATTTAATCTAATATTTGCATTTCTTTCTTTTCCATTTCTGCTCCCTTGGTGCTAACATATATGGTATGGTACGGCGATAGATCAATTTTTTTCTATAATTGTATGGTTTATTCTGAAATTTTTAGATTTCTCACTTTAATTAATTATTTAAATTAATATGAATTAAGTTAATTAAACTGAATTAAATTTACTGGACGATGGATATCATTTCCTATGTCGATGTTTTTTTATTTAATTTCCTAGAAGTGTAATTTGAATAATTTTAATGTTTTTTCATTTAATTTCTTCACGGTGTAATTTGAATATTTATTGTATTATTACAGGTTATCCGTCTATGGAAAAATAACATAGGGTGCTAGATTGAGATGGGAAGATTGGAGATCTTTTGGAACTTTTAAGAAAGAAAGTAGTAGGGTTGTTGGAAATGAGAGTAGACTGAGAAGAGATGCGACGGGCATATATACGTCCGTGAACCTACATACAGCTCTGCTTATTCTCCTTCGGCTTCTCTGTCTCTGTTCTGGTTTTTGTGTGTGTTCGTGTGTTCTGGAAGCGCTTCCATTGTGTTGTGTTGTCTCGTTATTTCTCTGTTTCATGTTATATGTCTTATGTGTGTCATATATGTTATGTGTGTTACGTGTGTTGTCTCGTCGTTTCTCTGTTTCATGTTATATGAGGAAAGTAGCAGAGTGCTATGATGAAAGTTGTAGAGGATGGAGGGTGAATGGGTTGGAATCTTTGAAAAAAACGGAGCTTAAGATGCATGCCGTTTTACTGTAGACTATTTAAAGCTTTGTAGTTATTTGATTTTTAAGGTGTACCTCTTTGCATCTAATGTACATTGCTGCAGGTTTTCAGTTTTGTTTAATTTGTTTCCTTTGCTTTGATGCAAGTAAATTCTAATTTATTTAGATCACTCACGACTTTAAAAATTTGCCAAAAATCACCAGTTCAAATTGAACATCCTTAAATTTGTTACATCCAGAGTACTTGGAGCACTGACTTATCATATGTATGCAGCTTATGGAGGATTTTCTTTGTTAACCTAGGTTTTAATTTAGGATGTCTTGAAGCATGCAACATAAGTGGTTCTGAGCATTTCTATAATCTTCATTTACAGTCAAAATGGCAAACAGAAGTTGGCAAGTATTGCAAGAGTCAAATTCTTTTTATTATTTCTTTTGTGAGATTCTGGGTTGTATTGTTTTTATTTTTATCTAATAGCCATTTTATTCTAATTCATTGGTGCTCATTTTTCATGGGCCTTAGATGTTACCAAGAATATAGATGTCCTATTGCTGTTAATGAAGTCTTCATGCCTTCACAAAACTTTGTGCATTTACGGAACTTCCTGGTAATCCATATCCCAAAGCTCCCAGAATTGACCTAATGGAGTATACATGGCAAACATCCAAAAGGAATCCCTTGAGCAAACAAATATAAAAGGGTAAGTCAAAGTCTTCCAGGCTTGAGTAAGAGACAAGCCCAAATTTCTCTAATTGCCAGACTGAGTACCACTCTGAGGAAAGCCAGAATTGCCCAAAAAACACCTTCAAAATCCAAAGTTGAGAATGTAAAACAGCCCACAGAAGCAGACTAACAAAAATCAAAAGGATGTGATACCCAAACTCCCATCTACAAGCCTAAACATAAAGATATGATAGGTCACTAGGTTAGACTTAGGAATATACAATATTAAATAATTGTTTTTCTGGTTGATGTGTTCTAACTTTTTCTACATGATAATGCAGAACAAATTATAAGGAACCACGAGGTTCCTATAATGTGGTCACCAAATAGAATTGCAGGTTTTAACTTTTATGGCACTATTGGAGTTTGCATAGCAATAAAGAGTGAGAGAGATTTGTTATCATGTGGCATACCAGATTTTGACAGTGTACTAAATCCCCATGGATATGTACTACCTTTCAATGAGGGTTATATAAAGGCAATGTCTATGAGTGTACCAGATGCCCCTGTGTACTTTCCACAAGCTTTCAGTTTTCATATGTACCCAACACATACATTGAAGCAGGTACTTATTAGTCAAAGGAATTGGGACTACATGGTGCCACCAGGAAGCAGTCTTCTGAATGTACCTTTTAAACTGCAACCTCAAGGGAATGCCCCAGAACTGCAACTACCCTTCAAACTGCATCCTCAAGGGAATGCCTAGGAACTTCAACTCCAAGATTTTCAGTACTTCGTTGTGATTGATTTTGAGGCAACTTGTGACGTGGGTACACGTCTTAGTCCACAAGAGATAGTGTTTTTTTTATTTATCTCATATCTGGTTCTTATTTGTGGCGATTTCCTTTCCATTTATGCAGATTATGAACAATGGAAAAGAGGGGTCGCGCCCTCCATTTCCATCCACTTCTTTTCATGATCATTCCAAGATGGAGAAAAAGGAATGTTTTGATAATTGCAAGATCCATTACCGTTTCGTCTCAAACGATCTTCAGACATTCTCAATGTAAGAGAATACTTATCGTTATACTTGAAGAAGCGTATTGAATGACCACTGACCCAGGACCGACGAGGATATGACAAAGATGAATCCTAGTCTTCCAGGCTTGAGTAAGAGACAAGCCCAAATTTCTCTAATTGCCAGACCGAGTACCACTCTGAGGAAAGCCAGAATTGCCCAAAAAACACCTTCAAAATCCAAAGTTGAGAATGTAAAACAGCCCACAGAAGCAGACTAACAAAAATCAAAAGGATGTGATACCCAAACTCCCATCTACAAGCCTAAACATAAAGATATGATAGGTCACTAGGTTAGACTTAGGAATATACAGTATTAAATAATTGTTTTTCTGGCTGATGTGTTCTAACTTTTTCTACATGATACTGCAGAAAAAATTATAAGGAACCACGAGGTTCCTATAATGTGGTCACCAAATAGAATTGCAGGTTTTAACTTTTATGGCACTGTTGGAGTTTGCATAGCAATTAAGAGTGAGAGAGATTTGTTATCATGTGGCATACCAGATTTTGACAGTGTACTAAATCCCCATGGATATGTACTACCTTTCAATGAAGGTTATATAAAGGCAATGTCTATGAGTGTACCAGATGCCCCTGTGTACTTTCCACAAGCTTTCAGTTTTCATACGTACCCAACACATACATTGAAGCAGGGACTTATTAGTCAAAGGAATTGGGACTACATGGTGCCACCAGGAAGCAATCTTCAGAATGTACCTTTTAAACTGCAACCTCAAGGGAATGCCCCGGAACTGCAACTACCTTTCAAACTGCATCCTCAAGGGAATGCCTAGGAACTTCAACTCCAAGATTTTCAGTACTTCGTTGTGATTGATTTTGAGGCAACTTGTGACGTGGGTACACGTCTTAGTCCACAAGAGATAGTGTTTTTTTTATTTATCTCATATCTGGTTCTTATTTGTGGCGATTTCCTTTCCATTTATGCAGATTATGAACAATGGAAAAGAGGGGTCGCGCCCTCCATTTCCATCCACTTCTTTTCATGATCATTCCAAGATGGAGAAAAAGGAATGTTTTGATAATTGCAAGATCCATTACCGTTTTGTCTCAAACGATCTTTAGACATTCTCAATGTAAGAGAATACTTATCGTTATACTTGAAGAAGCGTATTGAATGACCACTGACCCAGGACCGACGAGGATATGACAAAGATGAATCCTAGTATCCATATCAAGAGTCAAGAGGAGTGTTTCTGCTGAAGACGTTATTTTCCCTTAAAGGAATTGGTGACTGGAAATAGGTTTATAACTCTATTACAATTTTGTCATGTCAATTAAGTTGATTGGATCCATGCCTTCTTTACTTGAAAGGTGATGGGTGGTAAGGTGGACATTTATCTGAAATGAAATTTTATTAGCATCCACGGAAATCCCTGAACATCTACACGAGGACTAAAGCAATCACAGTTTTACGAAGAATTTATCTCCCCTTTAACTCCAATCTATAAGGGATCTAAAAGTATATCCGGTTACACTGTATATATTCCGTGTCTAAACCGTCTAAACATGTTCTCTGATATTGCAAGACATCTTTCATGTAGATGGCAACTTGCTTGGCAGAGAAGCAAAACAAACTCTGTATAGTCTTCACATCCCACTTTATTAAGCGTTTTTCTCTTATCTGGTCGTCTCTTGCAGAGTTCAACATCACATGTACATTATCTTCAATTATTTCAAATCTTAATATTGCTATAGAGATGAAAGTACACGCTTGATTTGTAGATATCTCTTCGTAGATAACAACAGATAATAGCATTTGAGCTCTTCTGCAATAGTAGGTTGAATCTATGGATTGTCAAGTCTGTGGCTAGCTCTGGCTAGTGGAGCTTAAGATGCATGCCATTTTACTATAGACTGTTTAAAGCTTTGTAGTTATTTGATTTTTAAGGTGTACCTCTTTGCATCCAATGTACAATGCTGCAGGTTTTCAGTTTTGTTTAATTTGTTTGCTTTGCTTTGATGCAAGTAAATTGTAATTTATAATTAGATCACTCGCGACTTTAAAAATTTGCCAAAAATCACCAGTTCAAATTGAACATCCTTAAATTTGTTACATCCAGAGTACTTGGAGCACTGACTTATCATATGTATGCAGCCTATGGAGGATTTTCTTTGTTAACCTAGGTTTTAATTTAGGATGTCTTGAAGCATGCAACATAAGTGGTTCTGAGCACTTCTATAATCTTCATTTACAATCAAAATGGCAAACAAAAGTTGGCAAGTATTGCAAGAGTCTAATTATTTTTATTATTTCTTTTGTGAGATTCTGGCGTTGTATTGTTTTTATTTTTATCTAATAGCCATTTTATTCTAATTCATTGGTGCTCATTTTTCATGGGCCTTAGATGTTACCAAGAATATAGATGTCCTATTGCTATTAATAAAGTCTTCATGCCTTCACAGAAATTTGTGCATTTACGGAACTTCCTGGTAATCCATATCCCAAAGCTCCCAGAATTGCCCTAATGGAGTATACATGGCAAACATCCAAAAGGAATCCCTTCAGCAAACAAATATAAAAGGATAAGTCAAAGTCTTCCAGGCTTGAGTAAGAGACAAGCCCAAAGTTCTCTAATTGCCAGACCGAGTACCACTTTGAGGAAAGCCAGAATTGCCGAAAAAACACCTTCAAAATCCAAAGTTGAGAATGCAAAACAGCCCACAGAAGCAGACTAACAAAAATCAAAAGGATATGATACCCAAACTCCCATCTACAAGCCTAAACATAAAGATATGATAGGTCACTAGGTTAGACTTAGGAATATACATTATTAAATAATTGTTTTTTTGGCTGATGTGTTCTAACTTTTTCTCCATGATAATGCAGAACAAATTATAAGGAACCACGAGGTTCCTATAATGTGGTCACCAAATAGAATTGCAGGTTTTAACTTTTATGGCACTGTTGGAGTTTGCATAGCAATAAAGAGTGAGAAAGATTTGTTTTCATGTGGCATACCAGATTTTGATAGTGTACTAAATCCCCATGGATATGTACTACCTTTCAATGAAGGTTATATAAAGGCAATGTCTATGAGTGTACCAGATGCCCTTGTGTACTTTCCACAAGCTTTCAGTTTTCATATGTACCCAACACATACATTGAAGCAGGGACTTATTAGTCAAAGGAATTGGGACTACATGGTGCCTCCAGGAAGCAGTCTTCAGAATCTACCTTTTAAACTGCAACCTCAAGGAAATGCCCCTGAACTGCAACTACCTTTCAAACTGCATCCTCAAGGTAATGCCCAAGAACTTCAACTCCAAGATTTTCAGTACTTCATTGTGATTGATTTTGAGGCAACTTGTGACGTGGGTACACGTCTTAGTCCACAAGAGATTGTGTTTTTTTTTATTTATCTCATATCTGGTTCTTATTTGTGGCGATTTCCTTTCCATTTATGCAGATTATGAACAATGGAAAAGAGGGGTCATGGCCTCCATTTCCATCCACTTCTTTTCATGATCATTCCAAGATGGAGAAAAAGGAATGTTTTGATAATTGCGAGATCCATTACCGTTTCGTCTCAAACGATCTTCAGACATTCTCAATGTAAGAGAATACTTATCGTTATACTTGAAGAAGTGTATTGAATGACCACTGACCCAGGACTGACGAGGATATGACAAAGATGAAATGTAGGTGTTATATATAATGTGCTAAAAGGGAACTACCGAAGATGAAATATAAGTGTTATATATAATATGCTAAAAGGGAACTACCGTTGTTAAATCGCTTTCATTATATAGAATATATGTTTATCCAACTCGATTTGCAGTTTTCTAAATCGTCAACATTTAAAATTTCATCTTTTTGTGCTTATCACTTCAAATCCTGATTTTAGATTGGAATTCATCCATGGTTCTCAGCTAAGACCAATCAAATTATCAAGGAAATTAATCCTCTAATCTTACTATAATAGAGATCAAATTTTGTTACTTTTACGAGGTGCCCTAAAGATTTGTTGCAAACGCTGGTCATAATAGGGCTCGCATAGTGTTGGTATTCTAGCCTTTTGAATTCTTATTGTACATCATAGATGTATTTCATGTCAAATATAATAAATCTCAGGAGCCACTAACTACTGACAGACATTCGTTTTGAAGTAATAATGTTACTGTTATGAAATATCTTCTTAAAGTTGCTCCAGAATTTTGTGCCATGCGTACTTTTTTCAATAAACAGTTGGGAAATCCCATGAAGATGAGACAACTCAGGTAGCAAGATGCGTGCTTGGAAACAAAAGAAATAAATTTAAAACGTGGTTGGGAGAGCTCAAGAAACTATGTTATCACAAATAGGTTAATACCCATACTATAAAAGGAGATTGAAATTAAATGCAAGGTGCACACAGAATATTAAATGATAGTACCATGTTTAGATCATCTTCTGTATTTTTGCATTTTTTGAACAGATTCAAATGGACATGAAGTTTGTCGGGGTAAAAATCCAAAAAAAGTGGCCCAAATTCTAGTGATAAGGAGGGGCAGCAACGCAGGTAATTTCCACTGCAACTTGATTCCATATTTTTACAAGTTCTTAACATAAATGGTAATTTTTTATTAAATGGCTGTTCACAAGTCAACATCTCTTTCTACCTGTTGTAGAGATTCTTTAACTTTAATTGACCTGTTATTATAGTTAGAAGGTTATTTGTCAAATTTCATATCATAGCTATTTAAGTCTTGTCACAACCTATTGCTTATTTCCCATTTCATATCTATGATATCTTTGTCTTATTGCCGCCTTATTATATGTAATGGTTTTTTCTTCAACGAAAATGGGCACAAAGTTTCTTTAGCCAAAATTTAAGGTTCTTTCACATGCCACACCCTCATTATTTGAGTATCCTTATCCTACAACACCTCCAAAAAAAATTTCTACAATAAAAATGCCAATGGTTGTTTTGTATCTATTAGCAAAGGCTAATGTGAGAACAAAGAAAGAAAAAAATCAGAAAATTGCTATGGATGAGGGAAAGATTTTTGGTGAAGAAGGACCAATGAAAGGCCCAAAATCTAGTGATAAGGAGGGGGAAGCAATGCATGTAATTTCCACCTACAACTTGATTCCGTACTTTTACAAGTTCTTAACGTAAATAGGATATTTTTATTAAATGGAAGTTCATAAGTCAACATCTATTTCTAGATTTTGTAGAGCTACTTTTCCATTCATTGAACTGTTATTATGATTAGAAGTTTATTTGTCAAATTTAGTATCATAGCTATTTTAGTCTTGTCGCCAATTATTGGTTATTTCCCATTTCATTTCTATCATATCTTTGTCTTATTGTCACCTTATTATATGTAATGGTTTTTTCTTCAGTGAAAATGGGCACAAACGTTCTGTATAGAATATTATAGTTGAGATCTAGGAATGGAGTGTATCACACCATTGTTGTTCATGGTCATGGTTGTATTCAGAAAATCAGGGTCAATTTAACATTGTTATTTGAAGTTTATTTCTCCATTTTATGATCTTGGGCTTCTTCTTAATTTTTCCATCTACATAACCCACTCTTCCTCTATGCTTATTCAGGTTAATTTAATTTTTGCAAGTGGATATTGCATCTTCAGTAGCCATTTTGTGAAATTATCTCAAATGTACCTTCAACATTATTATTTGTGTACTCATAGGTGATCAAAAGCCTATTTTCTAAACCTTTATATTGTTATTTTTCATGGTAATAAATGTTGACTAAATGATCTTGAACATTGTAAATATATCATTTGTGAAACATTATAATGTTGTTGATTTTACAAGACACATCAAGCTACTAGTTCATTTTCTATTGGCTTGCCTTACGGCATTTTCTTTGCAACATTAGGTGCAAATGCTAGTAATATTTCATTTAAAAAAAGATCGTGATAACAATTTAATAAAATTATAATATTTTATTAAAAAAAGAAAATGCAAGTTTTATTGAAATAATGTTAATAATTTAATAAAATTATGTAATTATAGATATTTTCAAAGAATATAATTTAAGTTATTACAGAGTTTTGATTCCCATCCAAAAAAATAGAGTAAACTTTTTAAAATATAAAATAATATTTTAAAATTCTAAATATTATTTAAATAATCAATTAATCATAATCAATCTAATAAAGTAGAAAGTAATCTAATAAAGTAAAAAGTATATTGGAATGATTTGTAGCTTAAATATTATTTAGGTAAGCTAATTGAACCAAATTTATTCAACTTATTAATTTAGTTTATATATATATATATATATATATATAATTTTTTAAATTTAATTCTAAAATATATAAAAAAAAAATTAATTTTAATTTTAGTTATATAAATAATTTATACCAATAACTAATTTCCATTATCATGAAAAAAAAATTAAAATAAAATTTATAAATATAAACTTATAAATAAAGACCAACGAAAAAATTAAAATCAATAAATGATATTTAAAATAATAATAATAAAAAACTCTAAAAAAATAATACTTAAAAAAACTTAAAATATACGCATAAAAAATTATTCATAAATTAAATTATATAATAATATTTTTAATTACAAAAATTCAATTTAATAATTATAAACATTGAAACGAGATGGCGAGTGAATGAAATAACAAAGCAACTGGGCTCTTGCAGAGCAGGGACGTCTTCCTGGAATAACGGGTCGGTGGAAGGAGTAGCTCTTAAAATAATAATAATAAAAAACTCTAAAAAAATAATACTTAAAAAAACTTAAAATATACGCATAAAAAATTATTCATAAATTAAATTATATAATAATATTTTTAATTACAAAAATTCAATTTAATAATTATAAACATTGAAACGAGATGGCGAGTGAATGAAATAACAAAGCAACTGGGCTCTTGCAGAGCAGGGACGTCTTCCTGGAATAACGGGTCGGTGGAAGGAGTAGCTCTTAAGATAGATGTTCTTATGGACAATTTTACATATTGTTTATGCACCAACATTGGGCTTTAAGATCCATAATTGCGCTGGGCAACTTTAGATATTGTTGATGCACCAAGATTGGGCTCTAAGATCCATATTGCGCCCTTCCAACGGGGATTGGGGAGTGGGGATTGAAACGAACACGAGTGTGGAGAGAGGTTCAAAATATTATAGACATCCAATTTATTAAAAAATTAAATTATGTAATATAATAATATTTTTAATTATATATATATATATATATATATTAAATAAAATATAAATCAAATATATTTATTAATTAAATTATGTAAAATAATATTATTTTTAATTATAAATATAAAATTAATTGTTTGTATTAAAATTAATGGTTTGTATTAATTGGATTTATAGTAAAATTTATAGTAATTTTTTATTTATTTTTATAAATATAGTATTATATGTAAAAATAACCAATTTCATTAATATAAATTTCTTTATTATCTTTAGAAATTTAAATGTAAATTTAATTTTTTTCCTTATAATTCTATTAATAATAAAAAACTATAATTTATTAATAAAAAAAATATTATATAAAGTTGTTGACTGTCCACTATTTTGAGATTGGTTATTATTAGAAATTTATTTATAAATTAAATTATATAATAATAATAATACTTTTAATTACAAAAATTAAATATAATAATCATAAACATTGAAACGACAGGGCGAGTGAATGAAATTGAAGGCGACTAGAGTCATCTTTAGCTTTTTCTCGACTCTTAAAAAATGAAAAAGCAAATTGTGTCAAAGTGTCATAAAATTTATTTAAATCGTAATAACCTCACTGTTCCCTCGTTGGTCTTAGGGTAAGAAAATGGAGTCCACCATTCAAGGATTTCCCCATGGAGGAATCCTGCTCCCTTTTCCTCTAGGGGAGATGTTGGTGCACCTCATATGGCTACATTGACCCTTCCAGGGCTTGCAATTGCCCTGCCAATATACTTTTTCTCGACCTCTACCGTTCAAAACGCCTTGATTCTCGATCAATCAACTCAGCAACCAGCTGATACTAGAGTTGCCCAAATCGAAGGCGACTAGAATCGTCTTTAGCTTTTTCTCGTCTCTTGAAAATTGAAAAAGCAAGTTGTGTCGAAGTGTCATACAATTTATTCAAATCGGAATAACATCACTGCTCCCTCGTTGGTCTCAGTTTGACAAAATGTTGTTCGCCAATCAAGGATTTCCCCTGCTCCCTTTTCCTCTAGGGGAGATGTTGGTGTACCTCATATGGCTACATTGTCCCTTCCAGGGCTTGCACTTCGCCTCCTGCTATGGCTTTTCTCAACCTCTGTCGTTCAAAACACCATGATTTTTGGGCAATCAAATCAGCAACCACATGGCGCTTCGTGGAAGTATGCTTAAAAAAAAATGAACGTATAAAGATGTTGTAATAAATATCTTTCTTCATTATGTTTATAAGCTTAGATGCCCACTCATTTAGAAAAAAACTAAACATGCTTCCTTCAACATTTTTGTGTTTTGTTTTGTACCAGAAAATGACATCAAACCTCACTGAAAATGCAATTTCCTCAATGTTATCTGGATCAACTCATATTCAACCATACCTGCAAATTGCTGAGCTTGAGCCAATACAACCAATGCAAAAATCAACTCCACGATATCGTACTGCAATTTCAGACGGAACACATAAGAAACACATCATGCTTCCAAAAGATTTCAATGATCTCGTAGCAACAGGCTTGCTACAAAAGGGTTCTATTATAAATGTTAAAAGTTGGACTACCTCAGCTATTGGTCCTTCAACGTAAGTTTGTTATAAATTTCTTATTTCAAATTTAACATTCTTTTACTTATAACACAACCGCTTCTAACAGTTATTCCTTTGACTCTCATTTGTCGTGTAGGTCTATAAAGCTAATAGACTTTGAAATATCTACTTCATTTGCACCCTTAATTGGCAATCCAAAAACTATGAGTATCCCCATCACATCTGATGAAAACTCTCCATCCTCATCGGATCCACATCCTCCATCAAAAAGGCCCTGCCCTCTTCCAACTACTCCAACCCCGTCCGTTCAACCGGTTCAAATTCCCATCAAATCGTTAAACCCTTACCACTCAAACTGGTGCATAAAAGGATACGTCCAAAGGAAAACAGCTCTTCGACAGTTTCAGAATCAATACGGACCCGGTAAAGTGTTTGGCTTTGACCTGTTCGATATAGAGGGTGGAGAAATACATATTACATGTTTCAACAATGTCGCAGATTATTTTTTCGACAAAATCCAAAATGGAAATGTCTACATTGTTTCTAAAGGGAATGTGAAAATGGCTAATAAGCAATACAACCACTTGAACAATGACTGGGAAATTTTGTTGAATGCAACATCTACCATAGAACATGTTGCCAGTGAAAAAAAACATAATCCAGCAGTGCAATTCAGTATAAAATCAATTGATGATATCAGAACAACAAATGTCAACTCCATTGTTGATATTTTGGGTGTTGTCACAAACATTTCCAGTGTATGCACTATACGTAGAAAAGATGGCTCTGAAGTCAATAAACAAACAATACAGCTTCAAGACATGTCAGGGTATAGCATAGATGCAATCTTTTGGGGCGATAATTTTAATGCCGTTTCACAGGAAATCTCCTCCCTATGTGCTACAGGCAATAACCCCATCATTGCAATCAAATCTGCACATGTTGGAGAATTTAATGGGAAAAATATCGGCACTACAACGAGATCCATTGTTCTTGTAGATCCTGACATTGAAGAGGCCCATACGCTAAAGTCGTGGTTTAAAAAAGAAGGCTCGACTGCTGCTTCAACATCTTTGACAACAAGATCTCCTTTTTGCCCCCAACAAAAAAAAATAACAATTGTTGACATTTACAGTATGGATTCCTTAGAGAAACCAACATTTTTCCAATTAAAGGGCACAATAACAAAAATTGGTATGGATAGTTTTTACTACATTTCTTGCCCGTCGATTGTTGGTGGGAAAAAATGCATGAAAAAACTTATTCCACAAAATACAGGGGTGTGGTTCTGTCCAAAATGCAACGCTGAAGTAAGCGACTGTGATTACAGATACTTATTGAAAATCGACATACAGGATCACACTGGTGAATTGGCTTCAACTGTTGCTTTCGAAGACGCGGGCTCTACAATTCTTGGAAATAATGCCAAAGACTTCTATCTATTATCTTCAGATCCAGAACTAATCAAGGAAATTGTCTCTAGAGCTCTATGGACAGATCATATCTTCACACTTTCGGTGAAGACAGAAACTTTTAAAGAAGTCCCACGATTGAAATGCGTTATCATAAAACAAGAAAAACTGCATTTCACGACAGAATGTAAAAACATCATTCGAGAAATTCAGAGCATCTCGACATTGTAGATAAATATTGCAGAATGTGTTCCTTGCTTTTTGGCAATTCCTATTGTCCAATTTTATAAATACAACTTTACAAGATATATTGTTGCATGTCTTCTTATGAAAATTTCTTATATACCATTGAAATAAATATTTCTTCTCCATTGTATCTAGCATTATGTTTGTAGACAAAATCACATTTTTTTTTTCCTTTTATCAACTTTACACATAAAACTACCTACATGTATGCAGAAAAAATACTAATACGTTCTTTCAAAAACATTTCTCAAATAAAAAAATTCACATGCCACTATTCAGAACTTAGTTTTTTTTCCCCTTCTTTCGCTTTCGCTTGTATTTTTTACCCTTCTTTCGCTTTCATACAATAACGTGGTTGTTGTCTCTAAATAACATTCTTGTTTTCCCCTCCCTTGCTTATAGGTACCATAAATTTTGCGAATGGCTTCTTCTTCTAATAATGAACGTGCTCGAAGATACTATGCAACAAATAAAGAACGAATAAATGCACGGCGTCGTGAGCTTTACCAAGCAAAAAAAAACAACATAGAATGTCAAAAACACAAAAAACAAAAGGGTGACCAACCTTCCTCGTCTGAAATGGCCCACCCTGAAAACAATCCTCCCTTGCAATTATCAGGCTCTTTATCTTCTCAGCAAACCTCTCAAACAAATACATCCATGCCTCGTTGCCCTAACCCCTCCTTTGCACATGCTTTCAGCAACGTTTATACCGATCAAGCACATCGAGATTTCCGTTCAAAGCTTGATAAACTTCCACCTAAATGCCCATGCTCCATTTGTCTTGAATCATATCCTGGAATACATATCCGCAATTCCAACCACATGGATTGCTGCTCTAGATGCGCCTCTGAAACAAAGGGTCATCGCTTCTCATTATCAAACAACATGGACCCTGGCCCTCAACCAGCTGCCCTTACGTCTCTTTCGCAAATAGAAGAAATGCTCATTGCTAGGGTTAACCCTATACTGCAGGTAACACATGCACGTGGTGGCCAGTATAAATACAGTGGCCACACAATTTGTTTTCCTCAAGACATAACAAAAATCGCAAACATGTTGCCACGACGTGTTGAGCACTTGGACATCCTAATTGTCACGCGTCATAGTAATGACCATAAGGCTTATGATTTCATTGTCAGTAGACATCGCGTTCTCGCTGCATTGGAATACAAATTGGCTAATGACCCATACTATAAGAATGTTCGTATTGATTCCAATGCACTGGCATCCTTACCAGCAATCCCCACCGATGTCTCCTCCTCCCTTCACCATTCCAATACTACAGAAACCACTATTCGCCTTCCACTTGAACCACCCCATGAGCTCACCGAAGATTTCATAGACCCATCTGCTGGCCAAACATCATCGTTCATACCCATCATACCCAATACAAATACAGAAATCTAAGAAATCCGCCATTATTTGCATACTTACAACCACCAATCTGATACTACAATTGAGTGGCCAACAATTGGTTTATCGCCAGTCAATGAATACAACACAGAAGGTCTACTCTCTATGGCTTTCCCCGCCCTTTTCCCAACAGGCACTGCAATGCCAAATCAGCCAAGAATGAAAGCAGTGCAGTTACATGAATATGCACTTCATCTCATACGTTACTACGATAACAGATTTGGAAGCCACCCACGCTTTCGTTATTATATATATAATCTCATGATGCGGCATCGCAGTCAAGCAACAGCGTCGATTTTTGTGAAAAAAAGCATCACAGATAACTTTCCAATATCTATTCAAGATCTAAACATCCGATTAGAACAATTTCCAGATGAGCACTTGGCGGAGCAAGTCATGCGATTCGGTAGCTCTTTACGTGGAACAAGGTCATTTTGGCACAAAGCTAAAAATGAACTAATGGACATGATATCTCAACTCGGTTGCCCGACATTCTTCTTCACATTAAGTGCAGCTGATACAAAATGGCCTGATCTTCATGCAGTCATGCCCGGATGTCTTCCTATTGATATTGGAAAACAACAAAAGTGGAGAAATGATAACATTATCTCTAACCCACATTTAACATCGCTATATATGCACCATAGATTCACAGCATTTCGTGAGATTATCTTGGAGAAACACCTGAATACAAAAGATTACTGGTACAGGTACGCATTCTACCGCATTTTTTTTCCTCCAAGAACTCTAAACATCATTCCTCACCTGTTGCAAAATTATCTTACAAAAAACGCATTCTTGTTAGGTATGAATGGCAACATAGGGGATCTGCGCACATCCATGGTTTCCTTTGGATAGAAAATGCACCTGATATGGAGAATCTCAACTGGGAAGACACAGAAGCAGTCGATATTGCAAGGCAGTTCTTCGACAAATATATTTCCGCTTGGAACCCTCGTGCTCCTTCGAATTCAAACCAACCAAATGCTTGGACAAATCCCGAAGACCCTTGCCTGTTCTCCACACCGCAAATCTTCAGAACCAATCCTTTCAGTGACTATGAACAACTCGTCAATTGTGTTGAACGTCACACAAAATGCTCAGAAAGCACGTGCCTAAGAAAAAATGGATCCTCACTCCAATGTCGTTATAAAGCACCGTGGGAATTACATCCAAAATCAGCCTTATTCATTGATTCCAATGGCCAAAAAACATACACCCCTGCTCGGAACGACGATCGACTCAATAGCCATAACCCTACCATCCTATCTATTTGGCGTGCAAATGTTGACTACCAACTAGTGCTCTCCATACACGCTGTACAAAAATATATCGCCAAATATGCATCCAAAGCAGAAAAAAAATCTGAAAGCTTCCACGACATGCTACGTAGAATTGTCCTTGCTTCACCCATTGCTGACCCAGCAACATCTGCATTTCGAAAATTTCTTGCTGAAACCCTTGTTGATCGTGACATTGGAGCCCAAGAAACCTGCCATATGCTGCAAAAATTACCGTTAACATTATGTAGTCGCCCATTCATTTCTTTAAATGTAAACCAAAAAATTCTTATGCGCCTTCCACAAACGGACGCCGCCTCCACTACATCCCCGCACTTCATAGATACATATATCCAACGCCCTTCTACCCTGGAGTCCACATCACTAATAGAGTTGGCAAGATCCTAGTCATATGATCCTCGTCGCAAAACAAGCAAATGGAAACAAAGGCCTACAAAGGCAATTGTTCGGGTCATACCACGTTACTCCTCCATACCATCCACAACAGAACCTTGCTACGCTGACTTTTGCAGGGTTGAGCTTATGCTATACAAACCTTTTCGCCGTATCGTACAAGATATAGGAGATTCTACTGCAGAATTCATCACAAATTGGCAAACATTTCGTCCATTCTACAATCCTTGGCATCAACACCGCACACTATCTGATATTGAATCTGTCGCAAATGATACCTCAACTATGAATGAAGCCAATCTAGCAGACGCCATGGAAATAAATGAATGGGAATTACTTTCCCAATTACACCCTACAAATGAGCTTCTCATAAACGACCTTGACATGCTTGGTCTTCGTGGCTTTGATGACACCCATAACTGGAATCATACCACTATCCCATTGGATCTACAAAATAATGCAATACAATTCATTGAGAATAGCCGCTCCATCCACCGCATTCTTCAAACACATCAACATACCCTGCCGACCCTTCCTACATTATCTCCAATGCAAAGAAAAGCTCTAACTATTGTTTTTAATCATTTTGCTAGGAAGGATTATTTACCCGCTCTCAGAATGATAATACAAGGCACTGCTGGTACGGGAAAATCCCTCCTTATTAATTGCATCAAAGATATGCTCATAGGCCTTGCAAGCCTGGAACCTTCACCGATCATGCTCCTCGCCCCTACAGGGGTTGCTGCCTTCAACATACAAGCATCGACAATCCATTCTGCTTTGCACCTTCCTATAAAGGATCTTATTCCGTTAGAAGGTAGTGCTCTTGCAAAATTCCAGGAAGAACTCAAGCATATAAGATACATACTGATCGATGAAATGAGCTTCATTGGGCCAAAGCTTCTCAGCCATATTGATGAACGTCTTCGCGAGGCATTTCCCCACCAAAGAAACACTCCTTTCGGTGGTTGTTCCATAATATTGGTTGGTGATCTCGGTCAGCTACCACCCGTCAAAGACATACCTCTGTATGCAGGGACGAGCCATGGAAGCGCACTGTGGAACACCTTCAACACAGTCATCACATTGGACACAATATTTCGTCAACAAGGCGACGACATCGCACAGGTTACTTTCAGGAACATTCTCCAGAACATTAGAGATGCAAATCCAACAATCGATGACTACAACATACTCATGTCGCGCACAGATTCCTTTTTATCAGAAGAAGAAATATGTTCATTCCATGATTCCATGCATCTATTTCCAACAAATGCTCAAACAACGGTCCATAATAAGCAAATGATGAAATCTCTTAACACTCCTATCGCACGATCCATTGCTGAAGATGACACCACATATTCCAGTCTTTCCCCTGAAGATGAGCAACTTGAGCGAATTGTATTGCTATGCAATGGCGAAAAAGTTATGTTGACTTCCAACCTTTGGGTTTCAGCCGGTCTTGTTAATGGTTCCCTTGGAAAAATTGTAACCATCTTTTACAAAGAATCAACTGCACCACCACAAATTCCAACATTTGTTGTCGTAGATTTCCCCAAGTACATTGGGCCTCTTTGGGATGAAAGAAACCCCACTCACTTGCCTATTCCAACAGTAAAAAGAAATGGTCGTGCACAAATTCCACTGAAGATGGCTTGGGCTTTAACCATACATAAATCTCAAGGTATGACCCTTCCGAAAGCAACAATTGACATTGGAAAAACAGAACGTCAAGGTCTCACATTCACAGCTATTTCAAGAGTGCCTTCTCTGCAAGATCTCCGGATTAACCCCGCATTCAGTTTCGATCGTTATAGTAAAATGAAGGACAACAAAAACATTGCTCGCAGAAAACACGCAGAGGAAATTCTCCGTTCAATGCCGCCTCCAGATAATCTGCTCCAACCCGTACTTTGACATCGCCAAAAGGTTTCCTCCATTTATTTGCCTCATTCTATTTCTTAACATACTTTCCATATCTTTCAACAACAACAAACTTTAATCATTATTAGTAAATAAGCAAATATTAGAATGTCTTTATATTGTCTATACATCTCATTCTTACCTTTTCTTTCTTTTGCAACAGGCCACATGGGCTCAGAAATAACATAACTACACAACTACATGTAGATTGGCAAGCAAAAAAACTGCGTCTCCAGCTGTGCATTGACCTCCAATGGTGTTCAATATGCCGTTATTCACCATGCATCTTCCACTAACAATATATGCATCCCCATAGCAAAGGTAACTTCATTACCATTCATTCCAGATTCATTTTAACGCAACTCACCTGCAGAGTATTGCTAATAAATTTCTGCAACTGGTTTACATATTACTAATTCTAACAAAATATAAATTTTGCAGGTCCATTGCTGCTTCTTCAGGCCTTCGCTGCCTCCACCATGTTTTCATACAACTTCAAATATGGAATGACAAGCACAATGTTCTTTAGACTATTATATTCCTTCTCGAACCTCTTTTGTTACGATTCACTGTTTGTATTTTCCATTTCAAACTTGAAAAAAGATGTTTCAAGATCGAATACCGTTTTCATTGTTTGTTTCCTCACAACTATTTGTGTTTTCCATTTCTATCTTTAAAAAGAATGTTACAACACACTTTGTATTTTCCATTTCAAACTTTAAAAAGGATGTTACAATACAATATTTGTATTTTCCATTTCACACTTAAAAAAGGATGTTTCAACATCAAATAACATTTTGATAGTTCATGTCCCCCCAACTATTTGTGTTTCCCGTTTCAAACTTAAAAAAGGGATGTTTCGACATCAATGCCATTTTGATAGTTTATTTCCTCACAACCATTTCATTGTCAATGGGTTTTAACATATTTTGTTTACAAAATCAATTGACTTTAATGATTATAATACATGTTTTCAATATATCTTCATATTAATTTAATTTTCAATTTCAGTAATGATTTCTTAAATAGCCCTTTCCAAATCAACATGGTTGCTTGGTTGTTGTTCGCATATTAATTTAATTTCCCATTTGAACAATGATTTCTTAGATAGCCCTTTCCAAATCAATATGGTTGCCCGATTGTTGTTCACATGGACTCGTTCATTTATCTTCACCTTTAACTCCACAGTTTTTCCCAACAACAAAAAAAGGTCTCTAAACAGGTTCAATGCATATTTATGTCTCCTTGCATTCCATTTCAACGGTTTTCGGCATCGCTCCCTCAAATAAAAGCTCGAATTCATCGACCCTTGCTTCCAAAAAAGCCCGCAAAAGCCTATCACATTTCAATATTCTTCCACACACTATGCCTTACGGCGTTTTCTTTGCAACACTAGGTGCAAATGCTAGTAATAATACTTTTAATTACAAAAATTAAATATAATAATCATAAACATTGAAACGACAGGGCGAGTGAATGAAATAGACAAAAACAACCGGGCTTATGCACAAGAGGGACGTCTTCCCGGAAAAACGGGTCGGTGGAAGGAGCAGGTCAGAAGATAGATGTTCTTATGGACAATTTTAGATATTGTTTATCCACCAAGATTGGTCTTTAAGATCCATAATTGTGCCGTTCCAACAGGGATTGGGCAGTGGGGATTGGAAACGAACAAGCGAGTGTGGAGAGAGGTTCAAAATATTATACACCTCAAATTTATTCATAAATTAAATGATCTAATATAATAATATTTTTAATTATAAAAATTATAAATATTAAATAAAATATATATCAAATTTATTCATAAATTAAATTATGTAATATAATAATATTTTTAATTATAAAAAATAAATATAAAAATTATAAATATAAAATTAATTGGATTTGTAATAAAAGTTTAGTAATTTTTTACAATTTCTTAATTTATCTATATAAATTTTTTATTGTTTTTAAAAATTTAAATGTAAATTTAATGTTTTTTTTACAATTTTATTAATAATAAAAAATTATACAAAGTTGTTGAGTGTCCATCATTTTCAGATTGGTTATTATTACTATGCTCTAAAAAAAAGTTTTGACACTATAACCTCAAATAAGTGTTGACTTGTTATTATTAAAATCAGCTACAATCATTATCATTTTTCCCATAGTGTCAACTTTTGTAATTGCATTGTGTTTCAACATACGAAATCCAACCATAAACAAATAAAATTAGGGTTTTGTTATCATTTGGTCAATGGAGGGGTTTGGTAAGTGTCAACTTTTGTAATTGCATTGTGTTTCAACATTCCAAATCTAGACATAAACAAATGAAATTAGGGTTTTGTTATCATTTGGTCAATGGAGGGGTTTGGAATTGCAGCGTTACTTTACGGCCTATGCCTATAGGCTAATAGCATGATTTGTGGCCAAGACATGCTCGGACCTTTTTAAAGTACCCTAGAATGCCATGAAGAATAATTGATAGTCTCCTGGCTACCCTGGCTAGGTTTATAACCTATAAAGAAGTTGATGAAGTTTATAACCAAGGCAGAAATTGATGAAGTTGGACAACAAATCAAGAGATTTTTTAATAAGTTATTGTAAGTTATGGGAAGTCTAAAGTAACATAACCATCCCTTCTTAACTTTTTAGTCAACTCCCTAATCCACTTTTTGCCGTCCATAATTTCTATATTATTAAAGTTTTTATAAATAAACAATAAATGTAATATAATCTGTTACCAATAAATTTATAATAAATATAATATAATCCACCCATTTAAGATGGGTGTTTTATTCTTTTTTCTATTCAAAATTCATTATTTAGAAAATGAAAGAGAAACCTACATCTATATCCTATGACTAACTAACTAATTTAAAAAATGAAAACTAAACCTACTTGTTTAATGAAGAATTGAATTTTCTATTTTTTTGAGCACATTTGATAAACATCCGTAACCATTCCATTTTCTGGTAATTTGAAAAATCTATCTAATAATTTAAAAATTCTTAAATATTGCATCAACCCAATTAAAAAAGAGCACAAATTTAAATAGATCTAGTAGATCCACGGGCAAAAGGAAAAGTTATATGTTTCTTATGGGGAAATAAAAAGCCAAAACTGAGATGAAACCAAATTGAAAAACATCGCCAGCCAATTTAGCGACTGAGTTACATCCTTCTGTTGTTCAAACAATGAAACAAATAGTTATATATACCACAGATCTAATTGCTTGGAAGTGCACATATGCCTACTCTCTACGTTCATTATTATTTGGGTGCGCTCGAACCCTGAGGCCATATCAAACTAATTGAAAAGCTCGGCTTCTTCCTTTTATTAGGAGATAAGTACACCAACCAATTTCTGTTTTCAGCGAAAGGACGGTGTTGATCAAATGGAGAGGGATCACACAACAAGGCATGCAAATCAACCCATAGCATTATAACATAAAATAGGTATTGGCCAAGGCCGAGTTGATATGAATGAGAGATTTATTTTTAACTATGTTGTAATTGTAAGGTGTTTTCAGGTTTAATAATAAAATATAGTTACGTAAATTTGGGCATTAAGATTTTGATATCATCTGTCACTCCTGTTGGTCAATGGCATGGATTTGGAATTGCCAATGTCCTTTAGAACCAATGACCATATCATGCTCAAACGATGATTTGTGGACAAGATAAAATGAGTTCCGCAATGCAATAGAGACGGTCAACCTACAGGTTACACCCTCGCACAATATATTATACTAGACTTTGGCTGTCGTTGATTTTTAATGCTCTACTCGTATTCAAGATTTCCCATGGGGATGGCCATGCGAAAATATTGCTTAACTCTATTAGGGATTTTGTGATATGTAATTGTTTTGTCCAAAACAATTACAAAAAATTAATATAACTAAAGTTGTTACAGAAAATTAATATAACTACTATAGCACAATCAATGTGATTTACCGTACCAATTCGAGATTATTTATTTATTTATTTATTTCCATCTCATCAGACGTGAACTATTTTTGAAAAAAAAAACCTACATGGAGAAGAATTGAATTGAGCCTGATTTTTTTTCTTTATTCCGCCCATATTACGTATCCACAACGATAACGGAAAGAGCTAACCAGCCATATATTGGGTATTTAATGCTCTCAGAGCAGCACGCCACTTAACGCGATAATACCGGAGTGGGCAAATTTGGCATTAAATAATATTTGCCCCCTCCCGTGTTATCGGGCTAAGTGGCGTGCTGCTCTGAAGGCATTAAATACCCAATATATAGCTGGTTAGCTCCAGCCCAACAATAACCACTACTTTTCGCCTGCCAAAATTAATTATCAGAAATCTATCTGATAATGGAAGAATCGCCAGGATGGCGTCATACCCAATTAAAAATAAAGGAAGACAGGAAAAAAACAAATCTAGCAGATCCATGAGTGAAAAAACAAGTTATAAATCTGAGGGCACTTAGAACCCTAATTACTTGCAAAGCTGAAGTAGATGCCTAATCCATGCGTCCTGCATCAGGGATTTGGGCAGGTTCCATCTCTGACGAGATACATCTCATATCAAACCAAATTTGATAATGAAACTTTATTGAGTAATAGCTTTTGTGATATGTATTTTCTGTTTAAGGAGGGGAAACTGTGAAGGTTTTTACCAACAATCAATTACCTAATCTAATCTACCAATTCTAGACTGATTATTCATCTATATCCTTGGGTATGTATTCTCTGTCCGAGCAGGAAAACTATAAAAGCTCTTACAAACAATCAATCATCGTAATCTAATATACCAATTCCAAATTTATTATTCATTAATATCCCAGCCGTAATTAATTATTTTAGAAAAAGGCAGAGAAGCCTACCTGTTCATCAAGAAGAAATGACTGAGATGGATTCTTCTTGTTTTGTTCCGCCATGTTTGATACACTCAGGCACTGGTAACCATTCTGTTTGCTCCTGCCAAAATTAATTAACATCAGAAATCCCTCTGATCAATGGAGGAATAACAAATATTACATCAAATTCAGTGAAAAAGGGAAGAGAAGGAAATAGATAGATTTAGCGGATCCAGATTCCATAGGTGAAAAAGAAAAGTTAAGAAGACAACACATATCGCAGATTTTTACGGGCAACCCTAAGATAAATATTTAATCTCTATCCTCCTGGCAGGCGATTTGGGCATTTTCGAATCTGAAGAGATACATATCATAATAAATTCGAAATAAAACCAAATTAAGAAAACATCCTTGTGCCATTTACAGATTTATCTACAACCCTCCCTCCCTCAAACAAGAAACAAATAGCTATATATGGAAAACTTACTGCAGATTTGGATGGACGCTCTAGATAGTAAGCGGGTTCAAATAGTGAGAACGTAAATCACATAAAATTCGAAGATCAAACCATCAAGGAACTCTTCCTTCCTTTCCTGGACTCTGCCCATCCAAGTATACATATACCTTCATTCCCACGCCCCTGCTCATCTCTCTCTCACTGTGCACAAACATAACACAAGAAGCACCCGCACAGAGACATACAGAAATATAAACAAACATACACAGAGGACAGAAACACAGTGATACACAGAATGACAAAAAGACAAACAACGCCACAGTACGCTCCACACCACTGTGTAGAGAGAAATAGCAGAGGGCATATAGTAGATGTTGAAAACCAAAACAATTACCTTTAACATTTCTTGTCAATGTGGCAATCAATTTACGGATGGAATTTTTTGCTACACCTTGGATTCCATTTGTCTACTCACATGACCGTTCGAATAAAAGCACAAAAGCAAGCGGCTGTAAAAATTACATTAAATAAAAGCACAAAAGCAAGCCTCCGTAAAAATTACAATAAATAAAAGCACAAAAGCAAGCTGCTGTAAAAATTACATTAAATTCAAATTTGATCGATAAAATTCAACTTAGTTTGGGATAAAAGAAACGGCTATAAAGATTATATTTACATTTTATTCAAAAGGTTTGGTCATTTCTTCTAATATAGAAATCTCATTCTTGATTTGGCTGAAGTTAATGGAAATTTTACCGAAGGATTTTGTTAAATATTATTTATATTATTTTTCTTTTACATTGAATAAGTAGAAATTATTTATCTCATCTAATTATTTATTTATATTATTATTATTATTTTTATTTTTTATTTCTAAAATTAAATAAAATTACGATTAATTATATTAAATTATATAAAAAAATAATAATAAAGTCACTTTGGATAAATGATAATAGTTTAAATTGAAAAGTAATGAAGTGAAAGCATTTTAAATGATGCAAAATGATATTTATTAAAGTAATATTTGTTATATTCAATTTACTCTATCTAATTTAGTGATAAAAAATTTGGTTTTTTTTAATAATAGTAATATTATAATTGTGTTTTGTTATATAAGTAAATAAAAATTATAAAACATTTAACAATTTAATATAATATATAAATTAATTTAAAATATTAATTAAAATTTAATATCTATCGTTAGAAGTGATCACTTCAGTTCGAGAAAAATAAATATCGTTAGAAGTGATCACTTTAGTTCGAGAAAAATAAATAATTGAAACACTGACAAATAACATATATATATATTTTACGAAAAACTGGAAACAAATGGTTACAGATCTCTAAAAAAAACTTTCACAAATTTTTACCTTATTCATTTAAGCTTATGGAAAGCCTATGAAAAGAATGGTAAGCTTAGACTTGCCAATCGTCATTTACGCGAACTTCGAGGAAAGTTATAGATATAAGTAAGGATCCGCACCGCGACATATGAAGAAGAGGGGCAAGTGGGTCCCTTTCCTAATGTTTTTTAGCATTACCTAACCACGTGGTGGCGAGCAACTCTCGATTCGATATAGTTGTTTTCGATCTCCTCTGTTCTAAAGAGAAAACACACTTTTCTTTGAAAAGATAATTTTATACTAAACTATGGGACTGAATATTTCAGGAAACAAAGTTATTAAATTTTAATGAAGAATCTTCATCTTTATTCATTTTTGGAATGAAAAGCAACGGAAAGGATAGAAATGATATTTTAAGGTCTATTAGACTAAAAATAGTTTATGAGATCATTAGTTTCTTGTTTTTCGCTCTTTGCAATTCAGCGTTTTTTGGAATCAAATTGATGATGAGCTCACCGAGCCTTCCAACAATCCCCTCGCCAAAAAAACAATGTCAATAAACTGATACTAACATGTTCTCATAACTTTTCCTGATGTCTTTGAATGCAACACATTCCAAAATGAAATGCTTTTTGGATTCCACATCCCCAGACATGCAAAATGTACACACCCGTTCTTCCCAAGCTTCTTTAGGCCTTTTCCACCGTCCTGTTTCACACCCAAGTTGATGTGAGTTGGTCCTTCATTGAGCAATAAGAACCTCTGCCCTCCACGAAATGCTAGCTCCAATGAACTCTTTTTGTTGTAAATAACAGGTAGGGTTGAATTCATCAATGTAATATTTCTTTTTTCAACCCAACTCTTTTCCCCATACCTTTTTACCAAACTTATCCATAACAAAATCCTTTAGCTCCTTGCTATTTCCATTGAGGTAGATATTCCATTTTTGCATCCATGTGTAGTTTTGTTTCATCCATGTTTTCTTCCTTTCACTCATGCTTTCATTGAAGATAACATTAGGCCATCTACCTACTCTCATTTGTTCAATTCTTTTTAGATATCTTATGAGCCGCACCATAGCAATTGCTTCAATGGAAGTTGCTACTCTTTTACTCAACATTATCTCATAAGGTACAAAACTTTTTATTTTGAACTTGCTTATGATCAAGCGTTTTTGGATTTTCTCAATTTGTTTCCATTTTGAGACGGGAGTGTTTCCAGCCCACAATTCACACCCATATAACATCACTAGACAAACTAGGAGTCCAAAAAACACTTTAATCGTTTTCCAATCCCATAACTCTACCTCTACATCTGTTTTGAAGAGCATATAATGCTTTCCACCCTCCTAAAATTCTCTTCTTTCTACAGTGCTCCTAGGGAAAAAGAAAAAGAACAAAGGGCTCCATCAATTTATTAAAAAAATTGAATATATATATATATATATAAATATATATGAAAAACACTTATCATAAATATAATTAATATATATTAATTAGATTTATAATATATTAGAAATTTTATATAATAAAATTATATATATATATATATATATATATATATATATATATAATTTAACTTATATTAACAATAAAATAAATTTTTTTCCATTTATTTAATATTTTTATTTTATTCATTAAAATATGTATTTTTACATATTTTATAATTTAATATAAGTAAATATCACAAATGATTAAAAACAAATATATATGGACTAAATTAAAAATATTCATTACAATTCAATAACATGAATATAATTTAAAGCGTGTTTACAAATCTATCAAATTGGAAGTGATTTGATTAAAAATTAAATTAAATTTAGACACTTATTTGATAATTAAAAGTTGAAAAAAATTGTTGACCATTTTTCATGATATCAAATTAAGTTTTTCATCATATTCAAAATTAAAAGAAATTATTGAAAATTATCATAAATTTTATTGAATTAAGTTATTTATTATATTCAAAAGTGTAGTTGAAGAACAAGATTATAAATATATATTTTGCTTCTTCTTTTTTTTTTTTTTTGTAATATAATTACTATTTTTATCCATCGCGTCTAGGTAGCATTGAAGCCGAATGCTTGTAAGATGTGTTTAATATAGGTCCAGCTGAGCTTGTCGAAAGCTTTGGAGAGATCTAGTTTGAGAATCATACTTGGTTTTTTCAATATCTTGAGGGAGTGGATCACTTCGTGGGAGAGAATGATACCATCCAGAATCTGGCGCCCTTCTACATATCCTGTCTGCTCTGGCGAAATAAGGAGAGGGAGGAGAGGTTTGAGCCTGTTCGCCACGACTTTAGATATAAGCTTGTAGATTACATTGCATAGCGCAATCGGCCTGTATTTATCGGGAGTTTTGGATTCTTCCATTTTAGGAACGAGCGCTATGAAGGTCATATTTAGGGAAGGAAGAACCCAGTGCATCGATCGAGATTCATCCACGAGCTCCCATACCTCTGTTTTGATGTGCTCCCAGAAAGCATGAAAAAAATTGGCTGTGAATCCGTCAGGTCTGGGCGCTTTACCATCCTTGAGTTGGGCCATTGCGTCCTCCACTTCCTGCATGGAAATAGGCTGGAGAAGCCTATTGTTGTGATCCTCATTTATGATTTTAGGAATGTGTTGCACTATAGTTTGTATTGCTTGATTTCTGCTGCCCGGTGGTTCTCTAAGAATGTCCTGAAAGTAATCTTGGAATTCCTGTGCCACGTCTTCATGCACCTCCAGACGTTCCCCTTGCTGATTGTTGATGAAAGCGATGTTGTTGTGCATTCTTCTTTGAATGGTTGACCTATGAAAGAATTTAGTATTTTTCTCCCCATCCTTAAGCCATCTGATCCTGGATTTTTGTCGCCAGAGAGTCTCTTCTTGCTGCCTTCGTGTTTCAATCTGATTTAGGAGGGCCTGCTCCTATTGTGCATAATCCTCCGTTCTCCCCTCAGAGATGATACATTGTTGCAGTGTGTTCATTTGCTGCTCCAGCGCTTTTCGTTGATCAAATATGTTACCAAACTGAGTGCGATTCCAAGATTTCAGCACTTGTTTAAGGTATTTTAGCTTTTGTTGAAATTGAAACATCTTGGCTCCTGCGGGGGGAGAGAAGGATTTCCAGGCTTCTATGACCACTTCTTTGAAGTTAGGATGAGAAAACCAGAAGGATTCGAAGCGGAAAGGTCTGTTGCTCTTTGACTCTAGACGCGACCACTATAGCATTATGGGCCAGTGATCCGAGCCTACTTGAGGCATGATGGATGCATGGAAGTCTCCACCAAGGTGAATGGCATTATCCGACAGAAGGAATCGATCTAGTCTGGAAGCAATATGCTGGGATCCCCTTCATTTATTGGTCCATGTATACATACCATTCGAAGTCTGAAGGTCCATGAGCTGATTCCTGTGTATAAAGTCTTTAAAGCCAATGTTGTCCCCTTCCAATCTTGCGCGACCTCCTGATTTTTCCTCCAGCGCTGTAATGATATTGAAGTCGCCACCACTTATCCAGAGGGGATGGCTCCTGCCAGAGTTAAGAGCTGTGAGTGTGTTCAGCAAATCCAGCTTTTTTTGTAGATCTTGAGGAAAATACACATTAGTGAGAAGACCATGGATATTGGTCCCAATTAGGTGGAAAGTAGTTTGAATGAAGAAATGAGAGGCATGAAAATCTTGAAGGGAGAGAATTTGAGGGTTCCATAAGATTGCTAGCCCTCCAGAAGCACCTGATGCATCCACAGAGACTGAGTGACATCCTATCCAAACTTTGTTTAGAATTTTCTCCAGTACAACGTTGTTGCCTTTGGTTTCTTGTAGAAAGACTAATGAAGGCTTTTCTTGCTGGATCATATTTTTTAACATTCGGTGTTTTGCAGGGCTGTTAAGCCCTCTCACATTCCATGAGATTAGCTTCATGAGGAACCATGGGGAAGAGATTTAAAGAACTTGGTCAGCTTGGGGAATCTTCCAGAGTCCACCAGCATTTCTCCAATAATGATAGTCCTTTGCAGATCCGTTTTACGCCCTCATTTTTTCGAATCTTTCAGTATCTTTTTACCATCCCAAGGACTGCCTGCCTGAATGCCAAGATATTTATTTTGTTGTGCTCTGATTAGAACTCCTTCAAGTCTTTCGATCTCCCTTGGGGGTATGTCACTGAAATCTCTCTGTCGACACACTGCTTCCAGTTTGAGAATATCCAAACCTTCCAGATCTACACTTTCTGGTTCCTCCTCCATGTGTGTCGGTTTGTTCTGTTCCTCCTCATCTGACCTTTGATGAATGTTGAGAGCTAGAGATGCATCGATCTCCATGGTGGAAGATTGTAGGGCTGTATCTGAAGCTTGATTTTTGTCAGTGGAGATTGAGACAGGGGTGCTGATTAGAGCGGACTTTGAGGACGAAGCTGAAGGATTTGGGGGAGGCGTAGGAGTGGAAGGGGAAGGATCTGAAGGTGGGATGAATGTGTGATCCTCCAAGATGTTTGGAGAAGACATGATTCCAAAACTATTCCTAGTTTCAGGTTTCTTGGGATTTGCTAGAGCAACTGGGTGTTTCTTGGCATGCTTTCTGCGACTGGGAACCCTCGTAAATCCTTCTGCATCTTTGTTTGCCTCAGTTGTGGGAGCTTTAGACTAAAGATTCAGAGGGCAGTCCCTGAAGAGATGGCCATGTTCATGCCACTTTCTACAACGAAAAGGAATATGCTCGTAGTCTATTGTTCAGACCCATTCAAAATCGTCATGAAATAAACTTACCGAATCCATGAGTTCTTTAGCCAGATGCATGTGTACATAGATCTTGGCATAGGAGGTGTATCTTCAGTATTTGGTTTCCTCAGTGACTTTGATGAAGACTCCCAAGCTATTGCCAATGTCCTTTAAGGTCTCCTCGTTCCAGTATTCCGAGGGAAGAGAATACATGCGTATCCATACCGGAGCCCAGTTGAGATCCTCTTTGTCTAGATTGAACCTCGCTTTCCATTGACGAAGATATAGGCCTGTAGAGTTGAAGAAGTACGGACCTCCTTCGAAGATGCGAGTTTTGTCTTCCAGGCAAGTGAAGATAGCAGTGAAGAAACCTTTGGGACCTAGCTGCAGGGTGACTTGTCCTTTAGGCTTCCATTTGGAGGCTATCCATCCATGCAAGGCCTTTTCTGTTGGCCAAAATCCGAGGAACTTGCCTATGAGTGCATGATCACTCATATATTGGATTTGAGTGTTAATCCGGTCACTGGGAAGATCTATTTTAATTTTCTCTGCAGACTTGGGAATGCATGTTGCAGAAGACGCTTTTGGCTGTGACGTCGAGTTGTTTTGATTTGTACTTTTGTCTTTGGCTGCCTCCTGGCCTACAACAGCGTCTCCATTGTTGTCATTGACCGGATCAGTGTGGGGGCCGTCAGTTGGGGCAGGGCCAAAACTGACTGGAGCTTCTGCGTTAACTGGATTGTCATAGGAAGGATTTCATACGGGAAGGGGGGCAGAGCTCGCCCCTCCAGGCGGCGGAACATGATGGGTTGATCAGCGACGAGGAGGAATAGGAAAGCCGAGGGTGCAAAGGAGAAGGGCAGCAGGTTTACTCAGAAACCCTAGCAAGGGCAACATCACACCTCAGTAGCGCTCTGCAAGTTTTTTTCAAAAAAAATAAAATTACAAACTGATTTTATTACAGTCTCTACATTATATAACATTAATTAATTACTTAAGTGATAAATTATATATTATGTATAACATTAAATAAAATATCCCCCAATTAAATAAAATAGATTACACCCTATATGATATTAATTAATTTATTACTAAGTGCATATTAATAAAGCACTATCGGAACAATGCAGAACTGGAAACTCAACGCCAGTCTTCTCAGCCTCGTAGAGGTGGTCATCTTATGGAGATTTACGTTCAGACTGTCATTTCGTCCTATCAACAGTTACGTCAGTACGACACTGACGTGTATTATCTGGTTTAAAGGGAGCCAAACTTAAACCAGGTTACGGAGTAAACGGAAATACAATATTTAAAATCAGCGTGGATATGTTTTCCAAGTGCGAGTAAGATATTTAAATACGTTTTTCCAAGTATATATAGTTTTTTCAAGTTGTTTCAGAATCTAAAATTTAGATTTATAATTAACTAGCAATTGTCCCAAAAGGTACAAAGAGAGGCCGATAGGATTATTACATTGGAATTGTTGAATTTTTCTAGAAAAGATGTTGGTTCAAGTATCTTTCTGGTTATACTCTTTGATCCTTTGTTAATATGGAATTAATAGAATTTTCATCAGAGTAGACTACTTTGATCCAAAACACCCAAAAGAACATAATAAACCCTGAACACGTCAAATATAAATGAGGAGCACAATTCTTAAGAAGAATAATGATAAGTTGTACTGTGACTCCTTAGAGACTAGGAGAATAACTCTTGATACCCAAAAGATTGCAATATCAAATGATCATAGACAATTGTGCATGTCAATGATCATAATAATATCGTATATTTACACCAAATATAGACTAATTCTCAGCCATTACTAGTGTAGTCCCAGTTCCAGGACTCCTTAAATTCACTGGAGGGCCATAACAATTACCTCCCTTCTAGGAATGCTTCATTCCAAAAGCATAAGATCCAAATTACTGAAAAAAGTATGACAAGGATTGACAGACAAATATAGATGGACAGTACAGCTCCCAAGAATAATAATAATGATAACTTACAGAACAATTTCTAAGATACTAAGAGAATATAACCCCTAATAAGTTATAACCCAAAATATCATAATTTTATATGATGGTATAGAACAATAAATATGAATTGACTATAATAATCACCTATATATACCAATTCCCAGCCATTACTCATGTAGATCAAATTCCCAAGGATATCTACCCTTTGCTTATACAAGTGACCCTTATATTTGCTAGAAGACCATAACATAGACCCGGCTTAATATATTCCAGTGGTTTAATGATTAACATAAACATTGAGTTTACAAATAATGACAGCCACGAAATACTAAATGTTTTATTAAACATACAGGAGAGGTATTTCTGCTGCCAAATCAAAACATAATTGGAGGTGACAATGCCAAACAGATAGCAATAAATGGTTTGAAAACTCAGTACAGTTGAATGGAAATGGCATCAAACAGCAAGCATTCAAAATATTTCCCAGAATTCTTATTGCAAGGTCAAACAGAACACATTCAAGCCTGAACCCCTTACAACTACAGTAACTGATTTGGATAAAGACAATTAACCTACCAATAAGAAATGTCAAAAACAGTTAGGTTGCCTACAAACAGTTAACTAGGCAAATAAGAATCATTCAAGATCCACAACAGAACTAAAACGAAAATGGCAAAGCCCGTGCTGAACAAGGGCAATTACAAGCAGGTCATTAATAACGCTGAAACCACAAGCAAATTACAGGGCTCTGGAATTGTTAAAAGGTTCTCTAAGGAATTAGAACAACCATTGTACCTATTTATCTTTTTGTAAGTCTATAATGCCTATATTTATTTCGTAAAGGGGACATCCTTGGACACATAGTCCACAAATCACATAGGGTTTTTGCATTTGGTCAGACAGATATTGCAAGACGTCAATCCTATGCATCAAAAAATAATCTCAACATGCTTGTAATGACACAAAACCTCAGAATAGCAAGAATAGAACTATTCAGCTCTTGCAAGCAGGCACTTGGTTCACTTGTAAGTTGTGAGGTCAACAAAGTTTTAAGCCATACATCAGGGTTCTATCCCTGCTGTTGTATGTGCCAAATGAATAGCACATCGAAAAGTGATGAGGCAGGCAACAAATCCCGGGCCATTTTAGCAGAGTAGATAAGTACCGGCAAGTTCGTGTTATGTAGTGCATCCCTAGACCTCAGGGTGTGTTTCTCGAAGTTTCTTCTAAAAAGAAATAGAAATAGTCAGCTCTTTCAACAAGAAGACTCAGTAAGTGTCTATTGGATGAAATCATACTCTGCTCTCGGTCAGTGTGTTGCTTGCGGAACATTGAGTGGTTTAGAACGATATCATTCATTGCGAGTTACGATAAAAGGTAAATATTAAATTTCAGTCAGTTATTCTCAAAATTGGATACATAATTGCAGTTGAGAAATCCTATAACAGTTATTAGACAGAGGATGGGGACGAAGACAGAATAAAGACCAAAAATAGAAATGGAAAACAGAACTGTCCAAAAACCAGCGTTGAGCAACCAAGGCGGTGCAATCTTGTTAGAAAAGGATACCTAATGATACCCGACAAAAGAATTGCTCAAATTTCGAAACGAATGAAATGCTTTCTATATTAAGGGTATATAAGATAAAAACCCTACACTTTTCAGTACAGTTGAAAAATACAGTTGCGAATTAGAATTATTTTAAACTAGAATTTTGCAACGCTAATGTTATTCTAAAATAAAAAAGTATTCTATTCACATATACAAAAATTCGCGCAATATGAAAAACAGAACATTGATTAAAATAAACTTTAAAGTCATCCACTGTCTTGGCGTGATCCGGAAAGGGGTAGTTTGAGTAAGTAATGTGCTTGTCAAAATCTCCATGCATAGCCTGGGGTCATGTCATCACTACATTCCATGGTATGATATGACTCGAGGATTCGAATGAAGAAGTGGACAGCAGAGCAACAAACTCCATCATACCCTCATTCAGCTGTGCATCATCTTCATCAATAATTCATTAACAAAACACATAAGAAGAATAAGCAGACGAAGAATGGCCATCATCATAGGATCACAATAGCAGTAGAGCTTAGAAGAAGAAGAAGAATTTAAAGCACCTCTGCCGATTCAGAAAAGAAGAATAAACAGGCGGTCGCGGGTTCGATTCCTCGCAGCATAAAAACAAAGAAGAAGAAGGCCGCCCCCTCCCTTCTCCTCCCGCTTTGCTCTTTTACAATGGCTCGCCTGCAAACAATTGGGTGGAGGCAGATTTAATCTGCGTTTAGGTCATGCGGGCAGTTGCGAAAACAACTCTTGAGTTGAAATGAAAGAGAAAAGGATCTCCAGGGCTGTCGGCTGCTGCCAAGGGCCTGTAAACAAACAGACCTCTGGATCAAAATAAAACTAACATGGCTGTTTCTCGTGATGCAAAAGAAAAAATGACCTGCTTGAATTTACCACAATTCTTCACCTCCAACCGCATCAAAGCTTTCTGCAGATCTATTAACATGTCAGCCCACTACAACAATTACAACAGAAGGCAGATCCACGCTTTCCCACATCGTGGAGGTGGACACCGTGAATCGAACCCTTGACCTTGGCTCGGGAAGACTGTACAGCACTCGCCTGATAACGGTGAATACCCCTGGCCCGTGGTGGGTGCAGAAGGTAATCGGTCAAAACGTGTGCCACTCCGTTGAGTCGTCGGTAGTGGACATAAAGGATCGATCGATGGAGATGGTGACGCGGAATGTTACTCTGAAGAATTTCATCGAGGTGGACGAGAAATGTTCGTTCGTCCCGCATCCTCAGCATCCGCAGTGGACGCTCTTCAAGCAGGAGACGAGCATACGTTGCGCCACTCTCTCGGCTCTGGTATCGCTCCAGATAATAAGGTTGGCTTCCCTACAATTATTCAATCGTCCATGGATATGAATATACGGATGGAAATGGATATTAGTTAATTTAGTGGATACATCGATCGATCATCTGCTGCTGCTCCTCCATCATCTGCTGCTGCTCCTCCTTCTATCGCTGCTGGTTTGGTTTAGTTATCAAACTCAGGGAAGAAGAACAGCACATTGGCAGGGAAAAGCAGTAAAAATATCTTCAAGAGTCACATAAAAAAAATGGAAAAAAGCAGTAAGAAACTTAATGTGTATTTGGAAAAAGCAGTGACACTTCAAATCAATGGTTGAAAGTGTCTCACTTGATCCAACGGAGCAGGGTAAAAGTGTTGACGATTGTTGATGCATAGGAAGGCCTATCGGCCTAAATATAAATTTAAGTATAAATCAAACTTTTGCCCTAAAATTTTTATTTAATTTTAAATTTATAATATATTAAAGTTGATGAATCTAATTATAAAAATTATTTATGTGATTAAAAAATAAATAAATATTGAAATTATGATAATAAGTTAATAAAATTATGTAAAACTATAATATTTCATTAAAAAAAATTAAAATATAAGATTTAGTGAAATCATGTTAATAATTTAATAAAATTATGTAAAATTAACATTTAAACTAGTATGTGTAGATATTTTTAAAGAATATAATTCCAATTATTACAAAAATTAAGATTTTTTATTTTTTATTTTTTTATATATGAAAAATTAAAGTAAGTCTGTTAAAAAAATAATAAAAAATAATTTAAAACTCTAAATATTATTTAAATAATCAATCAATTATAGTTAATCTAATAAAATGAAATGTATGTTTGAATGATTGGTAGCTTAATAAAATGAAATGTAGGTTTAAATGATTGGTAGCTTAAATATTATTTAGGGAAACAATTAATTATAATTAATTGTATGAAATCTATTCAATTTATCAATTTAGTTTATAGATATATGTATGAATTTTTTTAAATTTAGTTATAAAATATAGAAAGATTTCCAAAATCTGAATTTTAATTATATAAATGGTTTGGATCAGTAATTAATATTTATCATTATGTGATTTAAATTGGTCAAAATTTTCTTTTATGCCATTTCTGCCTTAAAAATATAGCTTAAAACATCCATCATTATTAAGAAATTTTGAATAAAACATATAGATATAAATTTGTAAATAAAAACTATGAAGAAAAAATTAAAATCAATAAATAATATTTAAAACAATAATATAAGAGATGCAACTCTAAAAAATAATACTTAAAAAAAACTTAAAATATAGACATCAAATTTATTTATAAATTAAATTATATAATAATACTTATAATTATAAAAATTAAATATAATAAAAAAACTCATAAATTAAATTATACAATAATATTTATAATTATAAAAATAAATATAATTAAAAAATTATAAATTAAATTATATAATTAGGCCGATAGGCCTTCCTTTGAAAGGGACTTTCGTCGTCCCTTTGTTTCTCATGCTGACACGTGGCGTTGGAATAGAGCGGCACAACCGGGAGTTCTGCAATCTCGTGCTGACACGTGGCGTCGGAATAGAGCGGGCATAACCACACAGTTCTGCAAGGGAGCGGCGTCGTGTATTCATGGATATTCATGAAGGCAGTTCTGCGGCTAAATTCGTGCAGTTCTCTTCCGCAGCTTATGCATTCTTAAGCTCCAGTAGTAATGGCGCATTGTGTTATGGTACCTTCTGTCGGTTTGGCAGCTACCCAGTTATGCGGTCCCTGTTTTGCGGTGCACAACTGTTCTGCGATGCACAATCAACTGTTCTGCGGTTTCCGTGCTTCCATGACCGGGAGCCTTCTTGGATCAAACTACCGGCAGCCTTCTTCGATCAATCTCACAGAGTATAGCACTGTTCAAACTGACAGAGGAGCCTGGTTTGACAATCTCACGAACGGGTATCGGAGCTGGAAATCGTGAGCCGGAGCTGTTGTTTAGAAAACATCTGCACAACATCATTTCTTCCAGGTCAGGTCATCGTCTCTCTCAGTCCTGTTTAATTTTCAAGCTCTCTTAGTCCTGTTTAATTTTCACTGCTTGTATTCTCAGAAGCCCGGGTCCATTTCCTATACCTACCGAGACCTATTTCACTATTCTACTGTGAGATTGTCCTGAGACTTACCGGGACTCTATGGTTATCCCCGGACCTGCGTTATCCCAATACGTATCTTCTTAACTGGGATCTCTCTTCGTAATCGAAAAATATAACGATTTAAAGCAATCGGCCTAAAATTTCCGAGTACAATGATATAGCCCAAGGCCTTCCATGGGGCTGGGCTATTTGCCCCTCCTTTCGTTGCGGGATTGAATCCTCTGTAACATGAGCTGCTGCTTGAAATTATGAATAAAATTTTCAGCCATTGCATTCAGTTCGTCCGTGGATAGGCCATCTGGGTTTGTGCCATCTCCAGTCCTAACACAGTTGGTCATATCTTCATTATGAGGAACTTCCAAGACGTTGGATGCGGCCACTTTAGATTTGTTCATTCCCACATGAGAAAAGCTTTGGGTTGGCTCAACCAGGGGGGAAAAATCATGGGTTTTTCCTAAAAACTGAGGCGGAAATGGAGGATCAATCGGAGGAGAAAATTGATGGGTTTTTCTCAGAAACTCTGGAGGATTTGAAGACTCAAGCTGGGGAGACAAACGATGGGTTTTTTGTGAAAAAACTGGTGGGTTTGGAGCCTTACCCTTAGGAAATTTATGTTTTTTCGGCCTTGAAGGCTCAACCAGTGGAGGCCTAAATTGCAGCTCCTCTTCTTCTTCTTCAAAATTCTGTCCATGTTTATCAAATGTAGTCCTACGCATATTGCCAGCTTTCTTCTTATTATTATTGCCATTGGTGGGACCTCTGCTAGAGGTGTCTGCAATAGTCCCAATGACCAGATTGAATAACACAAAAAGCATTGAAGGGGTGAGCCAAGTGTGCATCACATTGCATACCTGTGGCAGGGACTACTTGAGTGGCACCATGAACATTATTTTCATTTTTTTGAGTTGTATGATCAAGTATTGTTAGGTTAGTGTTCTCATAGTTTGGGAATCTGAAATTCCAAATAAAAAACAAGGATACTCTGAAAAGAAATCATAAAACAAACAATCAAACAATTTCTGGGAAGCTCACTGCATTCCATCCGGGTAGACATGAGCTGTTCCATTGAGAGCACCAGATAAAGAGGTAACGTTCAGCACCTAACCTTCAAAATTGTTATAAAATCCCTGGAATTCCTGCATAAAGATAATTCTAGCATTGTAAAGGTGAAACTTGTCAACTTTTCAGCATTGCTACCCACGGGAAAGCAAATTTAGGCTGAATAATATTGTGCAAATGGCTGGCATACAGATCAGAAGACAAATTGCTCTGGCATACCAAAAAAATGCTCTCACTTTCATTTTAATTTTATTTGGAGTTATTGTACTTCAGAGCTAAGAACTTCCTTCAACAACATACCTTCTGCAACACGAGTTTCCTTCAACAACATGCCCTCATATACCTTGATCTATCCAACAATGTAGAAAATCTACAGCAGTTAAAGCACAACTTGCCCATGCCACTGTATTAGATGAAGCAAAGTATCCAATAATCATATTGAGAAACTAGATCATTTTCAGAATATATACTCTACGCTAGCAGCCTCTCATGATAAGTAGTGGCACTTCTATCAAAGTATCTGGTGCTTGTTAGTCGCTGGAAATACAAATATGGTCCTCTATCGTTGCCAGCCTTTGGTGACCATAAACCAGATTCTCCTCATTCAAGGAAGGAATGCCTGAAAAAGAATACGTCCTTTCTTTTGCCAACCTCACGCGCTTCCCTCCTTTCTAGGGTGTATTACACTTGAAAGGAGTATAGTATCACCATGCCCTTCAACATAAGACCCTGCACCATCAATGTCCCTGTTAAGGGTTGTCACCTTAGCAATAACCACCACCAAATGAGTTGTAACCTTGGCTTCCACAACTGGTAGAGTCAAGACAGTCCACCTGCTAGCGTGACATCTAATGCAACATCCTTCTATTCACTTACGCTCTGTATGCTATAGACATCATGCACTGTTCATAGAATGGTAAGTGTGTGCATAATTAGTTGTAAAAATGCAGCCCAACATTACTTCAGCCATGGTTTCCAGCATGCAGCCATATAGCAGAACCTTGTGGAAACAAACTGGATTCCAATAAATATGTAGCTTCACCCAACCAACTTTATGTATACATACACAGACAGCTAGAACAGGTATAAACCAATAGTCACACCTTCCTAGCAATCCTCAGGCATGTTAGATCATGGAACAAATGATGATGGTTGTTAGTTGCAGGAAATGCAAATATGGTCCTTTATCGTTGCCAGCCTTTGGTGACCATAAACCAGATTCTCCTTATTCAAGGAAGGAATGCCTAAAAAAGAAATACGTCCTTTCTTTTGCCAACCTCACGCGCTTCGCTCCTTTCTAGGGTGTATTACACTTGCGAGGAGTTAAGTATCACCATACCCTTCAACATAAGACCCTGCACCATCTCTCCATCATAGCTGTCACAACATGTGTGTCAGTCACCCTTTTTTATAAATCTACACGCAGGTGGCTTCTTTTAAACAATCAATGTCCCTGTTAAGGGTTGTCACCTTAGCAATAACCACCACCAAATGAGTTGTAACCTTGGCTTCCACAACTGGTAGAGTCAAGACAATCCGTGCTTCATTAATGCCTAGAATCATGTGCTTTTAATATCCAATTCAGACATCATGCAATGTTCATAGAATGGTAAGTGCGTGCATAATTAGTTGTAAAAATGCAGCCCAACATTACTTCAGCCATGGTTTCCAGCATGCAGGTATATAGCAGAACCTTGTGGAAACAAAATGGATTCTAATAAATATGTAGCTTCACCCAACCAGCTTTATATATACATACACACACAGCTAGAACAGGTATAATGATGATGGTTGCCTAGCTAGGATCAACTCCACTGCATTACTAACATGTACATAATTAACGTTTAACTCATCATTGCAACCGAATTGTACCTAAATTTGTTACTAGGTCAACTCATCCCATGCAAATGCCAATATTATCCCATGTTGGGTAAGCCATGTGCAACACCGTTGGCGTATGACTGCTACCCATGGAGTTCATGATTGGGTTCAAAATAGGTATATGTTGCCAGCCTCCCTAAAGTGAATATGGTAAAGTGTCAACATACAGAGTTTACCTCTGAAATTTGGAAGGCAGGGACTGTAACACCTGTTGTGTTAGCCCTATTGTTAAGCACTCACCCCTAATTTCCTCTGTGGTGAACATGTCTCCAACATCAACATCTGCTGGTTTCCAAGGAGAACATAGTCCGTAGTAGGGGCAAGTTCTCATGATCTATCTATTTATTGGGCTGAGGCTCCTCCCTATTTCTCTTCAACATATGTCATTCTACTCTGAATTCTGCATGTGTGGTGCGTAAGAAACTGACATACTAACAATACCAGTAGACAAAACATGGTGTGAGCACACATTTTTAGAGAAAATTTTGATTGTCCACACCTAAGGATAGGTAGGAGGTGAGGTCATTCAAAGCCCTTCCTTTCAGGTCATGAAATTACATGGGTTGGTAAGGCTAAAATTATATTGAAACTACCCACATTCTTTCCCCTTTCACATCATACTCCATTTGCCTCTTTTTAACTTTGTACAAAAAGAAAATGGGAATTGAATTACTCCTCTTTTCCAGATCGCTGCATTTAGATGGGTTGGTCAGGCTGCAAATAAATAGAAACTGCCCATGATAGTCTGCAATCTGGCCACTGTTGTGTGACTGATGGAATTTGATTGTTGTTATGGTCTGGCCATTGTTTTCAGGGTCCTGTTTCTGACAAGAGGGAGGACCCAGATAGCTCTTATTACAAACATGAGCTTGGCCCCAGATAGTTCTTCTATATGCCTGGACTGAAGGAATGTGTGAACTTTCAGATTCAATAGCTATACATGGTGTTTGAATAGCGTGTTCGCTATATGCAATGGCTGCTATTCAACATCCCTAAAATGTGCAGAAATGCACAAGCACAGTGAGTACACCCGAATATAGCATATTAAAGAAAAAAAAATTGTGCCTTGTTCACAGAATAGTTAATATATCATAAATTATTACAAAACCATATGGAGTCCAGTCAGCCTTTTAGAAGGGTTTGCAAAGGGTAAATTAAGTGAGCGAAATACATGGCAAATGCCTCGATTGAACCACATCTCTTAATGTGTAGGATCAGTATTAGGATTGGCTGGGAAATGTTCCTATTTCATTGATGTTTTGACGGTACTGTAAGACTATAAGCATCTTTGAGCCGCTTGAGGTGCTTCCGAATTTGAACAATATGTAGCTTGTCCCTGAATCAAATAACAAGCATTTTGTTAACGTGGACTACCTTGGGTGGTTAATATGAGAGGTTATTCTCCTCCCCGTGTAGGTTGTGCCCTTATTATTGTTTCACCATCAACAGTTAGCCTTGTTAGATTAGATTCCGCATTCATGTCACATCTTCTTTGACTAGAATTTTGTATTGTGGTGAAATTGATGAATTGCAGGTACTCCTATCACGGGAAAAAGAAACCTCTTGTTCTATTATGGAGACAACCTTGACAACGAATGCCATTCCTCTATTGTTGAATGGTTGCACCGAGATTCAACCACTACTTCAGATAATCGATGTTGGTTCCGTTACCTCATTGAAAACAACATCCTTGCACTTCCACATTACTCTATCTGATGGAACACATCAACATAAGAATTTGCTACCATCCACATATGGCCCACAAGTTGTCTCTGGAGACATCCAAATTGGCTCAATAATTCTGCTTAAAAAAGCAGCTTGCACAGTGCTCCAAAACTCCTCGTAAGGCCCACCATTTGAAATCACCCTCTTTTACTTTTTCCCGCCTAGACGTTTTTTGCATCAAAAGAAGGAAAATGGAATCTTCATTAATTCATTTCTTACTTGTTTACATAAGGTCCATCCGAGTCGTTGAGCTTGAAGTTGTGAAGCGCTCAGCAGCGTTGATGAAGGACACATCGACGCTGCAACATGCACAGGCGGGTTCAGCCCAATTTAGCTCTTCGTCAGCTGAAGATACCTTGCCCTCTGTAGTTACTCCACCAACTACGGCAACAACTACAACAATTCCATTCACGGCACTCAACCCTTACCGAAAATATTGGTCAATCCAAGGTAGGGCATCTGCAAAGACATCATTGAAGGCGTACAACAATGTGCGAGGCTCAGGAAAAGTTTTCGGATTTGACCTTATCAACCGTGATAAGGAAGAGATCCACCTTTCTGCATTTGCTGAACTGGCCGAATCTCTTTACAATCTAATTCAGGTTGGGCAACTATACATTGTCTCAAATGGCACAGTGAGAGAAGCAAATCCAAACTACAACCACCTCAAGAACAAATGGGAGATTTACTTGTTTGCTGCTTCCACTATCAATCCATGTCCTACAGATGATCCAACGTTTCCTTACCAGAGCTTTCACTTCAAGACTATTGCTAAAGTAAAAAGTGCAACTCCAAATACAAATGTGGATGCCATTGGTGTTGTTACCTCCACGTCACTTGCATCAACAATTCGACGAAAAGATGGAAGTGAAACATTAAGGAAAACACTCATACTAAAGGACAAGTCGGGTTTTAGCATTGATGTAACATTATGGGGAGACCACTATGACTATATAGGACAGAATCTTTCTGAATTCTACTCTTTCGACAACCCACCAATTCTTGCAATCAAAGGAGGTCGCGTGTCTAAATTTAATGGCACCACAATAGGGACGATACCAATGAGCACTCTCACAATAAATCCACAAGTTGAAGAAACTCACCAATTACATGCATGGTTCCGTGAAACCGGCTATAGCTCTTCTTCTCCATCTTTGAGTAGAAACTATGGTGTTGCTTCAAAACGTGCCCTGCCACAAAAGACATTTCATGAAATTGCTGGCATGCAGCCCTCTAATAAAGTAATTTGGGTTTCAGTTCGAGCAACAATTACTGCTCTTCATATGGACGACTTCTACTTTCTAGCATGTCCATTAGATTTCAATGGAAAACAATGCATGAAGAAGGTTGTGGAGCATTCTAACAATCTTTGGCATTGTACAAAATGTAACGGTGACTTCCCAGAATGTGACTACTATTACAAACTTAAAATTGAGCTACATGACCACACTGGGAATCTACAGAACGTCACAGTTTTCAATGATGCAGGGAACGAGCTCATGGGCATCACGGCAAAAGACCTGTTCCTACTTTCTATCGAACCGACTGATCTACAAGAAATTTGTGGCCGGATTTCAGGGCACCGCTTCTAGCTAACACTTTCCATTAAAACAGATTACTTCAACAGTGTTCAATGCTTGCAACCAATACTGATCAATTCAAAAGAAATTCAATATGCCTCTGCATGCAAGGAAGCACTCACTGACATTCAAGCAATGTCCGCTTCAAAACGACCTATTGTTCGCCGCCTTTGAACTTTTTCTTAGGGCTTCATCTACCACGCCTGTTTGTACATAAACAAACATTTCCACACAACTAATTGTCTCATCTTTGTAAATTACACACCCATGTTATTATGATGCAACCTGTAGTTTTCAGTGCAAATACTCTCTTCCAGTCATTCCAACATATGTATGTTTTCCATTTACATTTTACATAATATAGATATCAACATTTGTAAAGAGTCACTACATATGTTTCTCATTCGTTGTCTACATGCTATACATTGATCCCTTGCTTGCTAAGCTATTCATTTTATCGCTCAAACATGTCAAACAAAAAAATTTTGAAGAAGAAACGAAATATTTTTAATCTTGTTTCTCTCCTCTCAATGATAGATGTTGAAATAACATATGATTTCATAGCATTCCTAATTGCATGTTTTCCCTTCTACCTAATCTACCTACCTTCACCGATGTTGAAATATAAAAAAAAATTAAATCTATGTTCAAAATATAATGTTTTAATTTCACAATGGATGTGCACCCAATAAAATGAAATACCAAACATGCACTACTTGTTTATGAAAACTAACAACTATTACTTGTACTTGTTTAGATATGCCACCAAACAATCAAATTGCGGCCAAAAACAAGCGGAGGCGTATTCTTTATGCACAACAAAAGGATCAAATAAATGCACGACGTCGACTACTTTATGAACACCACAACAACCTTACTACTTCCTTTACATCCCTTCCCACCTCAAATGCTCTCCCACCTATACAAACCAACCCACCACATGTTCATCATATCCAATATAACCCTCTCCTTAACGAATAACACCGTCGCTTTCGAGAAAGGATTGATGGACTTTCTACCTTGCATGTTTGCACAACATGCAAGGAAGCATACCCAGGAATGAAAACAAAGCTCTTCCATGGTAGACTCTCTTGTTTTCGTTGTGCATCATCTAAATCTACCAATCGTTTTTCTGAACTAAACAACATGGACCCTGGAGAACAACCCTGTGTCCTTCACCAATTAACACAAGTTGAAGAAATGCTCATCGCACGTGTCAACCCCATTCTACAAGTCACTCATTCCCGTGGTGGTCAATACAAATATAGTGGCCATACAATTAGCTTCCCTCAAGATATCACCAGTATTGCCAAATACTTACCCCGGATGCTCTCTGACTTAGACATCCTCATTGTGAAAAGGCAAAATCCATCTGAAAAGGCTTACGAATTCTACGTTTGCAAATCACGTGTCCTTGCAGCCCTTAAATACAAAATAAAATATGACCCTTACTACCGTGATGTTCAATTGAATTCATCTGTAATTTCTATGCTGCCAGATCTCCCTATAGACATTTCTTCTCTTCTCCACAGTGTAACCACCTCCTCTTTTGAACCCCATCAAACCACTACTGATTCCACTTATAATCCTGATGTCATGCTACCTCCATTAGAAATCCAACCCTCTTCTTTCGTTCCAGTCCTCCCAAATTCATGTACTGAGCGTGACCACATTTGTAACTATTTGCACTTGACCCATTCAAGTTCAACAAGCTCTATTGATTGGCCTCCAATATATTTAACTGCTATAAATGAATACAACACCATCAGCCTCCTTGCCATGGCATTCCCCACACACTTCCCTACAGGCATCGCAATGATCATGCAACCAAGACTTACAAAAGTTGAAATGCATGAATATGCTTTGCACTTGCTGCACTACCATGATAACCACTTCGGCCAACACCCAAGATTCCGCTACTATCTTTATAACATTCTAATGCGCCACTGTAGCCAAGCAACAACCAGTGTTTTCATGAAGAAGTACATTGAGAACAACTTGCCAACAACGGTATCAGACCTACGCCAGTGTCTTCATGGCTCTCCCGATTCAAGATTGCCAGAGCAAATAATGAGGTTCGGGTAAGCTCTACGAGGAACACGGTCTTTCTGGAACAAACGTCGATCTGAGCTGACTGACATGATCACGCAAATAAGAAGCCCAACATTCTTCTTCACTCTCAGTGCATCCGATACTAAATGGCATGACTTGCACACGATCATGCCCACCAGTGTTCCTTCCAATTCAGTCAACCCCTTCCAATGGAAAATCCAAAACATAATTAACAACCCACATCTAAGAGCCCAATATATGCATTTTAGATTTACAATTTTCCTTGAAGAAATCCTTCAAAAAGGCCTCCATGCAACCGACTACTGGTGCAGGTATTATTTAATATCCATTTCCCTCTACATTAATTTTATACATTGCATATACATGTATTAACTAAATGTACCCTTCATGTTATATTCAGATACGAATGGCAACATAGAGGATCCGCACACATTCATGGCTTCCTCTGGCTACAAAATGCACCAGACATGGACACACTTGATTGGGACAATGCATTAGAAGTTGCTAATGCACAGAAATATTTCGACCACTACGTAACTGCTTGGAATCCACGTCAGGCAGAACACCGAACTATTCCACTTCACCAGTCAACAATTCATAACCCGTGTCTCCTTGACACAGCAGCAATATTTGCGTCCAACCAGTTTGAAGACTACACAGAGCTCATCAACTGCGTTCAATGTCATACAAAGTGTCATGAATCTTCTTGTCTTCGTAAGAAAGACAATGTGCTTAGCTGCCGATATGGAGTACCGTGGGAATTGAAGTCCACTTCTTCACTTTTCATTGATGGTAAGGGTCATAAAACCTACGTCCCTGCTCGCAATGATGAAAGATTGAATATTCACAACGCCGATCTACTCTCTATTTGGAGAGCAAATGTTGATTGCCAACCAGTCCTTTCTTGCCATGCTGTATTGAAATATATTTCAAAGTATGCAACAAAAGTGGAGACAAGATCCGAGAGCTACTGTCAAATGCTATCGCGGCTATCACAAAGTGCCCTTCCAGAAGCCCCTACTGGTGGTGTCATCCAAAAACTCCTTACAGAAACCATTGCAGATAGAGACATTGGTGCACAAGAAATATGCCATATGTTACAAAAGCTACCTCTCTCTCTTTGCAGCCATACATTCCGTTCTTTGAATGTCAATAGGGTTGTTTTCAAACGTGTTTCGCAAGATACTGAAAATCCTAGTTCGACACCAAACTTTATCGTTGCATATATGAACAGGCCTGCCTCACTAGAACCACTGCCCCTCCTTGAAGCTGCTCGCTCGTGGTCATATTCTGCCCAGCGGAGAAGAAACCACTGGAAACACATATTCCCCCCAATGATTGTACATGTCTTGCCCCATTACAATGTCATTCCTTCCTCTACTAATCCTTCTTATGCCACCTTCTGCTGGAGTGAATTACTCTTGTATTTCCCCTTCCAAACACTCCCTGATGATATCGGTTCAACTGATGCAGAAATTATTGCACATTGGGAACAAAAAAAGGGTGCATATACACCATGGCATGTCCATCGACAACCCGAAAACCCACAAAGCCCACCTACTGAAGATCAACCTACCCCACACACCCCCCCTGATTCCATGCAGATGAATGAATGGCAAATCCTCTCTCAACTACACCCAAGTTACAATATTGCGATTGATGACCTCGACATGATTGGCTACCGCGACTTTGATGTCAATCACAATTGGTCACAAAATACTGTCCCTCCCCCCTTGCAACAAACTGCCATCAATTTCATTGAATTCAACCGCTCAACCATTCAAAACCAACATCATTCATTTTCCAACCTTCCCCATGATCATACATTATCCCCTACCCAAAGCATAGCTTTCACCACTGTTTTTTCACACTTCAAAACCCCTTCGCCAAAATCCCCACGCAAAATCATCGTACAAGGAACAACTGGCACAGGAAAACCCCATTTGATTAAATGTCTGCACCAAGCATTTGTGGAAAACTCGCCAGCCAACAAAAACCCTTTATTGTTACTTGCACCAACCGGCGTTGCAGCGTTCAACATAAATGCCCTCACAATTCACTCTACCCTTCATATCCCTATCCAAACAATGCATCCTCTCGAAGGCCAGCCGCTCCTACACCTGCAAGAGCAACTCCATCATGTAGAATACATCCTCATTGATGAAATGAGCTTTATTGGTCCAAAAATGCTTTCTCGCATTGACGATCGTCTAAGAGAGGCATTCCCTCTTCATCGGAATACACCATTTGGTAATCGCTCAATTATCCTTGTCAGAGATTTAGGCCAACTACCACCTGTAAAAGACATTCCTTTATACGCTGGGACATTGCGTGGCACTGCACTTTGGCGCAGGTTCGACATATTCATAACACTTTCAACTGTTTTCCGTCAACAAGGAGCTAGCCCGTCCCAGGTTTCTTTTTGGCACATACTTGCAAATCTTAGGAATGGAATATCTACACTTGAAGATTGGCAACACCTAATGTCAAGAACAAGTTCATCTCTTACACATGAAGAGAAATGCACATTCGACGAGTCCATGCACCTATTCGCAACAAACAACACAGTTGTCTTGCATAATAAGAAAATGCTCAAAAAATTAAACATCCCAGTAGCACTTTGCTCTGCGGAACAACAAAGGCAAGAAACTCCTACTACAACAGAAGATGAGCACCTGCCTGCAAAGGTGCTCTTATGCAGTGAACAAAAAGTTATGCTCACCAGCAACTTATGGGTACATGCAGGCCTTGTCAATGGCACGCTTGGGAAGGTCATCTCAATATTTTATTCAATTGACTCAAAGCCCCCAGCATTACCATCCTTTGTGGTTGTTGACTTTCGACAATACAGAGGAACACCGTGGGACATTTCACACCCAACATATGTACCCATTCCTCCCATCACAAGGGGTGCATGCCGTCAGATACCACTTCAAATGGCATGGGCTTTAACGATACACAAGTCACAAGGAATGACATTAGACAAAGCAACAATGGACATCGACACCAGAGAACGCCAAGGGCTAACATTCACTGCAATTTCAAGAGTGCGGTCACTAGCAGACATACACATCAATCCAGCATTCCCATTCTCCCGCATTGCACAAATGCACAGGAATCCATATCTTAAGTGTAGACAGCAAGAGGAATCATTCCTTGCATCAAAATCTATTCAGGATAATACACTTTAGCCAATCGTACAACCTGTCTTCCAGAATTACCCACATGGTAAACACCACTCACTACATAACGAAGTTTCACATAGATTTGCTTGCTATTACATTTAGTTTCATATGATTTTATACTCGTTTGGAATCGTTTAATTTATTTTGAATATTCAAACAAAATCGTCAAACATATTCATTGTCACTTACAATGTTTCCTTTTTGGATGGCAACAGGTATGAATACATGCTACCTACGAAGGTTGTATGAGTGTTGCGAAGAAATTCAGCAACAAGAACTTACGTTACAAGATATGCAGACAAGGATCTTGCCACAACAATCAATGCCACTTTACCGTTTGCGCCCAACCATTAAGTTGTTAAAGAAAATAAGGAAAATACTTAAGATAACAATTCACATCCATGAAAGGGATGCACACAAGCAAATGCGCCATCAATTGCAGGAATAGCTCGCACAATATGGCACCACAACAAACACTAACTGGTGTTGCCGATGCCATGGCCCATCATGCATATATGATTAGCTGCTCATTCTCAATTACATCTCTACATAATAGAATGCTTTTATTGTATATATGTTTAGAAGCCAACGAATACTTTCATTGTATATATGTTTAGTTATATCTTACCAAACACATCTCCATGTCTAGAGTGACTTGTCCCTGTCAACTTTAGGGTCTTCAGATTATTATGGGTGTTGAGCATTTTAGCTCTGGACCAAACTCCGTTGTTTTGTTCTCGTTTTGTTAATGATCTATTTATGCAATTCATGGAATTACAGTGTTTAAATTTCTCTTCATAATTTACAGTGGTTATATTCTCCATAGAGTTTTGTATGGCTGTGAATGTAATTAGTAAATAGGTTGAGTGTTTTCCTTTTCCTTGTAGTATACATATATGCATTTTGGTATTCTAAATCACAAAGGAATCTTGTCTGTGCAACGAATATGCATACAGTTTTTAGACTAGATCAAGAGCCTACTACAGAGCAATACCCTATTTTTACGTTCTACCATTTTAGTTTACACACGCATTAATCAAATCAGCTGAAGTATTCCCTCTGAAATTGGACAATTGTGGACTCTCAACAAGTTTATGACCAGTCACAACAATATATCAGGGACTATCCTAGTGGAACTTACTAACTTATCCTCACTGTCGTGGCTTTCTCTTTATCACAATATGTTGCATGGGGAGCTTCCAAGAACGATAATATCATGGAAAGGTCGTTCTCAGCTTAACCTTGCCAACAACAAAATCACATGATCAATTACTGCATCACTTGGGTTGTTGCCTGTTCTTAACAGCCTTAACCTCACAAACAATTTTCTTTCAGCGGAAATACCCCTTGAAATAGATAACCTCAAGTTGAGCTTTCTTAATGTGTCTGGCAACCACTTGTCTGGCTCTGTCCCTGTTGGTTACAATAATCTGGCATATAGACATAGGGTATTGATTTCGATTATTGTTGTGGCCATAGTAGTCTACTTGATTGGTATAGGTTTCCTCCATAAGAGACACAAGATTTTCGTGCAGGTTAACACAAGTACAGAGTCTTGGACACTCACATCCTTTCACATGGTTGACTTTGAAGTGTCAGACATTCTGAATGGATTGACAGAGTATCATGTTATTGGAAGTGCACATGCTGGCAAAGTCTATGAGGTGGCACTGGAAAATGGTAATATTGTTGCTGTGAAAAGGATCTGGAATAACGAGAACCCACGATCTGTCCAAGAAAAGAGATTTCAAGCAGAGATAGAGCTTCTAGGAAAGATTAGGCATACCAACGTTGTAAAGCTACTTTGCTGCATCTCTGGTTCGGATTCTAAGTTGTCAGGCAATAAATTGATTGTGGTGGACAGGTAAAAAAGAATAAACAGAGGGTTTTTATTTCCATTTTTGTGGCTAGACCTTCAAGGTAGAGATGTTCAGTGCTGGGCTTCTCATGTCCATTTATACTTACTGCTCCTCTGTTCTAGAGAGATGATCAACTATTTGGTGAGTGATACTTCGGGCATCTATAACTTTGTAATGTCTATCAAACTGTTTGAGGCGAACCTGGGACCTCTCTATGGCAGATCTCTGCACTATTGATGTGGACTAAGAGGAGAATATATGCAGGAAAACCCCATCGTTTGCTTGACTGGCTGTAACTGTCAAAATGTGATATGATGGGTATCTACAATTTGTACAGTAAATAATGTTCTCAACGTGCATGCATGCAGACCTAATCTAGAAAATGTCAGAGATTTATTACATTCCAGCCATGTAAATAAATAGAAAGGATCTTTTATAGATTGAAGGATCAGTTCTCTGGTTTGAGTTTGACATGTTTTGGCCTTCGTGTCTGTGAAATGCATCTGGTGCTTTTACGTTCAGTGGGGGATGAAAGGATATGTGTAGCATTGTAAATAGGTAGATCATATAGCAAATTATGTACAGAATAATCAATTTTCTTGCTGAATTTAACATGCTTTTAGCCATTTTGTTTCTGAAACCAAAATGATTATTACATTAAGGGCACTGGTTTTCTTACTGGTAAGCTCAGTATTGTTATCCCAGCATGGGATTAATGGTGTGTATGTTCACTACAATACAACAGCTGGGCCTGTGGAAGGCAAGCTTAATGTGAATTTGGTCCCCCATACACACGACGACGTGGGGTGGCTTAAGACCGTTGATCAGTACTACGTAGGCTCCAATGACAGTCTTCAGGTCTTATTAATTCCTCTATTCAAATATCAAGCCTTATTCTACATTAAAACAGTTTGTTGTAATGCATCTGAATGAAATGTATTTACCATGAACTGTGAATCATATCTGCACCCGGCGCAACCTACCTGTGTGAGGAACATATTGGATTCTTTGGTCTACTCATTGCAAGAAGATCCAAACCATAAATTCGTTTATGTAGAACAAGTATGTTTTCTTACCAAATAAATCATCAACGTCCTTATGAATAATGGAGAGTATATATGTATACTGAAATGATTTATAACTGAGTTTGCAGTACCCAGTCTCTTCAAGTTGATATATCTGACCTGTAGTGCTTTGAATTCAAAAGAGGAAAAATTGAACAGCTAAAACTTCTCTCAAGCTGAATGGACCAATTGTTTCTCTTGGTTTTCAGAACAAAAATATGCCAATCAATCTTATCACCTTTCACCCACTACTATTTGTCAACTCATTCATTTGATCCCCAAAAAAAATCCTTTTCCTATGTGAAGGAGAGAAAAAGACACCCTTGTACTATGCGGCAATCCAGACCCAAAATGTTTTGGCAAGTTTGCAAATCCACATAACATGCCTAACCATTATGCATCTCCCAGCAAACTACACAACGTGCATTTGTAAGGTCAGTGCTACATAGTCTATCTTTTGCTGCTGAACCCATATGAAGATTGAACCACCTAAACATTCTAATCTCAAAATACTTGGATAGCTAGATACCTTGAGGCTTCAGGCCTCCTCAACCACCTTGTTTCGGTATCCTGAATGTTCCATTCTTGTCAAGGTGATCTGCATATTCTCTATCCAATAATGAAGGGAAATATTTACTGCCAAGAACAAAGTTTTGCTATGCAGATAGACTCAAGATTCACTAAAAAGTTTAGGTAGAAGAAGTGAGGTGACGAGATGGGATTCGTACTCAGTTCAAATCTAATTTCATTAAAAAATTTAGGGACAGTAAATAGGGTGATGGGACTTATATCAATTTACAAATTGAGGTTTCTCAATGGCCATGCCTTAGAGTAAACTTGTAACCCATGTATGGAACTGAGCTGTGTTTACATTGCCTGCAGTATACCCCAGAACAAGGGTTTGCATACTTAATAGAACTGTTCTCTGTTGTATGAACAGAAAGTATTCAAGTACGTGGTCCACTGCTCTTTGTTTTGGGTTTTATGAATCAACCAACAACTTTTTTTATAAAGAAAAACGTTTCTCACTTTAGATAGGTCGATGTTTACAACAACCTATTGAAAAAGTAGTAAGGGCATTTATCCAAATGCAGTAAGAATGAATGGAATATAAATTCATTCATTACAGCCACCATAATAAAGAAATAATCTAAACCTTGGTGTCCAAAATCACAATCCTAAAATAATCTGATAGCCAGCAGAGCCATACTTCATAACATAGTATGGCCAAGGTCTACTAAATTTAAGGCATCAACAACACGGTGCATTTTCTGTTCTCTGAATGGTTAAGCAGGTAGTTGAGATGAGTTGTTTTTCCATTGAATGCAGTATACCCTAGAACAGGGGTTTGCGTACTTGATAGAACAGTTCTCTGTGGTATGAACAAAAAATAATCGAGTACATGGTACACTGCTCTGTGTTTTTCGTTGGTTAAATGCTTTGTGTTTTGCAATAAGAGAGAGCAGGTTGGGCTCTAGAGCCCAAATGGCAAGATTCCTTCTACATTAAACAACAAAAACATGTCAGCATTTTAGCCTTTCGTCACATTCACATACTTGAGTTTTATATCATTTGGATGTTCAGCTTTGGAAGATGCTCCAGACACTCACAATGGGTTGCACATTGCTATTAATCTGTATTATAATACTCTCAATTGCTTAGAAATTTGTAGATATGGACAAAAATCCAATTCCAATATCAATTTAACATGTCCAATAATGTCAAGATTACAAATGATAAGAAGCCATATTTTGGTTTTTTTATCCAAGTTTAAAGATATTGTATGAAATCATGATACACATGGTTATTTTTGTCTTCGGCTCGTCCACATAGTTAACCAGGTATCCCATGGAGTTGCAAATTTGTATTTTCCAGATTCATTTGTCCTTTGCAAATTTCTCTTATCCATCGCTATTTACAATTTTCTAAAAAACCCTCTTGGGAGTTGAAAGTAAGGGCTTCTGTATTTCCAAATATTGAAGTTTTCAATTTCAAATTGTAGTCATGTTAAGGTTACCTTTATGATATTTATTAAGTTTAGTTTGATAGATCCTTGTAATGTGTTCGGAACTCTATCCTTGGGAATGGAACATGAACTCTGTAAGGGCCATTTCAACTTTAGTGGGTTACTCTCAAATTTTTGTATCTTATTTGCTCTTCAACTAAAAATATGATTCCAATATATCAAGTTGAAGCTCCTCGATTTAAATTTTCAAAATATGTTTCCAACTTCCAAGAAATGAAATTGAAGCTCCTAGAATACAATTTTCTTTGGAGCACATAATTTTTTCCAACATGTTGTATTTGCCTTTTTGCATAAGAAAATGGAAGGAAATATATGCGTGTATTTTTAAGTCAAAATTAAAATAACCATAAACAACACCATGAAACTTCTTGTAAATTACAAATACAATTGTTCAATAGATAACATATCTCAGTAGAAAAAACCAATTGTAGAGGGATATTGTTTCCACCCAGATGTAGAAATCCCAAAGACTCACCCCAAGTTCAAGGCGAAGATGTGATAAGGGAAAACTCTCCCCAAAAAAACAACAATGTGAAAACCAATTGTCTCTGTAATCACGCACACATGTAGTAATAGGTCACATTTTTGGAGTTGATTGGGTTTATCTTTTATGTTTTTGGTTATGTTTTTTTGTTGGGATTTTGGAATCAACTGAGTGGGCTTTTTGTCCCTTATTTCGCTCTCTTTTAATAGACTTCTATGGACCCTTTCTGAGGCTACATGCACAGGTCCTAGAGGTCATATTTACCCTACTTCCTTGCAAGGGTTTGGACTTCAAAGAATACAATCTAAGGTCCGAATTCATCCTTCTACACAAAGATATCCATTTGCACAAGACTATTTTTTGGTTCATCTATAGACGAGGCGAAGTTTCCTTGCAAATTGTTGAGGTTGATATGAGGCTATCGTGGGTTTATATAAGGCTAAATGAGTAATAAATATATTAATTTTAAAATCAATTACTTATTAAAAAAAATATCTTATATACAAGTTGGTTATACAAGCAATTGCATTACTTATTTTAAGAAGATTTCCCAAAATACTTTGAAAAATAGAATACATGAATTTAAAATGAGTTTCAAAATTTTAATAATATTAATTTCCATAATTAATTAAATTATTTCTATTAAAAATAATAATAATAATGTTTATGAAAAGCATCTTACAATTAGTTAATGTTTTAGTTGTAGTGTCGACCAGCAATGTAAGTGATTTGTTTTAATATTTGCAAATCACAAATTTCTCCGCTTTTCATTTACCATGTAAAACGCTGTAATTTACTTTTTATTTAAAAAAAAAAAAACGTGTTGCAAATAATCTATTGAGTTTTAAGTATGAACGCGTTCTAGACTTAGTATATTGATATGAATGATTTGGTTTTGGTTTTGTTCTTTTAATATCAAATGTGCTGGTACAGATGGTTATTGCCTTCATCACTAGTGAGCTTTATATATGCTTGACTATCTATAGAGATTTCTTCCTTTTAATAATTCTATCAGCCTCTCTTTGTACCTTTTGGGACAATTGCTAGTAATACTTTTAATTACAAAAAATTGAATATAATAATTATGAACATTAAAACGACAGAGCGAATGAATGAAATAGACAAAGCAACTGGGCTCATTAGTTTCCAAACCCTATTAGAACGGCGGAATTATGGATCTTAAAGCCCAATCTTGGTGCATCAACACTATCTAAAATGTGTCCATCTATCTTTAGAGCTGCTCCTTCCATGAAGACCCGTTATTCCAGGAAGACGTACCTGCTCTGCATGAGACCAGTTACTTTGTCTATTTCATTCGCTGGTCCTGTCGTTTCAATGTCTATAATTATTATATTTAATTTTTTTAATTAAAAGTATTATTATATAATTTAATTTATAAAATTTTTATTATATTTTATTTTTTAATTATAAATATTAAATAAAATATAATTATATTTATATAATAGTTTATATTATAGATAATTCTTCATATTAATTGGATTTGCAGTGGAATTTTGGTAGGTTTTTGAATTTTTATTTATATATTCTTTCCTTTAAGAAATAATTAGCATGGAAAATTTATTTTTATAGTTTATTTAAAAATATAACACTTTAATATTTAAGAAATAATTATTTTTATTAATATAATTATTTTTATTGTTTTCAGAAATTTAAATGTAAACGTAATATTTTTTCCTTACAATTTTATTAATAAAAAAAACTATACAAAAATGTCTAGTTTCAACCATTTTGAAATTGGTTATTATTATAACCTCAAATAAATATTGACTTTTAATATATTAAAAAGTTATTAAAATTAGAAGCAATCATTTCACTTCTCCCATAAACTGTCAACGTTTGTAATTGCACTGTATTCACTCTTCTAAATCCAGCCATAAGCAAATGAAATTGGAGTTTGGAATTGCAATGTTACTTTACAGCCTATGCATATAGGCTAATAGCTAAATAGCATGATTTGTGGAACAAGACTTTCAGGCTTGGACCTTTTAAAAATACCTTAGAATGCCATGAAGACTAGGCTACCCTGGCTAGGTTTATAACCTATATACAAGTTGATGAAGTTGGGTTGGTTTATAGACTAGGCTACCCTGGCTAGGTTTATAACCTATATACAAGTTGATGAAGTTGGGTTGGTTTATAACCTATAGAGAAGTTGATGAAGTTGGGTTGGTTTATAACCAATGCAGAAGTTGATGAAGTTGGACAAGAGATCAAGAGATTATTTAATAAGTTAGTGTAAGTTGTGGGAAGTCCAAAGTAACACAAACCTCTCTTCTTAACTTTCTAGTCAACTTCCTAATCCACCTTTTGTCATTAATAGTTTCTTTATATTATTAAAATTTTTAATAAGTAAATAATAAATATAATATAATATGTTATAAATTTATCTATATTAATTTTATTTTACAAATAAACAAAAAAAAAGTAATATAATCTGTTACAAATAAATTTATAACAAATGTAATATAATTCACCGATTCAAAATTCAGAATGGGTGTTTCATTCATTTTCTATTCAAAATTCATTATTTAGAAATTGAAAGAGAAAGCTACATTTGTATCCTTTCAAGAGCTAACCAATTTAAAAATGAAAAATAAACCTACTTGTTTATCTGGAATATAATGAAAAGCTCACTTCTAATTTTATTGGCCATTCCATTTTCTGAAAATTTGAAAATTTTAGCTAATGATTTGAAAAATCTTAAATATTACATCAAACCCATTAAAACTTTTTTAACACATTTAATGCATAACCATTCTATTTTCTGATAATTTGAAAAATCTATTAATAATTTGCAAAAATCTTAAATATTACATCAACCCATTAAAAAAGAGGAACACAAATTTAAATAAGATCTAGTAGATCCACGGGAAGAGGAAAAGTTATATAACTGAAAAGCATACAACAGATCTATGGAGAAATAAAAAAACCAAAACTGAGATGAAACTAACTTAAAAAGTATCCCCAAACAACAATTTAGCCACTGAGTTACATCCTTCTGTTGTTCAAACAATGAAACAAATAATTATGTATACCACAGATCTAATTGCTTGGAAGTGCACATATGCCTACTCTCTACGTTCATTATTATTTGGGTGCGCTCGAACCCTGACGCCATATCAAACTAACTCAAAAGCTCGTCTTCTTCCTTTTATTTGGAGATAAGTACACCAATCAACTTCTGCTTTCAGCGAAAGGACGGTGTTGATCACATGGAGAGGGATCACACAACAAGCCATGCAAATCAACCTAAAGCAATATAACATAAATTGTAATTGTATGGTGTTTTCAGGTTTAACAATAAATAAACAGTTACGGAAATTTGGGCATTAAGGTTTTGATATCATCTATCGCTCTGTTGGTCAATGGGATGGATTTGGAATTGCATGTCCTTTAGAACCAATGACCCTATGCTAAAGTGATGATTCGTGGACAAGACTCTCAGCATAAAATAAGGTCCTGTAATGCCATGGAGACGGTCAACCTACATGTTACCCTAACAGGTCTACAACTTACTTAAAAGTTAGAAGTTGCACAATAGATTATATCAGCCTTCCGCTGTCGTTGATTTTTTATGCTCACCCCGTTATGTATCTCTACTCGTATTCAAGATTTCCCACCGCGATGGCCGTGCCAAAATAGTATTGCTTAACAGATTTTGTGATATGTAATTTTTTCTTTTTTTTAATCTTTATCTCAGAGAGAGGAAACAACTAAGGTTGTTACAGACAATTGATATAACTACTAAAGTCGTTACTGACAATCAATATGATTTACTCTACCAATTCTATCTTGTCCAACATTAATTATTTTAGGAAAAGATAAATAAATTAATAAAAAATACAAAAAAACAAAACTACTTGGTGAAGAAATGAATTGAGCCTGTTTTTTTCTCTTTTTCTTTATTCCGCCCCTATTAGATAGCCACAACCGTAACCGCTACTTTTCAGAAATTAATTCCTGCCAAAATTAATTATCAGAAATTTATCTGACAATGGAAGAATCACTAGGCGTCATACCCAATTAAAAATAAAGGAAGGCAAGGGAAAAAACAGATGTAGCAGATCCATGAGTGAAAAAGGAGAGTTATAAATCTGATGCGCACTTTGAACCCTAATTACTTGCAAAGCTCAAGTAGATGCCATCTCATATCAAACCAAATTTGATATGAAACCTTATTGCGTAATAGCTTTTGTGATATGTATTTTGTGTCTAAGGAGGAGGGAAACTGTGAATGTTTTTACAAACGATCAATCATCCTAATCTAATCTACCAATTCTGGATTGATTATTCATCTATATCCTTGGGTATGTATTTCTCTGTCTGAGCCAGAAAACTTTAAAAGCTCTTACAAACAATCAATTATGGTAATCTAATCTACCGATTCTGGATTGATTATTCATTTATATCCTAGCAGTAATTAATTATTTTAGAAAAATACAGAGAAGCCTACTTGTTCATCAAGAAGAAATGACTGAGTTGGATTCTTATATTTTAGAAAAATACAGAGAAGCCTACTTGTTCATCAAGAAGAAATGACTGAGTTGGATTCTTATCGTTTTCTTCCGCCATGTTCGATAGACCCAGGCACTAGTAACCATTCGGTTTTCTCCTGCCAAAATTAATTAACAACAAAAATCACTCTGATCAATGGAGGAATAACAAATATTGCATCAAATTCAGTGAAAAGGGGAAGAGAAGGAAACAAATAGATGTAGCGGATCATGGGTGAAAAAGAAAAGTTAAGAAGACAACACATACCGCAGATTTTGATGGGCAAGCCTCAGATAAATTTTTAATCTCTACGGTCCTGGTAGGCGATTTGGGCATTTTCGAATCTGAGGACACAAATGTCATATCATATTAAATTCGAAATAAAATCAAATAAAAATACATCCTAATGCCATTTATAGATTTATCTACAACCCTCCCTCCCTAACAAGAAACAAATAGTTATATATGGAAAACTTACTGCAGATTTTGATGGACGCTCTAGATGGTAAAAGGGTTCAAATCCTGAGAAAGTAAATCAAGGAACTCTTCCTTCCTTTCCTTGACTCTACCCATCCAAGTATACATATACCTTCATTCCCACGCCCCTGCTCATCTCTCTCTCACTGTGCACAAACATAACACAAGTAGCAGATAAAATGTTTGAAAAGTAGGAGATGTAGCTGTGTGGCCTGGGCCTCGAGACTACACTCACAAAACAGAGAGATCAATCTCGTACACTCTATTATTGTCAATGAAAATATTACATCATTAAATACAACTCTGGAAATCAGGAAGTTGCAACCACACTCCTAAACTCTAGGAACAAATCCTAAACTAAGGAGATACGTTACAACTATGTAACCATTTCTCCATTAATACAAAATAATATTAATTATTTTCAACTCCCCCCCTTAATGGAGAAAGGGTTCTCCTGAACTCCTAACATCCCTCTAAACAATTCAAATTTCACTCGTGCAAGAGGCTTTGTAAAAATATCAGCCACATTGTCACAAGTTTTACAATATTCAACAGCAATTTCTTTTGACTGTATTTTCTCTCTAACAAAATGGAACTGAGTGTCTATATGTTTGGTGTTTTTGTGAAACACTGGATTGTATTCCAACTTAATGGTGCTCTAGTTGTCGCTTTTGATGGAAGTGGGATTCTTCTGTTCTTTTCCTGCATCTTTGAGAAGCCTTCTCGGCCAGATTGCTTCACATGTCGCTGCACACAATGCTTGATACTCAGCGTCACACAAAGATAAAGCTACAGTACTCTGCTTCTTGCTGCTCCATGCTATGACCCCGGATCCTATGTTGAATGCGTAACCTGTGATGGACCTCCGATCATCCAAGTTACCTGCCCAGTCTGAGTCTGAAAAACCTGCTAGAGTAACATCAGATGCGTCAGTGTATAAAATACCATAATTAACAGTACCACAAAGATACCTCAACACGCTTTTTGCTGCTACCCAGTGACTTTCAAGTGGTTTCGTCATGAATTGGCTCAACACACTAACAGAGTATGCCAAGTTAGGTCTAGTTGTTGTAAGATATATCACGCTGCCAACCAACTGTCTGTACATTGTAGCATCAACCTCTTTAGTGCCATCGTCACTGCTCAACTTCAGATTCTGCTGCAAAGGTTTCGTTGCTGATCTACACTGATCCATACCAAACTTTTCCAATAGATTTCTGGCATACTTCCCTTGGGTAAGAAAAGTTTGCCCAGTATCTCTGCATACTTCTAATCCCAGACAGTAATGAAGGCTTCCGAGATCTTTCATCTCAAAAACTTGTGCCATAAGCCTTTTGATTCCTCTGATTAAATCATCTGCATCTCCTGTTATAATCATGTCATCCACATACAAAGAAATCAAAATAATCTGCCCCTGATTATTGTACTTGGTATACAAATTTGGGTCATTTAAACTTCTATGAAAGCCATGCTCTAAAAAGAAAGAATCAACCTTTTCGTACCAAGACCTGGGTGCTTGCTTTAAACCATATAAAGCCTTTTTCAATCTGAAAACAAGATGTTCATGCCCCTGCTTTACAAATCCTTCTGGCTGTACTAAGTAAATTTCCTCTTTTAAATCACCATTTAAAAATGCAGATTTAACATCAAGCCGGTGTAATTCCCAATTACATTTAATAGCTAAAGCAATAAGCATTTTGATTGTATTTAACTTTGCTACAGGTGCAAAAGTATCATCAAAATCCATACCTTCCTGCTGTGAATATCCTTTTGCAACCAGCGTAGCTTTTAATTTCTCTATGCTTCCGTCTGCATTCATTTTTTGTTTAAACAACCATTTACATCCTATGGGTGTTTTATTCTTAGGCAGTTCAACTAAATCCCAAGTATCATTTCTAAGAATTGATTCCATCTCTTCATTCATTGCAACTCTCCATTCCTTAAATTGACTAGCTTCTTTGTAATTAGAGGGTTCTACAATGTTCAAAACTTTTGACGTCAAAGCATAGTCTCTCAATTTTAATGGTAATTGAGTCTTCCTACCTAATCTCCTTGGTAGGGGACTTACCTCAAATTTGTTTTCTTCTGCTATAACTGGGCTTGCATTATCACCTTCTTGTTGTTCTTCTTTTTGCTCCTGCTCTCTTTCATCTTCGCTGCTTTCCTCCAACAACAATGGAATGTGCCAATCATCACCAACGTCATCTTCCCCTTCCTGTACCTGTTCATGAAACACTACATCCCTGCTTGCAAATTTCTTACGAGACTCAGGATTGAATAATTTATATGCTTTAAATTCTCTGCCATAACCAACAAAGATGCATCTAACTGCTTTAGGGTCTAATTTCTTCCTATCAGCTTTGGGTATATGGGCAAATGCTTTTGACCCAAATACTCTTAGATGGTTTACTGCTGGTTTAAATCCATATAGAGCTTCAAAATGGGCTTTGAAGCCAAGATACCTGGTAGGACTTCTGTTCTTCAAATATACAACAGTGTTAATAGCCTCTGCCCAAAAACTATTAGACAGACCCTTACCTTGTAACATGCTCCTTGCGCACTCCACCAAGGTTCTGTTTTTGCGCTCTGCAACTCCATTCTGCTGTGGTGTGTGTGGCACTGTATACTGCTGAACAATCCCGTGAGATTTGCAGAATTTCATGAATTCCCTTAGCTTGTATTCTCCCCCTTGATCAGATCGGAGAATTTTTATACTCTTACCAAACTGTTTTTCCACCAAGGTTTTAAATTCTATAAAGCACTGGAAAGTCTGACTTTTCTTATTCAAAAAATAAACCCATGAATATCTAGTGCAGTCATCAGTAAATAACAGAAAATAATATGCTCCTCCTAGCGACCTTGTCTGCATAGGTCCGCATACATCAGTGTGCACTAGTTCTAAAATATCTGTTTCCTTCCTCCTATCATGCACAGGAAACTGTTCTCTATGCATTTTTCCTAAGGCACAACCATCACAATTTAACTGAATATTATGAAAGATAGGGAGCCCCTCAACCATACCTTTCTTCTGCAATAACATGAGGTCCTGCAAATTCAAGTGACCGAACCTCTGATGCCAGAGCTGTTCAGCTGTCGATCCTCTTGCAACCATGGCTTGCTTTGGTATACTTTTTGCATCCAGTCTGTATAGGCTTCCAACTCGCATGCCTGTTGCAACTATTTCATTCCTGCAATCCTTTATTGCACAATGAGTCTTAAATAACTCGACTTGCATATCTTGATCAGCCATCATGGATACAGATATCAGATTTTTCTTAATTCTAGGTACATATAAAACATTTGTAAGGTGACTAATTTTTCCATTTGGTAACTTGACTGAAATCACCCCATAACCTTTAATCTCGTATCCACTATCATCTCCTAGGTATATTTTTGATCCATTTATACTTTCTTCAAGACTATCAAAAAATTCTTTTTTACCTGTCATGTGAGAGGATGCTCCGGAATCGACATACCAAATATCGTCCTCATTAGATGCTGAAAGGGCACAGTCGACTGTGAACAGTCGAAATTCATGACTGAAGTCTTTATCTTCTTCTTCAACAAAGTATCCTCTGTGCTTTGCATTTGCCTGCTTCCTCTTTGCATCATCAGCCTGCTTCTTATAACATTCACTCTGTATATGACCCTTCTTTCCACAATAATAACATTTCTTTTCAGAATGATTTGCAAGCATACCTTTATGAGAATGTGAATTCTTATGTGATGTTCCTCCTTTCTGCTTTGATTGCTGCTGTGACTGCTTTCCTTTGAATGATCGTCGTTTCGCCATCAGCGCAAGATCATCACTCTGGGGGTTCAAGTTCTGCCGCCGCTCCTCCTCTTGCTGCAAGATCCCTGTCAGATCATCAAATGTGGGCGCTTTCTCCCTTGCCGCCAATCCAGTGATGAACGTTTGAAATTCATCTCGCATCCCGTTCAGTGTGATTGCGACAAGATCAGAGTCAGACACCGTCACTCCGATGTTCCCCAATCCGTCTTTCACATCTTTGATTCGCGCAACAAATGCAGCAACAGTCTCATTTTCGTTCATCCTCATCGAAAATAGCTTGCTTTTAAGTGCCAAGACTCGGCTTGTGTTCTGGGTCTGATACAGATTTTTGATGGTCGTCCAGATCTCCGCGGACGTTTTACAGTCTCTGATGTGCGCAATAACATTGTCCTTCACAGACATTTTCAGCAAAACTTTCGCCTTGTTCTCTCGTTTATCCCAGTCTTGCTCCTGTGGCCCTGCGTTCGGCTTCTGCTCATCGCCTGTAACTATGGACCAAGCATTCGCACCCTCAAGCAAGGTCTGGATCTTAAACTTCCAATTCGTGAAGTTAGATCCATCAAGTTTACTAGACTCGTGAAGGTAAGATTCCATCGTATTACTCATTCTGATCAGATCTATAAAATGAATCTACCCAACAACAAAGAAACGATATCTGTCAGATCGATTTGTCACCTCTGCCACCAATCAACAGTGTCTGGCAATCCTGCTCCGATGAGCAAATTCGGCGTTTTCAATACAGCCGAAGAATTGATCTGATCAAAATTGATCCGATCTGCCTCTCTCGGATAGATCTGCAACTTCGCCGATCTACACCCCTCGCAAATCGCCAAACGAAGATGAGGCTTCCCGCAGATTCCCTTGAAGGTGAGTTAGTGCTCTCCCGAGCGAAAATCCCCTTAAATTCTGTGCCAATCCAGTATCCTGGAGCGATGGCGCGCTTAATAACCGAATAGACGCGCCAATATAGAATTCTGGCGCGTTCCCGAGCTAGAAACCCGCGCCAACCTCCTTCTACTCAGGAAAAAAAATTTCTGAGTCCGAGCCAGGTGTTCTGTAGTCCACCTGCTCAATTGAGCACAGAGCTCTTGTGTACATGCGGCCACAAGGGCACTTCAAGTCACACAGGAAATTCTACCACATAGGCAAGCTAGCTACAAAGGCACTTCAGCCACAAAGGTGATAAGAGATCAGGCTCACCCAATCTGAGCTCTGATACCAAGATAAAATGTGAACAACAAGGTTAATTTTAGGGGCGAATAATAGCCCAAAGGCGAAATTTAAGGCTTTTTATATTTTAATGGGGCGAATTTTTAATTAAAATAATATTTTTTTTTTTATATAATTAGCCCTCATTTTATTTAAAAATTAATTTATTTTTTTATTTTAGCCCAGGGCGGATAAACTAACCGAATCGTATTTTCTTAAAATCGCCCCATTTTGATATTTGCTCCCAGTTTGGCAGATCAAAATCGCCATTTCTGATTTACAGTTCGGGTTTTCTGGTTTGGGAGTGGTTTTTGAGGGTCGATTTGGTCCTGGCAGTGGTTTGTGAGGGTCGATTTGGTCCTGGGAAGTTAGATTTGTTTTGAAATGGAGGGCGGAGCTTAATTTCTTTTCAAATGGAGGGCGGCTCCCTGTTTTCACGGATTCAGTCCGTTGTTTTCATGAATTCCGGATTCAGGGTGTATATGGCTCCCTGGTCCTGTATAAAAATGGTTTTGAAATAGGTTTTTTCATCATAGTTCACAAATCTAAATGTTCTAGTTAGCAGCAGCAGTTTCAGTGCGATATTCTTGCATTTTCATTGTTCAATCCGCTTATTCTTCTCTTGTTTTGGTATCCATGGTTTCTTGGATTTGAACGGCTCATGCCACTGCAGCAGCAACAACAACAGTCGGTACTTGACAGAATTGTTGGCTGAGCGCGAGAAATTAGGCCCCTTTATGCAGGTCCTGCCCATCTGTAGCCAGCTTTTGAATCAGGGTAAGTTGGCTTCATATGTCTTGTTTTTCTTCAAGTTTGAAGTACAGGAGAAGATAGTTGCTGAGTATGATACAGATTATCAGTTGTTCTGGAAGGCCAAATTAGGTGGATTCATGCCTCCTGCAGTTGTTCGGTGATAATCACTTTGCCAGTGAACGCTGAATGCTTCCGTTGGTTTGGAAGCAAATATAACCGTACTTTGCCAGTGAACGTTGAATGCTTCCGTTGGTTTGGAAGCAAATATAACCGTGGTTGCAAGAGACCATGATTTTTTTTTAATGGTTGGATATCAAATTTTGTTAAAGATTCTCTCCATCTGCCTGTTACCCAGAAGCAAAAGAAAATAACTAAAGCTGAAAAAACATGTAGAAGTATCATTATGCTGATTTGGATTTCATATTTTGGAAAGAAGATTTCGCTTCAAAATTAACCTGAATCGTATATTGACTTTTCAGGAAATGGTCCATTCTGATTGTGGCCGAGGCCTTGTACCGTGGTGGAAGTATTGAGGAAGTGATGACTGATAATGACCTTTTTACATCTGATAGAAAAGTTGAACAGAGATCATAGTTTTCAACACGTGAGTGCGTTTCAACATATGAGAACTTTATAAGGTATGCTGAACTGTATTGAATGTTGCTTTATTTTGCTGCCAAGTTTATCCATGGTGACTGTTTTTATATACAACACTGGAGTTGCTCGTAGTATGCGTAATATTTGACTAGACCATGTCGAGCATTGCAAAAATTTGCTTTTCGCTTAATTTTACCCATGGCTGAATCTCTGCTTCCACTTATTCTGCTATGTTTTTCAGAGCATGCAATGGATTTTTCATATTTAACATTATCTTGCCATTTACCCCGGTCATTTGGACTTTGATAAACCACTGACAACACGTTTTTAACAAGCAAAGTGGCCTACATTGTTGAACCATTCGAGGAATGATCCAAGCATGCCTGCCCATGCATTTTGTATAGTGCACTCTAAAATGGTCCACTTTCAGGTTTGGTTAACCAAAAATACTAGGACCCAAAGATAAGAGTTGCATGTAGCTATTTCCAGTTACATAAGATGCAAGATTGCACCAATAAAGAATTAAGAACCTGGTAACCTATGGGAGTGCCTACACTATGAAGAACTATGTTTTGAGTTTGGGAAAAAAGACACCCACTTAATATGTAGGATTTTGCTTGAATAGAGGACAGGAACAACTCTAATATTGACCAGATATCTTACACTCCACTAAGGAAATGAGAAGAAGAAACACCGGATCAAACCAAGAAAAAAAATTCCGGTAAAATGTATAATGAGTGAAAAGATAAGAATGCTACCATGCAGGCAACGCAATAATAGCCTTCAGATTTCCCTCCCTTATTTGTCAGGCTTATTGTATTACCCAGCATAACCAGACCCCTGAGCATAATAATAATTCTTACCCTCCATCCCATCTAAATCATCATCTCCGTTCTTTGATTATTGAAATTGAAACACCATTCTGTCTAAACCCTTATCTTCCATCTGCGTGGTAATCATGCCTTCTGGAAAAAGTTAAAAATGGCGGTGCCTTATGGATATGGCAGATTCTGCATGTAACTTGAACTACCAGGTTCCTCCTCCCTTTCAGAGTTTTGACCAGTTGTGTAATAATGGGATGCCCAAGGTTCTTGATGGGTTGCTTGGCTGTATATCTGACTTTGATTAAAATCCGGTCTAACTGCTTGGCCTGATCTTTCCCAATCATTTGGATCTGAGTTGTAACCATAGTTTGAAGCCACCTCTTGAGGATTCTGATAGGGTAATGTGTTTGTACCTTTGTAGGTATTGTCATTCAGGTATGACACAGTGGACAGGCTAGCTTCAGTAGCTGTGAAACCAGGCCCTGGATTATGTCCTTCAGAACCATGCATGAAGCCATTGTTTACTGGATCTACATACGATACAGAGAAATTATTGCTGGGCTTTTTTGGTTCAAAGATGTTCACACATTCACTAGTTGATGGAACAACTACTATGAAAGAAGGATCAAAGAGGCCATCAAAATAGAAACTAATACAAGTTGTCTTTAGCAAGATGATGGATTAAAGATTAGTTGTAGACTTGTAGTTGGCTTTCATCTCTTAGGAATAATGAAGTGCAAAGCAACAACTGAAGTTTTTCCCTGTGCTCAGTAGTCTAGGTTGTAGGTTGGGTTCTCACACTTGCATCTTAGAATATTTTATATCATGACAAGCATAATCAGCTTACCCCTTTTACTGTGGCTTAATAATGATAACAAAAGTCTATTATAATTCATGTTCAGCCGGTTATACAATTAGTTCATTAACAAATTAAGGAAGCATGTAAATATATATACCGAGGGAAGATGAAATATCTTGACACTAAAGTCCTGATGATGAACATTAGTTTGTGGGCTTAAAACATCAAAAGAACTATGAACCAAATCACATATACTCCAACAACCAATGGAGGAATTCCTTCATTCATCAATGGATGAAATGCCTTCATTACTCAAACTGCAACTTTCAACGATCTAAAGTTATATTACTTATTGTCCTAATAAAATTCAAGTTTATCATTTATAGCTTACGTGTGTGTAAGTTACATAATTAAAATCAAGGATGCTCCCTCATAAAATGGAAAGAAATAGCCAAACCAAAATAAGGCAAGGCTGTAGTTTCCAAAATAAGGCAAGGCTGTAGTTTGAGAGTTTAAAAAAATACACACTATTATGGCAAGGCTGTAGTTTCCAAGAGCATATCGAAAGTAATACAGGGGTAAGTTTGTGGCATCAAGTCATAGGGCAAAAATATGTGGACCTATGATCTTTGGAGGAATGGATTAGACTTCCAAATAAAATTGTTACAAATGTCTCAATGGTTAAAAGGCTCTTGTTCAATCTTTTCCTCTGCTGGGCAATTGGCAATGTGGAGAATAGGAAATGGATTGAATGTGAAAATAGGTGAAGACACCTAGCTCCACAAGATTAATGAAGAAACTATCAAGACCCTGGCAATGGCATACTCACTCAAGCTGATGTTATGTCCAAAATTGATCACCATATAGAAACAGCACTGGAAATTTGCAAGGTCAACAGGCTTGCAAGGAGGTTCAAAGGACAATCGAGATGGCTATGTTAACATATTACAACTAAGTACAATGTGGAGAATAGGAAATGGAGAGAAAGTGAGAATAGGTGAAGATCCCTAGGTGAGGTTTAAAAGGCTCCAGGAGATTAATGAAGAAACTATTGAGACCCTGCATAACAATGGCACACACTCAAGCTGATATTGTGGATCCAAATTTGACCACCATGCAGAAACAGCACTAGATATCAGCAAGGTTCTTGATGGGTTGCTTGGCTGTATATCTGACTTTGATTAAAATCTGGTCTAACTGCTTGGCCTGATCTTTCATTAACAAATTAGTTCATTAACAAATTAAGGAAGCATGTAAATATATATACCGAGGAAAGATGAAATATCTTGACACTAAAGTCCTGATGATGAACCTTAGTTTGTGGGCTTAAAACATCAAAAGAACTATGAACCAAATCACATATACTCCAACAACCAATGGAGGAATTCCTTCATTCATCAATGGATGAAATGCCTTCATTACTCAAACTGCAACTTTCAACGATCTAAAGTTATATTACTTATTGTCCTAATAAAATTCAAGTTTATCATTTATAGCTTATGTGTGTGTAAGTTACATAATTAAAATCAAGGATGCTCCCTCATAAAATGGAAAGAAATAGCCAAACCAAAATAAGGCAAGGCTGTAGTTTCCAAAATAAGGCAAGGCTGTAGTTTGAGAGTTTAAAAAAATACACACTATTATGGCAAGGCTGTAGTTTCCAAGAGCATATGGAAAGTAATACAGGGGCAAGTTTGTGGCATCAAGTCATAGGGCAAAAATATGTGGACCTATGATCTTTGGAGGAATGGATTAGACTTCCAAATAAAATTATTACAAATGTCTCAATGGTTAAAAGGCTCTTGTTCAATCTTTTCCTCTGCTGGGCAATTGGCAATGTGGAGAATAGGAAATGGATTGAATGTGAAAATAGGTGAAGACACCTAGCTCAAGAAACTATCAAGACCCTGGCAATGGCATACTCACTCAAGCTGATGTTATGTCCAAAATTGATCACCATATAGAAACAGCACTGGAAATTTGCAAGGTCAACAGGCTTGGAAGGAGGTTCAAAGGACAATCGAGATGGCTATTCTCCGTAAGGATCGACATTCAAATACACTACCTGCACTTCTTTACTGGCCCAGGTTCTGGCATGGCTTTGAGGAATATGCACATTTTCTTCCCTTATAGAGCCACTCTAGAAGAGGAAGATCTCCATAAGATGTGGAATTACCCTGCAACAAGAGATATAGAACAAAGCAGTGGGAAGTGCATATGGCCACCAGAAGCCAATTAGTCTAACCTTTGTGTCTCAACAGAAGCTAAGCCATAGGCCATGTATGGGTTCTTTAGCACCTTTTTCCAAATGATATAGGATTCTCTCTGGTAACCTTGTTATAGTTTCAAGCGATTTTTCTCAAGTTTGACCGTTGTTTCACCTCTTAAGTATTTATAACCATTCTTCATTGAGCATGAATTTGGATGTAATATCCCCTTTTAAGTATTTCTAACCATTCTTCTTTCAGCATGGATTTGAATGGAAGGAAGCCATGATTTTCATTGGAAAAACCATTACTTCTTTCAGCATGAATTTCAATGTGATTTTCCTTTTTAAGTATTTCTAACCATTCTTTCTTTCAACATGAATTTGAATGCGATCTCCCCTTTTGAGTATTTTTAAGCATGAATTTGAATAGATGGAAAGACATGATTTTCATTGAATAAGTTATAACCATTCTTCTTTCAGCATGAATTTGAATGTGATTACTACATTTAAGTATTTCTAACTAATCTTCTTTCAGCATGAATTTGACTGAATGGGAAGCCATGATTTTCTTTGGAATTAATGCCGCCATCAGGTAAGCTAGCTATTTTAGTTCCACATACCCTCTTTATTTCAACAATATTATTTTACAATTATTTTTTCTGTTTTTGTCTGAAACATGTTGAAATATGGCATGTCAGACCTTATGTAGATGGGACAACGGAACGTTCTAAGCTACAAAGAAATGATGGCCTTTCCCATGTCTTGGAAGCACATTGCTAACAAATTGTTTATTTTTATCTGTAGTTTTGATGTTGTATCCTGCTTTTCTCTCTTTCAAACTTCAATTTTAATTTTACTCTATTCAACACATCTTCTGCAGCGTGAGAGTTTCCAATGAACTAGGTGCTGGCCATCCAAGAGCTACAAAATTCTGTGTTATGGTTGTGGTTGCACAATCACTATTGATTGGCATTATTTGCATGGTTATAGTTCTTCTCGTGAAGAACAAATTTGCCGTACTATTTACTGATAGCGAGGTGATCATGAGAGCAGTGTCTAAATTAGTAATCTTTCTTGCAGTAACAATGCTTCTAAATAGTGTACAGCCAGTTCTATCAGGTAATATTTTGTATGTGATTTGCATTCAATCCTCTTATATTTGATTTTGATTTGAGTGGGCAAAGCTCATATCTCCAACATAATTCCGTGCTTATTACCACCTACATGCTTGGGAGGTTTTCACCTTTGCTTATAAATTTTCAATCATCACATTTTTTCAATCATAATGGTCCCTCTGATCCAGAGCACTCTCCTCATAACGCTCAAAGAAAGTAGATTAGTGATTTGAAGTCAAACCAAACAATTAGCAGTCAACCCTAATGGTTTCAAGGTGTAATGTTTTCAAGATACTCATGTTTTTCTCTTGGAAATGTTATCAGGTGTGGCTGTTGGTGGAGGGTGGCAAGGTTTGATAGCCTACATAAACTTAGGATGCTATTATGTTTTTGGTGTACCTCTTGGTCTACTTTTGGGCTACAAGTTTGACTTAGGAGTAAAGGTGCACTAGGCATTCCCATGTTTTGTTTTTTATGCTTTGTTCGTTATGATTCCAACACACTGATTTCAGCATTGCAACCATTATTGGAGTAGAAGGCAAGACTAGTAGGCCTTCTCTGGTCTCTCTATTCCAAGCTTTAAAAATTGATCTTGTTGTAAGCATTGCCTTCAGTGAAAGCAAAAGTTTGTTCAGCCATCTAACTTTTTGTGTATATTTGATGTTGAAATGAGTGAGCAGGGTATTTGGAGTGGGATGATTGGTGGAACTGCACTGCAAACCTTGATTTTGTTATTGATTGTATATTTCACAAACTGGAACAAAGAGGTATGAACTATGAAATGATCTTATGAAAGCTGGAGATGAACTGATGGAATAGTTGTATTTATTTTGTATTTGTTTATATGTTGAACACTTCAGTTCTTGATCTCCGTGGAAATGCAGGCCTCTGCTGCCGAGAATCGTATCAAGTTATGGGGTGGTGGTGTAGTTGAGGCCCTCAAACACAGCTCAGTTGATTTAAAATCAGAGCATAATGCTGATGTCAATATATTGATTGTTGCATAGAAGTAATAATGCTTTAGCAACAGCCAATTATTCGTCACATTAGCTTCCATTCTAACTTTCTTCCACATGAGTAGCAGGCAACAAACGACAGTAAGAGGAACAGTGAACCATCAACTTTCACGAGAATCAATAATATTTGAGATGGTTGGAGATTGGAGTGGAAGGAAAAATATTTCCCTTTTAAAATGTCTGGGAGATGTTTATTCACAAAGTATCACTTTCAAAGTGTATGCTTATTCACAGGTATTACTATCTTTTGAATGGCTGGCCCAAATTTCACTAAAAAATTGGGAGGTTGGTCAAGTAAATGTTCATTCACAGGTACTATGAAAGCTGGAGGCATATAAAACCACCTACAGGTGCGAGTACAACATATTAAAATATCAAAAAAATTCAGGAATTCTGAGATAAATGAGGAGATAGAGTTTTTCCTAATTACCATTTTTTTTAAATGAAGTATTACGAGCTACAGGATTTTCATAGCATATATATCTTAACGGAAATTTTTCTTGATTGTATGTACGTATCATATTAATTTCAAATAAGAATACTTTCTAAATTCATAGGCTTTTGTTTTCAGAGCGATGTCAGTTTTAAATGCTGTTGTTCGATATAAGTAACAATTGAGAATGTTTCATTCTCTTCATTTTTTTTCATTTTATTTTAATTTTACTAACATATTTACGTTTAAAATATATTATTATACCTGATAAATCATAATCATAAAAGATATGATAAAACATAATCATAAAAACCGTACCAGTTTTGATTCAAACTTTTAAATTCACTAAAAATTTATAGGTTACTTATTAATTATTAATTACTTAAATTATTTATTAATTTAAATTTATTTTAACTTTAAATCTATTAAAGGCTATGGGATTCATTTTTTTTGGTGCAAAACATTTTTTTAATGCAAAATTAGGAAATGTTTGCACCTCGAGTGATTTGATGTCTCTCATTGCTTTATAGATCCAGAATTAAGATGGATCTAGAGTGGTTTCAGTGATGCAGGATCACACAAAATTTGTTAAACATTTAATTATTCTGATCATTTAAATATGCTAAATATGTGTATTATAGATCTGACCATTTTAGTTTTAAATTTGCTCAGTTACCTCAGTTTGTCGAGCTGATGGAGACTATTATAACTTGAATGATGAAATAAAATTTTCGAATGCAAAGTGACAATGTAACAACGTTGAATGATAGAAAATGTGAATAATAAGGATGTAGTTAGTTATAAATAGTTTTCATTGTGATAAACCTCAAACTATTTTGTTCTTGTGTTCTTATTGCCATATATGATAGGTTTTCCATCTTTTCATATCGATCATATAAAAATGGTGTTTGAAATCATAGGCCAATCAAACCTTTAACTTGAGCTATTATAGTAAACACCATACCTTGTCTTTGTTGTTCTCCAATATTAATAGTAGTCTTCTCCAAAGTCAATCATTGTGACTTATGGAGTTTCAAACACCAAGTCAATGTTAGTTGTTTTCTATTGCCTAGTTTGAATGCAAAGTAACTAACAATGTTGAATGATAAAGAATGGGAATAATAAAAATGTAGTAAATTACAATAGTTTATAGTTTCAAGAAGAAAACATTTAAGGTAAGTGAACATTTTATTTAAGATGAAAATTGAAGTATTTTATTTATGGATTGAAAATGTAACACGGAAACCAAAGCATGTCGTCAATAATTTTTTTGTGCTTACACTAAATTCAATGCACACTATTAATTTTATTACTTTGAAATTAATGCACATCATACATCTAGTTTGTAATGTTCCCAAGAAATTAATTGCCTAAGAGACGAAGTACCCTATCAATCCATGTAGGCTATAGTCCTTGGTAAAGGTGAAAACCAAAAAATACCTAATGTTTTGTAGGTTTTTAACCCTGCACAAAAATTACCTGCAAACAAATTCTTAAAACAAAAAATATACAATGGCGAGAACATAAAAATATATACACAAAGATTTTCCGCTCGATCCCAAAACCAGGACTATCAGATTGATTTTTCATTATATTCGTTTTAATGTCACAATACATATATACATGCCGAAGCATTCATAAACCCCAATCCATTAACCTTAGATTAGAACATAATTGTAGTTTCCTTGACCAGATATACAAAATACCATGGGAAGAAAATCATCATGCTCAAAATCATGTGTAGAATATATGCACAAAACCATGTGTAAAATCCATGCACAAAACTATGGCTAGGTCTGCCCACCATCTTTGGGTTCGCCCACCATCCTTGGGTCCCCCAACTATTATTGGGTTTGCATAAAAAAATCTCGGGGCGCTACCCCGGAACCCGAGGCAAGGGGGTTACTGCCCCCCTACAAACCCCCTTGGAACCCTCCCACTGCGCCCAGATCTATAACAACCATTTGAAATTGAGACATACTCCTCTAACCATGTTATTGGTGCAATTCTTACCCAGCAGGGGAATATCACAATGAGGTACTTTCAGATACAGTCTGAAAGTATCCCACGTATGACAAAGAGATGTATTCTATTGTTCAGGTCTGCCGACAATGGAAGCATTACATTATGGAGAACAAAATAGTCATCCTCACACACCACCGATCCCTGCAATTCATACAGACACACGGGAAGTTAGAGAACGATTGCCATTAAAAATGATCCACATATCTACAACAGTTCCATTTGATCATCAAGTATAAGAAGGGAAACACTAATAATGTTGCAAACTGTCTCAGCTGACCACCGATTATGGCGCTGACCATTGTGCTCGACTCTTGTGGACACGAGACTTCGGAGTGGCCGCATCTTTACAAGAGTGACCCAAAATTCAGCAACACATACCAAATGCTCTTGGAAGGCAAACAAGTTCGAGATTTTCACCTCCAGGGCACATGTTATGCCACCTTGCACACCTTTTATGTTCCTACAAGTGAGCATTCCAAGATGATTTTGGAGGTGCACTACATTTGGGTCGTTGGACATTTCAGAGTAGAGAAAATAGTGGCAGTGTTGCAGAAGTATTTTTATTGGCCAAAACTTTGACGGGATGTTGGGAAGTACACAATATCAAGCACTGCCTACACCATTGTCAAACCAACAATCAAGAAGCAAGGCCTATATACACCCCTGCCTAATCCTAGTAGGCCTTAGGAATCCATCTCCATGGATTACATGTCCGGCCTTCCTTCTACTAAGCATGACAATGACTACATGTCCGTGGTCATCAACAAATTTTCTAAGATGGTCATTCTAGCGACCTACAAGAAGAGTATCATAGCACAAGCCATTGTTAAGCTCTTCTTTGAATGAGTGTGGGTACATTTTGGGATCCCAACGTCCATTATCTTAGATCAAGACAATAGGTTTATGAGTACGTTCTGGTCAAGCCTCTGGTCGATGTTGGATACCACGCTCACTAAGTCCACAACCTTCCACCCCCAAACTGATGGCCAAACATAGGTCATCAATAGGATGATTGTGAATATTTTGAGCTTGTACAACTCGAAGCATCCATGCACATGGGATGAAAATCTCCCCTATGTCCTGCATAGCTACAATAGAGCTCTCCATAGCTCAACTTGCCATAGCCCCTTTAAGGTGGGGTTGAGATTCCAGCCACTATGTCTCAGTGATGTGACCATACCATTTGCAGTTACTCAAGCAGATTCAGCTCATGTCCAGTTCATGTTGAAAAGTGTTCAACAGGAAATGCTAAATTTAGAAAGTGCTAAAAATAGAACTCCTAAAAATAACACTTCTAAAAATAGCAATTTGGCGATTGAGCATTTTGGCCACCTTGGGTGAAAGGTGAAACTGCTAAAAACAGAATCTTCTAAAAATAGCATTTCTGGGTCCCTTCCTATTTTTAGCAGCCCCTGGTCTAACTATAGGAAGTAAAAACAAATTTAGTCTTAACAGCAGATTAAAATATTAATTAATTAATCTCCATGAGTTAATTAGTTATGGAAAATTAAACTTGAAGTCTTTGTGAGATCATGCAATTAGGAATTTATCCCTTGATTTAGGAATTTATCCCTTGATTAAAGGAATTTCTCCCTTGATTTAGGAATTTATCCCTTGATTAAAGGAGATAAGGTTCAGTTCTATATTGAGAGGATCAGTTGACTTAGTTTAACTTAGTCAAGTCCAGTTAGATTATTTGAACAAGTTGTTAAAATAATGAAATATAGTATGTTAATGCTTGCATGCATGTGACAACTAATATTTCAGATAATTGAGCATTCCCTCATGGATCACTGATGCATGTCAGTTCAGACAGAGACCCAGTTGAGATCAGATGAGGGATAGTGTACTATCAGATGCTTGGATATTTCTAGTAAGTATTCCTTGCATGGAGAAGGATCTATTTCCAAGAGAAATATGTATTATAGGAGATTGGAGGATTTGTGGCCTATATATTGAGGCCTAGGTAGTCTATGATATTCATCATCATAGTACAGAGAGAGTAGTATAGCTTTTGAGCTGATTCTTTTTGTAAGTTGTTGAAGATTTCCACTTGATTGATAATACAGAGTTGGGGTTTTATGCTGGTGCTTTCCCCTGTGACATATTCTGTGTTATGTGTGATTGATTCTGTCTTATGAGTTATATGTGTTCATGCTTGATGTTGCTCATGTTATAATTGAGTAAAATATTTGCCATGCCTGGTGAGAGATTCGCCAGAAAATTATATATACATATTATATTATTGATAAAATCGCCTTCCATTTTTCCTATATACCATGGAGATTCGCCCAATTATTATATTTATAAATTTGGGGGGGGTTCTTAAAATTTTCCCTGGTGAACAATATTGAAAAGAAGGAGATGTAGCTCACAGGTTTGGCTTGCACTTGGAGACTACACTCACGAAACAGAGAGATCACTCTCATACACTCTATTATTGTCAATGAAAAGATTACATCATTAAATACAACTCTGGAAATCAGGAAGTTGCAACCACACTCCTAAACTCTAGGAACAAATCCTAAACTAGGGAGATATGTTACAACTATGTAACCATTTCTCCATTAATACAAAATAATATTAATTATTTTCAACTGTAGCACCCGCACAGAGACACACAAACATATAGACATACAGACATATAAACATACAGAGAGGACAAAAACACAGTCATACACAGAGGACAAAAGACAAACATACACAGAGGACAAACAACACCACAGAACGCTCCACAATGCTGTGAAAAGAGAAATAGTAGAGGGCATATAGTAGATGTTAGAGAACCAAAACAATTACCCGTAACATTTCTTGTCAATGTGGCAATCAATTTATAGATGGGATATTGTGCTACACGTTAGGATTCCATTTGTCTACTCACATGACCGTTTGAATAAAAGCACAAAAGCCAGCGGCTATAAAAATTACATTAAATAAGGCACACAAGCTGGTTGCTGTCAAAATTACATTAAGATCAAATTTGATCAGAAAATTCAACATAGTTTTGGATAAAAGCACTTATCTGATCCAAACGGCTATAAAGATTATATTTACATTTTATTCAAAAGGTTTGGTTATTTCTTCCATATGGAAATCTCATTTTTGATTTAGCTCAAGTCGGGGAATATTTTATTGAGGGATTTTGTTAAATATTATTTATATTATTTTTCTTTTACATATAACAAGTATAAATTATTTATTTTATTTAATTATTATTATTATTAATTTTTTTTCCAAAATTAAATAAAATTATGATTAATTATATTAAATTACAAAATAAATAATAATAACAAAGTAAAAGCACTTTAGACAAGTGATAATGGTTTAAATTGAAGAGTAATGAAGTGAAAGCATTTTAGATCATGCAAAATAATATTTATTAAAGTAACTTTTGGGAATTTTCTGCTAAATTCCAAAACAAAATAATGAACAGAGAACAATGCTCTGTTTTCTCCACAGGATCTTAACACAGGGAAGCTAAATTGTTTCTTGACAGAACAGAGTATTTCAGATGCACAATAAAACTTTGTATTCATTAATAAAAACTGCCTGATACAAATTTCTTCCTCTCAACAGAGGGATTCTCCAAGAACTTCCAAAAAAATTACTCTGTCTCCTTTTGGAATTTTACACTACTGTGTGTAAAATATTTCTTACATTTACTGCTGTAATAAAAAAAACTTCTTGTTTCATTTACTCGGCTGCATATTTCATTTCAACACAAAATATAAAAATTACATACTCTGCCTCCTACGCTTCTGCGTATATTTTCAGAACATATTCAATGAACAACCAAAAATTTACATGTGTGCTGCTACACATTCCATTTCAATCTCTCAACAAAAAGAACATTACATCTGCACTGCTGTGCATTAAAAATTTGATACCTCTGTGTAAGAGATTTTCTTCATTCGCCCTTTTTCCATACGCTGCTGCGTGGATTCACCTTCCATATACAATACACAACACAACAAAAAAAATATAACAAATACGTTTTTACTATGCCCATACCTCCGTAAAATAAAAAAAACATTAAAATTAAAACTCTTTACCAATACTCTACGAACACAATTAATTTCATTTATGTTTTACTGGCGGTCAAACAAAAACTTCACGCAAGGTTCATTTGCTGCAGGCCTGAACGCAGCTTTGGCTTCAATCAATGGTGGACAACGTTGAATTCAATCGGACGGATATCGCTCGACCAAATCAAACGAATGCTACGCCTCGATGAAAAGATATTTTGGAAAACGTACTGAGGACACGCGTCAACGCAGGGTTTTATCGCGTCCCCTCCGGAGAATACCACCTCTTGGAGAAAAGTGGTGTGATGGAGTCTGGTGGTTTTCCGGACCAGTACGCAGTAGGGGAAATTACATTTCAACACTCCCCTTTAATTTCAACTGTTGGGTTATCAGTCATACCCAGACATTTCCTCAAAAATTCGAAACTTTTCTGCCCCAAAGGTTTGGTTAGAATATCTGCAACCTGCTCCTGAGTTCTGCAATGTTCTAAGACAATTTCTCCACTGTTTACCAATTCCCTGATGTAATGAAACTTTGTGTCAATGTGTTTTGTTCTCTTATGAAACATTGCATTCTTGGATAATGCAATAGCTGAGCTATTGTCACAAAAAATCACAGTTCCTTTTACTTGCTCTTGGCATAAGCTCCTTAACATCCTTTTCATCCAAACTGCTTGACATGCTGCTGCTGTAGCTGCCACATATTCTGCCTCTGCTGTAGACAATGCTACAATAGGCTGCTTTTTAGAAGCCCATGAAATAGCTCTTGAACCCATGTGAAAAACATAACCGGATGTGCTTTTTCGATCATCTACATTTCCAGCCCAATCACTATCAGTGTATCCAATTAAATCTGAACATTCTGCAGTAGTATCTAAGATGCCAAACCTTTTAGTACCTTTAACATACCTCAAAATTCTTTTTGCTGCCTGCCAATGTGCTTCTTTTGGCCTCTCCATGAATTTGGAAATTAAACTAACAGCATAGATTATGTTCGCCTAGTTGCAGTCAAACACATGAGGCTGCCAACTATGCTCTTGTACAAACTAGGATCAAAATCCTTGCTGCTGTCCTCTTTGCTGAGTTTTAATCCCATCACTGTGGGAGTGATCACTTCCTTACTCTCCTGCATGTTAACTCTTTCCAATACTTCCTTAACATATTTCTCCTGTGAGATAAAAATCTCATTTTCATTTTGTTCTACTTCTATTCCTAAGAAGTATCTCAGCGAACCCATGTCAGTCATTTCAAATTCTTCTTTCATGACTGTTTTGAAATTTTCAATAAGATAAACATCATTGCCTGTGAAAATAACATCATCAACATATAACACAGCAATTAGTATTTTACCATCCTTTTCTTTGATGTAGAGGGTGGGTTCTCCTTCACACTTTTCAAATCCATTTTCCAGTAGATAGGAATCTATCCTACTGTACCACGCTTTTGGTGCTTGCTTCAGCCCATAAAGAGCTTTTTTCAATCTGCACATTTTGTGTTCTTGGCCTTTCTTTTCATAGCCTAGAGGTTGTTCAATGTAAACCTCTTCCATTAACACTCCATTTAGGAATGCTGACTTCATGTCCATTTGGTAAACTTTCCACTTGTTTTGTGCTGCTATGGACAACACTGCTCTCACGGTTTCCATTCTTGCAACCAGTGTAAAAGTTTCTTCATAGTCTCTCCCATACTGCTGCTTATATCCTTTGACAACTAGCCTTGCCTTGTGTCTTTCTATTTTGCCTTCAGCATTACTCTTAGTCTTGTAGACCCATTTAACTCCAATGACTTCCTTTCCTTTGGGTAGTTCAACTAATTCCCATGTCTTGTTTCTTTCTATGGCATTGATTTCCTCATCCATAGCTTCTATCCATTTCTTATCCTTAATTGCTTCTTCGAAATGAACAGGGTCATCAACATGACAATATAATGCAAACAAAGAATTCATACCTTCATTTGCTGCCTCTTGTTCATAAATGTCATTTAAATTTCTGAACTTCTTACCTCTTTCATTTGGTGTACAAGTGCTTGAAGAAGCACTTGAATTTCCTCCTTGTGGTGTGCTTGTAGAAGCACTTTCATTTCTTCTCAAGGGTGTCTCTTGCTATCCTTGTGTTGGTGCTGCTGTTTGGGGATGTATTTCAGCCATCTCCTCATCATCTTCATCATGTGACAAAGAGCTTTTAACATTCACTGTCTTCTCTATGCTTCCATCCCAAGCTTCCTCCTGAATGAACTGAACATCTCTACTCACAATGAACTTCTTGGTGGATGGGTTATACAACCTGTAAGCTTTGGATTCCTCACTGTATCCAATGAAAATACATTTCTCCCCTTTGCTGTCCAACTTCTTCCTTAGCTGATCTGGAATGTGTACATAAGCCACACATCCAAAAACTTTCATATGGGTGACTCCTTGCTTTTTCCCATTCCATGCTTCTTCCGGCACTCTGTTCATCACTACTTTTGTAGGGCATCTATTCAAAATGTACGCTGTACAGTGTACAGCTTCAGCCCAATAATCATTTGGCAAAGCTTTGCCTTTAGCATACTTCTCGCCATATCCATGATTGTCCTGTTCTTCCTTTCAGCAACTCCATTTTGCTGCGGGGTGTACCTAGCTGTAAATTGCTTATGAATTCCATTTTCTCTACAAAAATGTAGAAATTCCTTGGAGATATACTCACCTCCTCTATCAGTTCTCAAAACTTTGATATGCAGCCCGCTTTGGTTTTTTACCAGTGCCTTAAAATTGCAAAATTTTTCAAACACTTCACTTTTGTTCTTAAGGAAATAAACCCAAGTTTGTCTAGTAAAATCATCAATGAATGTTAGAATATAGTGGCTGCCTTCAAGTGATGGAGTTTGCATCGGTCCACATAAATCTGAGTGGACAATCTCTAAGGGTGCTTTTGCCCTTATGCTTTTCCCTGATGGAAAACTTTCTCTGTGTTGTTTCCCCAATATGCAACCTTCACAAAGGCTGTCTGGTTTCTCTATCAATGGTAATCCTCTTACCATTCCTTTTCTACTCAACAAATTAAGACCTCCAAAGTTGAGATGTCCAAATCTCAAGTGCCACAACCAATTTTCATCCTTTGGTTTGCTTTGGAAAGCCTCTTGTGTCACTGCTGCTATTACTTCTTTATTTTTCAAATTTGCCTTCATTCTGAGAGGGAACATCCTGTTCCTCGTCATCTTCACTTCAACAATACATTGTTTGCTGGGTGCTCTATCCATGATGGTGCATACATCATTCACAAAGAAAACATTGTACCCCTTTTGAACAAGCTGTCCAATACTTAAGAGATTACATTTCATTCCAGGAACATAATAGACATCTGCTATGGTTTTCTTTTCACCTTTATTTGTTAAGGCTTTTACTTCTCATTTTTCCATAACATAAACTTTATTATTAGTCCCTAGTGTGACTTGTGACTTCACATTCTGGTCTAACATAGAAAACATGGCTATGTTTCCTGTCATATGGTTGCTGCAACCGGAGTCTAGAAACCATATATCTTCACTCTTTTCTTCAGCAATATTACAGGCTAAAAACAAATTGTTTTGGCTGATATTTTCTCTAGTGAGATTTGCATTAGTTTTATTGTTCATATCATGTTGCTTCTTCCTACATTCATTTGCATAATGCCCATATTTTTTACAATAATAACATTGGACATTTTCATACCTTTGTCCTTAAGCATGATGTTGTCCACTTTGTTGACTGCTGCCTTGGCCTTGGTTCTGATTTGGATTGCTGCCTCTTCCTTGAGCATTTGCTGGACTGTTTCTTCCACCTCTGTTTTTGCTTCTGCCTCTTCCTCTCTTGTTTCCTCTGCCTTAACCTCTTCCTCTTCCAAAGGACATCTGGTTCCAAAGGACATCTGGGTCTTGAAGGCATGCTCTAGAGATGAGTTTCATTTCTACTCAATCTCTGCTCATGTGTTATTAGTGATGCATGTAGTTCATCAACTGTGAAGTTTGTGAGATCCTTTGTCTCTTCTATGGTGGTGACAATCACATCGAACTTTGAGGGTAGGACCCTCAACAGTTTCTCCACAATCCTCCTTTCTTCAAGAATCTCTCCATGAGACCTTATCTGTGTGACTAGACCAATCACATGTCTGAAGAATGAGTCAATGTTATCTGACTCCTTCATGCAAAGATTTTCAAAATCTCTCCTCAGCAACTATAGTTTTGTTGTCTTCACTTTCTCCATGCCTTGATAGGTTGTCTTGAGAGTTTGCCATGCTTCTTTGGATGTCTTGGCTGCTGCTATCCTTGGAAACACACTCTCATGCACTGCTTGATACAAAAATACGAGGGCTTTTGAGTCCTTCTTCTTATAGCTCTTCAACAGATCTTTCTCTGCCTGAGTTAATCTATTAAACTCATCTTCATCTGCTGGTTCTTCAAATCCATCTTCAACAAATTCTCGTAAATCTTGTGAGGCAAGCAAAGCCTTCATGGTTATTGCCCAATAGTCATAGTTGTTTCCATTAAACTGTGGGAGCTGAGTATTAAAGATACCCATGCTAGTGTTGGTGCTGGAGCCAGCCATTCTTGCACTCTTAACTATGCTTCAAATACCTAACTGTGTATTTAAAATAACTGACTGTTTCTTCAACAACAACACAAAAAAAAACTTGAGAAATACCTTGGATTTTTTTTTATTGAGTCTTCACTTTGCTGGAGAAACTGCTTCAACAAGAAACCTTCCTTCAGCTTTTTTGACACCTTCAAAGAGCCTGGACAAGCTCTGATACCAATGTTGGGAATTTTCTGCTAAATTCCAAAACAAAATAATGAACAGAGAACAATGCTCTGTTTTCTCCATAGGATCTTAACACAGGGAAGCTAAATTGTTTCTTGACAGAACAGAGTATTTCAGATGCACAATAAAACTTTGTATTCATTAATAAAAACTGTCTGATACAAATTTATTCCTCTCAACAGAGGGATTCTTCAAAAACTTCCAAAAAAAAATACTCTGTCTCCTTTTGGAATTTTACACTACTGTGTGTAAAATATTTTTTACATTTACTGCTGTAATAAAAAAAACTTCTTGTTTCATTTACTCGGCTGCATATTTCATTTCAACACAAAATATAAAAATTACATACTCTGTCTCCTATGATTCTGCGTATATTTTGAGAACATATTCAACGAACAACCAAAAATTTACATGTGTGCTGTTACATATTCCATTTCAATCTCTCAACAAAAAGAACATTACCTCTGCACTGCTGTGCATTAAAAATTTGATACCTCTGTGTAAGAGATTTTCTTCATTCGCCCTTTTTCCATACGCTGTTGTGTGGATTCACCTTCCATATACAATACACAACACAACAAAAAAATATAACAAATACGTTTTTACTATGCCCATACCTCTGTAAAATAAAAAAAAACATTAAAATTAAAACTCTTTATCAATACTCTACGAACACAATTAATTTCATTTATGTTTTACGGGCGGTCAAACAAAAACTTCATGCAAGGTTCATTTGCTGCAGGCCTGAATGCAGCGTTGGCTTCAATCAACGGTGGACAACGTTGAATTCAATCGGACGGATATCGCTTGGCCAAATCAAACGAACGTTACGCCCCGATGAAAAGTTGTTTTGGAAAACGTACTGAGGACACGCGTCAACGCAAGGTTTTATCGCGTCCCCTCCGGAGAATACCACCGCTTGGAGAAAAGCGGTGCGATGGAGTCTGGTGGTTTTCCGGACCAGTACACAACAGGGGAAATTACATTTCAACAGTGATATTTGTTATATTCAATTTATTATATCTAAATTAGTGATGAAATGTTTCGTTTTTTTTAATGATAATAATATTGTAATTTTATTTTGTAAAATAAATAAATAAAAATTATAAAATATTTAACCATCTAATATAATATAATATAATATATAAATTAACTTAAAATACTCATTAAAAGTTAATATATATCCTTAAAAATGTTAACCGAATTGAAGTGAAATAATTGAAACACTTGCAAATAACCAAAACATATATATATTATTAAAAACTTTTACGAAAAATTGGAAAGAAATAGTTACAGATCTTTAAAAGAAACTTTCACAAATCTTTACCTTATTCATTTAAGCCTATGGAAAGCCTATGAAAAGAATGGTAAGATTAGACTTGCCAATCGTCATTTACGCGAACTTCGAGGAAAGTTATAGATATAGGTAAGGATCCGCACCGCGACATTTGGAGAAGAGGGGCAAGTGGGTTCCTTCCCTAATGTTTTTTCGCATTACCTAACCACGTGCTGGCTGGCAACTCTGGATTTCTATGTGTTCGCTTAGGAGGTTCACTCAGTAGTTGTTCTCGATCTCCTCTGTTCTAAAGAGAAAAACACATTTTTCTTTGAAAAGATAATTCCCAAACTAAACTATGGGACTGAATATTTCACGAGTGAAAGTTAATAAAACGTTATGAAGAACCCTCATCTTCATTCATTCTTGGGAATGGAAAGCAAAGGAAACGATACGGCAAAGGAACCAGCAGCTCCATCAATTTATTAAAAAAATTGAATTTTTAATAAATTATCAATTTTTAAAATATATATAATTTAATTAAAAAAACAATTATTATAAATATAATTAATTTATATTAATTAGATGTATAATATATTATAAATTTTATACAATAAAATTATATATTTTATTTTTTTCATTAAAATATTTAATTTTACATATTTTATAATTTTAATTTATTTAATATAATATTATATAAGTAAATATCACGATTAAAAACAAATATACGTGAACTAAATAAAAAATATTCATTACAATTCAATAACATTAATATAATTTAAAGTGTGTTTACAAATCTATCAAATTGGAAGTGATTTGATTAAAAATAAAATAAAATAAAATAAAATTGAAACCCTTGCTTGATAATTAAAAGTTGAAAGAAAGTGTTGAATATTTTTCATGATATCAAATTATTTTTCCCATCATACTCAAAATTAAAAGAAAATATTGAAAATTCTCATAAATTTTATTGAATTAAGTTATTTATTATATTCAAAAGTGTAGTTGAAGAACAAGATTATAAATATACATATTTTTTATTTTTACTTTTGTAATATAATTACTATTTTTTTTTGAGTTTTGGTTTAAAAAATTTAGTGAGAGAATGTAATTAATGTAATGAAATCTTAGTTGGAATATGGTGGAAAACATGTAATAAGAATGTTTAGAACAAGTTAGGAAAAACAAGATGTTTACATGTGCGGGGCCCAAATTTTCCATTGCACATAAATATTTTCCTTCAGGCAGTGGTGGAAAGAGTTTGGAGGGCAGACTTTAAATATGACTTGAGCCTTGGGCTAACCTATTGATGAAGCCTTATTTTGAGGATGCCCTTAAGGTAAATACACACACAAAGTTTTCACAGAACTCAGTGGTTGCAATATCTTGTAGTTAACTTGTTTAATAATTTGTCCACCCTCTCCCCGACGAGGGTGTGATCTTGTGCTTTCTTAGAAGGCACGATGGATGTACACTTGTCCTTGGTTGGTCATGGTGTGGCACGGAGGAGGTGGGTGGACTTGGGTTTTACACTCAATGTCCCTTCAACTTAAATGCATACGAGTGGACTTGGGGTGGTGGAGGTACGTTGTGTATTGCAGTGGAGGTGAGATGAAATCCTCACCCTCTCACTTCTGGTTTTACAGTGAAGTGAGTTTCATGCGCTCTAAACCATCATTTACTTGTTTCGGGTTGTTGGTTAAGGTATTACGTCTTGGTGGTCAAACAAATTCATTATTTGAGATTAGCTTCATGCTGGTAAGCGCGGAAGGTCAATGTTTTTTGTTTTATATTTGCATAACACAGTGCAAGGGTCTGTCTTTGAGTTTGTGGTGGTTTATTCCAATTCGCCCCTCTTGGATAGTGATTTCACAGATATTTCTTATCCCTGTCCATTATTGGTTTGTGGTTGTTGGTATCTTGGTCATTTTTCTGTCTGGCTTTAAACCAGAGAATTTCCTGCTTACACGGTTGGAGTTTCGATATGTATTTTGGGTTATGAGCAACTCTCTCTTAAATTCATTTCTTTTGCTTCTAGTGTTGGTGAAATGGGCTTTTATTTACTTAATTGTGACCCTCACTTCTCTCCTTAAGTTGGGTGTTTCAAATTTTTTGCAATCTTGGGTCTGGAGATTTGGGTCTATGCATATAGCTTGTTTGGGTTGTCTCAGTTGCCAAGTGGTGTCTTGTTGGTGGTGGGGTTCTCTATTTTTTATGCCTTTATTGTGCAGAGAATTGTAGGTAGTCCTCGAACTATTACTCCTGTTGTGGAATTTGGGGGATGAAATTGTTGTATTATGGTTGGGTGTTGAAGGGTCAATGGTTCGTCCCTGTGTTTGTTTTGTCATACGTGATTCTTTAGTTGGTTGTATGCATTGTTCTTATGTTTTAGCCACCATGCCTCCCCATCAGCGAATGGCATGTACAAGAGGTGGCGTTGGTCATGTAGGGGTCAATTAGGGTCACACATTTCCATGGGATTCTATGGCATCTTATTTTGATTTAGTCCCTCTGGAAGTGCATGGGGAAATTTTAGTGTTGGAATAAAAAGAGTTTGGTGATCTATTTTCTGACTCAAAAGTTGGAAGAGATTATCTGAAATGGGTTTAAGGCCCACAAAGATGTAAAAAAAAGAGATTATATTTCTTTCATTCTCTGCCTATGCACTAATAGATGGATACTCAGTTACGCTTGGTATTCAAGGACACACAAGTCGATATCTATAACGTTTTTTCTAGACTGGGGGACATTAAGCGTATTTTAAGGAATATCAAATTTTGCCTCAATGATATAAATTCTCGCCTGAGTCATGTGGAGAACTATGTGGTGTCAGATTCTGCCTTAGGGGATCTGATTGATCCTCTTGGAGATCCAACTAGTCCACTAGTTGATAGTACTCTGGATCTTATGTTTATCTCATTGGATGAGAATTAACATATGGATTTATAGTTTTCTTTACTTTTGGTTATGACATTGCTAATCTACTTATGTTTATCCTCTATGAAAATGATATGGAGTAAGATAACTGTTTTGGAGGTGTTTTATTTTATGGGAATACACTTGGTTCGTATAAGCAAAGCTTTGTGGTGCATTTTTTCTTTTTATCATTGTATGCTCATCGTTTTATGTCATAGGTCCAAAATATTACTTCTTGCTCCTCTCGCGGGAAGTATTTTAAGTGTTTGGTCCAGCTAAATGGGCACAAGAGAGTCTCTCCCATGGGACTGTAAGAAGTTTGGTGCATGCAACTGGGTTTCTATGGTCATAACAATTATTTCCTTTTGTTTTTTGGAAGGAAATGCTTGTTTTTTCCTGATATGGCTCTCTTCGTTGGCATTAGTAGCAAGCTTCAGCCACGTGGATGTCTGATGTTTCATCTTAATGTATTTTTTGTTATGATTCCCTCTGCATATGTTTAATTGTATGGGTAGTGATTTTATTATGATATTTTTTGCACTTTGGTTATGGCCATGCTTGGGCCTGTTATCAATGTAAATATGGTTTTTGTAATGAAATATATTGTTTTTTATTTTTTAAAAAATTGATTTGTCGACTATCTTTAAAGATTTGTTGACATAACGGATTTGCTACTAAAAAATTTGATTGCACACTGGAACCCACATACATACCCATATGTTATGGGGGTAAATTTAGAGAGGAACCCTTCATTTGTGATAATATGATGACTTAGAGTTGAAGCATGTGCTTTGGAGCCTACTTATCCACATTTGAGGGGATTGGGGGTTGGTGAATGACACATTTAAAGATTGTAAAATTTTTAGAGCACCTTTGGAGGTAGGATGTTGCACCAAGAGTCACTTGTCCCCATTAATTTTGGAGAAGGCTCACCTTTTGAGAGCTTTGTGCCCCAAAATTTTGTACATGTGACATTAAAAGCCCATTTTGGATTTTTTTAGAATAATTAATTATTGAAGATGCCATTTTTCCCCTCCATACACTAGTTTAGGATATTTTATCTTAGAAAATGTTATTTTAATATAGTAATAAAAAGTTTAGGTTCTCTCCTATAAATAGAGAGAGATATCACCTCATTTTCTTGTGGAGTTTTGGGGGGAAAATTCCATAGGTTGTATGAATTTTTTTGCGATTTCTTTCATGTAAATTGGTTGTGGATATTTCAAGTTGAGCGAAATTTACTAGGGAGGTTGTGTTGATTGGATGTTATCTCTCTTGGATGATTATTGGTAATTTGATTGTATAATCCAATGTATTGTAAGTATTGTCTTCCATATTGTGCTTGTTGAATAACTAGTGTTTAATGAAATCCTCACCAAAATTTTGCTAATGTTTTATGTCTCTAACATCCCCTTGAACACGATTCTTATCAAGTTTTTCTTGAGGAACTGAAATGTATCTTCCTCCCTTTCAATATCCAAAGAAGATAAAAGGATGCTAATGTTTAAGGAATTGATGAACCTAGGTATAACTTCCTCTCTTTCCTTAAAATCACTTCCATCGGTCATATTCCATAGATATACTCCTTGACTAACTCCATATTCCCAAAAAGCCATTGATATGCTAAATCAATGATCCTTCATTCTTAATCACTCTATACCTTTTGTATGTCTTTAAAATTTTTTTCTAGGGTTCCACTCTCTAGGTAATTTCATGTTTGGAGATACTTCCTTTGAACTATAACTTTGGTTAGCCTAAAGTAAACTGGAAATCCTATCTTCCACCGAACCCTAATGAGTCAAATCATTTGATTGGTGGTGTGTGAAGTAGAAGATTTGGAGATCTCTTGACTTGGTTGGACTAGAAAATTTGATCTCTAAGATCGATATGGAAAACCCGTTCTGACCAAAGGAAAGTAGTTAGAAGTGAGAATATGGTTGGTAAGGTGACATTAGCCCCCTTTGTGTAGTGGGTCTCAAACACCAAAATTTGGGCTTTATCTCAAGAAGTGTGAGATTCTTTCGTAATGGAACCTTGATAGGTCACCCATTGTCATGTCAACAACCTACCTTTTCCTCTTTACGCCAACTCTCCTCTAGCTGTAAGGGTTATCCTTTCGAAATCATAAGGGAATAAGGAATAAGTCGCAAGGTTATATCATGAGTAACCCCAATGATCAAGCTGGATATAGGAGAAGAAATAAAATATTGGTGATGGAGGGATGAGAAGATCAATGCCAATATTCAAGGGAAATAGAGTTAAGGGAATATTAATTTTGAGAGGATATTAAGAAGAAATACCCTCATTAGGTTGGGTACCCAAAATAATGGCTTGGTTGGGGGGCTAATATCTAAGCATGGGTAGTCTCTTGGCCAATCAAGGTAAATTTCAAAGTTGAAAAACCACTAGACTTGATTCCTTAATAGGATTTCCATCGATCCAAAGATCAACTATGGCATAAAATAAACTAAGTGTTTTTTAAGGGAACCATGTCAAGGGTCTACCTATAAAGGAGGATCAATGTTTACTTCACACTAACAAAAGGATCAGATGAGGTTTAGCACCCTAATCTCTCCTTTCGCGTGATTCCTTGCCCACAATGGATTGATCAAACTAGCATTGTGGTGATATTGAATCACTTGCAATTTTCAACCCTTTAAAATACTACATACATAACCAAGAAAGGAAATCCTCCTGAGTTGAAACTTACATTACATAATAAACCTAAAAGCATAATAAAAACCAATAAATGTTTTGATTAAGCCCGAGGGATAGAAATACTCCCACTATCCAACCATGAATTAGATATTAGAAAGTCCTTCTTATGTATGAAAGAGGAGAGGAACTTCCTTTGCATTAATATAACATTATTTGGGAAATTCCCTTAGATTTAGGAAGGAAATTCTAGATCTAGTCTACTTATAGAAACTAAAAATTAATAAAATAAGGTGGTTAAGGCCACATGTACTTTACCAAATCATCTTTTTACAAGTGGCATGCTAGTAGCTAACAACAACCCCGGCAACAAATTTTGTTATTCAATGCATACATGGTCTCAAAAAGGCTCAAAAGACTTCAAAGTTTGTCACTATTATCCAAGATAGAGAAGTTTTAATGTGAGATCAATGTTTTTTAGGCCATGTTACACTTGATATAACATGAGCTTTGTACTAATTTGAATACTCTACCTAAAAAAGTTGTGTTTGGAGGCTATTGGTTTTCGAGCTAAGGTGTTGGTGCCTTGATGCATGTTGGTTGGCGAATTATCCTTTTTGTTTTCCTCAACATTCCATATTTTGGATGCTTGCATGTTGATCTTGATTAAGCATTATCCTTGGTTAGGTAATTGCATTCATATTCACTCAATTGACCCCTAGCACACACATGGACAAGGAAACGTATAACCTAAGGGCTTTCCCTAAGTATTATGGATTATTATGTGATCGGATGCTCCTTGAGGAGGTGCATTAATTACCTTAAAATATTATGAATTTACAAGGGTTATTACAAATGTTTGAGGGGAATACCCGTCAAAATTTGGGAACCTAGGTTTTCAGTATGATCATTTGATCTTTTATAGCCTTTGAAACTCTTTTCTATAAATTACTTTGGGATTATTACCCACTAGAAAGTGGGTAAACCATAGGAGAATTTTCTTCCTCCATGGACAGTCGGCCAACCAACAATAATATTTGATCAACACATAACATGATGCCAAGATCCTATAATTCTTGGTTTGGTTATATTTATTTCTCCCATCTGATATTCCTTCTTGATGGAGGGTGAGTCATCCATCGACAGGTACTTTAAACATTTTCCAATCATGTTCTTTCAATTAATGTTATGTGGATACTAATATGAAGCAAGAGAAAAACTATATAATTGACCAACCTTGATTGTATTATTGTTCCCTTATTTCATCTACGAGGTTAGTCTTTAAATCTAGTCTAGTGGAACCCCCTGTGAGGCCTTGGGGTTTTTAGCAAGGACACTATTGGGGAGGCGTTGAATGAAATAGTGTGTCCAAGGTAATGTATACTTACCACTTTCCATCTTTCCCCTTGTCATTTCCATTCTTTGGGCTGGTGATAATTATTCATTGGGATTAGCACCCTTCATACTCATCCTTGTGTTTGGGCCTGGAAAACTTAGGCTTGGAGGTTGATGCAACTAAAATAAAGGTAAAAGAATAAGAAATCCACAATGAAAGAATAAGATAAAATGAAAAATATAGTTGGGGCATTTCTTTAGCTCATGGGAAAAATCCTAGCATGATTTGTACCCCATGCCCCCACACCATTAACCCTCACCCAGATTCTCAAGCACATGATGTTTCATCCACAAAAAGGTATGATGAGTGATAAACTGACTCATCTTAAAGGGGTAATCAAAAAATGAAAGAAATCTTGGTCTCCTGAGATATGCACCCAAATAAAGATAAATCATAAAAAGTAAAGGGTGCACCAATGGGGTGGAAAAAGCAAACCAAGGGAAGGGGTAACTCATGCCTCCACAATTTCTCCCTCCTTACATCTATACACTTAATATTTTGGACCTCCATTAGTTGGTCTCATGGCTATGGCACCTTTCCCTGAAGTCTTTTCCATTCCGCAACCACAAATTTCACACACGCCTATGGATTTATAAGATAACCTGGCACATGTCACTTCTCCTTTGGGGCTGGAAACACCTAATTGGGTTATTCACCTAGATATCCTTAATATAGGGAGGTAACCTGTTTACAAGACTTGATCGAGTTAAACATTTGAAAGTAAGCTTTGTGTGAAGTTTCTTATGTCCTAAACATTAGGTATGGTCCACTCTAGTGCATTATTGGTTATCATCCCTAATTATTGTTGATTTCACTTGATCTTGAGAGATTTTTATCAAGTGGTATTGTCACAAAAATAGAGGCCTCTTGAGAGATGATTCTCATCCCTTTCAACAACATTCTAGAGGTCATTTTACCTAGTCTAAATAGCATATATGACCTTGTTGATTTAGCATTTCCCACCTAATGAAGAGTGTTGGGATATGAGATGGTTCCACATCGTACTTGACACTCTTGAGTATACACAAATGATGAAACATCGAGCCACTAATTCCTAGTGTTTGATTTTTCCATGAAATTCACAAATGGACTTGGGAAATCATTAGGCTAGTCTTGGCACAATTTGAAGGGTGCTTCTTATTCTAGAGCTTAGATGGTGATGGTTATCCTTGAGATGAGAGGGGAATTGTTGCACATCGTTGATGGACCCAAACGATTAAGCATATTGGTGCTAGGTCACCCCTTTTATCCTTATAAGGGTGATGTAGGGAACCTTGGTGATGACATCATGGTTTTGGTGGTACTTTTGAAGCCATACCATGGACTTTGAGCTATTTCTTGAAATATGGAGCACTCAAGACCCTTTTTCCACTTGCTCGTGGAATTTTGAGTAGCCTTGGACAATGAAGCCATTGTGTTGGAGACTATTTTTCCACATGCGTGGACTATTATCGCGTTATCTGTTATGGGTTATATGCATGAAGATGGGTTAAAATTTTGCACCAAATGCGGCAATGAAATTTTAAAATTTTACTCTTTTATCGAATTGAAGCCCTCAAAATTCATATAAGCATTGTGAATTTTGATTCAGAGTAAAAAGACAATTTGTGAAGAATTATGATGTTTTCCTAATGATATTTTTTGCAAAAAAAATAGTGTCATATAATTTGTCAATTTTCCATTACATGAAATGCTTGTCCTTGCAAATTATTGCACATTTTAATAGGTATGTGTGTGATAACATGTAATAACTTAGTCTAAAATGTATAATTTTCAAAAAATATATAAATGATCATGATCTACACTGAGATAAGTAAGTTATGTATATTAAAACTTTATTTTTTTTAATTAATTTTTGAATTTGGTGAATTATTATTTGATTTGCATTTTTCAGACACGTGTGTTCATGTACAATTTTTTCTACTATTTAAATAAATTCAAAAAGTAAGAGTACAATTTTGAAGAGGACTCCTAATGAAGATGATGGTATTTTTTGAATTTTGTATATTTATGTTATTGATTTTTCATTTAGCCCCTTTGAAATTGTCCAAAAAAAATTCAAGCATAACGTTTAAAAGAAATTAAATGAAAAAATATCATATGAACTTGAAAATATCAAACTCATAAGCCATTGGATAAAGGATTCCTTCATGAAGCTAACATGATCAACTCTGCCACCTAAGGACAAATACTGCCTTAAGTCTCCCAAGCTGCAAAATGGTATTGTAGAGAAAGCTACAGAAGGGGAGCTAAAACTCCGTTTTTAGGACCCCAACAACTCGATCGAGCACTTAAAAAGCCTAAATGAAGGCTCAATCGAGGGTTTAAGAGACCCTCAATCGAGATTTTGACATTTTTAAACAAAGGCTTGATCGAGCTATAGCTCAATCAATCCCTTCCAACCATAATTCACCACCAACTGAACAACCAACTAAATTGATGGCATTGATTAGGAGTCTACATACCTATGAGCTTGATCAAGCTCCTACCGCCACCCAAAAAAAAAAATAGAGTTGAATGTTTGTTCTTAGAAAAATAATAGAGAATGTTCATTCATGGAAAAATAACACAACATGGAAATTACACAAAAAGTGACAACAAACATGGGAAACTAGAAAATTTGATCACGAAAAGGAGAGCAAGTTCCAAGCACAGAGGAAGTGCGAGAAAAAGATAGAGATGGGATGAGGAAAAGACAACAGAGATATAGAGAACAAAAATATTATCCAATTCAAGAAATCCATGCAAATACATGTATTTCTTTGTCTCACTTCTCATATTACTTGCTCCATATTGAATGCATTAGGAAATATAATTCAAGAAAAGAAAAAAATGGAGAATGAAACAATAGAATTAAGATAAAAGTGAAATAAAATAAGCAATGGAAGTAATACCACGTAGTTAAAAATTGAGATGCAACAACAACTAAAGAAAAATTAATTGGTGTGAATAATGGTTGATTGCAAATTGGAAACCACTCGAATTCATGCAAATTGTGAACCATCTTCGAATTGTAATTGTTAAGGGTAACCCACAAAAACTAAGGATGTGATTTAACGAAAGAAAATCGTTACATTTCCATATATTATTTACATGAATTACAATACATGCCAATATTTACAAGATATGTTAACAAAAAGAGTTGTCACACAAGTGCTCCAAAACTTATAAACATTAATTTGATTGAAGCTCGATATCCTTGCAAGAGTTAAAAGAGAGAAAAGGTGTCAAGATCTAGAAGGAGCAAGAGTGTTCCTCCTTCCAATGTGCATGTTGGGAAGGCATTATTTGTTGAACATATAACAACATTAAATATGTGTGACCTCCATCATCATAACATAATGGTTCCTTGAATCCTATATGATGATCCCTACCTTTGAAAACCTCACAAGTTTCTTCTTTCAATTCTCTTGAAGGTTATGAGAATTTGTTGGAGAGCATGTTTTTAAAAGACATACAAAGTGTAGTGTAGATACATGCTTGCACAATAAGGAGTCTATTATTGCATATCACTACAATGCTCCATGGAAATCTCATGATTAATCAATATTCAATTCATATATTAAAAATGCAAAATAAATAAATTAACATGCACATATTGATGATATGTTAAATGTTTACAATGTTAATCTTCTTAGGTTGTGGCAATCTAATGTCAATTTTCATATAGTTGTTTCTCAACATGTAATCGTGAAATATATTGCAAAGTATGCTCAAAAGTAGAAAAGAGGCTATAAAGTTGTCAATCTTTGATGAAAAGAATTGAAAACATAAAAGACATTGCATATCCTTTTTTGTGTACATAAAAAAGGTTCCTTGTATAACATATAGCTTTTAAAATCCTCTTACCCCTCTTTGTGCCCTACTTGATTTTTGTGCTAAAATTTCCATGTACATTCTCCCACAAAACCACTCAGATCACTTGTGCTCCTCTTCACCATATATGATAAAAATGTATGTCCATTATTGATAAGACCTGGAAGCATCTTCCTTGTTCTCTAAATATATTAAAACCTTTATCTCTTGATTTATTTTTGTTTCCTTATCAACAATTTCATTAGTCTTTTCATACTTCTCATCCCACACTTCTTCCACTTTTTGTTTGGAATTGTGAAATTCTTTGTAGTTGTGATAAGTTCTTCCTTTAAGAAATTTCTTCTCACTATTGTTTTATGGTAATTTTAGTTACACGTTTTAAAACTCTAATGATATGGTGATTCTAATGAAGAATTTTTTTTCCAACTAATTTGGTCTTCAATAGTGATTTTCAAATATAAAAATACTTAAAAATTAGTTGAATATGTTCCATCTTGTATGGAGTGTGTATTTATGTATTGTATGTTTTTTTAGTCACAAATTATCTTATAATTAAATATGTATAAAAATAGATATAGATTTTATTCTTTCTCTTGTGAAATCAACTTGGCCCTTCAATGTGGTAATCACTGGCTTGATTTTTCAAAAATCTCTCATTCTCTCAAATTCAAAATATTCTCCATATCATTAAATTAGTAATAATTCCCTCAATATGTATTTAGAATTCCTATATAAGAATCAAATTTAATTTCTATTAGTCTTTAGTTCAACAACCTTGCAAATTATTATACAATATCTTCTTCATCAACTTTGTTATCTTCATCCTCTTCTCAATTTTGAGCTACTCTCTTTGGCTTCTTTAGGTTTTTATTTACTCTCTAATTCTTCTAATTTTATCCCTAACACCTATTCTTTTTTAATCACTTTTCTATTGAGTCCTCTTCTCACAATCCATTTTACTTGGCACTAGATTTAATTGAAATGTTTGGTGAATGAGATATATGAACAAGAATATAATACCATCCTTGTTGTAGGGATTTCTTTTAGTTTGGGATTTATATAGTCTTTTTAAGAAATGAAAAATTGTTGCTAAGAAGAACAAGTTTTGAAAAAGGTAAAAATGCTTCACTTGGTAAATTTGAATTGTTGTGAAACCAAACAAAGCTTCAAACCTATTCACTAGAAATTTTTTGGGGTTATAGAACAATAGATCTTCTTTATCACACACCCTTCAATCCTATGCCCAAATGGTTAAGTTTTATCATTTCTTAAACATGTGTTGGGGGGAGAGTGAAGAGAGATTATTGCTTGTGGGGCTAGATTACTTAGGAAATATGTATATTGATTTTGCAACTATTTTACAAATTGCATACCTTCATCTAGTTTGCAAATTTATTATCCTTTACATAAAGTTGGATCTCAAACAAATATTAAATAAAGATTTTATAACTTTCAAACGAACTTTTTAACATAACTAAAATGATTATACACTTTTCATGATGATAACTCGAATGTCATACAATAAAAAAAAATACTATTGAACAATGTTTTCATCCTTACAGAAACATTTCAAATTTTAAGGAAAAAATACAAATTATAAGACTTTAATCCGTTTAATATACGTTTAATCTCTAATAACCTTCATAAAATATTTTTTATATTTTCTTAAAAATGTTTGACAACTTTGGACATAATTTTGTATCCAAGATACTTGATTACCATTCTTGAAATATTATAATTTTCCACTTGTCAAATACGTCAATCCATAGTAGCCAAGTCATTTAAAAAAATATTTGGATGGTATTTATAAAGAAAGGGATCAAACCATATTTTGGATGTTAGCTATAAGGAAAGGCATTGAGCCCATATATGAATGATATGACACTCATTCTATCCATGTGTGTTCTCCTCTATTGGTTGTTATCAATTGTGGCATCCCTTGAAGTTAAATCATGATTTATGCACAAGCAACAAATTTGAGCTATTTAAATGGCTTGGCTTGATGAAATTTATTTGTTCATGTGACTTTGATTTATTCGAGGGATCAAAAAGTCTAAGCTGAGTAAATATTAAGAAAATGCATATTAAAAGGTAAGTATACAAATATTTGAATGGTTCTACTTGAACATTTAATTATCAAGTTACTTAATCTAATTTAGTTGTAATGGAAATATAATGTTTCCCAAAACACTAATTTTCCATCTCCCTATATGCTCACATAGCATAATTAGGAAAACTAAGTGGCCCATTATCCACACTTCTTTTCTTTTGCAAGGAACAAACATCACATAGTGTAATTAGGGTAATTGTAAAGTACCACCGCATATCCACATACTTTCAATTCAAACACTGTGTATGCCCATTATTCACCTTGCACACACCATCACTACACACACTTAATTCACTTAAAATTTGTGCAAATGTTATCCTCTTTTGGAATATTTGTACTTAGTTTATTTCGATTTTACATTTTGGCACACCTTAAGCAAAGCAAAGACTCTTTCAAAAGCAACCCTAACTTCAACCAACTAAATTCCCCACGCAGACCACAAAATAATTTAATAGTTTAGGGTAGGACCATGGGGCTAGGCATCCCATAATTCATTGTGGTTATTTTTCATACAAAAACACAGAAGTTTGTTTTTAGGGTGCTTTCAAATCTTGCACTATCCAATGACAAAACCGATAATGAGAAGAAAATCGTGAAGGGGGGAAGGATTAGAAAACAAATTATTACTGGCCTCCTTATTGTCTCCTGACACTTGGAAGGCATTCTGGATCCAAAGTTAACACCCGAAAGCTAAGATTCACTCATTCCCACAGAACGTAGGTAACTTAGTGGCCAAATCTTAGGGCATATTTCCCTATAGGTAGCCAGTGTGGGAGCACTCCACCTGAGCTGATTTTGGCTAGGATACTGGAAACATCGCTAACTCTTTTGCAACATAATCCCAATACCCCCCACTATAACCCTCTCCATACCTTGGTTGGTTTTTCACTATCAGAAGCATTGCGAGTACTTTCGGGATGTGGCCTTAGTACCCTACTATAAAATATTCACAAGGCCCATTTACTATTTAAGTAGAAGGATGTTAGGACTTTTTAATATTTTTCCTGATACGCAAAACTTTACAAAACCTTTTTTGTTGATTGTTTCACACATTAAAATTAAAGGGAAAATTAACCATTTATTTTTCTCTTTGTCATATGTATGTGATTCATTCGGTTTTCTAAAATAAAATCCCCCTCACCATATTTTACTGCACTCTTACTAGGGAACTATAGGGGATCCAAGGGTTACTTGTCACTCTAGGGACCTACAAGATATGCCACCATTACTGGGAGGAGTTCCTAGTATTTCACCATTTTGACGCAAAAGATAGGACCAAGCCACCTTGTTTGGCGCATCTATTCTTGGAGCCACCTTATTGGGATCTAATTCCTCTCAAGGCACTCCCACGAACAATCTTTAGGGAAGTACAAACACTACCCCATAGGGTACTCCAACCAATACTATCTCACAAGGTACCAATACCAACACCAACACCAACACACAAACTTTTCATTACATCATGGCTAACACCAACAATATACCTTTTGTCACTTCCTTAAATCTCTCAGATCTCATGAAACTCACAAATGATCAAGCCATTTCTCATAATCAACAATGGTCCCCCATGCCAACCAAGTTTCCATCAGATATCCCTAAATTCGAAGGAAAATAGAGGGAAGAACCTCACAATCATATCATGACCTTCCACCTATGGTGATTTCTTAAATAAACACATGTATCTACTATTAAATACTTATGATTCACTCACTTTTATATTTTGTATTCCACTATGAAGGGATGGAAATTGATCAACCACATGAGGAACAAGATGTGCCCTATCAAGTTGGTCAATAACTAGAGGAACAAGATGTGCTCTATCAATCTGATCAACCAATAGAATAACAAGATGTGCCATATCATGTTGATCAACCACCAGAAGAACGTGTTATACCCTCTCAAGTTGATAAGATAATAGGGAGCCATAGTGGTTTAGAAAGGGGTGGAAGGCTTGTAGAAAATTTGGATGCAAGCATAAGAGAGGACCTTAGGGAGCATATCCCTAATCACACTATTAGAGAGTATATAAATAACATCATTCAACAATATTTTGAGAAACATTTAGTTGTTGCACAAGCTCAAATACTGCATGGGTTGATCAAACATAAGAAACTAAAACATGCCATAAAGCTTTTGCGTATCCAAGATGCTAAAATCAGGAAGACACATATGATTGTCACTGGAAATATATTAAAGACATTTTCTATTTTTGGAAAATAAAAAAAACCGATGTTTGAGCTTCTCATATGGAAATTACAACTGTTATTGTTGCACCAAGTACTTGAAGACAACAAATGTTGGCAACAATGTCAAAATTGCTCCATGTCTCAAAGAAAAACATTGCACAAGCATACAAAATTTAGGGTTTGAGTAAATGAAAATGATGAAGCTCCTTGTTGGCTCTTATCACCAGACAACCCTACTTAGACATGCATACAAAAAGAACCATACTATTTGTGGTAGAGTTTTGGGAGAGTCATTGTAACAACCTCGGGTTAAAAGTTCATGTAATAAATTTAATAAAGGAAAAAACAACCTCGGGTTAAAAGTTCATGTAATAAAGTTAATAAAGGAAAAATAAGACCAAGGACATGGGACACATATTCCAAGCTAAATGTTGGGAAAAGCATCCTAGTGAGAATAATTTGTTGTTTATTATGGCTAAGGGAAATTGGAAAAGGCATTGGCAAAGGCCTTGAAAAGGCCAAAAGGCATTATTGGCATTTATTTTATGAAAGTAAAGGAAAATAGGAGAAAAGGGAGGTGAAAGGTCACAATGATCTAGGTGGACATTGGTGGCTACCCGCCTATTCCACTTCGACCCCCACCATTGTTTCTTTTAGTTTTTCAATTTCCTTATTTGTAGCACAATTTACTATTTTTGGTAGTTTTTTTGGTCTTAAACTTCTAGAGCCGTTTTGAGTCCCTAAATGATGCTTTTTATGAAAACTGGGGCAAACATTGGTCATTGACTGATGTTGGTCATTCAAAATTTGTAGTCCTCAGATAGATATTTCTAACGAGGTATTGTGCGCGTCAAACGAAGATTGTATGCCAAAGTTACGACCCCAGGAAGTTGATGTACCATTTACCCAAATAGGGCCCATAGTTTGATGCTTCATCTCCTAGGGTTAGGTTTTTGGATGTTTAGGGTTTTCCATTGTTTCTCAATAATAAATAGGCCTTTGAGCCTCATTGTAACACAATTCCGAGGCATGTAGCCGCCACATCTCTTCTCATAGATAAGCTACCTTCACCCAAGCTAGCCTTATTTCCATTCTGTTTGTAAGCATATTTCAGTATTTGATATTAATGAAATGAAGTATTATTTCTACTACATCTTTATATTTATGGTTATATTTGCAATTTTTGCATTCCTGTTTAAATTCGGATTGCGCAGGTTGCATGTGAGGAGTAAATTGAAGGAAAATAGAGGGGAAATGAAGAAATTAAAGGCATCAATAATAAAAAGACGTCAGAGCATCAATTTGGGGCATTTTGTTAGTTCAATTTTGAAATTGGTTTTAGAGAGGAGAAGAGCACCAAGAGGAGAAAGCAAGCAAGAAAGCAAAGGAATGACAAGGAAAGCAAAGGAAAGTAAGGATCAAGCAAGGAAGAGTCAGATCAAGCGGCTTCAACAGTAATATTTGCATGTAATAAGTTGCATGTATGATTCCCTAGATGCTTTTGGCATGCATGGTACATGCATGTGTGCATTTGGTTCATTTGTTGTCAATGGCATGGGCTTTTTCAGGTTTGACAGTGGTTTCAGCCTTGCCTTTCCATTTTTGGATAGTCATGGTGTGATGGGATTCATTCTTGTTTGAGCTTTGGATTTCCAGAAGGTTTTAGATCCAGGTGAGGTGGTATGAGGACAATCCCAAGGGTTGGGGGTGGAGATTGCTTTCTCTGGGAAGCCCTTAACAGGTGGGTGGAGACAAGAAAATTCCTCAAGGGATGGTGAAGGAATATTGAGGCATCCAAGCTCGGTTTGGTTTTGTGACCTTGAGACCAGTTTAGGTGAGATCATCATAGGGTGAGGGTGGAGGTAACCTCTAGATTCACTTGGTTGTTTATGGATTGGTTTATCCCATGAGATCCCACATTCATGCTTGGAATATGGCACGAGGGTAACTGACTGAAAGAAAGATTTGGTTCAGCCCAATCTATGGTCGGGTGGTATGTGGAAGTCCCTGACTTGGTTTCCTTTTGCATATGTTAATAATGTAGGTTTTAACCCCATATAGAAATTACCTGCATACAAATTCTAAAAACAGAAAATAAACAATGGCAAGAGCATAACACATAAAACAAATATACACAGATATTTTCCTCTGGATCCCAAAATTGAGGCTACCAAATTGATTTTTCATTATGTTCCTTTCAATTTTACAATACATATATATATACATGTCGAAGCATCCATAAACTCCAATACATTAACCCTGGATTAGAACATAATTGTAGTTCCATTGATCGGATCTACAAAATACCATGGACCAAAAACCATCGCGCCCAAACCATGTGAGAAATCCATGCATGAAACCATAGGTAGGTCCGGCCAACTAATATATGGTCTACAAATTTCCCAGGGCGTTGCCCCAGACCGCGTATAGGGGGGCTACCACCCCCCGACAGGGGGGGCTGCTGCGCCTCTAACCCCCCAGCTTAACTACTGGGGCTAGTCGTGGAAAGAATATAACACAACCCAACAAATAAGAGCTAAGTTCCTCTTGTATTTCATGAGTAGATGTACTTGTTATTATGTGTCTTTAATGGTTGTTCTATCATTGTTATTATTATGGTTATATGTGGTTATAAGCATGTTTTTATGACATATTTAAGTTATGGATCTTATCATGTTTGATTGATAAATGAATGGTTATTTAATGCATGACCTAATATATTTTCTTGCAGCTATTGTGAGAGGGAATTAAACCTTCTTGATGATTCTCAAATAAGTTCTAGATCTATAGGTTCATATATGCATTCATGACTTGTAGATTGCATGTTCACTATGTGTTTGACGGAATGAATGTCATGGTTAGACTTGTTTAGGTCAAGTCCTTGTCCAAGTTTTGTGTTAAAGGCTTTGTCCTTGTGTCATTTATTGTTCTAGAAAGTTTCATTAAGTTTTTTCAGAGATATGGATCCTAGCCCTGAAAAAGTGGCTCAGATCTCGGGGTCGATAGCATAGAACTGAGTAAATTAGACTGTAGTCACTAGGGAGCATGTTTATGAGAGTGACTGGAGGGTTATAGTCACTAGCTTTCCTTGTCATGGAAGAAACTAAGGCTCTAGTTCATTAGAAATGAAAGTTAACTCAAGGGTTGGACACCTAGAGTGGTTGGTTAGCTCATGGGGGTCCTGTAGCACCCCAGGGAAGTCAATAAATTTTCAAGTTATCGATTCCATGTTTACCTCGGTAAGTCGATGAAATTCGATAGATATGGGAGGTGGCGTTACAAAGTGGTATGAGAGCATGGTTCAAACACTTGGACTAGATGAGATAGATGCATGTGGTTATGAATGCATTGTCATGGTTATGGTTGTCATGCATGAGGTCATGGTGTGTAGTTGGTATTGTCATGCATGATGTCATGGTGTGAAATTGGTATTTTCATGAATAATGTTGGCATATTGATGTGATTATGATTATACATGTATCGTGCTAATGTGGACTGATTTTGTAGATGAGATAAGCCTCCCATGAACGTCATTGAGATATGATTTTGGTTATGGTATCTATTTAGTTTATATGACATGGTATGCTTGCAGGGAGGAGGAGAATCAAAGATGGAGAGAAAAATGGTGGACTACAGTTCACGTGACTCTCCTTATAGATCAGTTAGGCAACAAGGAGATGAGTATTCTCTTGATATAGTAGATACATTAAGGAACTTGAGGGTAGAGATCAGAAGTTGAAAGGCAGACAATGACAGGTTGGTTGAGGATTAGGAAAGACTTGCAAAGGCTCAAGAAAATTTGGTAGAGGTCAATGCACTCATCCTTCAGAGTTTGTTAGACTTGTAGAGACAGGGACAATTGAGGATTAGTCAAGAACAGGAAGATAATACTAATGGGGCATATGGTAGCAGGTCTCAGTTAGAATACATGTTGGATAGAGGGGATACAGTCAGAGGTGGCAGATCATCTTGAAAAGAGGATTGATATGCATGGGTTTAATTCTAGTTCCTTGTCCAGGAGACATCATCATCATCACCGACATCATCCTTATAGGAGGAATGGGAACTTTCATGAGTTTAATAAATTCAAGCCTCCTACATTTGATGGAGAGATGAAGAACTCAGACGATGCAGAGGCATGGTTGATTGGGATGAAGAAATTATTCATATTGCATAACTGTTCAGAGAACATGAAAGCCAAAATAACCACCTTCAGTCTTAAAGGGAAAGAAATATCTGGTGGGAAGATGTGAATAATTTCAAAGACATTCGAGAAGAAGATTTGATTTGGGATGAGTTAGAGAGACTCCTCAAGAAGAAATACCTATCTAAAAGATATTATGATGATAGAGCTAAGATCTTTTATGAGTTATAGATGGGTTCCATTACTGATGATGAGTATACTAGTAGGTTCCTGGAGCCATTGAGGTATGTGCCTTACCTCAAGGATGAGAAAGTGAAGATTCAAAGTTTTATAAGTGGGTTTCCAACAATATATAGAGACCGGATTGAGTTTGATGAGCCACGATCACTAGAGGAATCCATTAGGAAAATAAAGCATTGTTATGAGAAATAAAAGCATAAATATGATCCTAAGCATGAACTAAAGGGGAATGAGAAAGTTAAAGGGAAGTGGCCACTGAAGTGGGAAAGACCTCAAGATGTAGGTGAGAAAGAAAATTTTGTTCCTTACTAGAAGTTTAATGTAGTTGAGAAGGGACATGGGTCGAAGATTGGAGAGAAATATAATAGAGGTGATGGTATGAGACTGTTGTAGTGCTATATTTGTCGCAAAGATCATCGCAAGAAGGATTGTCCATTGTACCAGGGTGGCATGCCTTAGATATATAGTGCTCAGGAGGTGCAGATAGTTGGGGATGTTGGACACAACATTCCTCATATTTATGCAGTTGTGGACAACAAGCAGACAGATCACTAAGAATCCATTATTGATTTGGAAGGTAAGCTACGTGATCAAGTTGTTTCTATTTTGATTGACCCTGGATCGAATTATAGTTATGCTAATCCTGACCTCGTGGATAAGTGTGGTTTGAGAAAAGAAGTGCATGCAAAGTCTTGGTTGGTGCATTTAGCTATAGGTACTAAGAAGATAATTCATCACTGGGTAAGAGCTTGTGAATTTGAGCTTAATGGTATGCCTACATCAACACATCTAAATCTTCTTCCATTGGGATCATGTAGTATGCTTCTAGGTATAGGTTGGATTGACCTCCACAGGGTGAAGGTAGACTGTTATGATAAGGCTATTGAGTGCCTAAATGATAATGGGGAAAAAGACTCTTGTAGTAGAAGAAAAAGCCTACATTAGTTAGATGGTTACAGGTATGCAGGATAAGCGCAGTTGCAGGAAGGGGTGTGTATTATTTGCTGTTCATATTTCTAGTGACAAGGGTAAGGATGTTGAGGATGCGGAAGTATTCAAGAAGCATATGGTTTTGTAGCAGTTTCAGGATGTATTTCCAACATATATTTCAGATTTTTTGCCTTACAAGGAAGTGGACTTTTCTATTGAGTTGGTAACAGGAGAAACACTAACATCAAAGGTACCTTACAATATGATCACTTCTGAGTTAGTGGAATTGAAGTTGCAATTGAAGGAAATGATTGACAAGGGATACATTAGTCCAAGTGTATTTCTTTGGGGTGCACCAATGTTGTTCGTGAAGAAGAAGGATGGTACACTTAGATAGTGTATTGATTACAGGAAGTTGAACAAGGTGACCATCAAGAAAAAGTACCCATTGCCGAGGATTGATGATTTGTTTGACCAGTTGAAGGGAGTAGTAGTGTTCTCAAAGATCGATTTGAGATTTGTATATCATAAGGTACACATCAAAGAAGAGGATACCTACAAGACTACTTTCTAGACCAGGTATGTACATTCTGTTTTTTTTGTGGTTTCCAAAGAAGAGGATACCTACAAGACTACTTTCTAGACCAGGTATGTACATTCTGTTTTTTTTGTGGTTTCTTTTTGTTTGACTAATGCTCTAGATACTTTCATGTGCTTGATGAATAATGTGTTGCATCCTTATAGTATAAGTTTGTGATTGTATTCATTGATGATATATTGATATTTCTAAGAATGGGGAAGAGAATGCAGAACACTTAGCAATAGTATTGATATTGCTAAGATAACATCCATTGTATGCCAAGCTTAGTCATTGAAACTTCTTTTAGATAGAGGTACATTACTTGGGACATGTTGTTTCCAAGGAAGGCATAGTAGTGAATCCGGAAAAGATAAGAGCTATCATGGAGTGAGAAACTCCTGAGAATGTGTATGAGTTCATATCATTCATGGGGCTAGCAGGTTACTATAGGCAGTTCATCAAGAACTTCTCATGGATTGTGTATCCTATTACATCATTGTAGAGGAAAGGAAAGAAATTTGAATGGATAGAGGAATGTACAACAAGTTTTGAGCAATTGAAGTCGTTGCTTACAAATGCTCTGGTGTTAAAGATTGCAAATCCAGATAAAGAGTTTGTGGTGTGCACAAATGATTGCAAGAGAGGACTTGGTGGAGTCCTGATGTAGGAGCGACAGGTGGTGTGCTATGAGTTAAGGAAATCAAATGACTCATGATCTTGAGTTGGAAGCAACCATTCATGCCTTGAAGATGTGGAGGCATTATCTTCCTGACAGGATATTTGTATTGATGAGTGACCATAGTGGACTGACATATCTATTTGACCAACCTAATTTGAATGTTAGGCAATCTAGGTGGTTGGCCATGCTCAATGAGTTTGACTTTGAGATCAGATACATTAAAGGAAAGGAGAACAAGGTTGTGGATACTCTTAGTAGGATAGTGTAGGTAAACCATGCGTAACTGTGAGTTCTTACGGGACAGATTTACAAGATCATATCTTATAGGTAGGACAACATGATGATAGGTACCAACAACTTAACCACAAGTTACAATAGGGTATAGGTGAACAAGATTTGGACTAGAATCTCACAACAAATGGCTTGGTGAGATTTAGGGAAAAGATCTATGTGTCGAATGACAGTGAGCTCAAGAAGCTTATCTTGAGGGAGTTTCATGTCAAGCCATATTTAGGTCACCTAGGATATCAAAAGACATTGGAAGCTATGAAGAAGTTCTACTATTGGCTGAATTTGAAGAAGGAAGTGGTGGATTTTGTTGCTAGAAGTCTGGAGTGTCAGAAAGTTAAAGTTGAGTGTAAGCACCCAGCTGGTTTGTTACAACCTATTCATACTCTAGAGTGTAAAGGGGAGGTCATTTCCATGGATTTCATCATAGGTTTGTCAAGGGCATCGAAGCAACATGATTCCATCATGGTTGTGATCAACAGGTTGAGCAAGGTAGCTCACTTCATTCCAGTGAAGCCTAATTATTTAGCTAGCGAGGTGGCATAGGACTTCATCAGGGAGAAAATGAGGTTTCACAGTGTTTTGAAGAAGATTATGTCAGATAGAGATGCTAAATTTACTTCCAGGTTTTGGAAGGATCTATTTGCAGGTTTGGGTACAGAGTTGTCCTTAAGTACAAATTATCATTTTCATACAAATGGACATGCATAGAGGGTCAACAGGATACTGGAGGATATGTTGAGAATGTATGTCATGCATCAACAAAGGAGCGGGAGGATTATCTTCCACTGGTTGAGTTTGCTTACAATAATGGTTAACGGGAGTCATTAAGGATGAGTTTGTTTGAGGCACATTATGGGCGAAGTTGTAATACTCCCATTAGCTGGAATGATCCAATGAAAAATGTAATTATAGGACCATACATATTGGCAAAGATGGAACAAGAAATGTTGGCTATAAAGAAGAATCTAAATGCAACATAGGATAGAAAAAAGAGTTATGAAAACCAACACAGGACATTTAAGGAGTTTCAAGTTGGGGAGCATGTGTATTTGTGCATCAAACCCAAGAAGAGCTCCTTGAGGATTGGATCATGTGCCAAGATGGCACCTCGATATTGCAGGCCTTTCAAGATGCTTGAGAGGATTGGACCAGTGGCCTACAAACTTGCATTGCCTCCGATAGTGAAATTCTATGATGTTTTCCATGTCTCATTGTTTAAAAGATATGTGAAAGATGTTGATCATGTTATTGATTGGTCTGTATTGCACGTGGAGCCAGAAGGAGAATTCTACCCAGAACCTCAATGCATATTGCTCTGGAACAAAGAAATTGAGCAAGTTAAAGTGCATTGGAAGCACTTTGGACCTAAAGAAGATACATGGGATATGGACGATAAAATGCGAGCTATGTATCCTTCATTATTTTCTAGTGGAGGCAAATGATTTTTGGTAAATGTACATATTTATGTATGGTTGATATTATAAATATCGCAACGAGTTGTGTTATAAAGCTCCAAAAAGTGGTATGGTTGTCATGTTTGTCATTATGTTTTTTCTTTTGAGTAGGTTGTTCATTATAAATACTGCAACGAGCTAAGTTATAAAGATCCATGGGTAGTATGTTTTGGTTTTTAGTGGTCTTGTTAGTTATAGGTGCCATTGAATACCAAGGATGGTGTTACCCTGGGGGGGTGTCTGTAACATCCTTGGGTTAAAAGTTCATGTAATAAAGTTAATAAAGGAAAAATAAGACCAAGGTCATGGGACACATATTCCAAGTTGAATGTTGGGAAAAGCATCCTAGTGGGCATCACTTGTTGTTTATTATGGCTAAGGGAAATTGGCAAAGGCATTGGAAAAGGCTTTGAAAAGGAAAAAAACATTATTGACATTTATTTTATGAAAATAAAGGAAAATAGGAGAAAAGGGAAGTGAAAGGTCACATGTTGCATGTGAGGAGAAAATTGAAGGAAAATAGAGGAAAAATGAAGAAATTACAAGCATCAATAATAAAAAGACATTAGAGCATCTATTTGAGGCCTTTTATCAGTTCAATTTTGGAATTGGTTTTAGACAGGAGAAGAGCACCAAGAGGAGAAAGCAAGCAAAGGAAGTACAAGGGAAGTAAAGGAAAGCAATGATCAAGCAAGGAAGAGTTGGATCAAGTGGCTTCAATGGGAATACTTGCAAATAACAAGTAGCATGTATGATTCCCTAGCTAGTTTTGGCATGCATGGTACATGCATGTGTATTTGGTTCATTTTTTTCATTGGAATGGCTTTTGTCGGGTTTAACAATGGTTTCAACCTTGCCCTGCCATTTCCAGATAGGCGCAATGTGATGGGATTCATTCTTGGTTGAGCTTTGGATTGTTGGGAGGTTTTGGATATGGGTGAGGTGGTCTCAGAAAAATCCCAAAGGTTGGGAGTGGAGATGGTTTTATTTGGGAAGCCCTTGATAGGTGGGTGGAGACAGGAAAAATCCTCAAGGGATGGTGAAAGAATACTGAGGCATCCAAGCTTGATTTGGTTTTGTGATCTCAATACTGGTTTAGGTGAGATCACAATAGGGTGAGATTGGAGGTGGTTTAACCTTTGGATTCCCTTGGTTTTTTATGGATTGGTTTACCCCATGAGATCCCACATTCATACTTGGAATATGGCATGAGGATGATTGACTGAAAGAAAGATTTGGTTCAGCCCAATCTATGGTTGGGTGATACATGGAAGTCCTTGACTTGGTTGGATTTTGCATTTGTTAATAAGATCTAAGTTCCTCTTGTGTTTCATGAGTAAATTGAATTGTTATTATGTGGATTTAATGGTTATTCTATCATTGTTATTATTCTATTTATATGTTGTTTATAAGCATGGTATTATGACATATGTAAGGTACAGATCTTATCATGTTTTATTGATAAATGAATGGTTATTGAATGCATGACCTAATAGATGTTCTTGCAGCTATTATGAGAGGGAATTATACCTTCTTGATGATTCTAAGATAAGTTCTAGATCTCTAGGTTCATGTATGCATTCATGACCTGTAGATTGCAAGTTCACTATGTGCTTCATAGAATGAATTCCATGGTTAGACCTGGTTAGGTCAATTCCTTGTCTAAGTTTTGTGTTAAAGGCTTTGTATTTGTGTCATTTGTTATTCTATAAAGTTTCATTCTGGGCAGAGGTGTAGATCCTAGCTCTAAAAAGTGGCTAAGATCTTAGGGTCACTAGCATAGAATTGAGTAAATTAGACTGCAATTGCTAGGAAGAAAGCTTATGGAAGCGACTGGAGGGTTATAGTCCTTGGCTTGTCTTGTCATGGAAGCGATTGAGGATATAGCTCATTGAAAAGGAAAGTTAACTCAGGGGTTGGGCACCTGGAGTGGTTGGTTAGCTCCTTGGGTCCTATAGCACCTAAGATAAGTCAATAAAGTTTCAAGTTGTTGATTCCACTTCCTTAATTGTGTTTAGGAGGTCGAGTCATGTTATAGTAACCCTCCTCTCATGTTTATCCTAACAGGAGAGTGAAAGTGGGTAGATATGGGAGGTGTTGTTATAGTCATTCCTATGTTATTCCAAATAGAAAACATGTCATACAACATCGCTTATCTAAAGGTGAGTATGTAGATCACGTTAAGCACATTGTAGAAGTGACATTAGTGTCATTATTCGAGGAATTTAATGAAAGCAATCCCATGTTAAGATATCCATAAGGATGTTTTAGAAATTGAATCCATAATTTATTATGCCTAATACAATCCATGACATGTGTTGTTGTTGATATCATGTTTAATTCTAGCTTCGTTATGACACATTCCATGAATTTTACAAGAAGAATTGTCATGACGACCCTCCTCCTCCTATAGTGCGTGATTTTTTTCATTAATATTGTGCAGAAGGGTGGCAAAAGAGTTGTTTTACAAGAAAATATATATAGGTGGGAGAAGATGCATTGAATGTGGTGATTTCCATAAGAACTTTCCTATAACAAGTCTGGGATGTCAGATGTCATGTTCACATGGAAGCAATATGAGTATGCCATGGTAAATCAACCATCTTCTTCAACTCTAGCGTATAGGAGGAGCAGCCATTTTGAGGATGAGATTCCTATTTCAGAATTCATGGGGGTGCTTCAGAAACAGATCTATAAATATTCCAAACACTCACGTAGGTCCAGGTAGCAAGCTTCTGAATTCAAACATTCTTGCGTAGTATTTCAGCCAGGCACAATCTTATCAATGGTAGAATTTTCTGAATGATTACACAATTTCTTTGCATACAAAAATCTAGACTGAGCAGTATCACTCAGACCAAGTGTCCATATTCATACATGATCTATACAAACATGCACAATTGAATGTTGATGGTAGGTATAATACTAACGAATTACATGATGTGATTTATGAATCATTCAAAAATAATGACATATCATTAAAAAAGCATTGGATATGGTAAGATGGTTGTGTTAGGTAGTTTAAGTAAGCAGAATTTTTATTGGTTGAGTTGGCTACACAAGAAGACATAAATTTAGCGTTCTTGGAGTTATTTTGAAACAAGACATGGAAGTGGTCAACATGATGGTGCAGTTTCATGTGTGAAGCGAGAATTTAGGATATACCAAATGAGTCATGATTCAGATTGACTCAAATCATCACTAGAGGTGGTAAACTAGTCAAATCTCATTTAGGACATGAAGGTCGCAGATCTATTAAGCTTCTCTGTAGGTTCTTCTGGAATGTTGAACTGGGTGATGTGAATAGATCCATTCCTTAGTATTGTAATACTATAGGAGGCATAATGGAATTACACTCAGTTTAGAGTAAATACATGGGGAAAATATTTGCCAACAAGACAAAAAAAATTGCATTTCTTTGTGAGTTTTGCATTGGTGCTGATGGAAGTAGACTTGATCAATGTGAAAAACACGGGTATGTGAAAGGATGGAAATATGTCCCTCTTAATCCAAAGGGACCTCATTCAATTCTTATGTGGAAAGATATGCATGTTGAAGAGGCCATTGTTTGACTTGATTATGATAGAGTCTCTGATGTT